>BSBM01000617.1:0-1200000 GCA_027924585.1 Larix kaempferi | reverse complement strand
ACTGGTCTGCAAGGGGCTGAGCTAAATTATCCTGTGGTTGACAAGCATGCATACGCAGTATTCAAAGCATTCAAGCAGTTTAGGCCATATATTCTTAAGAACAGAACTAAAGTCATAGTTCCCCACCCTGCTGTTAGATCCCTTTTCGTTCAAAAGGAATTGGGATAAAGGAGAGAGAACTGGGTTACAGCTCTGCAGGAATATGATTTAGAATTTAAACCAGCCATGATCATCAAAGGGAAAGGCCTGTGCAAATTACTTGCAGGAAAATCAACGGATGAAGAGCAACATTGGAAGAACGAAGCTGAGCTAAATTCAGTTGAAGTATGTCATATCTTCACAACTCCCCAGTCATGGTACAGAGATCTGGTGCACTATTTACAGCAGGGATATCTACCTGAGCACTGGAACTCTAAACAAAGGAGGGCACTCCGTTTGAAATCAGCACCCTATCAAATCATTGATGGGATACTTTTCAGAAAAAATTATGATGGAGTTTTCCTTAGATGTTTGGAAAAAGAAGATGCAAACAAAGTTGTGAAAGAATTGCATGATGGCCCCACAAGTGGACACTACTCAGGAGAGACAACCACACACAAGATACTGAGAGCTAGTTATTATTGGCCCACTCTGTTTCGAGATGCCCACACATACGCACGAAACTGTGATGTATGTCAAAGAAGCGCTGGGAAGTTACCTAAGGCAGCAGGACCATTGCAGCCGGTTATCATCTCTGAGCCTTTTGAGCAGTGGGGTATAGATGTTATTGGAGAAATAAATCCAAATTCTTCGTTGCAACATCGATACATCCTGACGGCTACCGACTACTTCACTAGGTGGACGGAGGCTATCCCTTTGCGCAAGGTGGATGGAGGCTATCCCTTTGCGCAAGGTCAATGAAGACACGGTCATCAGCTTCTTGAAAGAGAACATCATAACCAGGTTTGGGGTTCCAATTTCCCTTGTTTTTGATAATGCCACTTATTTTTCATCTTGCAAGATAAATGACTTTGTTTATGAATGGGGAATTAAGTTGCATTATTCAGCCAATTATTATCCTCAGGGGAACGGATTAGCTGAATCCTCAAACAAGAATCTGATTCGAATTCTTAAGAAAACTGTGATAGAAAACCAGAGAAGTTGGCATGTAGCTCTCCCAAACGCCTTATGGGAAGATAGGGTGACCCCAAAGAACGCTTTAGGTGTTTCCCCTTTCACTCTTGTCTATGGAAAGGAAGCCATCCTTCCCCCAACCATCTTGCTCCCATCGAATAAATCCTGTCTGTTGTGCTCTCGCTGAAATGTTCATAAGGAAGGAAGCCTACTCTGCTGGTCACACTAATCCTATTTAATAGCAGAGACCCATGACCATATTCACTACTATCGTTGGGATCCACCCACTCTCACACTTTAAAGGCATCTCAAGAAGGTTATTAAAGTTGGACCCATGGAAAGTAGCACACCTCGAGGACATAGGGTATTGAAATGACTCCATGCTGCAAATTTAACAGCCAAAATGGCTTATATTCAAGAGTCTGTTTTCCAGAGATTCTCACCTCAATTAAAGCATGGCTGAGACAAAAGCAAAAGACATGTAAAATCAAGAAGGTTGTCCAAAAGGCTCAGCCCAAAATGGGCTCCTCTCCGTCCATGAGGCTTGATCAAATCAATAAAAATTTTAACTCACACAAAAGGACATTATGGATTGAGGAGCCTAAATCAAAGATCATGTCCAAAGAAAATATCTCTGGAAGGCTCAAACAGCTAAGCTATCCAAAGTACAAACATCCAAAAGGATGCAAGCAGCATGGGAATGAGGAACAAGAGCAATAATGTCCATGAGAAAGTGTTGCAAATCCTATGGAGTGCGGCAGTAGTAACCATCTGAAGGATGACCCTCCTAAAATGAATCTCATATGCTGGCCCTTTGAGAGCGGTGAAGATGTCTCGGTCAAAGCTCCCCTTTCCCCAATGGCTAGCAGGTAAAGTGCCTTCTTCCCCTCGCATGAATCTAAAATGCCCAACTGAGTATTGCACCTAAGAGGGATGTCTTTGATAAGGTTTCGGACCATGAAGAGGAATTTTTTCAGAGATCTGTGTTCACTAGCGACTCGCCATTGTTGTTGCAGCAACATCCCTCCCCAAAATTTTGTACATATTGGGGCCCCTCCTTTCATTTTTGTAGAAAGGCTGCCTTAAGAAGCCATCCTCAGCTGTTAACTTTGTCTTTCAACAGAAAATATTGCCATGAACCACTCCAAGTCTGCCAGAAAATCTTGTTTCTCAACAAAAAAAATTTCATGAAGTCTTCCTGGAAATCGCGGAACGATTTGGGAAAGCCTCGCAGTGGCGGAAGCCTTTTGTTTAAACATTCGAAAAAGGACTTAGAGAACTTTTCAATTTTTTGCGGAGAGATTCAGGTTTTCCTCCTGAAATGGCGGGAACCATTCGTCTAAACCTCCCAAAAAGATTTGGAAGTTTTTGTTAAAAAATTGCGGAAGCTTCTGATGAATTCCTCCCGAAACGGCGAAAGAATTCAACGAAGCCGCCCGACACTCGCAGAAGCCGTTCGCATAAACCTTCCGAAAAGGGACTTAGATTTTTCAAAAGTTTGCGGAACGCGCCAAGGAAGCTCCGCAGAACCATTTAGCTTTGTATCCCGAAACGGCGGAAACAGTTTGCATAAACCTCCGAAAAGAACTCAGAAATTTTCTTTGAAAATTGCGGAAACCTTTTGGTTTTTCTCCCGCAGCTGCGGAAACCTTCGCAAAAGCTTTCCGAAACGCCAAAACAACAGACCTTTGCGGAACCTTTCGAAGAAGCCGTCTACAATAGTGGAGGCATTCACCAATCCCTTTCGAAACAGTGGAGGCTAAGGGCAAAAGCTTTCCGCAATTCTCTCGAGGCCCGGCCGATACTTAGAAACTTTTTTGAAGTTTTCGGAAGCCTTTTGCGGAAACATTCACTGAAACCTTCCGAAATGCCGGAGCTTTTTAAGTTTTCTCTCCGCTACCGCGGGAGCCTTTTTTCAAAAGTTTCACGTTCACGATCATTTTGCGGAAAAGGTTCACCTTTCCCTCCCGAAACAGCGGAAACTTCTGCGTTATCCTTCCGAAAGATTTGAGCTTTGCGGAACGTTTGGATTTCCCTTCCGCGTCGTGGAAGCCTTTTTCGGGATCCATTCGCCATTGTCTCTCGAAACAGTGGAAGCTTTCACCGTGTCTTCCCGCAAAGGCGGAAGGAATTCACAAGTTTGTCCCGCAGGAGGCGGTCGTGCGTGAATCGAAAATATTTGATTTGACGCCGACGTACCAGTATTAAACTCATTTTAAATGCGCCACCCACCCTGCACGTGCCAGCTCATTTAAATAGACGGTGGGGGCTCGATCCAAACACATTGTTATTTCTCGATTGGAAGATTTGTTGGACGCCGCGCAACCGCTCCAGCTCACCCTACTTGTACACGCTCACGGCCACCTCATTCAGCTGTCTTCACGGTGCCAGGTAGGAATTTTAACCATTCGATTTGCCTCTCCTATGCGTTAGATTACTATTGGATTGTCCTTTTTTGAAGACGATTGGTCTAGGTTGGATTTTGATAGGCAAAATTCCCATCATGGGCTACTTTGCTCGTCAAATACAGTCGAAATTTCATTTTTTCGTCATACAAAACAAAGGAGTTGTGAAACGTTTGTATATGATGTATAGACCGTCAGTCTGGACGGGTGGAGTTTTTCCAAACTCCAACCCTAGCCGCATACGTCATTGTCCTTCACGTTTGAAGTCACCAAACCCCGTGAATGTTTAAACTACACCAGCCGAAACCCTAAACTATAACCACCCGACGACATCAACCCCTGTCCGAGTTTCAAAAAACCTACCGTGGAACGCCTCGCCAAGGTACTATCAGATAACCGTAGCAGTCAAAGCCCTCGTCAACTTATAAATTTGAAAAGCGGATCCTTCTTCCGTCATAGAGTTATTTCACCCCAGACTTCCCGCCATTAGCCATTTGAACCACAACCATGGTGATAGATACCACCACTCCTAGAGCTGGACGGAGAGCAGGTTGTTGCCGCAACATGCTTATCCCCTCAGGAGCATTTCAAACCTGCCCCTTTAAAAGAATTAGAATGATTAAATCTAGATTGCTTGTTTGAAATGGTGTATTTTGCCTCCCAACATGCAGCTCCACATTTTGTTTTTATCTCATTCACATATTAAAACGATGATTCTCTCTGTTAAAATATCACAGTATGTTGCTCGATTTCGTAATGACTTGTATGTGGGTGCGATCAGGGATAAGTCAAAATGCCAAAAGGTGGTAAGAAGAAGGCTAAAATGACAGAAAAGCAGCCTACACCACTTAAAACTGAGACCACACTCCAGGATACTAGGTGCACCACTGGTGTTCCTCCTGAAATCCGATGGGGTGATATCTACAGAATGATCCGAGACCAGGATGTCCCAGACATGTTGCTAGAAGAGGGGAAGATTTATCTAAATATCAGAGCTTCGGGCATAGCCAGAGCGGCTACCCGCCCTAAACTGTTCCCATGTGCTGAGGTAATCGGGTGGATACTCCAACATGCCAATGCGGAAGGAAGAGTAATTCATGACATCGGGAAGACAGCCATTGGCTCATTTCAACCCGCATATCTTACCGCAGCCTACAAATTTCCCTGCTCTCAGCAATCTCTGACTGATGAATGGCTAGGCCAGATGAAAAACGTTGAGATGGCCAAAAAGCTATTGGTCGCAGGCAAGCATTTGAGGAAGAAAGGAAACGATGAATATGACGTCCAAAATCTGAGACCTCCTTTCAGAATGATCGCCTTGATGTTGTGCAGAATCTTCGGCATGCCAGATGGCACTGTGTACAAGATTCAGTGGGTCCCTATCATCCACTTCGTGGCATTTAAAGGAACTGTGTTTGACTGAGCCACTCTCCTGTCAGATAGTTTGGCCTCAATGATAGTTACTGCAAGAGAAGGACTAGCCTTGAAGAAGGCAGAATTTTTCATGTCTTCATATCTGATTGATTGTGTTTTGGCCAAGGTGGATTTCCCCAAACTGGGCTGCACATGGGACAAGGCCATCACTCCATTTTATACCGCTTTTAGGATGATGTGGGCCCAGAATTACAAACCTAACTACAAACTCATCTGTGAGGGGTTCATCATGCCCCTATATGAGAAGATATTCAAGGAAGAGCCCAACTGCCTGTCAGAGAATGCTTTGGAAGTCCTTGAGAATTACGGGGATTTTTACTTTTCAAAGCAAGGCACCTACCTCAGAATGTTTGGAGGGACTAAATATCCTTACATTTTGCCGTAGTATGCCACTGACTATGTGGTCCTCAAAGAGACAGTAAGGTAGATTTTTCTGGATGGAATTGGAGCAGTACTGAACAAACAACATAAGGCTTCTTTTCCCCCTCTACCTTTCTGCATAGGAGCTTACAAGTTCTCGGGGGTTGCCTCAGCCGAGGAGTTTGTTCAGGAACTGAAGGCCTTCCACTTCAGCGAGGTGATCTTCCATAGGAATGACAGGAAGGGAAGAGTGACCGAACATTGTAGGGAAATTTATGCTCATTTTGAGTACTCTCACTATCATGATGCCGAGGAAGAGGCAGTCAGAGGCATCAGCAACATGGGTGAGCTGCGGATCTGTCGGCAAGGCACGGGAACAAGTTCTAGCTTAGCCAAGGCCCAGAAAACCATCCAACAGAAGGAGAAAGAAGCTGATGATGCCCGAGCTCAGGAAGAGCTTAGATTAAGAGAGGAATCCAGATTGCATCAGGAGGCTGAGGAAGCCAGGTTGCAGCAAGCAGCCGAAAATGAAAGGCTGTAGAAAGAGGCTGAGGAAGCCCAGCAGCAGAAAGAGGTTGAAGATGAAAGGCAACGGAAAGAGAATGAATATCAGCTGCAAGCTGAACAAGCTGAGGTAGAGCAGAAAGCAGAAGAAGAGTGGAAAGCAGGTGCAGATGCCCAAGCAAGTGGATCCGGTGTCCAAGACATGGAAATAGACGCACCTCAAGCAGGTGGCTCTGGTACCCAAAATATGGGAACAGATACAGCTCGGGGAGTCCGGACCCCACCAGCTGAAGAAGAAATAGACATTATGGACCTCCCAATTGTCCCGTACACTCCATCAGGAAAACATACGGTGTCTAGGTGGAATGAATTTGTCTATGATAAGAAAAGGAAAGCAATGGTCCTCAAATCGGAAGAAAAGATCAAAAGTCCCTTCCAGGAGGACATCATTACCCACCGGGAGGTCACTGTAATGTGGAATACAGATAAAGATCCCTTTTGCTATGGCATCCGCAGTTGTAGAAACAGCAAAAGCATCACTGGACAATGTAGATGTTATAGTCAGAGAAAATGCATTGACAAAAAAGAGAGCTCGTACGCTACAACAGACTGTGGCTAATGAGCAAGCCCACAGGGATCTTGTGGTGAACAAGTATAATTGCCTGTATGCCGAGCATAAAGAGCTATCAGGAAAGTATAACCAACTGGAGGAGGAAAAAGACCAACTAACACTCCAAATGATGATTGTGGAAGCAGAGAAGAATGGAGCGGAAGAAAAAGCATCCCAGCTAGAAGCAGACAAGTGGGCATTAGTTGAGCAGTTAGAGCAAGCTGAGAGCAGAACGATGGACATGTCTCCCTTCCATGAGCTGTCCTGCAGCATCCTGAAGCAAATATATGACACTCAGGAGCTAATCACTAATAAAATTAGCAAGCTCAAGGCCATGGTGGTCAGGTTGAAAGAAATTAATGCGGAGGCCCATAGGCTCAAGGCTAAGCATACCCACGTCAAGGAAAATATCCTGAGGAAGATAGAATGGCGAGAAGGAAAGGGGGATTTCCCCACACATCTCCCATTCAAATCTGTGGAGGGTTTTCATGAAGATGTGGTCCTTTTGGACTTCTGCAGAAACTGTGGCAGTAAGCTAATAGCCAGTGTGCAAGGGACAAGGGAGAGGATCAACGGTTGGTATCAAAGGATCCAGGGAGTGCATGACAGGTGCAAATTGA
Source organism: Larix kaempferi (assembly GCA_027924585.1). Taxonomy (NCBI): domain Eukaryota; kingdom Viridiplantae; phylum Streptophyta; class Pinopsida; order Pinales; family Pinaceae; genus Larix; species Larix kaempferi. The sequence continues at coordinate 1,192,954 of BSBM01000617.1, read as the reverse complement.
ATTTCTCGCAATCTCTCGATGACTTCCCGGATGAAGAACAACGCTTGGCTGAACTAAAGGAAGAACTGGGCATCCAAACCGAATACGTGAAGAAAATCGATGTCCTAGCAATTGACGACCTCCAACATTATATTTGAATGTCATCAGTCCACAGCCACTTGCTTAAAGAAGTACATCAAGCTGCAGTGACGAAATTTCAAGGCATTGGAGCAGAGCTTAGAAAAAATGTGACTTCTCAGAAAATCCTGCTCCCTGCTTCCGCAAACATAGTCATAAGGGACACTGGCCTCTGGTATAGTTATATTGCAGAGGTGGAGAAAAAAGAAGAAACAATAGCTGCATCAGCTGGCTCGTTTTCCTCTCTCCCTGCAGCAACAGAAACAGCAGTGGGATCAACTCCTTCTTCCCAATCCATTCCAGCAGCAACAGTGAGCTCAATTCCCTCTTCCCCAGTAGTGACAGAAAGTCCAGCCAGCTCAATTCCTTCTTCCCAAGTAGAAGCAACAACAACTGTTAATTTGAGTGACCCTCTTCCAGCTGAAACACACGTGCAGGAATGAAAGCGCTGAGTTAGAGCGTTAATTCTGATTTTTGTATTTTTTGGGGCTTTTCAGATGTGTAAAATCGTGGAAGCTAGGGGACAGCTGTCCCTATTTTCTGTTAAAATAATTTCTGTAAAAGAAAAGGGAGTCACAATTTTGTCTATTATAGAAGAAAATTCCTGTAGATGACAAGTGTAAGAAGCCAGGTGGCAGCCCAAAGGGAATTTTTGTAATTATAAATAGAAGTTAGGAAGTAGTGATCTGGACTTTTGGAAGGGAACGAATTTTCAGACTTGTACGAGCTATCTTGTGTATGTTCTATGAAAATCGAGTTTTCTAATAAAAGCCTGGAGATGGACGTTTTGCATGGGAATGAAAGATGGATGTGTATTGGACTATTCTGGTGACTTCCATACTGTAATGTGAGATCATTCTTACTATCTGAATTATTTCTTTGTAGCAATGATTTTTGCTCCTTTCTGTGCAAACGATTTTCTCTATTTTGTGAACAATGAATGTGTTTCGTATTAAATCAGGAGCTATCTGCTGATATCTTTATCTTTGTTGTAGAGTTCTCTTTTAGATTAAATGGCTAGCTGTTCTTTCTTTAAGATAATCCCTACAGTTCATTGTTCATCCTTTAAATTTGCTCCTTGCAGGGATCATTAGATTTATTTCAGTTTGTTTTATACTTAGATCAGTTTCTTTCATTCTTTCCAGCTAGATTAGATAATTTTGCTTCTTTCTTTGATGAGTAATGAAATGTGTCATTTACAATGAGAAGCTATTTTCTGAGATCTTTTATCTGGCTGTAGTTTTATCTTTAAGATTCAATGGCTGTCTATTCTTTCTTTAAAGATAACTCTTACAGCTCATTGCTCATCCTTTAAATGTGCTCCTTGCAAGGATAGGTAGATTTACTTCAGCTTTAGACTTAGATCTGTTTTAGTTTTGCATTTAGATCAAATATAAATTAGGCACTTGCATCTCATTAAAAAACATAAAATCAAAAGAAAGGTGGATCGTCCCATAACCGGTATAATTGGAATTAAACTCCAAACCCACGGTTGCCGGAACCGCTAACCGGACGGATTCCCCATTCCAAACGGTAAATAATCTAATTGGGATCATCTATCGGGGAGAATCCCTTTCTAATTGATGCTACGATATCCGAGGCATCAACACATCCCTTTGCTCTATTTCAATTTTCGGGCACTCCTTGTACCTAGGATTTAGCCGATAAGGTTACTACTTCACTAGTTTTGCATCAAGCTTCAGTGGGATCTTCATTTTGCCTAGTTCCCCGGAAATGCCTTTCATTTCCGAAAATTTTGTTGGGAATAGATCCTGAAATTCATGTAGTAGATCCGTGAATTTTGTGATTGTCGCATCATCCCAATAATCTCCGATGATAGCGAACTTTGGTTTTCCACCGATCAAATATTAACTTTTTTGATGTGCAACGGTTGTTGAAATTTGTCTAAGGGTACATCGAGTGCCTCAACATTCTAGTTTCCTTCCGAATCTGGTATATAAGTGGCTTACAGATAATCCTCATCTTCGGGTTCTCCTGTCACATTGTAGCATTACATCAGCGTCTCTGTTGTTGCAATCCACTATAATCCTATTGGTTTCTCCATTGGGATTGATTCAAGCACCTTCTCCCGTATCACCTGCAGAGCACTATGGATGAAGGGGTTTTCATCTGAGAAGCTGAAGGTACAGCTAAAGTTGATAGTTAGTTCCTGCCAAATAGTCGTTCTGTTTTGTAGTTCTACTGTGACATACCAGTTTCGCGGTACCTCATCCAGTGTGTGGACGAACACATGGACCCACTATTGTTGCGGTCTGAGTCCCCGTGCATTTTGACATTCCTCCAAGAAATCCCTTGGGTAACTTCGTCCGCTGTACTTCTTTCCACAGTATCCTTTATCTTTTCCGAATCTAGCCTCCATTAGTCATTGACATAATGGCCAATTTGTTATTGTTGACTTACACACCATCCACCAGTGTGCTGATGTATCCTTCAATGCTTCCTCCAAGGATATCAGTCTCTACGGTTCCACTACCTTTTCTTCAAACTCGGCGATAAATTCAGTCAGGTTAGGAAAAACTTCATAGATTGGCAGTTTAGGTACTTTTGTTGCCACCTATCACAATGACTGGGTAATCCATGCACACCTTCTGAATGACACTTCATGTAGTCGGTTCTTCCAGTTCTCGAGTGCTTCATCAAAATCTAATAATGTCGAGCTAACACTTGACCATCCCAACTCTCCATCAGTGGTAGGATTGACGTAGTCTTCTAAGATATTGAAAAGATTGTACCATCCTTCAGCGAATTCATCCCTCGTTGGCTCGACATACCGCTGCCCTTCTGCTAGATCCAAGTGTGCGACTACCCTCATGTCATGATTCTCAAACGACATGCTCCTTTTATTAAAGTTGGTGATGGCCTAGTTCTCCATTTCCCAATCTATCCCCAACAACACCGGATAGGGGATTTTGTTATCAACTATTTCTATCACATCAAAATCTGCATAGGTCTTTAGGCCCTTTATATCAACTGGTATATGACACAACCGACCGATAGGTGTGACCTTACTCTGGTTCGCTAATCGAAGTTGTACAGGGGACCATTGCAGCTGTGGTTTCCCCATTACCTCCCATGTCTGCTTTGTCAAGATGTTGACATCTGACCCCAAGTCGAGAATAATATTGTCGATGTCGAATGTGCCAATTTGTGCATTCATCCTCATCTCTTTCCCTGTCTCCTTCCTATGTAGTCGGTTTACTGTTCAAATTTTCCATCTGTCCTTCTGTTGGTGTAGTAAGTTGGCTATCTGTGCCAATGCATCCTGATCTTTCATCGGCTCTCTAGGAAGGCTCTTAAGGTGTGAATATTTTTCCGTGATTTCTGTGTCGAATATCGATGGCATGCCATAGGTGGATTCTTTCTAGATAGTAGGTGGTTGTCTCATCCGCCTCATTGTCTCTTGCGCTTCCAATAAAGTCTCCCTTTCTACTTCCACATCGAATCGGACTTGATTTCTCACTATCGGTCGGACACTCGACTGTGGCCTGTCTTATCCTGTCGTAGCTCCTCCCCTGGTTACTACTGCGACATTTTACTCTCGACTTCTTATTTCTGTCAAAATATTTTGTACGTTTGGAGGTGGATTTTGACCCTGATTTGGATTCGGTTGAGGTTGGGGTGGGTTCTTATTTTTCCACTTCGCAATCAACTGGGGACAGTCCTCCACACTTTGGTCTGGTGCACTGCAATATGTACATTATGGAATTGGGCTCTGACAATCTCTCTGATAATGCCTGACTTGACCACAGTTGTAGCATACAATCGGCCCTCGACCTCATCCAAAATTTCCTCACCGACCGATACCTCCACCTCGACATCTATGAAATACTCCTCTGAATCCTCCTCGAGGTTGGCCATATGGTTGTTGGGTATATTGTGCAGTCTGATACTATGGTTGGTCGTACTGCGGCTGGGTTTTACTGTACATCGGTTGTGGCTAGATATAATGTAGCTGTGGTTGGTTATACTGCCGATTGTAGTGTGGCTACTTCTAACTCTACTGAAGCTACTGCTGTGCTGAGGGTTGCTCCTCCCCCTTCATAAAATATGTGTCTACGGTCCTTTCCTGGAGCAAGTTGTATGTCCTACAATCCTTTTCTTCGTGCCCAACTGATCGGTAGAAATTGCAGTAAATATTTGCTAGTTTTGACATCATCTTATGTAAATATACATAGTATTCTGATCGATGCCCCCTCTTCTAGTATATTCTACACCATGGCATCCCTCCTGTCTCAGAGGATTCAGTGCACCAAACTGTAAATACTTGCGGAACTCTAGGCACTAGTCCTTATGGTGTCCTTCCCATTTGTAGCGGGTGCACCATATTTCCTCTCGCGCCTTTTTTCCCTTATTAATGTCTTGGATTTGTATCGTTAGATTTTCCAGCTGTGCTTGAATGTGATTCATGTCTATTCCTACTTCGCCAATTGGTGAAGCCTCCAACTTCATTGGAATTTCTAGTGCTTCTGCTTGGGATGTGATTTTCTGGTGCATCAGCGGCCCACGAATGTGTGGGACTAATCCTGCGATGAACCATTCTTTGTGTTTTACATCACTCATCCCAAAACCGACTTTCGCCATTAAAGTTTTATATCGCTAATCAAACTCCCACACTGATTCATTTGGAAACTGCTTAATCTCCTTCAGCTCCGTGATGTATTGCAACTCATATTTTGACTTCCTGAATTCATCAATTAATCCTGTCTTGATCTGCGGAAGTGTCTTCTCTGGACTTCCTGTAGGCACTTGTATGAATTTCGTGAACCAATATAGCGCATGTTGGAATATTCTCACCATAATTTTTTATATTTGCATGCATGCATCCAGTCATCATTATGGTAGTCTCCCAGCACCTAGCCCCCATTTTTTCAGCCCCAGGAGATTGTTTCTGCTTAGTTCTATCCCTCCTAACCACATATACGCCCTTGTTTCCATCACTAGAGTACAACTGCGCCCTCTTCCACATATTTAGGAGTTACATCAGTCAATTCCATGATTAGTGGATCAGTTCCTTGATTTGAGGACTGATTGCTCAGTTAATTGACTGAAGCACTTAGATAGACACCTACATAGAATAGTTCATCTCTATTGACTACTGAAAGCTCCTCATGCGCCCACATTGGAGTATCCTTCCCTAGATTTGTGCCACATGCATCAGTTAGACTCAGTTAGACTCATTTGACTGATATTTGACTATTTGTGACTACTACCATGATTGGATGATGTCTCCAATGTCATCCAAGCCACACATTGAGGAGAAGTTGAATGACCTTAGGATTATTCGAATTCATTTGATTTTATTCAGTTATTATTCTACTTTCATAGTGCCAGCTTATAGCAGATGTATGATTACAACAGTTTTTGTCATTTCTTGTGTTAATGAGTGATTATTGATTCAATTCTTCTTCTTCTTCTCTCTACAATTCTTGAGTGAGATTAGTGAGATTTTCTCTAGATGTGTGATCTATCCTATAAAATATCACATGGTATCAGAGCTAGAGTCAACTATTTGAATTGTAGAAGCAACAGTTGCATTTGTTGCAGCAATTGACAAGGCAATGATGTTTCCTTGATAGGAGCACGAGGTGTAGAATTGAAGTGTGGTAGTACTGATGGTAGGACTGACATACTTGTGGGGATGGGAAGTAACTGGGGTCATAGAGTGGGTAGACTCAAACTTCCTTTGTTCAGAGCATGATGACATGGTTGACCTAGCAGCGTAGGGAACTGATTTGTAGGTGTGGGGATCATAGCTTTTAGGGACTGAAGGGTATGTATTGACTCTGGGGGGTCAAGCTGATGGGTGTTGTCGAGGGATTCTCAGGGTGACATACTACATAATACTCTGAACAAAGGCGACCAAAATGGGAAAGATGCCATATGAGTAGATGTGATCTGTTGTGGCGCCGAGAAGCACCATTGGGTCCTTCTTCATAGTTTTAATGAGCTCCAAGAAGGGATAAAAGTGTGCACTGAAATGGTACTGTCCTGTGGATTTTGTGAGCCCAGTACTATTCATGCTCATGGGTGCTTTCATTTTTAAGGAGTCTGAAAACGATAAGAAGACTCTGCAGTGGTTGTGAGTACCATCCTGTGGGTTTTTACGAGCCTAGGATGGTGATTGCTCGTGGTCGCTTTCATGTTTAGAGAGTCTGAAAGCGGTAAGTGGACTCCATTGGTGTTCTTTTTCGTAAGTTAGTCTCCAAGGATCGAAAAAGCATAAAATGATGCAAATGGAGAACTCTTCTAGCCGATGTGACTAGAGTATTCCTTTTTTGTAATTAGTCTATAAGGTCCGGAAAAGGGGTAAACTTATACCAGGTAGATGCCCTTTCAGATACGTTTAGCGAGCATGAAAGGAGGCAATATTTTCATTTTTTTTTTTAGGAGTTAGAAAAGAGCTTAACAGAAACTCCCTAAGTGCCTTTTTCGTAAAAGGGTTTGCTCGGCCCGAAAAAGGGGTAAAACTATACCGAACAAAAAAGGGATTGATGAGAGCGAGAAAAGGTCTCAAGCATCGTCATGAGTGCGGAATACTGAATCCAGTGACATAAATATTGTCAAAAAGGGGCAACGGCCAATGTGGTACGCAAATCGAGGTGATGAGTGGCATTTTGAAAAAATGCCCGAAAAGTATGGGGTGAGAGCGAGAAATGATCTCAAGCATCATCACGAGCGCGGAAAACTAAATCCGACAATATCAAACTTGTAAAAAATGGACGACGACCTATGTGGCACGCAAATCAAGGCAATGAGGGGGTATGGAAAAAATGCCCAAAAAATATGGAGGTGAAAGCGAGAAATGATCTCAAGCGTCATCACGAGCGCGGAAAACTGAATCCAGCGATATAAGACTTGTTAAAAACGGAGAACGGTTGATGTGGCACGTAACCAAGGCAACGAGGGGGCATGGGAAAAATGCCCGAAAAATCTAGGCATGAGAGCGAGAAATGATCGCAAGCGTCATCACGAGCGTGGAAAACTGAATCCGGCGATATAAGACTCGTAAAAAATGGAGAACGGTCGATGTGGCACACAAACCGAGGAAACAAGGGGGCATGGGAAAAATGCCCAAAAAATCTGGGCTTGAGAGCGAGAAATGATCTCAAGCATCATCACGAGTGCGGAAAACTGAATCTGGCGATATAGGACTCATAAAAAATGGAGAACGATCGATGTGGCACGCAAACCAAGGCAACGAGGGGGCATGGGAAAAATGCCCGAAAAATCTATGCATGAGAGTGAGAAATGATCTCAAGTGTCATTACGAGCGTGGAAAACTGAATCCGACGATATAAGACTCGTCAAAAACGGAGAACAACCAATGTGGCATGCAAACCGAGGCAACGAGGGGGTATGGGAAAAATGCTCAAAAAATTTCGGCGTGAGAACGAGAAATGATCTCAAGCATCATCACGAGCGCGGAAAACTAAATCCGACGATATAAGACTCATCAAAAATGGAGAATGGCCGATGTGGCACGCAAACCCAGCCAATGAGGGGGCATGGGAAAAATGACCGAAAAATCTGGGCATGAGAGCAAGAAATGATATTAGGCGTCATCACGAGTGCGGAAAACTGAATCCGGTGATATAAGACTCATCAGAAACGGATGACGGCTGCTATGGCATGCAAACCGAGGCAACGAGGGCGTGAAAAAAATGGTCAAAAAATTGACCTGGTGAAAACAGGTAAAGGAAAGGATTATCGTGAAGTTCTCGCTGTGCTAATTCCAACGATTTGAGGAACGGATGTCGTATGATACCGCAATGGTTGTTTGAAAAATGGTCAAATTTCTATAAATAAGGTGTGGGGCCCATATGACGTGTCATTGTTATGTGTGAGTTTGGCAAAGAAATCAGAGGTCTTTCTTGATTTCCAGGAGATTTGACCGTTGGTTTTCGATTCCACGAGTTTCAGGTAACCCTATTCGCCTTAGCCTTTTTAATTATGTCTTTTTTGGTTAGGGGCGGGCCCCCAAAGGCCGCGAAATTCCATGTTGGCCTTCCAACGTGGAATATCGCGGGTTTTTCATCCTTTTCCGTGATGAACATCGCGGGTTTGGGACTGATAGTCGCGATGTTCATCGCGGCTATCAGGCTGAAAGTCACGATGTTCATTGCGACTATGGGGTTGATAGTCGCGATGTTCATCACGACTGTGTGGTCAATACCCGTGATGTTCATCGTGGGTTCTTGGTGTAAAATTAGTCACAGCAGATCTAATGAACAAGTAAATCAATCACAATAGATGAACATAGAAAATATGGTGCAAAACTATGCAAAACATGCAGTAGTGCTCAATATCCCAGAAAGGGTGAATGAATTACAATACAAACTGTTTCAATGACTAAGCAATTTGAATTGCCTAAGTAGGTCATTCGAATCACTGAATGGAGTAGCTTGACTCCAACTAGGAGTCCTCATCATCAATTAGTAGTGGTCATCAATGCACAAGAACCAGTCATCCAGGTGTCAATCTGAGTCTAACTGAGTGTAACAAGTGTAACTGAAGTGTGTAGCACTGATTAAGGGAAGGAGGCTCAGTGGGGGGTGCATGGGAGGCTAACTAAAGTCAGAACAAGTCATCTAGTCAATCTGGAGGTCCAACATAAGTGAAACAATCAGTCGGGAGTGAAACTAGCCTCAAATCAGGGAGAATTGGAGCTAACTGAGTGTAACTGAAGTGGAACTGCAGTGGTAGGTGAACAAGTGCGCCCTTCTCTAGCAGTAGGTGAGAAGTGGGCGCCTTTCAGACTAGGAGGGCTTAAAATCTAAAGTAAGTGGCTCCCGGGTGCTAGAATAAGGTGGCTAAGGTGTTGGAGGCATCAACCTGGTGACTGGGATGCATGCAAAGTGCATGCAAGTGCATGCAAACCCTAGAATTTGCATGCAAACCCTAATTGCATGCAAGATCCTGAAAAAGATGATGTGGATATCCGAACACCCCCCCTCAAGCTAGACTATGATGTGCAAAAAAATAATGTGGGGCCCTGGTAACTAAGACCAAAGGTCACCCCAATACAATAATAATCCAAACTAATAACAGTAAATAAACCGAGGAAATGGGGAAAACCTCATGGGAAAAATACCCCCCCTCAAAATGAACTGTAACACACCAAAAGATTTAACTGCTCCAAACTCAAATAGATATGTCTGGAGGTATCTTACTCTTGGGATTAAATGGATTATGCTCCAAAAACATGTGCTTGAATTCTCCATCAGTGGATGCAAGTGAATGTGGAGACTTTATGAACTTGCTCTTCATACCGAAAAAGGTGAGAACAAATCTGAAAATATGAGGATGATCCTGGAACCTGTGATTCGAACCAAGTGAGGCAGGAATAGCTCCAACTGGATCAAATAGATCTTGAAACTTGAACTTCTTATCAATAGAAGTTAAATCAGCTCCAAAAATAGATGAATGGTTTCTTGAGATCTCCTTTGAACCAACAAGGGTGAGATCAAAACCAAAATCAGCAAAAAGTGCATGAGAATTGAACTCAAGCGAATGGTAGTGCTCTTCATCTTCATTAAAACTCTGAGAAACTTTGCAAATGATAGAACATAAGTTTATAGAAGGCATGCAATCAAGGAGGGCGAATGCTTCACCTCCAAAATCAGATTTTACCTTCAAAACATCAAGTAGATCATTATTCCGCATGTCGACAAACTCATGTGAAAGAGAGGATTCAAGAACCTCTTCGGAATCTAGAGTATGAGCTTGTTTATCTTGCTCAGAATTCGAAATAGAAGACTTTGAGAGAATGAGTGTTGAATCTACAGTTTCTTCTTCATCTTGAACAATTGTTGAGGCCAACACATGATCGGAAAGAACACATAAGGAGATCTCACTGGGCTTGTTCTCCAAAAGGCTAGCATGATCCTCTTCTTCCCGCTTTCCAAATTCTCTGTCAAGTTGGACCCATAGATCACTTGGATTTTCAGCAGTATTACTGAGGTAGCGCATACAAGGAGACATAGCAAGACACATTGTTCCAAAATCTCTGTCACAATCATTGAGCCAATCATTCTCCTCTTCATCGGAATCAAAATCTCTTGTATTACCAATGCACATATCAAAAAGACATTGTCTCTTCAAGAATGCAATCATCTTTGGTTTCCATTCATCATAGTTGAATGGAGTAAGAATATTTTGTGAAGAAGAAGTCTCCATCTTTGCATTAGTGAATGCACATGGAGGAAGTAAGAAACTTGCAAATCACACACAAACAAACACTATGTTTTCAGCCTTGCATGCACATGAGCGAATGCACATCGGATTTTGCATGCCACTGCTAAAATATATTGGTGAGCAAAGATTGCTCTCTCTTCATGTAGAACACCTGTAGAAAAGAAATCTTGTCCCTGTCATGGCTCTGATACCATGTAAAATTAGTCACAGCAGATCTAATGAACAAGTAAATCAATCACAATAGATGAACATAGAAAATATGGTGCAAAACTATGCAAAACATGCAGCAATGCTCAATATCCCAGAAAGGGTGAATGAATTACAATACAAACTGTTTCAATGACTAAGCAATTCGAATTGCCTAAGTAGGTCATTTGAATCACTGAATGGAGTAGCTTGACTCCAACTAGGAGTCCTCACCATCAATCGATAGTGGTCATCAATGCACAAGAACCAGTCATCCAGGTGTCAATCTGAGTCTAACTGAGTGTAACAAGTGTAACTGAAGTGTGTAGCACTGATTAAGGGAAGGAGGCTCAGTGGGGGGTGCATGGGAGGCTAACTGAAGTCAGAACAAGTCATCTAGTCAATCTGGAGGTCCAACAGAAGTGAAACAATCAGTCGAGAGTGAAACTAGCCTCAAATCAGGGAGAATCGGAGCTAACTGAGTGTAACTAAAGTGGAACTGCAGTGGTAGGTGAACAAGTGCGCCCTTCTCTAGCAGTAGGTGAGAAGTGGGCGCTTTTCAGCCTAGGAGGGCTAAAACTCTGAAGTAAGTGGCTCCCGGGTGCTAGAATAAGGTGGCTAAGGTGCTGGAGGCATCAACCTGGTGACTGGGATGCATGCAAAGTGCATGCAAGTGCATGCAAGTGCATGCAAACCCTAGAATTTGCATGCAAACCCTAATTGCATGCAAGATCCTGAAAAAGATGATGTGGATATCCGAACACTTGGATGAAAGCCGCGATGATCATCGCGGCTTTTGATGGAAAAGTCGCGATGGAATTTTTTGAATTTTTTTTTTTGGGTTCTAAAAAATTTTCTTTGTTTTTTGGCAAGATATTGAGGAGACCATTGGTGTCATGGCGAGAGTGGGAGATGGAGGAGGACTTGATGATTCGGATTCGAATCGATCAAGGGATCCAACAGGATCTGGATGTGAGTGGGCTCCTGAAGTTTGCTCATATTCCACCGATGCGTTCAGTAGGACCACTACTGAACAAATTGGTGAGTCTTTGGGTCCCTGCAGAGAGTGCGTTCATTGTTGGGGGTGAGAGGTTAGAGATCACCCTTATTGATGTAAACTTTCTTACCAAGTTGCCTTGCTTAGGGGAGGTAGGGGATCTTCTGCCGAGGATCCCGGCAAGTTTGGATATCAAGGATCTCCTGGAGACCTTCTGTGTTGTTGGGGCGATTGTGCAGAACAACACTTTGAGCCTGAGATCTTTGCGGGAGTGGGACATGCGGGCTGTTGGGGCTTGTGTTCTGCGGGTGTTGGGTGCCACAGTGCCACATCGTTTGTAGGGGGGACAAACGATGATGGTGGATTCTGTGCTGAGGGGGACCTACTACGCGTGGGGTTAGATGTTTTTGGCTGGTGTCCGGAGAGATCTGGACAAGGTTAGTCGGGAGGGGGGAGAGTTTTGTTATGCCTCCTTCTTGTGTTTTTTCTTCTTTGATCGGGTAACGACTTTGCGGCCATGGGTGCCGGTTCGAGACAGGTTGGTGAGCGAGCCCTGCATGGTGCGGTGGGGGCAGATGATGCCCCGTGGTGGTGGTGGTATTCGCGGGTTCTTTTCACAGGATATGTATGAGCAGTGAGAGCAGATACCCCTGCTGATTGATGACTATCCATATGCCGGTATGGATTATCGAGGAGATCCGGAGATGCCTCGATCCCAGGGACAGGCCTGGGGTTTAGATGGTATTTTTTTGTGTTTTGTTCTCTACTATATCATGTGTTTTAGATGTTTTTGTTATGATTATAGTTAGATATTATATGATGGTTCACTTGCGTGATTGTGCAGATGTTGGTCCTATACCACGGTTCGTAGGGGACGGGCGATGGTGGTCATTCCACCTCCTGTAGCAGTACCGCCTCCTCATGCTAGAGGAGTTGGGCCTCGAGATGATGCCATGGAGGGTGTCCGAGAGACACTAGACATGATCCTGGCAGGATTTCCAGAGGATGGGTGGAGGGATTTGGATCGGGACATCGTCGAGCGTTATCACGATGCGCCTCGTGAGTGGTGCTCGATCTTGCTCAGAGAAGCATTGTTGGCGGCTGAGTGGAGGAATGGGGCTCGGCATGATCCGGTAGGGCCGATGGAGGGGAGGATTCGGGTGCGAGATGATCCAGCGGGGCCAGCAGAGAGGAGATTTCGGGCTCGACATGATTTGGCGAGGCCAACAGAGGTAGCACCAGAGGAGCCTGGAGACCATGATGATTAGATGATCTTGTATCTACCCCCAAATGCTGATGAGCATATGGGGAAGTACCTTTTTGTACGGATTATGTATTTTTGTATATTGGGTGCTGAGGGAACCTATGACATGTTTGACTATATTATGATGTATATATATATATGATTTGGTATATAGTCGTGTATGCACATGGATGCATTTATTGTCTATTTGCTTTCCCGTGGAGGCATGTTTGATTTTCTGTATGCCTGTGGAGGCACATGTTATGCACATGGATGCAACATTTTGATTTTTGTATATCCCGTGGAGGCACATGTTATGCACGTGGATGCATTTTTGTTTAAGCCCGTGGAGGTACATTTTGTGTTTACTATATGGTTTGATTGGTGTGCTAGTCAAGAATTTTGTTGGCCATATGGTCTGCTACACTGTTGAGATTCCTTGGGACATGTGTGAATGAAATGGATTCAAACTGTCAAACCATTTGTTTAGTGTGTAAGAATTTTTTGAAAAGACAGGGATCGCGTACCTGGTAATCATTATTGAGCTGGGAAACAAGGAGTTGTGAGTCCAAGAAAATGTTAAGGTGACTTATGCTCATTTGGAGAGCTGCGACCAGAAGACCGATCACGGCATCGTATTCAGCTTGGTTGTTGGTGGCGGCACCTATGCACACTCCGTCGATGTGGATCAACTCATGTGAAGGGGAATATATTACCATATCGTCCCAAGGGTAGTCCGATGCAGTGAGTGTTTCTAGAATTTGCTCATCATTACGAAAGTAATCAGACCATAAATCAACGGGTTCTGGTTTGTATGTGGTTGAAATCATATAGATGGTATTAATTTCTTCCGAAGAAGATGATTTCGGAGGGTAGATCTCCTTGGTGAGGGGAGGAGATATCTCTTAGTTGGCATTGTTCATCTCGTATAAGGCTACTCTATAATCTTGGAGATTAGGGCAGTGGTGTGAATAATGGCCATAAATGTCGCATATCGCACAAGGGTGGTTAGTGCGGAGCGTTTTGTCGCGAGGTTGAGGAGGTGGCTCAAGTCTTGCCACTGGAATTCCGGTGTCGTCATCCAACATATTCATGTGTTCTTGGAGTGCAGGTAATTGTGGACATTGATGAGTGGCATGGCCTACATCGTCACACAACGAGCACTTAGGGGGAATGCGAATAGTTGGGGGGTTTTTAGCTACCTTGGGGGTTGCTGGGGGGGTGCAAGTTATGGGTCCAGTGTTATAAGTTGGTGGGCCTCTGCCCCCTGTGTTCCGTAACGGAGGTGGGGCATTTCTAGACGTTGATGCCGTAGTCACTATTGGGGGTGGTCTGTTTTCCAGATGAGCGATAGGAGGGGGTGGGTGGTTGGTAGTAGGGATAGGTTGTACTGGTTGTAAAATAACAGTCGAAGTCGTCGGGGGGCTCGGAGCAAGTAAGTACCATACAGGTATCCCTAATGTTAAACCAGGAAGGTTGAGTGTAGCCATTATTGGCGAACTGACAACTCCGAAAAATGGGAACAAGAACGGGATAGTATGAATTGGCATTGTGCCAATATGAGTAGGCACTGTGGGTGTTTATGGTAGTGACGAAGGCTGTTGTGTGGTGTGCGACAGGGTGTACAAATCCGAGGTTTTTGTTATCGGTAAAGGTGGTGAGATCGATGGAAATGTGGAAGTCATAGGTGACTCGGTGTAGATTCTAGGACCAATTGACGACACAAATGATGTTGGTGCAGTTTGCATGGTTTATTCAATCATTGGTAGCACATTTTGAAGGGCTGCGGAGGCGTTAGGATCATAATATGTGAGTTGATCAATCTTGATAACGTGTCCTTCATGTGGGAACATCATGAGGCGAAAAACAGATGAAGCCACTGCTTTCATTTTGTACATATAGCTACGTCCAAGAAGGAGGTTGTAGTCGAGCTGGGCATTGATCACTTCGATGTCGATAAGAACTAATTTTCCGCCTAGTTCTACGGGTACGTTCGCTAAGAGGCCTTGTGGTTGAGTTGAGCATCTGTCGTAAGCTCGTAATGCCATGGTGGATGGTTGTAAAGCGGGGGAGCCATGTTTCTGCCACACAAGGGTGGGCATAACGCAGGTTGAAGCTCCTTCATCGATGATGCATCGATGCACAACAAGGTTTCAAATGTTTGCTGATACTTGGAAAGCCAAATTTGATGGCAATCGAGGTTCGGCTTGGTCTAAGTCGAAAGCCATCATGTGTTTGTCGTCAGGGTCTACTCCTTTGATGGCGGATAGTAGTATTTTTCATTGTGCAGGGCATGTTTTCAGTACCTCTAAAGCAGACATAGTAGTGGGGGATTGTGCTAGGTCTTCCACGATGTTATAATTGGATGTTGCGCAAGCATTAGGATTGTTGTTAATCCTTTGCAAAGGGATGTGAGGGATTTTAGGTCCTCCGTCCAACAACATATTTGGTATGCGTAGTGGTTGATATGGTGGAAGGGAGGTGGATGTGTCAGTGGGAGGACTTTCTGGGGGTGGGACGTACTGATTCCTACGAGTTTAGAGGTTAATGTCATTGGATGAAATCATTAATAAATGGTGTGTGCCTGGATCCGTATGCTGATAATCAGTTACGGCATAGGTGATTTGCTGCTGGGGTGCAGCAGATCCTTGTGGGGGATCCATAGGGTGAGTATTTACTACTCCCTGGTTTGGCAATGGGTTTTGTAATATCATGGGTTGCGGTTGATTAAGTGGAGTTGGTTGTCCAGCATGGCCCTGGCATTGGGAATCGTCTACCCAAAGTTTATGTGCTTTCTCTAAATGGGGGCAGTTGTGAGTGTAGTGTCCATAGACTCCACATATAGAACATGGATGGTTTGTTCTTAGGTTATTGTTTTTTGGCTGCTTGGGATGACGATCAGGATTCTGGTTGGGAGGAGCAACATTGTTATTATTTGGAGGATTGGGAGGTGGTGGACCTTGATTATGTTGTTGGTTGTTTCCGCGGTTACATCCTCTTCCACGGTTTTGTTGTCCACCCTGGTTGCATTGGTTGTTTTGATGTTGGGGCTGATTGTGTTGTGTGTACACTTGCCCTTGAGTAGTGGGAGGATTTTGGGGTGCCGCAGGTGCGGGAGCAGGTTGCAGTGGATAATAAGCTGGTGGGGCTGGAGGTGGTCTAGTTTCCTACTGGGGTTGTTGGTAACCCTGACCTATTGGAAGTGATGGGTTAGCTGGTGTAGCTTGTTGTGGGTAATACATTGGTTGGGCTGGTAAATGAATTGGGTTCTGGGTGGCCGGTTGGTTATAGTATGTGGGTGGTACATATGTCAATGGTACTTTTCCATAGCAATGTTATGGACAAGAGGGTCCATGAGTGTGATGAGTCTGATTCGTTGGAGCGTACGAAGTTGTTGCTCCAGAATTAGATGTAGCCCTAGAGAGGTTTGGGGCATTTATGGTGCTCACCATGCTAAAAGGTTTATTTTGTGCCGTGACTTGGCTGATATTACCATCAGCGACATGTGATGCCCCCGAAGCGTCACCTCGTGGGGTGTCTGGGATGATGGTGTAGAGATAGCCTGACTGGGCATAAATCAGGTCGAATTGCTGAGCTTTTAAGATAGCTTCTTCCTCTGACTGGGGTCGTTTGGAAGCTATGTCTTTGGCTATGAGGGGTAAGAGTGATTTAAGAAACTAGTCCAAAAATATACGGTCATCCAGTTTTATCTTACAGAGGCTACGATGCTTGCGCCACTCATGGATATGGTCGGTGATGTGGGTAGCTGTGTTTTGTTTGCAAGACAACAGTATTTCAACTCCTGCATCATAGCGTACAGGTAGCTAAAAAAACTGAAGGAAAGTGGAGGCGAGAGACGTAAATGTATGGTGGGTCCCATGTGGTTGTTCGATGTACCACTTGGTTGCAGAGCCAGTGAATGTTCGTTGCAACAGTCTTACTCTAATGGAGTCATCCACTATGGAGTTAGATGAACACCATAGGTGAAATGACATTATGTGGTTTTGGGGATCCTCCCCAGGTTTTCATTCAAACTTGGGGATGTTTGAGGGGATATTTGTAGGCATGGGTGGCCATGTAGGGTTGTGCTTGATAGGATCGTTGGTTAGCCTGGCTAGGTCTGGTAAGTTCAGACTAGCCATGTAAGGTAAACTAGCAGATGGGTGTGGCGTAGTGACTAGGACATAACTATTAATGGTGGCATTATGTAGTGGTCCAGTAGCCCCTAAGGGTATGCTAGGTATTGAAGGTATGTGTCCTCCAACCGTTGTGGTTTGGGATGGGCTAGCGCTCCCAAGTGCAACATGGGTTGCAGAGGGGTTACGAATAGTGCCAGGAATTCTTGGCATCTGGGTTGTGGTAATGAGAGGTGGTGTGATTCCTATGTTGGGCATACCCATAATAGGAGGTAGTCCTATGTTGGGCATACCTAAAGGTGGAGTGGCCCCTATATTAGGCATGCCTAAAGGGGTTGTTGTTACCATGGGTGGCACAGTAGTAGAAGGGTTTGTGAATGTATCTCCAATAGTACTGGTGAAAAGTGGGTCATATTGTGATCCAGCCATGAGGTTGGTTGGTGATATTTCAGTAGGGTTTTCAGATTCAGCCTCAGAATCAGATGTGAAGTGAGGCGTGTCAAAATCGGATGATTGTGTGTTTGGCTGATGACGTGTCGAGTGAAGGGATAAGGCTCTATGTCGATGACGTGTAGAGCCAAGTATACCGAACTAAGGGGGTTCACCCTGAAGACGACGAGATCGTCTTAAATTCTCAATGGTGAGAAATATTTTAAAAATTTCAGTGTAAGGTGGTGATGTAAAAAAAAACTCGAAACCCTAATGCAACAATGAGTGCAAGAGGGGAGTGAAAAAATAAAGGCTCTCATGCCAATGACCAACCTCAAAAAGCACTTATTATAGCAGCTGTGCTATAATAAGTGGAGGGATGCAACAAAATTGGTCAGAATACCAAAAGTCAAATAGTTCCTAGAAAAAAGGGGTGTTACTAGACCAAAGGTGGGCAATGTATCATGCAAACACCTAACTAGAAGTATTGTGAGTCAACAAACGATATCCGCTGCAAGGTGATGAAATCCAAGTTAGACAATATAGAGTGTTGAATCAACGGCTAGATATCCCCCTACCGGGAGGGATACCGAGTAGACAATCCTAAAGAGTGGCAACTAGGATACCCCATTCATGACACGTTCGGTTGGGTGAATCTGCAGTTTGGTTCTATCATCGTTGTACACCCTCTTGGGTGTACACCAAGAACTTCGAAAGGTATCTTTCGGTTACTGAATGGATTGCCGTATTCCACTCAGACTTCCAGAACCAGTCTGGCTACTTCAACCCTCTTAAGGGAGAGGCCTTCTCAATAAATTGGTTGATAACCGTGTCAAAATTATAAGGGATTTTTGGACCCTAAAGACAACCACTATGTCTCAAATGTAAATAATTGAGAGGTGTTATTGGTACACCTATCCTCTCAATTCTACCTAACTACAAGATTCTTTTAAGTGCTCCCCAAATGGGGTTAAAAGTTTGTTGAGTTAAGGTAAATTTTAAGGCTCAGTTTAAATTATGTGGCAGAGTGGGTGCAAGTGTGGTATTTAAACTGAAATTGATTTGCCTTGCTTGGGTGATTGATTACAAATGAAAGAAAAGATGCTTCCAGTTTTGCAAAAAATAAAGGCGTTTTTGAAATGTAAATGCTTGAAAAAACTATTCAAAAATAATGGATCTCTTAAAAATTGCTTGGGCAAAGCATTGAGCAAATAAACAGTAAAACCTTGATCTAAATAAAATGCATAAAATCTTTCTTTCAATAGCTGAAAATTTTTAAGAAGACTTTTAATGGAGCATATATAAATAGTAAAATATTTAGTATGGCTATAAAAATGCAGAAAAATTAATGCTGTAAAATATGCTAAATGGGCAAAAAATACAGCAAAAAATATTTTCAAAAATTTGGCCGAATTCAAAAAAATTGCATCGCGGGTTTTGGGAAAACAGCCGCGATGTGCAGCGCAGGTTTTGGCCACGCAGTCGCGATGTACAGCATGGGTTTCGACCGCGAAGCCGCGATGTGCAGCGCGGGTTTCGGTCACACAGTCGTGATGTACAGCACGACAAATGGTCGCAAAGCTGCGATGTGCAGCGCGTAAAATGGCTGCGAAGCCGCAGCACGCCGCGCGGAAAAAAGTCACGAGGTCGCGATGAGCCACGTGACTGTCGGGCGAAAAGCTGCGAAAGCCGTAAAATAGACACTGAAAAATGAACCCGAAAATGGTAATTTCAGGCTGTTAATGGCAATAGAAAGGGCCAAGATCTAGAATAGCAATGGATCTGCTGTCTAGGATGGCAAATCTATGAATTAAAATGATTAAAACTAACAAAAACTAAGATCTAAAGCAAAAAACTGAGATCTAAGAATTCGAAGCCAGTGGAGTCGCCAAAAACTGTTGGCTTGGTTTTGCAACCAAGCTTTGTGCAATGGGCACCTATCAACAATGTGATAGCAGTTTCAATATTGAAAGCAAAAACAATTATAAATTAAATCTAAATCTAAACTAGCATGTGCATATAACAAATAATTTTTTTAAAAACGATTCGAGAACAAGAAATAAAAGAATAGGTGTTTTGTATTAAGATACCTCAAATGGTGAGGATTTGTGTTGAGCAACTCCCAAGGTGAGTAGCTCCAAGCTCCAAAGGTCTCTTCTCCAAGATGCTGAAAATGGCCAAAAGTCTCATGAGAGATTTTGACAGCGTGAGGATAGGATGACGGATGGATGGAAAGTGAGGAGCCCCTACCACCTTTTTATAGTTTTTGGTGGTGGGGAATACCATTATGGCTTTGAGGAAACCAATGGTATTGACCAACATGGTTTAGGTACCTTTTTCCTCATTTTTCTTTTTTTGAATATTTTGAATATTTTTATTCCCTTTTTAATATTTTTGGGAATTCTGGACCCTTTTTGAGGGTTTTTTATGCTTTTTGAGGAAAAATATTCATTTTGAGGGGAAAATGGGTTTATTATGGTCTTTTGGTGACCTTTTGATGGCTTTAGAGGCTCAAATGGTGGAAAAGTGGACAAATGGGTCATGCGAATAAGGAAATGAGCTAGTGAGCACTTTTTGGGTGTTAACAACTATAGAACTCTTCTGGTTAGTCATATCATCAATCAAGGTAAGAGACATAATATGCATAAACCCTAGATTACTCAAACTTGTAACTTCGTGAGTAATCATTATCAATCATACAAAAGTATAAGATCCTTTGATATAAGAAAAACATACCTGGTCATCATAGTTATGTATAGCAATGTTTTATTGTTCTCTTCAATGACCTGCATAACTCATAAGTTAACCTTTGCAAAACCAAATTATACATACCTCTATGTGATCCATGACTATGGATGAATCTTTGTCTTCATGTCACCATAGCATGTTCAGGTTGTCCCTTCAATTTGTACAATCCTCCCTCTTGCTCTCCAATCATTATTGCATCATCTATAGTCTTGCCCTTTGGCCACATTAGGACTTGGCCATCTACAAATGCAACCCTCATGCCTTTGGCATCCAATGCAGATATGGAGAGTAGGTTCTTCTTGAGCCCATGTACATATAGAACATCTTTCATCTTCAAATACTTTCTAGAGTCTAGGTTGTAGGAGACTTCACCACTTCCTTTGATAGGATATTGATAGTCATCCCCAAGTTTCACCTTATGGGGTGACTCATGTTTAGATAGATTTGCAAAAGATTCTTTAAACCCAGTCATGTGTTTGGAAGCCCCACTATCAATAAACTAATCATTACATCCATGAGAAATAGTACATGTGAGAGCAGAAATTAGAACATATTCATCTTCACTAGATGAGTCATCACTTTCTGCTTTAGCCTTCTTCTTGGGAGGTTCATCATCCTCAGCAACATGAGCATGATATCTCTTCTTGTTTCCCTTCTTGTTGTTTTTGTTGAAGCCCTTTTTGTTCTTGGGACAATCTGCAACAAAGTGTCCCTTCTCATTACATGTGGAGCATCTCAGATCCTTCTTACCCTTTTGAAAAGGTTTTTTGTGATGAGAGTGCTCCTTCTTGGGCTTGCTTCTTTTGGTGTGAGATGTGAGAGCTTGATCTTCACTTCCCATCTTTTCTTCTCAGGCTACAAGCCTAGCCTCTTCTTGTGAACATTCCTCCCACAGTCTACTAAAGGAGATCAACTTCCTTCTTGCACAAATTCCTTGAATAAAGGAATCCCATGACCTAGGTAGGCCATTCAAAGTGGTCATGACAATTTCACCATTCTCCACCACTTCATCCACAGCTTCAAGTTGTTCCTTGATTTGAGAGACCTTAGAGAAATAGGATTGAATGGTCTCTCCATTCTTAAGCTTTACTCCTTTCAATTGATTCCATAGAGTCATCTTTCGATTTATGTTCTTTCCTTCAAATAGCTTGGTTAGGGAATCAAACATCTCCTTAGTTGTCTTCAGAGATGACACATGTGGGATGAGATGGTCCTTGATAGAATCAGCAATGATCCTCTTTTCCTTGACCAAGTTCTTCTTGTGAAGAGCCTTAGCCTCTTCTCCCTCTGGGACAGGGACCTCTTCACTTATATAAGTGTCCAACTCATTTTCTTCCAGGATTAACCTAATCCTATACTTCCAGGCTCAAAAGTTATCAGCCCCTTCAAGCTTATCCTCAAGCTTGGTGTGGTGAGACATCTTTAAAGAGTACCTCAAATGGAAATAGAAGAGATTTAGGTCTTACCACTTGATTTGCTGAAAACTGGATCTGGTCTCGGATTAGGGTTTGTCAGAGAAACCCTAAAAATTCAAAATGTGAATTTCAACTTTCTAAAAGGATAGAAATATGCGCCTTGATGAGATGATCAAACTGGTATATTCAGAATTTGAAATCTGCAAAGTTTGACCCTTCAGAAATGCCTTTTAGTCTTCCCGGATTCACTAGGGAGGACCCTGAATCAGGGTTTGAGTTTCCCGGAGCTTCACTCAACCAAAAATCTCGATCCAAAGCTCTAAACTTTGATTTTTCCAAGGAGCTTCCAGCTATGTCCTCAGAATTCAGAAATTCCTATTTTTTTGGAAACCCTAAATTTTAGGGCCAAAAATGAAAGTGCCCAGAATTGAATTCTAATTGGATAGAAAGATTCTCCTTGATGAGTAGAGTCAATCTACCTTACTGCTTTTCCAAAATCTGTGGAGAGAAACCCAATAAACAAGAAACCCTAGTTTCTGCCACTACACAATGTCTTCTTCTCAGGGAAGCTCTGATACCATGTTAATTTTTTAGCATAAATTCACATATACTCTAGGATCTTTACTGAGAGAATAACATGTACAGCATATCAAGTATAACAATGCATATCAATCACACCAAGCAATCACATGAGACAATAGACACACAGAGTTTCATTGGGGAAAACCATAAAGGTGAAAAACCCCACAACTTCCTCAGAGATAGAAAGAGCAATGATACAACCAAAGTACAACCAAATTACAAGAGATAGTCTTCTCCTAGCAGCTGATCCTCCTCCTCACATGTGCTCCACTTTTTGAGTGATGGAAGAGTGAGTAATGAGATGATCAAATAGAGATCTCCCGATCTCTATTTATACAGACCATGTCCTGCCAAATAAACCAACAGGGCCGACTTGTCTAACTCAGTCTAATAACCCATGGTTAACTTAATCAGGGCCGACCCCACACATGGTGGTCTAATAACCCATCGAAAAGTTACGACACTTGTCAATACAAATGATGACACTTCCGTATGGAGGAATAATAACATCTCTATAGGAGTACAATATACATAGATGAAATACATAGGTGAAATACATTCCGAAGTTACATATACATCAACACATGAGAGTTCAGATTCAAAATATGAGAGTGGAGATGATGAAGAGCGAATGCTAGATCCAGATCCACAAGAACCTGAAGATATAGAAACTAGTAGTGAAGATGAGAGAATGGAAGACCAATATCCAAATTTATAGCTTACAGATCCTCCTCTTCCTAGATGGGAAACCACTACTCTTAGATATTTCAAAGATCTTGTGGGAGATCCACATGATCAAAGGAGAACCAAATCTGATTATCAAAATGCAAGGTTTCATCCTTCTCACATTACTGATCCATTTCTTGTTGATGGATCTTTCTTCGGTGGAGAATTCCACTTACCTTTTGGGGTGAGTGATGTACATGATTGATTATCCTACCACAGTCTATCTTGAGGGGGGGCTTTCTTCCCACTGGGTTTTCCCTCTTTCCTCACTTTATTTATTTAGATTTTTGTACGGGGTGACCTTTGGTCTCAGTTACCAAGGCCCTACTAGTTTTCAGTTAATTCCTCATGTTGGAACATTAAAAAAACCCACCTATGTCATTTTAGACTTGGGATAAATTAATTAATCATTTATGATTAATTTCCTAAGTTTTGACTAGGTAAAATAGGTCAGTTTTGTCTTTTAGTGGACCACATGCCATCCTAACTCACCAAAACGAATTTGGATGGATTCTGGATAAGATTTCCTTGGATTATGTCTGATTTTATTCTATTCCTGAATCAGAAAGACACTTTCCTAATTTAGACAGCTTTATCCTATTTTTTCTACTTTCTAGTGGATAAGGAAAAGCTAGTTGACTTGGAAACTCTTACCACTTGGGAAATTTGACCTTCAGATATTTTCTTCTCTCCTAAATCCATCATTACATTCCATTTAACCCACTCATGAGCTTCCATACCATACTTTCCAAATCCGTGAGCCTCTAAAATAGTTTTGGAAACTACTTTTGCCACCTAGGTTTTTTTTGGTCTTTTCTAAGCCTTTCTGTTTTGCTCTTTCCAAATTTCCTCAAAGGAATTCGATTTTATCCATGGAGGATGTATTATATATTATTATCATATCAATGAATAAGAGACAGATTGATTTCCATAATTTATTCTCTCTATTCTTCTTCTCTCATTGTCTAAAATATTCCATGTGAAATTGTCTTATGAATCTAGTTCCTAGCAATTGAAAATCTCACATGGTATCAGAGCTAGCTTGATTCAAAAAAATTTCCAAGAGTGTTTTTTGCAGGTATTTCCATAACCAGGAGCACATCAGTATGGAGAAAAATCAATCCAAATCTGTGGCTTTCACTCCCTTCAATTTCTTTGACTGAACGGCGCATATGATCATCCAGCTTCAAAGGAGAGGATTGTATAGAGTCACTATGGGGCTTGAAACTAAGCCAGGAGATGTTGCATTAAAATCCAAATGGTTCAATAGGATTGATGAAGCTTATGGGTTACTTTGTCTCTTTGTATCTCCATATATTCTATTCCATATTGATTCTCTATCCACTCCAAGTGAAGTGTGGACAAAGCTAGAGTCTCTGTTTGGAAAACAGGATGAGCTCAGAGGTCATTTGTTGGAGATTGAGATTATCTATCTTATTCCAAGTAATTTCAATTCTCTGGAGGAGTTCATATTAAAATTCAAGAACCTAGTGCTTCAAATAAAGCAATGTTGTATAGATAAGAAGGATGAGCAATTAATCCTTACCATTCTGTCAGAACTGAGCTCTGAATACTTAGTATTTGTGTCTACTTTTCATTCTACAAGACTTGCAGTTCCCAAGTGGAAGATGCCAACCTTGGATTCATTCATTGATTCACTCACTTAGTAGAAGGACAAGCTGATCCAAATGAGGGATCAATCACCCTCCAAATACTTTGCACTTGTTGCTCATGGAGCAAAGAGTTTCAAGAATGACAAATCCAAACAGAAGATATTGTCAGATGAAGAGGATTCTGATGGAGATTCCAAGTCCAAGAAGATGAAGAAGGAGAAGCCCAAGTGTTCTTATTGCTTCAAAGGCACTCATCCTGAGAAATATTGCTTCAATAATAAATCAGACATCATGGCCAAAATTCTTGAAGAACATAACATAGATGTTCCTGACTTTGCAAAGAAAGAACAAGGCAAGCTTGTTATAGAAAAAGAACACTGTCTCCAAGCCTCTCCCAAAGGTAATCATGTTTATTGTTTGAGTGCTAGAGTGAAATATAATTCTAATGTATTTGATATTGATTCACATTCTTATATATCATAATAAGAAACCTCCACTTCTTCCTTGGAACAATCTTTAGTCAGTTCATCCAAGTCTACTCTCAAAACTAGTCATTTTTTACTAGCTTCTGACTTGTCTTTTGAAAGGTATTTCCACCTCCATTCAAATATTTTAGATTCTGATTTATAATATGATTTACAGCCTCATATGCAGGTCATTACATCTCCCACATTGTATTCCCAACCTTTGGATGCACAAAAGACCCTACAAACTCCAAGTTCTCTAGTTAAGAAACTACGCAATTCTATGTTTTCCTACACTGTGTCACTTGCCTCTGTTGCACTTGTGTCTTTCATATCTTTCATTGGTTGGAAAACTATGTTTTTGGCCTTATTTGGAGTAATATTCCACACATATGGACCTGACCCCATCATTCATGGTTCAAAATTCAAGTCCTCACACTCTCTATGCTTGCTCAGCTGTCAGGGTGATCTAGTTTCTCACACTTTTCCTACTGAAACTCTATTCAATCATGGAGATTCCACATCTTTACTGGTTGCTGCCCCATATGACTCACATTATGATATTTCAGAGCTCCATGATCTTATTTTATATATCAGAAATTTTCTACATCAGTTTGAGAAGAAAGTACAAGAAATAGTACACCACATTGCAGCTACAAAAGAAATTGATCCTGTTGAGTTCATTATTTCTCCTTGGGAAGGAGTATGCATAGATATTCTTTCCATCATTGATTATGTTTTCAGATCTGATTATGTATGTTATAGCAGCAAGAAAGATTCATTTGATGCTCCTCCATCATCAGAAGATGAACTTCATAGAGCTTCAACACAAGGTTCTTTCCTACACAACATTAATGCACTGATGCATGATCATGCCATCTACAATCTCTTCATCAAGTCTGATACTCAGAAGCAACTTATTCATCTCATTCAACTTATTCAGCTCATTCAAATGAGCAACATGATAGTATGAAGACATCAAGTATGTCCATTTTTTAGGGAGGGTTTTGTTCCCATGATGTTTTCCCTATTTCCTCGGTTTACATGGACTAGTTATTTTTTGTATTGGGGTCACCATAAGCCTTGTTGCTTCGGCCCTATATTTCTGATATTTTCTTGATTCCCATCACATAAAGTCGGGCTTAAGCGGGGGTGGTGGAACATTAAAAAAACCCACCTATGTCATTTTAAACTTAGGATAAATTAATTAATCATTTATTATTAATTTCCTGAGTTTTGACTAGGTAAAATAGGTCAGTTTTGTCTTTTAGTGGACCACATGCCATCCTAACTCACCAAAATAAATTTGGATGGATTCTGGATAAGATTTCCTTGGATTTTGTTTGATTTTATTCTATTCCTTAATTAGAAAGACACTTTCCTGATTTAGATAGCTTTATCCTGTTTTTCTACTTTCTAGTGGATAAGGAAAAGCTATTTGACTTGGAAACTCTTACCACTTGGGAAATTCGACCTACACACCTTTTCTTCTCTCTCAAATCCATCATTACATTCCATTTACCTCACTCATGAGCTTCCATACCATACTTTCCAAATTTGTGAGCCTCTAGAACAGTTTTGGAAACTGCTTTTGGCACCTAGGGTTTTTTTTGTGTTTTCTAAGCCTTTCTTTTTTGCTCTTTCCAAATTGCCTCAAAGGAATTTGATTTTATCTGTGGAGGATGTATTATATATTGTTATCATATCAATTAATAAGATACAGAGTTATTTCCACAATTTATTCTCTCTATTCTTCTTCTCTCATTGTCTAAAATATTCCATGTGAAATTGTCTTATGAATCTAGTTCCTAGCAATTGAAAATCTCACACCTCATAGTTTGTCTTGTGGGGGGTGTTGGAATATCCTTACCATCATTTTTTATATTTTCATGCATTCTGCATGCATGCATGCATCCAGTCATTAGTATGGTAGTCTCCCAACACCTAGTCCCCAGTTTTTCAGCCTCGGGAGCCTGTTTTTGTTGAGTTCTAGCCCTCCTAGCCACATATGCACCCTTGTTTCCATCACTGGAGTACAACTGCACCCTCTTCCACCTATTTAGGAGTTACATCACTCAGTTCCTTGATTTGAGGACTAATTGCTTAGTTAACTAACTTAAGCACTTAGATAGACACCTACAGAGAATAGTTCAGCTCTACTGACTACTAAAAGCTCCTCATGCACTGACATTGGATTATCCTTCCCTAGATTTGTGCCACATGCACCAGTTAGACTCATTTGATTGATATTTGACTATTTGTGACTACTACAATTGATTGGATGATGTCTCCAATGTCATCCAAGCCACACATTGAGGAAAATTCGAATGACCTTAGGATTATTTGAATTCATTTGATTTTATTCAGTTACTATTCTACTTTCACAGTGCCAGCTTACAGCTGATGTATGATTACAACAATTTTTTTCATTTCTTGTGTTAATGAGTGATTATTGATTCAATTCTTCTTCTCTCTGCAATTCTTGAGTGAAATTAGTGATATTTACTCTAGTTGTGTGATCTATCCTTTAAAATATCACAGCGCATGATCCCTAAAGTTTGTCTCTAGATATCCATTTTTGATATCTTTGTCTTGGAATTGCTTTGCTGTCTAGACCTCTTCACACAAAAACCAATACTGTTCAAGATCCTCGATCATGTTACTATGGAAAATTGGCATTTTTACGTCGTCACCTGCCATTCTTGCACTCCTACTATTATTTACGGACCCACCACTTTTACCACTGTTCTGACACTTCGGACAACACTATGATGATCTTATGTTTCATCCTCCTAAATTTGGTGTAGTGCACAAGGTTGTGGGTATGTTGTAAATTTGGGTCTGTCCTTCGGCTTCAGGGGTATCCTAGTTACTTTCTTCTTCGTAGTGAGTTCACTTAGTCCCGTTTGGTCCCATCTCGTAGTCCTCCATTCTGGTCTCCTTAGGAGACTCTCTCTCAGTCCTCCTCTTCTTCTCTAGCCGTCGGAACCTCACCCCACTTCGTAGGGTACCACAACCTTCCTCAACTTCTCTTAAGAACTCTTCGTCACTCATGTCCATCTACCCCACATCGTTCTACCATATTTGCATTCACGCGGTACCCACAACCTCCACACACCGGGCTCTACTCATCAGAGTTCATATCCAATATACCCTTTTCGCAGATAAGCATCTTAATCCACAATTTGAGCGACAGCAGAAACCTTCCACGGGGTCCCTTGAAAATTTTCCTTTTTGCGTCACTGTATGAATTGATCGTGTCGACGGCGAATTCAGTAATATATCCTTCTAGAATACTATCCACCCAGACATCAATAGCTCTAGATGCCCTCTTATCCATTCGCTTCAATTGCTGGATCAACTCAGGTGTCTAATGTTCAGGTTCACCACCATGTAAATTCTTCTTTAGGAATGTCAATTCTTCCAACCACTCATGCAACAATATTGGGAATTCATAGAAAAATATCTTGTGGATGTCGAAGCATATATATTTCTGTAACCACCAAGTCATCGACCATCCGGGTTGGCGATTCTCTTATTCAGCAAATTCTCGTGCCTTCTTGTCGAACCAATCCTTGATATCCGGTTTTGTCGAATGCCATAGCATGTCCTCTTTTTTTCTCTTCGCACTAGGGTCCCAAAACCATTTGTTGACACAGTTCTGTCGATAGGGGTTCACCTCACACTACTGTCAACAAACACCAACCAAACACCCTTAAGCATCATCCCAGAAAGGTTTTTCCCTTTCTAGCAACACTCATAGAGTGAGTGAAATATCACTCGAGATGGTTAAGGGGTGTTGCAGGAACCAAGTTTCCACAGTAGGGAGAAGACATCTGTTAACCCTTACCCAATCACTATAGAAACGAGAGATATTTTCGTCACATCATGCTAACAGTTTAAATATATTTTTGAAATCCACATCAACAAGACATAATCAACATTCACACCAGCATTATATTATTGTCATTTGCATCAAACAACATTACAGACAGAGTAATAAAGCCTTAAACATATCCCATCATTGAGATAACGTTCATCATTTGACGCAAACAGAAACTGAGAGAAGAGACATAACCAAACATACTCATGCATTAACTCATCCGAAAATCTATGGTACAACCTTCGCAAAAATAAGTCCAAGCGACTTACCGTGGATCCATACAACCAAAACAAAACTTGTTGAAGGCAGAATAACATATAGATGTGAAAATCACAGTTTACGATCCGATCGATCAATTCATGGATTAATGATAAATGGATGCCCTTAGGCTTACAATCATGGTTTTATGCGTAGACAACTACGTTGTTACAAAACAATCCAAATGACCCATTCTACCTAACTAAATCATAACTTGCGCTTTCATCGGCTTCCTTGTTCTTTGCGAGTGGTCCTTTCTTCCACGAATTCCCTCTTTGTCGCTATGGGATTCCGCACTTTGTGCGCTCTGACCCCATGCCAAAATTCCTTCAAGGAATTATTCAAAGAATTTATTCCTCTCGGCCTCCCATCCTTTTGGGATGGACATGGAGATTTGTACCAAAAATATCATTACAACGCCATGATACTGGATGCAAGGAACTATGGAGTTCACCTGGAAGACACTCATCATGAGCTAAGTGGGAGGAGAGGCCTACGAATTCTTAGGAAAATGGTTGAATATTATTTAGTAGAGTCTTAAGAATAATAAATGACCATTAGAACAGAAAATTGATTCATAGGAAACTTTTAATTGCAAATACCGAAAAACTAGTCGAGAGTTAGTGCCCAAAGAGATAGTCTTTATAAATCTTCATACAACATCCTCTAAGGCTCTCTAATTTCTATTCTGAAGTACAATATGATTCTGAATTGATTTCAATGACATCAACAAACCAAAATTACAAACTTTGAGTAGCAAATGTAAATGATTCAACCTTCAAACTTTCAGAATGTTTCCAATACACAGAGTTCTTACAGAATTGAGAAACTAATGCTGTATGAAGAGAAGTAAAGAGGACTTATTTACTGGATCTACAAAAATGATGAATGTAGAGTAGCTGGCTTATCATGGAAGGCGCACCAATATTTAGAGGGTGCTTCTGTAGCGCATTCAATAGATTGGATCTCCTCCTCTAGATGAATTTCTCTCAAGAACTCTCTCCAACTGGACTAACACTAATGATCACTCTGGATAGCTTGGATTCTTCAATGGTGGTTGATTCTAGCATGTAGTTCAAACTTCAGGGCCTGCAATTAGCTTAGTGATGAAGACTAGATGTCATCATCCTCTCAGAAGAAGCAGGGGCACATCTCTTGGCTTGGACTAGGGGCACATCTCCTAAGTCAATGAGGCAAAATTGCTCTCAATCCAATCGTCAAACTATCAAAAGATGGCCAAGTGGTGTGCACTTCTTCTTTAATAGACTTGAGGTATCTTGTGGAGCAAGATAATTAGGCTAAGGCGCCCTCATGGGGTGGATAAGGATGGATTTCTTTCTGCTTTAGCTTTTACCTTTGCTTTCTACTTTTGCTTTTGCTTTTACTTTTGCTTTTGTTGTATCCTACTTTTTATTTTCCATCTCGATTTTTCTTTCTTTTCTACCTTATCATACTTTTTTTCCTTATCTTGTTTTTTTCCTGCTTTTCTTCCTTATCCTACTTTCTTCTTTTATCTGCTTTTTCCTAAGTTTGCTGCTTTTTTTTCCTTGTGCCAGTTTTTCCTTCTTTTTCCTACTTTCCTAGCTTTGATTGCTTTCATCTTTTCTTCTTTTGCAAGCTAAATCTTGGTGAAAGCTTATCCTCTAATGTTCCCTTATGAATCATCATCCACTTTATTCATTAAAAATAAATATTCACTAATGAAAAATAACTTCCATGAAGTGCATCTCGAACTTAAGAAAAATAAAATTAATACCTCCTGATTAATTAATGCCTTAGTACTTAACCCCTCATTAATTAATTAATTATAATCTATCACTACTATCCATGGGGTTTGATATGCTTCATGGTGATGACAAAACGAGAACATGACATCTAATTATATATTAATGTTTCCAAAAATATCCTATTGCAATAGGTATTCATTAGGTCCAGGACCAAGCCAAACCCTCAACAACAAACTCATCCCCTTGCAATAAAATACAAATCTGATACCAATTGTTGGTTCTAATACTGATTACAGTAGGCTTACAAATTTATTCATATTGTTAAACACAATTAAACATAGAGTAATGGCACACAACACATCAACATAGTACATAGAAATTACCCTGGAAACCCCTCTCCTAGGGGAATACCAACAAACCAATGAGATTCGTGCTCATCTATTAATCAATTAACACTAAAAATAGGTGTTTACATCTATGATTTGCTATACCATAATCACACTTCATTACATCATGCTATGTGCATGCTACATACCACTTCCATAACCATTACATCTTATTGATAGATGCAATACAACTAACTTCTCATTATTGACAATCCATAACTTCCTAACTACTTTCAATTATTTTGTTACAATTGACTTGACTAGGTCAACTTTAGTCAATTTCCCTTTGATATTTGGTTGTTCCATCAACTTCTTGTCGACCATTCGTATGCCATCGACCAAACAACTATTCCAGTCGGCTAGTCGACTAAACTTCCACCATATGTCACCTCTAACCCTAGTCAACTAATACTAGTCGACTATCGACTTTGCAAGTCAATTTACATGGAAGGAATATAACATTCCCAATAGTACCCTTGAACACAATGTTGCTTGTAAAAAAAATTACAAATCTACCGAAGAAGGTAGAGCATAGTAACTAGCTCTGATACCATGTTAGAATATAGAGAATATGCATGAATATACAACATTATGTTTGCTATCATGCAAAAAAAGAATCTACTAGTCTATCCTTCTATCTATACAAGCAACGA
Organism: Larix kaempferi; assembly: GCA_027924585.1. Classification (NCBI taxonomy): domain Eukaryota; kingdom Viridiplantae; phylum Streptophyta; class Pinopsida; order Pinales; family Pinaceae; genus Larix; species Larix kaempferi. The sequence goes on along the minus strand of BSBM01000617.1, from coordinate 1,161,176 downwards.
ATAATCATGTAAGAAACAAGAGACAAGAGAAAATAACGATACACTAGATATATGTGGTAAGACCCCAAATGAAGAAACATACATGGGAAAGGTAGGCATTCTTATTCTTCATAATTCTCCACCTTGCAATACATGGCATCCTCACATAAGCATCACATCACACTCCATATTCACATCATGTCGCAATGATGTTTCACCAACATACCCAAAAAGGTTTCATTCACCTCTATTACATAGATAGCTGTATGGAATATTTACATCCCATACTACATTTGGGATAAATAGTTTTCCACCTCTCTTATATAAAGAATGGTTATAAGATATTTTATTGCATGATGCATGCATTTGGGATGACTATGTTTTATAATATTAAAGTCATTTATGTCTTTTAACCAACAAAACCACACAATATATATGTGTGTGTGTGTGTGTGTGTGTGTGTGTGTGTGTGTGTGCACAAAAGTATTCTAGATATTGTACGTTTTTAATCATTTCCAATTATATTTTACAGTTGGAATTCTTGAAAAATCCTTAAAATCATTGATATCACTTGTGGAAATTGCATAATGTGAGTGCCACATAGTTTTTGAGGGTGCTGAATTTATCTATGCATTCCTGAATTTATCTATGCATTTTTGAGGGTACAAAAGTATTCTAGATATTGTACGTTTTTAATCATTTCCAATTATATTTTACAGTTGGAATTCTTGAAAAATCCTTAAAATCATTGATATCACTTGTGGAAATTGCATAATGTGAGTGCCACATAGTTTTCGAGGGTGCTGAATTTATCTATGCATTCAAAAAAACAATTTGAATACTTCAAAATTTGGATTTCATAAAAAAATTTTTTTACCATATTCAACAAAAAAACTACCAAAAAATTCAAAACATAGAATAAATAGACTACTCTTTTATATATATAATATGTATGTGTGAATATTCTTAATATAAATATATTTTATGTAAAAAACATACACATATTTAATAACCATTTAATAAAAATATCTTTTGAAAAAAAAAAATGAATTAACAAAAAACAATAGCCCAAAAAAATACTATAAGTAGAACCCTAACAAATAATCATGGCGAGATACCTTTCATCCGTGATATTTTCCAACCAAAAATAAATATGAAGTGTATACAAATCCACCATGAATATAAAAACAACAGTTATATTTATTCCATTTAATTTTGCAAATGTTAAGAAGGAAGTGTGCTTAGCAATTATGAGTCTATATGTTAGCAATGCCATGTGATGTTTATGTGGCTTCCCTTTTAGAGGTTATTAAGAAATTTCTTTAGTCTATAGATTCCACTATTTCTCTTAATATTATTAATATGTAATCTACAAATTATGTCAAGGTAAGTCATGTTTAGTAATTTTATTGATGATATTAGAAATAAGTTGTAAAGTGTGCATCACACGCCTATGTATCACTCACGGAGCATGATATACTTGAGATTTCAATGGCTTTGGTCTTCTGGTATAGAGCGCCTTTAGTTTTCTTATCCTTTTCTATCAACAATTCAAAAGTTGTAGAAAATATGTCGTTCATAATTTATGTGTTAGCCTGACCGAGGAGATATCTACATCTTTCGAAGTTTGATTTTTTTTTAATACCAATTGTTGAGTTGATTCATTGTATTGTAAGTTGTAAGGGAGACAAGAAACCCTAAAGAAAATATCGAGTTCATATCAAACATAGAAGATGGCCCACATAATAAAAAACCTAATATTATGGCCCACATAATAGAAAACCTAATAGAAGATGGCTCACATAATAGAAAAAGATCTACTGGGCTAGGAAACCAAAGTTAGTTTCTGAGTTAGTTTCTCTAAGCTGGTTTTTTTTTGTCATTTTGTTTTGGAGATGAGAAGGATGGGAGTATAAAGAAAAAACATACTTCAAAGAAGGACAATTGAACTACGATAATTTCTTACATCTCAATATGGGTGTCTAAATGCACAATGTAGCATTGTTGACATGTAAGGATAGATCTTGTGCATATATAATAGTCAATGAGAGGCATGCCTAAATTTATTTTAGGTTAAAATTATTCATTCAAGTTTACATTTATCTTATTTCAATTTATATAGAATACATTTTCATGATATATAATTTGAATTTATGTAATAACATTTGATTCTAAAGTAAATATCTTTATAATATTATTGATCTTTTGACGAATATGGATGTTTTTAAGAAGGCAAAGCCTACCATGTGGCACTTAGATTGTGTTACAATTATTACTCAACTAAATTGTTGTCCAGATCTCGATGACATGTTCTTAATATTTTTGTGACACATTAATATTGAGATGGCATTCGATTCCACACCCAAATTTACTAGTGTCTTTCCCTCGTGTTGAGATTGTATTTGGTATATCGTTAATTAGTATAAGTTGAAATAAAGTGGTATAATGAAATTTACTAATATGTATGTCCTTGTATGGTTAAATTTACCTCTTTAAAATGTATTGTTTCTCTTTTCTATTGGAATCGATAAAATTCTTTCTTCATATGTATAAAGTGGCTTATTGTTCTACTCCTACCTTGGATGATAGGGGTACCAATGACTTCCTAATATTAAATTTTTCATGAATAAGTTTTTTAGTAGAACACCATAAATCACATTCAAGGTGACTCTATAATGGAATCAAATAGCACAATTAGCACATTTTATTGGAAATATTTTATATAGAAACAATAATTTTTATTTCCGCATATTCTATTTTTTAACATAGTAGAAATATGCATCAATAGTTTTAATTGTGTAATGTTTTATCTTAATGAATACATAATAGATTTTATTTTTTATTTTGAATATATCAATTGTTGTTTCCTTGTATTAAACTTAAAATATAGCCAATCAAATTCATACGATATTGTGTTAATTAAAGAATAATTCTAGATTTAAAATTAAATTCTATTATTTATAATACAATAGTTAACACTAATATGTAGGAAATATTTGTATTTATTGAATTAGGAACATTCAAATTAGCATTACATGGAAAGATAAATTAATCCAAATAAGAAGCATAGTTAACTGTATCTTTGAAGCATAATGAGGTAAAAGTTACACTTCTTGTCTACCTCTATTGATGACTTTATTATTACCTATAAAAAAATTAAAATGATAAACATGTATGATGAACGTATTTAAAATGTGTGTAATGTTATACTTTTAAGCGACATAGATATGCTTTTATAATACATTTTTGGAAAGAACCAATTTCATCACCGAACATTATCTGTTATATTTTTGAGCAACATGAATATTTATTTATAATATATTTTTCAAAATAACCGACATTACCTATGTTATACTTTTAAGCGACATAGATATTTATTTATAATATATTTCTCAAAATAACAAATTTCACAACCATATATTATCGATTATGTTTTTAATAATGTAAAATCACATTAATATTATATTCAATACTATCCACAACATAAATGAAATTATGGTTAATAAGATTATTAAAATGATAAACATCTTATGGATAACCTTACCAAATATGCGATGTTGTACTTTTAAGTAACATGAATATGCACTTCTACAATGATTATTTCAATGAATCAAAAATTTATAATTATACATTAATTTAATTATTATTATGGATGACACTTAATCTATTTAATAATCATTATTTATTTTTAAATATAATTATTATTTAAATAAAATAAAATTTAAAGTACATATAATATTATACGTTTTAATCAGCATAAATATATATTATTTAAAATAATATAAACACATAATCTTTGCCTCGGTACGCCCAGCTGCACTGTCTCCTGCCGCGCCCCCCTAGGGTTTCTTCTGATCGACTCTGCGCTGCCGAGGCCGTCCTCATGGCTGTGCCTTGGGGAGGGAAATCCCCTCCCTCTACTCCACCCAATGCTAAAGAGGCATTTCGAAGGTTGTTAGCGCCATCCGGAAAAAAGCCGGTGGCCCCTTCCATCCCGAAGTTCATCAAGAAACTTGAAGCCATCCCTGAAATCGACCTTCCACCAGAGCAGCCTATCAAGATTGCCCTTGATTTGGTAGAGCGTGGTCTGGTTGTCCAATTCATGGGGCTCTAGCCTTAAACAAAAACCACGGACAACTGGATCCAGAAGAACTGGAGGCCCCAAATAAAGAATAGTGTCACATGCTATCCAGTCGGATGGGGGTTCTTCATCTTTGAGTTCATAACCAAGGAGGATCGGGATTTTATTTTCAGAAGCGGCCCGTATTTCATGGGGTCCCAAGGCCTCTATCTTAACAGATGGACACCAGATTTCAATCCTGAAGTTGTTGTTCCAAAGGAATTTCCAGTGTGGGTGAGGCTCCCAAACCTCCCGGTACATTGCTGGAATATACAAGCCCTTGAAAAAGTTGGGAATGCGCTCGAAAAATACATCGACAAAGCTGATAACAAAGGCCAGTACACTTGTGCCAGGATCTGTGTAGAGGTCGACCTTGAAGCAGGACTCTCGGAAGCGATTAAATTAAAAGTAGGCGCATGGCACCATTTTCAAAAGCTTGATTATGAACAACTGCCTTTTAAGTGCCGTCACTGTCACGAGCATGGTCATTTACAGAGAAATTGTCCCAAACTGCAGGTTCCAGAAGAAGGAGACAGTTGGCAAAAAGTCAAGAAAGGGAAGACGGGCATCAAAGCCCAGGAAAAAAAGACTTCAGGGGACATGCAGAAAAACAATATTCCGTCAAGCTCTAAAGGCCCGGCCCAAGAAGGCACAAAAGAAGCACTGATGGTGATCCAGAATGAAAAGGACCCAGAGAAGGTTAGCTGCCCATCTGGGAAGAATCCAGTGTCAATAAGCCTGGAAGAAATTCCAAATGAAAAACAGACTGGCAACAAAGAGGTAGAATCACAGATGGTTGATCCATTAGAACCTGGGGAAATCCCTTGCTCTGACCCAGGGGTTTTGAAGGGGACTGATCCTCCCGAGACCTCCAGAGATGCGCATGAGGATCCCCTATTACTAGAAACAGACCAGGGCGAGGACACGGATGATGGCGATTCTTCAAGTAGTTTGCATGCCGTCCCTTTTAAAAACCCAAGAGGAAGGAAGTCCAAAAAGAAGAAAAGAGAGGAGGCAATGTATCTGTCGGTGCTTGAAGGATCACAAAAAACCCTGAAAGGAATGATGAACACCAGATCTAAGAAAGGATCAGCCTTGGCCTCAAAAGGGGCCAACCCTTCCTCCCATAGTAATTAATGTGTTACATCTCTTAGAACTGCAGAGGCTTAGGATCTCCACTAAAAGAAGAAGCTCTGAAAGATCTAGTCCGAATTTATAAACCTGAGATTCTGCTAGTCCAGGAGATGAAATTGGAGGAAGCTGCTCTCCTCCAAGCTGGGAAATCATTTTGGAAAAAAGGTCCGAGTAGTGCCAATAACTCTAGAGGAGCGTCTGGAGGAATAGCCACCTTTTGGGATTCTGCTCTCTACGATCTAGAAGCTGAAGAACGTACCACGAACTGGGTTTTCACAAAGCTCATCCACAAAATCTCTGGACGAACTGTAAGTCTTTTCAATTTTTATGTCCCTGTCTTGCATGCCGAAAAAAAAGAATGTTGGAATAGTCTAGTGTCATTTCTCAATTTGCAGCAGCCAGAAAACATCATTGTTGCAGGTGATTTGAATATAACTCTTGCGGCCAGTGAAAAAAAAGGGGGTTCCCCTATTCGGGATCCAGCTAGGGAATGGGTCGAAGATATCATCCTTGGTTGGGATCTTATTGATATAAAGCCAGTGAAAGGGAAGTTTACTTGGACTAATAAAAGGATTGGACCTGGTCATATAGCTGCCCGGCTAGATAGGTTCCTAGTGCAATCCTCCTTCCTTTCCTTTGGCCTATTAGCCTCTTCTAAAATTTTGCCTCACTGTACCTATGATCATAAGCCCATTCTGCTGGATCTAGCTCTTGAACAAGACCTTGGCCCAATCCCGTTTCATTTCAGTCCTCTCTGGATCCAACAAGAGGACTTCTTGAAAGTTGTGTCAGATTCCTGGAACACCCAAATAAGAGGGTCGCCTTCCTTTATTTGGGAAGGGAAATTAAAAAGGATTAAGCATGATTTAAAGGAATGGGAAAAGCTCATTACCTCCCACATTACTAGAAGGAAAAAGACTCAGGAAAATCTGGAAAATCACCAATTGCTGATGGAAACAACCCCTTTGTCGGAAACGCTACTGCATAAGGAATGGACTCTCCAGAAATCATACTTCTCTGCCTGTAGATTAGAAGAGGAATACTAGAGGCAAAAGTCCAGGAGTCTCTGGCTCAAGAGCGGGGACAAAAACACCAAATACTTCCATAAGCAGGCTGAGGCTCGGAAGAATTTTAAAGCTATCTCTGAAATAAACTATCAAGGTGTCTTGCTAAAAGACTTTGAGGACATAAAGCAAGCAGCAGTGTCCACGTTTAAAGAGTTATTCACCACTCCGTTAGAGAAGCCCCTGGATACCATGACCATTCCATTTGACCTCATCTCAACTCTCGTCAAGCCTAAATAAAATCTCTTTCTTACCGCCCCGGTCACTATGAATGAGCTTAAAAAATTTTTAGAGGCTATGAAGCCAGACAACGCTCCTGGTCCTGATGGTTTCACGGCCAGATTCTTCACTTGCTATTGGTCAATTATTAAAATTGATCTCCTGAAAATGGTCAGGTATTCTCAAGTGACCAACAAGCTAGGAGGAAGCACCAACTCCTCCTTCCTTGCCTTGATCCTGAAAGAAAAAGATGCGACATCCTTCAACCGCTTCCAACCGATTTCCTTATGCAACACAGGGTACAAGCTTATTACCAAGATTATAGCCTCCAGACTTAAAAGAATTCTGCCCTGGATTATTCCTGAAAACCAAGGCGGTTTAATCAAAGGAAGGAAAATCCTCGACAATATCATCCTTGTCCAGGAAGCAATTCATTCAAGTTGTCAGCGAAAAGAGAAAGGTATGGTCGTTAAACTCGATTTAGCTAATGCATTTGACCGTGTTAGACATGATTTTCTGTTTGCAGTGATGGCAAAATTTGGCTTCTCCTCCTCATTTATAAGTTGGGTCAAAGGATGTGTGTGTGGTCCATGGATAGCCCCCTTGGTCAACGGTCGTTGTACAAGCTTCTTCCAAGCCTCTAGAGGACTCAGGCAGGGCTGCCCGCTGTCCCCTCTCCTCTATGCAATCCAAGCTTCAGTGCTTAGCTTCCAGTTGAACTTCTGCCAAGAACACCACATGCTGCCAGGGTTGAAAATGGTGAATAATGTACGGGATATAAACCATGCTCAGTTTGCTGATGACACCTTGCTGTTAGGTGGAGCAAACATACACTCCGCTGAATACTTCAAGCAATAACTGGAACTTTACAAAGAGGTATCTGGCAGCAAAATAAACTTTTAAAAAAGAAAAGTCTTCAGCTGGAATTGCTCTGTCAGGGAATTAAGGGATATTGCCAGAATACTTGGTATGGAATGCACAATGGATTGGGATGGATTCACATACCCAGGCATCTCTATCTGCAAATCTAAATTCAATCCAGCAAAATGGGAGCCTATTATTGATAAAATAAAAGCCAAAATTCAAAGATGGAGCGCCAATTGGCTCAACCTTGCAGGGAAGCTGATCCTTTTAAAGTCTGTATTGAACAGCATGCCAATCTTCCAATCTTCAGTTCTGCTTGCCCCAGGCTCGGTTCTACGCAAGCTTGAAAGTGTGTTCAAGAAATTTATATGGGAAGGTGGGAAAGGGAATGAGAAGAAACTACACCTAATCAGCTGGGAAAAGATCCAAAAACCTCGTAAGGAAGGAGGGCTGCATGTCAGGAGCTTAACCACTCAAAATCTTGCTCTAGGAGCAAAGCTGCGTTGGAAACTAATTATTGGAAAAGATTGCTGGAGCAAGAAAGTCCTACGCAATAAATACTTCCCAGGTTCAAGGAAAAGGTGCCTTGATGCTCTACCTCAGCAAAGAAATGGCTCTCTAGTTTTTGAATTATGTCTTAAAGCCTTAGCTCCCTTCAAAAAGAATCTATATTGGATACCAGGTAACGGGAAAACAATTAGAGCGTGGGAGGACTCCATTTTGGGAGACACTCCCCTAGGGCAATGTTCGGAAGTGCACAAGATCAAGCAATGGTTACTGGATAAAGGAACCACTACACTGTGGGACCTCTCGGCCTGGGAAGAAAGCAATTGGACAGGCTGGAATCTAGGAGACTTGCCCCCTAATCTAAAAACAAAAGCAGATATTCTTACCTCCCTCCTTCAAGGTAAATCTCCTCTTAGAGAAAGCACGAGAGATAGAAGAGGATGGGGTAGCAACTCAGGTACTTATATAGCCTCAGAAGGATATAAGAGCATTCAAGCTATCCCCTATGCTGCTCCAAATCCAACAATCTGGAATTTTCTCTAAGCAAAAGCCTTCATTCCGAAAATTGACATATTTTGCTGGACGCTGGCCCATAGAAGTATTCTCTTAGGTGAAAATCTGAAGAAAAGAGGAATGGAGGGCCCTACACGCTGCCCTCTTTGCAAAAATGAGGAAGAGACTGCTGACCATCTCTTGTTGAGATGTCCGTTCTCCAAAGAAGTATGGAAAGAAGCGATGATGCTTGATCCTGGTATCAACCTCCCAGAAACTATCAATGCTCTGTTTACTGAATGGATGAGGATCTCCCCCTTCCAGCTCTCCAAGAAAACGATGCATCAAACTTCTTGGAGATGGGCCCCCAAAGCCATCTGCTGGAAAATCTGGATTGAGAGAAACAATCGAATTTTCAGGGAGAAAGAAAACCACTTTGCCAAAATTGCCACGCAAGCAAAAGCAATCCTTGGGGAAGCCATTGATCACAGCTCTGAATTAAAAGATGGCATCCAGCTTCTCCAGGAGGAATCACAGTGGTTAAAAAAGATTGTTCCAAATTACCAGAACCGATCCCTGCCATGTCCTGCCAGTACTGTTAACTGGGAAATTCGACTTGATGAGCCTGACTTCATCAGATGGAGAGAATCTCTAAATGAAGTCTGCCTATTCTTTGATGGAGCTTCAAAGGGAAACCAAGGAAGAGCGGGTGGGGGTGGAGTGTTAATATCGGAAACTGGAACCATGATGAGCAGCTATGCATGGGGAATAGGCAATGATTCTAACAATACAGAAGAATTCTGTGGACTACTACAAGGCTTAAGGATAGCCTCCGCTAAAGGGCTCACTTCTTTGTCGGTATTTGGCCACTCAAGGCTGTTGATCCAAGCCCTAATTAAAAAGAAGTGGCCTTCCCAGCTAAAACTAGCTTTAATTTATCAAAAGATTCAGCAGCTTTGCCAAAAATTTCAAACCATTAAGTTTTACCATGTACTCCATGGTCTAAATGCGTTGGCAGACAATGAAGCCAATAAGGGAGCCCTCTTGAGCAGAGGCATTCTAATCTTGGATGGATTTGAAATTCGAAGTGATATCCCCTGATCGTTGCAGGTCCATGATCTTCTTCATGCACTTTAACTCATCCAGGAGTGTACCTTGCTTATCTCCACAGTACATCGTATCCCCCCTTTCTGTCATTTCTGCCAGCATATCTTTGAGAAGTTCAAGCTTTCCTCATGAATCCAGTGACTTACCTACTCACTCCTCTAGTTATTTATCCATCGCTCCCCCCCTTCCTTTTCCCATCTAAAGAAGCGGTGTCAAGCTTTGTGTTGAAGGTATGCCTCCTGTGCCTCTGTAGATTATCCCAGGTGCATCTCGCCCTGGAAGTGTTGTTATCGCTGACCGCTACCCTCTGTCTCCCACCTCTGAAGTTCTCTTCCGTCCGAACGCAATGGAATCAGGAGGATCCTCCACAGAGTCTGGACCAACAGTTGAAGAGTGTCTGGACTCACTGGAAAATGCAATGGATCGACTCAAAGCTCGAGCAGATAGACAAGACTAGAAGCTGCAATCGACCATCCAAGCTGGAGGGAAAAGTTGGGACCTCCTTAATAAAGATATCAGGAAGCTACGTGAAGACCTGTCGGAATCATCGGGAAACCTGGAAAAATTCAAGGAAGATGTTAATACAAGCTTCAAAGATACAGCTAATACCCAGGGGGACTTTGGAAACCATATCAGCGCACTAGAGAAGGCAGTCAACAAGATGCTGGCAAAGCTGGAAAAATGAGATGATAAAGGATGTTCTGGCGAGGCTGCGTCCTCCTTGTAAGTTATGCTTAAGTTTTCTTGAAGCCAATTTCTACTGTAATCAAGCCGTTGAACGGCATTGGATGCAAGAATCCAGTCTGACAGCAAATCCCTAGCCTGTCATTTTAACTCTTTGTTGGCTTCCTTCGAGATTGCTTCTGCATAAGAACAGAGAGTAAAAATGTGAGATCCAGATTCTTCTTCGGAATGGAATAACACACACCAGCTCGGTCCCAACCATCCTCATTTTTTAAGATTCTACCAGGTTAGAAGTTTATTGCTTAAAGCCAGCCAAAGTATGATTTTTGCTTTGAGAGGCCCTTTGGTTTTCCATACTTGTTTCCACCAGTCTTTCTTTTCTCCTTAGTATAGTTCTAAAGCACAGTTCTTATAGCCAAGCTTAGCTGTGAAATATCATGTAGCTAAGTTTTTAGTCCAAACCAGTTTATCTTCCGTTCCTTCTTCTAGATGAATATAACAAGATTGTAACTGCAATAAGAGATCATTCCATTCCTCCTTGAATCCTCCATCTAGTCCTAGTACTTCAACTTATTTCCAAATTGATTCCGTTTGAGAAGATCCCTTGACTTCTTAATTTTACAATTAAGGCATCAGAAATTGAGATTGAAGATCCCTTGACTTCTTAATTTTACAATTAAGGCATCAAAAATCTTGTACCTTTCGCCTGATCCTACCCAGGGATACTCCCCTAACCAGACCTCCTTCTCGTTCCCTATGGACCAAGCAAGCCATTTTCCAACTTGAGGAAAGGCAAGCACAAAGACCTTCCATCCAATTGATCCATTCTTAAATGATTTATCCAGTTTCCTTATCCATTCTATGATGGAGGCATTAGGGAAGTACTTAGTAACCAAGGTCTTCCCCCAAAAAGAGATTGGGTTCTGGATAAGCCTCCACAGGGCCTTTGCTGCCAGGGATTGACAGAAAAGAAAGGGATTCTTTATTCCCCACCCTCTAAGTTCCTTAAGGTTCACTAGTGTTTGCCATTTGGCCATAGGTATGCCTTTCGATTGTTTGCTTGCAGTCCACAAAAAGAAAAAAACTTCTTTCTGATTTTTTGAAGTATACTTTTCGGAATATACACAATTGTATCCCAATAGACAGGTATGCTCTGTAAAACTACCTTGAGCAACACCAATCTTCCTCCTTTGGACAAGAACTTGTTTTCCCAACATCCAATTTGGCCTGCGATCTTTTTGAATAACCAAAGCCAATCCTTGAAAGCGTATGCATTAGGTTTAAGGAGAAACCCTAAATATTTGACTCCTTCTGAAAGAGGCTTTATAATACAAGGAACTTCGGTCATTAGCCTATTTTTTACCATTGCAGAGAAGGCATTTTCTGCAAGTATGGATTTTTCTACATTTATGTGCATCCCATTTGTTTTTTTGTAAAGATCCAAAATTTGTTCTGCACCTTTAATATTCTCCCACGTTCCTTCACCCATCATTATCATATCATCCACGAACAGGATATGGGAAAGTTCTTCAGAGATCATGACCATTATCCCTTTGTATGTTCCGTCTCTCTTGGCATGATTAATTATTTTGCTTAGAGCATCTGCTATGAGAAGGAAAAGAAAGGGGGACATTAGACACCCCTGTCTTATTCCTCTTGTAGGTTTGAAGAATCTTGAAGGTGACCCGTTGATTCTAATACTGATTACAGTAGGTTTACAAATTTATTCATATTGTTAAACATAATTAAACATAGAGCAATGATACACAACACATGAACACAATACATAGAAATTACCCTGGAAACCCCTCTCCTAGGGGAATACCAACAAACCAATGAGATTCTTGCTCATCTATTAATAAAACACTCAAAATAGGTGTTTACATCTATGATTTGCTATACCATAATCACACTTCATTACATCATGCTATGTTCATGCTACACACCACTTCCATAACCATTACATCTTATTTATAGATACAATACAACCAACATCTCATTATTGACAATCCATAACTTCCTAACTACTTTCAGTTATTTCATTACAATCGAATTGACTAGGTTAAATTTAGTCAATTTCTCATTGAGATTTGGTTGTTCCATCAACTTCTTATCGACCAGTCGTATGTCATCAACCAAACAACTATTCCATTCGTCCAGTCGACTAAAATTCCACCATATGTCACCTCTAACTCTAGTCGACTATCGACTTTGAAAGTCGATTTACATGCAAGGAATATAACATTCCCAATAGTATTGTAACGTCCCCTCCCATCATCCCATCATGGGAGAGAACATCACTCTAATTCCAGACATCTAGTCCCATACTTAGTAAACAAACATTCACTTTAAAATGAAGATGGACATATGCAAATGCATAAACATTTGAAAGCACAGCGGAAGTAAATTCATTAACACATCCATAATACATTCACGATATTCATCAAATAAATAAATGCAAAGTTAACACAAGAGAGTACTTATCTTATAACAGTAGTCCCAAGCAACTGGATATGCAACTGCAACGTTCCACCCAACCATAGGCCAGTTGTGCTTATCAACCTCTTGATGCAACTGCCACCCCGAGCTGGGCATGATTTCTACAAGGAACCAGGGGACAACAGACTCACACATAGCTAAGCATACACCAAGATGAGCCAAGCCAATCTACAATTGGGTTTATTAGGCTGCTAGGAAATGGAAAGGAAGAATTGCTAAGCTAGTGAGCTCAACCATAGAGCTATGGATACCTCTACAAGATCTATTTAGCTTGGCACCCACAATGCCTACACACCCCTACTCAAGGAAGTATTCCCTTCACCAATTCACAGTCCCTCAGGCCATACCTTCCAATTCTAGAGTGTCCCAGGTGTGCATAGAAGAGTAGCCAACCCTCTTGATCTTCTTGAGAGGTTGCTCCCTTCACTAGGCTTATCAAGCCAATTATGTCCACTACCACTCCAATTTTCTTGCTCACAGGTTCAAATCAAAACAAGGATGCACATAACAACAGAAGTCTAAGTGTTGGGCATGAAAAAACTTTTACAGTGAGATGCCCAAAGATGGGGTTTTCATTAGCTTCAAAAAAACGTGGGAAACCCAAAAAATGAAACTAGAAGATGGGGAACAACCCTGGAGAGCAGAAATCGTTTTCAGAAAAACGTCCATGGGCATTTTGGGGCAAAAACGACCTCCATCACAGTCCCAAATCGTGGCCCCTTCTCTCCCAGCTGCTGTATAATGCAAAAACGACTCCCAGGCATGGAAAATGCAGGAAAAATGGTGAAAAACATGATGGGGAGAGACCCAGTAGTTCAGACTGCGTGAGAGAGGAAAAACTATATGTTCAGACTGGCTTTGGGCACCATTTCGTGGGTGTTTTCTTGCCCAAGAAGCAAAAACATGAATTCCCAGGTTGATGGCTTGCCCATGCACGAAATTGGCTGCCATACCTCTTCATTCCCAAGGCATTAACTACCTCAACCAATTTCTGGAAGAATTAAATGATTGGGTCCATAACCCAAAATGGGTAGTTGAGGGTTTATGGGTTTTCTCATTGACACATGGATTAACACCATTGGCTCAAGGGTTTGAATAATTTCCCTCCCTATTCCTTGTAGAATCATGCCCCATCTCTTTGTTGCATTGCATAGCTATTTGTGGGTATTTTCATTAAAATTCATATTTACATGATGTCTTATTTAGATTGTGCCTATCTAGCACAAGAACCATAGGCATCTATTTCTTTAATTGCCGATACATAAAACGCTAAATCAATGGTGGGGCCTTGGCCTTGAGCTCCTCACCATGATTAAATTTCAATATTTACATCATTTACGATTTAATACAAAGGGGGTCAAAATGGGGACATTACAAGTATCCTTGAACACAATGTTTCTTGTAAAAAAAAATTACAAAATCTACCGAAGAAGGTAGAGCATAGTAACTAGCTCTGATACCATGTTAGAATATAGAGAATATGCATGAATATACAACATTATGTTTTCTATCATGAAAAAAATAATCTACTAGTCTATCCTTCTATCTATACAAGCAACAAATAATCATGTAAGAAACAAGAGACAAGAGAAAAGAACGATACACCGGATATATGTGGTAAAACCCCAAATGGGGAAACATACATGGGAAAGGTAGGTATGCTTATTCTTCATAATTCTCCATCTTGCAATACATGGCATCCTCACATAAGCATCACATCACACTCCATATTCACATCATGTCGCAATGATGTTTCACCAACATACCCAAAAAGGTTCATTCTAGTTGTATGGAATATTTACATCCCATACAACATTTGGGATAAATAGTTTTCCACCTCTTATATAAAAAATGGTTATCAGAGATTTTATTGCATGATGCATGCATTTGGGATGACTCTGTTTTATAATATTAAAGTTATTTATGTATTTTAACCAACAAAACCACAATATATACACACACATGCACACACACACAAGTATTCTAGATATTCTACATTTTTAATCATTTCCAATTATATTTTACAGTTGGAATTCTTGAAAAATCCTTAAAATCATTGATATCACTTGTGGAAATTGCATAATGTGAGTGTCACATGGGTTTTTGAGGGTGCTGAATTTATCTATACATTCAAAAAAACAATTTAAATACTTCAAAATTTGGATTTCATAAAATTGTTTTTACCATATTCGACAAAAAACTATCGAAAAGTCCAAAACATAGAATAGATAAACTGTTATTTTTTATATAGAGAGAGAGATGAATATTATTAATATAAATATATTTTATGTAGAAAACATACACATATTTAATGACCATTTAATAAAAATATTTTTTGAAAAAAAAATCAATTAACAAAAAAACAATAGCCCTAGAAAATACTATAAGTAGAACCCTAACAAATAATCATGGCGAGATACCTTTCATCCGTGATATTTTCCAACCAAAAATAAATATGAAGTGTATACAAATCCACCATGAATATAAAAACAATTATATTTATTCCAATTAAGTTTGCAAATGTTAAAAAGGAAGTGTGTTTAGCAATTTTGAGTCTATATGTTAGCAATGCCATGTGATGTTTATGTGGCTTCCCTTTTAGAGGTTATTAAGAAATTTCTTTAGTCTATAGATTCCACAAATTATGTCAAGGTAAGTCATGTTTAGTAATTTTATTGATGATATTAGAAATAAGTTGTAAAGTGTGCATCACATTCCTATGTATCACTCACGGAGCATGATATACTTGAGATTTCAATGGATTTAGTTTTGTTATCCTTTTCTACCAACAATTCAAAAGTTGTAGAGAATATATCGTTCATAATTTATGTGTTGACCTGACCGAGGAGAAATCTACATCTTTCGAAGTTTGATTTCTTTTAATACCAATGGTTGAGTTGATTCATTGTATTGCAAGTTGTAAGGGAGGCAAGAAACCCTAGAGAAAATATCGAGTTCATATAAACATAGAACATGGCCCACATAATAGAAAAAGATCTGATGGGCTAGGAAACCAAAGTTAATTTCTTAGTTAGTTTCTCTAAGAAAGGGCCTTCCTTTATGGCTGGTTTTTTTTGGCACTTTGTTTTGGAGGAGAAGGATTGGAGTATAAAGAAAAAACATACTTCTGAGAAAGGACCTTCCTTTATGGCTGGTTTTTATTTATTTTGTTTTGGAGATGAGAAGGATGGGAGTATAAAGAAAAAACATATTTCAAAGAAGGACAATTGAACTACGATAATTTCCTACATCTCAATATGGGTGTTTAATTGCATAATGTAGCATTGTTGACATGTAAGGTTAGATCTTGTGTATATCTAATAGTTAATGAGAGGCATGTCTAAATTTTGTTTAGGTTAAAATTATTCATTTAGTTTTACATTTATCTTATTTCAATTTTTATAGAATACATTTTCATGATATATAATTTGAATTTATGTAATAATATTTGATTCTAAAGTAAATATCTTTATGATATCATTGATCTTTTGACAAGTATGGATGTTTTTAAGAAGGAAAAGCCTACCACTCTGCACTTAGATTGTGTTACAATTATTACTCAACTAAATTTTTGTTCAAATATCGATGACATGTTCTTAATATCTTTGTGACACATTAATATTTTGAGATGAAATTCAATTCCACACCCAAATTTACTAGTGTCTTTCCCTCATGTTGAGATTATATTTGGTGTATGGTTAGTTAGTATAAGTTGAAATAAAGTGGTATAATGAAATTTACTAATATGTATCTCCTTGTATGGTTAAATTTACCTCTTTAAAATGTATTGTTTCTCTTTTCTATTGGAATCGATAGAATTATTTCTTCATATATATAAAGTGGCTTATTGTTCTACTCCTACCTTGGATGATAGGGGTACCAATGACTTCCTAATCTTAAATTTTTCATGAATAAGTTTCTTAGTAGAACACCATAAATCACATTCAAGGTGACTCTATAATGGAATCAAATAACACAATTAACACATTTTATTGGAAATATTTTATATAAAACAATAATTTTTATTTCCACATATTCTATTTTTTAACATAGTAGAAATATGCATCAATAGTTTTAATTGTGTAATGTTTTATCTTAATGAATACATAATAGATTTTATTTTTTATTTTGAATATATCAATTGTTGTTTCCTTGTATTAAACTTAAAAGATGGCCAATTAAATTCATACGATATTGTGTTAATTAAAGAATAATTCTAGATTTAAAATTAAATTTTATTATTTATAATACAATAGTTAACACTAATATGTAGGAAACATTTGTATTTATTGAATTAGGAACATTCAAATTAGCATTACATGGAAAGATAAATTAATCCAAATAAGAAGCATAGTTAATTGTATCTTTGAAGCATAATGAGGTAAAAGTTACATTTCTTGTTTACCTCTATTGATGACTTTATTATTACCTATAAAAAAATTAAAATGATAAACATGTATGATGAACGTATTTAAAATGTGTGTAATGTTATACTTTTAAGCGAATAGATATGCCTTTATAATACATTTTTGGAAAGAACCAATTTCATCACCGAACATTATCTGTTATATTTTTTAGCAACATGAATATTTATTTATAATATGTTTTTCAAAATAACCGACATTACCTATGTTATACTTTTAAGCGACATAAATATTTATTTATAATATATTTCTCAAAATAACAAATATCACAATGATACATTGTCAATTATGTTTTTAATAATGTAAAACCACATTAATATTATATTCAATACTATCCACAACATAAATGAAATTATGATTAATAACATTATTAAAATGATAAACATCTTATGGATAACTTTACAAAATATGCAATGTTGTACTTTTAAGCAACATGGATATGCATTTCTACAATGATTATTTCAATTAATTAAATTTATAATTATACATTACTTTAATTATCAGTATGGATGACACTTAATCCATTCCATTTAAGAATCATTATTTATTTTTAAATATAATTATTATTTTTAAATATAATTATTATTTTTAAATAAAATTAAATTTAGAGTACATATAATATTATACGTTTTAATCAACTGAATATATATTATTTAAAATAATATAAACACATAATTTAATACGTTCAAAACCATAAAGTTGAATTGATTATGGTTAAGAATAAATATATATTTAAATAAACATATTTATATAAAAGTATGATTGAAATTTTTAAATAATTTATAAAAACAATATTATAATTCAAAATTTTAAATATTATACTACGAAACATCAACTCTAAAAATATCTTATATAAGAATCAAGAATTAATTTATATTTCAATAAATATATTTATATAAAAATATGATTGAAATTTTTAAATAGCTTATAAAAATAATATTATAATTCAAAATTTTAAATAATATACTATGAAACATCAACTCTAAAAATATCTTGTAATCAAATATAAGAATCTAAGTGTGTAGTTATATTGTTTTGATTGTCTCCGGGTTGGCAGGTGCGGGAGGAGTCCTCCTTGACTCTGAGGAAAATAAGATGAAAGAATTCGCTTGGGGACTCGGCAGAAGGACAAATAATGATGTGGAATGGCTCGCACTAATCAAAGGAATGGAAATTGCAAGGAGAGAAGATGTCAAGGATCTCGTGGCCCTTGGAGACTCAATGCTGGTAATTAGGGAAGCCAGGTCTCTGGCAAAAAATCGTAAAAATCCTGTCTCCAAGTTTCATAATCTCTTCTTCTATGTTGCCAAGGAATTTAGCTCCATCACTTTTCTTCACGTCCTGAGGAACAACAATCAGATTGCTGATGCCATGGCCAATGTAGGTGTTCACATGCATTGTGGTTGTTTGACGAGTAATGGGAAAACCCTCGACAAAATTTGGGTTCCTTAATCCTCCCCTATTTACCTTTTTCCCCATGATTGCTCCAGTTAAGTCCCCCCCCCCCGGCATGGGATCTCATTTCCCATTATCCTACAAACTATAGGCTTAATCAATTTTTGAATTTAAATCATTCTACGATCCTCTCGGGATCCTCCTCCCCTCCTCAATCCCTACCCACATCCTTTTTGCACACATGGTGGCCTTCTCCAGTGAGTTTCATCTGTCTCGCATGCATGCATTCACTTCGACCTACCCTAGAGGATCCCTCAGCATTTAACTCGCACGAAGGTGGTAAGGGTGGAATTCGGTATTTCTCCCTTCGCGCTGTGACCCTATGCACAGTGAATTGTATTTGTGTTTTCAGGCTTTCTATGGAGGATGATAACTCTGGGTTGAATCTCTCGGCACTGCAGTGTTGTCATTGTAGGAAACATCTTCAAGTTCAGTCAAGAGGCGTTGGAATGAAGCAGTATCTCTTTGCACTTGACGTGGTGCAGGGGCAAAGCAATGGAGGCTCTGCACAACATACTCATGGTGTTTCTTCGCAACACATATCCTGACATAGAAATTATGAGCCTAGAAGTGGTAGAATTTGGACTCCCCTCAATGTGGTTCAGGGACAAAGCATCGGTGGTTCAACGGAGCATGCTGCTCATGGTAACTCCAACGAGTTGGGTAGTGGTAGGAATTGGTTGCATCCTACAGGTGACATCAGTGGCTTCATCAACTTGGGGTCTCCCCAAGGGCTGGTTAGTCCGCCCTCTGAGATCAATTCGCACTTGCAGGAACTGTAAACTCAAATCCGTTGGATCATAGGTGAGAACTATGACCTTAAAAAAGCTATTTCTCACCTATCCACCTTCGTTCAGATCTTGAACTACGAAGTTCGCAGCAGTACCAGTAAGATGAAAGAGTATTTTGATAGTATCGTTGGGAAATTTGAGAATGGTTGTCCCTGCTTGGTAGATATGAACGATCAAATTAAATCTCTGCACAACAATCTCAGAATCGTCTAAGCAAAGGTGGATGGCATCAGGACTAACTACAGGAATAGTTCCACTATTCTCCATGGCATCGATGAGGATAATGTCAGAGTTGCAACTGGGAACAAAGAAAAGAATGCACATCAGCACCATGGAAATTGTTGATTCTTCTACCTGCTTGTTCATGTACTCACAAGACTTTTGTTTTTTTGGTCTTTAACCTATGAAAGCTTGTAGAAGCTTTTCTTTTCTTATTTTCACACTATGTATTTCTTTTGTAGTCTGCTCCTAGGAAAGTTTGTTAAAATCTTCAGCTGTCTCATAACAGGGTTTTTGTATGACCTGCCTAGACTGGATTATGATGAGCTAGACCTGCCAGCTCTCCAATTTTGGGATCAGTCTTCCCACCCTCTTTTTGTAATTCTCCCTCTTTTTTAATACAAAGATCGTTATTGTAAAAAAAAATATTGTTTTTATTGTCTTAATATTTTAAATATATACTTATTTATATAAATCTTAAAATTAATAAATTTAAATAATGATAATAAATTAATGTCAATTCTCATTAGCTTTCTCGGTTAAGGTGTGGGTCTTATCAACAAGGAGACCTGAATTCAATTCCTCTTAGGGGTGACTTAGTTGGGAGGTGACACCCAAAAACCTAATCAAGTTGAGGTTGGTGCAGTCAAGGTCGAGTAAAATCCCTTGGTGATTTTGATGGCTTAAATACTCATGGATCATGATTTTTTAGACCATGGGCCACTCTCGCAAGTTAGGAAAATTTAACCAAACAAAAATAATAATAATAAATTAATATATAAAATTTAGTAACATTAAGAATTAGCTTATAATTTAAATGTTAGATTAAAATTAAAACAATAATTA
This sequence comes from Larix kaempferi, assembly GCA_027924585.1. Taxonomy (NCBI): domain Eukaryota; kingdom Viridiplantae; phylum Streptophyta; class Pinopsida; order Pinales; family Pinaceae; genus Larix; species Larix kaempferi. The sequence continues at coordinate 1,140,772 of BSBM01000617.1, read as the reverse complement.
TTGATAGATTGCAATTGTATTTTCTTCTAAATAATGAAAATTAATAACCCTTCAATTTAGTTTTAAACAAAGCTATTTTTACAAATTAATTTAAAGCAATTATTAAAATTAATTAAAAACTAAATGCTTTTATATTTTAATTAAGAAATATATTAATTTATATTAAAAAAAATCAAAATATTTTCATTTCATTTTTTCTTCGTATAAATTATATTTATAAAGTAAATATTTATGTATATTAATATTTATGTATATGATAATAATGATGATAAAGATTAATGGTTAGTGAGATCTATTTGGTTAAGAAAAGAAATAAGAATGATTTGGATTGCTATAAAATTGTATTTTTATATTAAAAAAGATTAGAAAGAATTGTTTCTAGGTCATTAAAGTTTTGATAAGTTGGAAAATCAAGGAGATTAGAATTGTAACAAATATTAGGAAATTACTATTTAATGTGGGTGCACATAGAACACTCTAAAATAAAATGACATTTGTCCTCAATATTTATAAACTCATAAAAATAAAAAATTCTTTCCATCCATAATATTTAAAAAATGAAATCTCATTTCATATAAATATTATTTAAAATAAAATCTTAAAAAATAAATATTATAAAAATGTCTATAATAAATAATTATAAATCAATATATAATATTAAAAATTTATTTCTTAAAATGTTTATGATAAATAATTATAAATCAATATGTAATACTGAAAATAAAAGAAGGATGATATTGTTTAAATCATTCATAATTAAAAAGTAAAACTAAATATTATAAAGATAATTTTTATTATTATTTATATAAAAAATAAAATAAATATGATAAATATAATAATCAACTTTCATAAAATTTATATTTATAGTAAAATATGATAAAACTTACAATCAATTATTTTCATTTTATTATTTTCTTTTAATAATATATATTTATAAATTGTTAAAATAATGTATTGATATTTTATGGTTTTATTTAATATATATAGTAGGTTAAAAACCAATATTATTAAAATGTTTATGATAGAGAATTCTAAAAGGATATGGAAACTATAAAAAAAAAATGTTAGTTAATTTTAAATAACTCATTTAAAATATCACATTAATATTTTGTGAATTTGAGATGAAGTTCGATTTCACATTCAAATTTAGTAGCTCGCATGTTGAGATTGTATTTTGTGTATAAGTTGAAATAAAGTGGTATAATGAAATTTATTAATATGCATGTTCATGTTTTTGTGTGGTTAAATTTTTTTCTTTAAAATGTATTGGTTCTCTTTAGTGGTGGAATTGATAGAATTCATTTTTCATATACAAAGTTGTTTATTGTTCTACGCCTTCATTGATGGTAGACTATCCATGGATTCCTAATCTTAAATTTTTATAAATAAGTTTTTTTAGTAAAACATCATAAATCATTGTTAAAGGGACTCTATAATGGAATCAATTATCACATTTTATTGTAAATACTTGATATAACATACCATTAATAATTTTAATAATAATTTTAATATTGTAATGTTTTATCTTACTGAACATATAATAGATTATATAAATTCTCTTTGGAATATATTGGTTAATGTTTCTTCGTTTTAAACTCAAAAGATAACCAATTAAATTCATATTATTTATAATACATTCTCATAAAACCATAATTTACTTCAACAATAATCTATAGAAAATATTTGTATTTATTGAATTATGAATATTCAAATTAGCATTATATGATAAGATAAATTAATTTAAATAAAAACAAAATAAATTAATCCAAATAAAAATATAGTAAATTGTATCTTCAGTGCATAATGAGATAAGAGTTACACTTCATGTGTACCTCTACTCTGAATTTATTTTTACATATCATAAATTAAAATGATAAATATGTATAGTAAATTGTATCTTCAGTGCATAATGAGATAAGCGTTACACTTCATGTGTACCTTTACCATGAGTTTATTTTTACATATCACAAATTAAAATGATAAACATATTTGATTAACTAATTTAAAATGTGTGTAATGTGACCCATTAATAATGAGATGAAATTTAATTTCACATTCAAATAAATTTATTAGTGTCTTCCCCTCAATCTTGAGATTGTATTTAGTGTATAGTTAGTTAGGATAAGTTGAAATAAAGTAGTATATTGAAATGTACTAATATGTATGTTCTCGTGTAGTTAAATTTACTTTTATAAAATGTATTGGTTCTATTTAGTAGTGGAATTGATAGGATTTCTTCTTCATAAAAAATAAGTGGTTTATTGTTCTACTCCGCCTTGGATGATAGGAGTATCAATGACTTTCAAATATTAAATTTTTGTGAATAATTTTCTAGTAGAATACCACAAATCAATTTTAAAGTGACTCTATAATGGAATCAATTAATACATTTTTTTTTGTAAACACTTGTTATTAAAAATTATTTTTTGTTTCCACATATTCTTGTATTTTACATAGTAGAAATAGACATCAATAATTTTAATCTTGTAATGTTTTATTTTAATGAACATATAACATTTTTTTTTTTCATTTGCATATATTGGTTGTCTGTTTCCTCGTATTAAACTCAAAAAATGACCAATCAAGTTCAAACATTGTTGTGTTAAATAAAGAGTAATTCTTGATTTAAAATTAAACTTTATTATTCATAATACATTCCCATAATACCATAGTTCACTTCAACACTAATCTATAGGAAATATTTGTATTTATTGAATTGGGAACAATCAAATTAGCATTACATGATAAGATAAATTAATCCAAATAAGAAACATAGTAAATTGTATCTTTTTTTTATTTCCTTTAGAAATCAAAACATGATGATCTGAAAATTCAAAGGAAGATCTCCCCAAGAATTGAACATATAGTCTACATTTCCAAGTTGCTCCAAGCATCTCCAAAAGGACAAAAACATGGACCCTAAAAAGGCGACGATAACAAGAAATCATCCCATACTTAGACATATCCAGAAAAAACTAAGTCATAGGATCCAATAGATCCCGCAAAATACGAAGAAGTTAAAAGAGAAAAATACTTTCTTCACGACCCCATACACCTTCATCTTGAAAAAAATAAAATATTCTTCCTTCTTCCAAAGTCAAGGCTTGTTTAGATAAGGTATCAACCTTTTAGTTATACACCCTAAAAACATGTTGTACATCAACCTAAGAAAATGCAGACAGTAAAATCCTTACTCTTCTTTGCCAATTTTCTAAGGATTCCACCTGAAGTGAGTTGTTCCTCAATACCCAAACAGTGATTATTTTCGTGTCACCTACCACCCGTAATTTATTAACATGTTTATATTTTTCAAAGTAAATTAAAACAAAAGAACTAAAATATATGCTCAAGTATTTGTCCCTCTTCCACAATTCATTTTTATCTTGTAAGACAAAGAATCATTCATCTTTAAAAAGGAACCAACTCCACATTTCCTACATTATTGCTATGAGGCACCATCAAAAAACCAAGACGCATTTGATCAAGGAGGAATCCTTACCTTTCCCTCACATTTATTGCTTAATTTCTAATTTCACTGTTTCAACACAGATTTATGTTTCCCTTCAAACAATATAGCATTTTCGTGCTTTCAAATTTCCCTACATATAAAACAAGGTAACTATTTCCAAACTAGTACTTATGTTATCCAAATTAGAAAGCATAAATCCAAAGAAAGAGCATTATTATATCTTCAAATCATAATAAGGATGATAGCTTACTTGTCCTTGTCCTTGTGTGGGGAGTGTGATGTAGTGATTAGGATTCATTACTGTAATCATCTGAATACATTTCTATGGATACTAATGGTGGTTGAGGAATATTATCTTCCTTATTGCGTGCCCCTCAACTCATCGTACGTGACCAAATCGTTATGGTATCGAATGTACGACACACACTACCTGAGTAAGATGATAGGGATTTCGACTTGTGCATGGAATGCTATTTGAGAGCCGACATTCTGTCGTCGTACTCTTATGTATTATCGTTCTTTACGACCCCCTTTATTCCATTTGAGATTCAGTCGGTAAGTTGTTTTACCTGCCACTGCACACACTTAAAGCACACAATAGTAGCGCTGGACAATATAAAGTAAATCATCATGATTTATTTATCTTTATTCATTGCTAACTAACAAATAGCATTTTATTCACATCTATGGAATAACAAAAGCATCATTCTTCATTTATTCATGGCATAACCTTATTTCATATTTCTCAATCTATCGAGCATAAACATCAATTGCTTGGCAATCAACAATTTGTATTCAAATAACAAAACATAACACATTTTTCAAATTTATTTAACCAGGTCACTTCAAAACAATGCCCTCAAAATCTAGTAAGTCAACTCAGTCAAAGGTGGGCATTACATAATAGCCTCCAAGGGAAAATCCTTTCAGGTTGTCGATTGACTAAATCATACAGTAGTAGATTAAATTTCATATTTCATTCTAAATCATGTAATTGTTTCCTCCTAAGAAATTGTGTGTGTGTTCTAACAATTTTAGTGATACATAGGCATAATATATTTCCAATTTGTGCTATTCAAAAATTAACAATTTAACTCTTTAGTAACAAGAAAATTCAATTTCTACAATTAATAATTTATAATGTAATATCAATTTAATAAAATAATTAAAACAAGATAATTACGAAGAAGAATACCTCGACCAGTGCTTTATGTGAACACTTCGATGTTGAGAAACATTCAATTAATTGAATCCCCTTCTTTCACTTCCCAAAATGAAACCACAAATTTATCTTCTCATCTAAATAGGGGCCTAGTCGGCTCCCTATGTAATGGCCCCAAGGCCACCACAAATCCAAGGTTTCACTAGCTAACTTTGGATAGCCTCCAAAAAGAGGCAGGCATTTTATCTTTCTTCCAAATTTAACACTGTTCTATTCAGTAAAATAAAAATGGACCCTTGATCCATAGAGATTGACAGATCTTGAGTTCTCACTATAAATTACAATTATAGTAGAGGTCGTATGTATTTTATAGGCAGAAAACAATGGATATGCCAAACTCAAATGAGGAATATTTTATGCTCAGGACCGATCAATAATACTAGGATTTTATCTTTTTCTTTTAAAGTGCAGAGAGAGATTCACATGTATAATGAATTTAAACACTACAAAGAAACTCAAATGTTAATGACCAATTCACATAGAATTCACTAACCGGCACAGGTATGTATTCACATAGAGAATCACTAAAATCATGAAATTCATCAAACTGAACTGCAAAACTTTATTGTTTCGGGTGTTCCTCTACAATCTTCTTATATTCCTCCAGCACTCGTTTTAAATCTTAATCTATTGTTTTTAAAATAAACCTTACATATAATTCTCATCCATAACATATGTTATACTTTAAGCGATATAGATATTTATTTATAATATATTTCTTAAAATAACAAATATCACAACCATACATTATCGATTATGTTTTTAATAATGTAAAATCACATTAATATTATATTCAATACTATCCACAACATAAATTAAATTATGATTAATAATATTATTAAGATGTTTGTACATAAATTAAATTATAATTAATAACAGTATTAAAATGATAAACATTTTATGGATAACCTTACAAAATATGCAATGTTGTACTTTTAAGCAACATGGATATGCATTTATACAATGAGTATTTCAATTAATAAAATTTATAATTATACATTAATTTAATTATTACCATGGATGAGACTTAATCCATTCCATTTAAGAATCATTATTTATTCTTAAATATAATTAAATTTAAAGTACATATAATATTATACTTTTTAATCAACATGAATATATATATTATTTAAAATAATATAAACACAGAATTTAATACTGTTCAAAACCATAAAGCTTAATTGATTATAGTTAAGAAATAATTTATATTTAAATAAACATATTTATATTTATATAAAAATATGATTGAAAATTTTAAATAATTTATAAAAATAATATTATAATTCAAAATTTTAAATAATATACTACAAAATATCAACTCTCTAAATATCTTGTATAAGAATCAAGAATTAATTTATATTTAAATACATATATTTATATAAAAATATGATTGAAATTTTTAAATAATTTTAAAAATTAATATTATAATTCAAAATTTTAAATAATATACTACGAAATATCAATTTTAAAAATATCTTGTAGTCAGCTATAAGAATCTAAGTTTGTAGTTGTATTGTTTTTATTGTTTTAATATTTTAAATATATACTTATTTATATAAATCTTAAAATTAATAAATTTAAATAATAATAATAAATTAATGTCAATTTTTATTAGCTCTCTCAGTTAAGATTTGGGTCTTGTCAACAAGGTGACCTGAATTCAATTCCTTTTAGGGGTGACTTAGTTGGGAGGAGACACCCAAAAACCTAATCAAGTTGAGGTTGGTGTAGTTTGGGCTGGGTGAAATCCCTTGATGATTTTAATGGCTTAAATACTCATGGGTCGTGGTTTTTCAGACCATGGAACACTCCTGCAAGTCAAGAAGATTTAAGAAAACAAAAACAAAAACAATAAATTAATATATAAAATTTAGTAACATTAAGAATTAGATTCTAATTAAAATGTTAGATTTAAAATTAAAAGAATTATTGATAGAGTGCAATTGTATTTAGTTCTAAATAATGAAAATTAATAACCCTTCAATTTATTTTTTAAACAAAGCTATTTTTACAAATTAATATTTTTTTAAAGTTAGACGATCCTTCTATTGCATAAAAAAAAGAGATTTACAGATATAACCAAGCCCTCCCAATAGAGGGAAAAGAGGCTTGAAAGTCAAAATGCCAGTCTCCCCTGAAAGGAAATGAGACAGAACCAAAATGTTTGGGAATTCTTAATCAATCTTAAACCATAATTTTCCTTGATAACTAAGTAAAGAGCTATAGATAGTAGCATAAACAAAAGTATACAACATCAACTAGAAAATATCTACTTCTGAAAGCAGCAAAAAACATGAACATAAACAACAGATTACTCATGAGTCCCGCTGGTGGAACCGGGCTCAAGCTTCATTCCCAGGTGCTTGGCAATTTCTACCTGATTGCTCAAGATATGCTATAGGAGAAGCATCATATCGTCTTGCAAACGCAATATTTCACCATGTTGCTCATCCTTCTCCACCAAGGTTCTGCTGAGAACCATTTTCTGCGATCAGTACATATCCAGGGACTTCTGATAAAGGGTAAGACGACCATGGGAAGAACTAGGATCAGGGATGAGCTCCTTGAACTCCTTCTTGATTTCCTCTTCCCCCAGGCAGTTTCTATCAATATATGTTTCCTCCTCAGCCCGCTGAATTTTTTCTTGGACAAACTCAGGAATTTCCTTCTTAAAGCGCTTGCATTTCTTGATTAAAAGCTTCTGAAAACGAATGGGAGGGCCCATAGATTCAGAAAGGAAAAATTCAGGTAGAGTAGAGGCGTGACGAGGGTTCTTGCGGGGAGGCATACTAACAGCAGGAGGAGCACGGGTCACAAGAGAAACAAATAGGGGTGGCCCAAGGAAGTGGCGAAGGTCATGGGCGAGGGCTCCCAGAAAAGACTACCTCATGGCAGTGGAAACATGGCTAACAGGAACTCTATCAACAACAGAAAGGTGGCTAAAACAAACCCAAATCCAGAAAGAATAGAGATAGAGCAATACATCGACTTACCTGGGTTGACAGCAGTCAAGGTGGAGTCAATGCCGCAAATTCCAGTGAGCCCAGGATCCCCTTGACCATCCGGACCCATACTAACATAGAAATACAGATAGACGAATAGAATGAGGGCGAGGCTCGAAATAGAGCTCAACTACTTACTGAAATGTTCTCTAATATCCGGCTGAATCAAATAATTAGCCTACGTGCTAGAGAGCTTCCAGCTTCTCCACCATAACTCATCTGACATAACCAAAAAAACCTCACACTTCTCCATAATAATCACCATGCATGCTTCTGTGTGAAGCCTCCATCACAAATGTGTCATCCGTCATTTGCTAATGTGAGCTCGTACTAGCTTGTAGAGTGCCGTTACTCTCATCGAGGGAGAATGATAATGATATAGACAGTCTGATGGGGGTCGATGAGGTGGGAGCACCAGGGATTGGGCATCTTGCCACATGCCTCTCATCCTCCCTCCCAACTGTCCCAGTGTCCACCCGCCATGGGGATTTTATAAATTAATTTTAAGTAATTATTAAAATTAATTAAAAACTAAATGATTTTATATTTTAATTAAGAAATATATTATTTTATATAAGAAATTGAAAATATTTTCATTTCATTTTTTCTTCATATAAATTATATTTATAAAGTAAATATTTATGTATATGCTAATAATGATGATAAAGATTTGGTGGAGAATTGTTGTAAGAGTTTTGCAGCTCTAGAGCAATGATTTTTGGTTTTGCAGTCACTGGTTGTCTTTTTGGTGGTAAGCCCTCCAGGGCTTATGCTCTTAGTCTTTTCAGTAGTAGTCTTCTCATGTTAGTTGTCTGTCCTTTGTGGTTCTCTGTTACTAGGGTTAGATGGCGGGGTTATGTTGTTGAGGAAGTGGGATCCAGGTGTCTGAGGGTCCCTTTCTTTTGTTCTACGAAGGACAGGTGTGGGTTTCACCTACTAATCCGGTCTTGGGTCCTTATGGCCTCTCCGATTCTCCATCGTGAGGCAGTTTCATTCCCACCCATCGACATTCACTGCTGTGTGCCAGAGTTGGCGGTGCTACACTCGCCGGTGATTAGAAACCCTAACCTCTATGGATCTAAGGCAAGGGTGTGATGCAGGTTGAAAGCACATAAGGCAAGGTCTTCACTCGCCAAGTTTGTGATTGTTGAAGACGCCAATCTCGATAGGGTTGCTATGCTTGCTGAACGTGCTCTTGTTGGGCGACTGGACTTTACATCTGGTTCGAAAGAAGAGATTCTGGAATGGGTTAGGGTTAATTGGGTGTCGGGTTCCGGTATGGCTCCGAGGGTCAACTTACTGATGAACCGCTGGATTCTTTTCATGTTCCTGGATGCTGCTATGATGTCGAGGGTTTTGGAGGGTACCTGGCTTTTCAAAGATGGATCGCTGATTCTGAAACGTTGGCATCTTGCTTTCGACCCTCTTACAGAGAAGCAGAGGTTTCGACACCTTTGGATGTTGATTCCAGGGTTACCGATAGAACTTTGGACAGAGGAGATTGTTGTTGGCTTGGCAAACTCGGTTGGGCATTTCATCCGCATTGACAGAAAGTCCCGGTTTGGATTGGATAGAAGATATGCCAAGGTAATGGTGGAAATTGATATGGATGCTGGGCTCCCGGTAGAAATTGAGGTTGTTTGGGGTTGTAGACGCTGGAAGCATCGGCTTGATTTTTTCAGAATTCCTTTCCGTTGTTTTGCATGTAAGGAAATTGGGCACATTTTTGCTAAATGCCCACATATTTTGAAGACTGGGTCTGCACTGACTGGTAATCTGGACTTGTGTGCTCCGTTGGTTGATCCTGGTAAGTCTGTTCCTATCCCTGATACTGTGTATTTTGAAGTATTAAAGGAAGATATTGCTTTGTTGGAAGTTACGGAGAAGGATTTAGATGCTCGAACTGCTTCTGGGGATGTCATTTTGAGACATTGTATCAATGTGTCCTCTGTCGGGAGTATGCCTTTGTCTGGTGATCAGTTGAAACCTTTTGTTGTGCGCAATATTTCATCTGAATTAGCCTTGGTTGGGGATAGGGATGATGAGGGTTTGGTCAATTCTGGGACTCTTGGTGTAGGTGATGAGGCTCAGGGTTCTTTCATGCCATTGTCCCCTTCTACAAAGGGTTGCAATCCTGAGAATTATGGGACTTCGGAGTCTCTCTTGCATTCTCTTGGAGAGTCTGGGATTTGTGGAAATTTTGAACTAAAAGTTTATGGGGTCTTAAAAACCCTTACCCCGGTTCCTTCTTTCTCCAAATCACCACCTGTTGGCTCTGGTGCTCTTCCGATTCATGCTGTTAAATTTCAGAATGTTACAATTCGTAGGGGTAAAAAGAAAAAAGAGGGGTGTCGGGCTTCTGTTAGGGTCGATTCTAGCCTTCCTGGGGAGAATGGAAATCGGCTATCTGGGGATTCATATATCTTGTCTGATGAGGGTCTTAGAGCGAAGATACCCTGTGCTACTGGTTCATAATGTCTATTTTATCCTTGAATATTCGGGGGTTGGGGAAGGTTGCTAGGGCAAAGGCCTTCTCCAAACTATTTGCAGCTATTTGTCCTGGTGTTGTACTTCTTTAGGAAACTATGTGTTTAAGTTCGGTGGCGGTCACGAAGTTAGGTGACCTTCTTCCTAGGTGGGAAGTTGCGGCTTGCTGTTCAAATGGTCATTCTGGTGGACTGGCAGTGGCTTGGGACCCTTCTCTTTATGCCTTCAAAGTCTTTTCCACTCCGTGGGGTCTTTTGATGAAAGGATTTTGCTTAGGGTTGAACTTTCAGTTTCATGTCCTCAATTGTTATGCTCCTTATGAAGGCTGTCGGATTTTCTGGGATGCTTTGGCTATCTCTGGGATCCTTAACTTACCTCATTTAGAGATTGCTGGTGATTTGAATTTTACAAAATCTGCCTCTGAGATTTGGGGTTCTGGGGCTAGATTGGACCCGCCGATGGATTACTTCTTGGATTTTCTAGGTCATTTTTACCTGGTGGATATGGCTCCAGCTAAACTAATTCCAACCTAGACAAATGGCAGGCAGGGATTTGCAGGTGTACACAAGAGACTAGACCATTTTTTGGTGAAATCTTCCTTTTTAAGTATCTTTCAGCAGTCTCGTTCTTGGGTTCATGAGGTGAAATTCTCTGATCATTGGCCTATTGTTCTTCAGTTTGAAGAATATGGTCAAAAGGTTTGCTACCCGTTCAAGTTTAATAGTTCTTGGCTTTTGGAGAAGGATTTTTGTGAAATGGTGAAATCTTTCTGGTTAAATTCGGATGTTGAGAATTTAAACCCTGTTGATTACTTTTGTCATAAAATGTTGAAGCTCAAAGATGAAGTTATTAATTGGATTAAGGTTAGAAAGAAGTCGGATGCTGCTGAACTGAAGAATTTGGAATTTAGTATTCAAAATTCTTTCATGCAAAATTTGGATGGTTCTTTAAATCAAGGTGATTTTGAAATTATGAAGCTTTATGAGAAAAAAAAGGAGGATATCCTCTTGATGGAAGAAAGAGAGTGGAGATTGAAGAGCAGAGCGATATGGATCAATCATGGGGACAGGAATACAAAATTTTTTCATGCATTTGCATTTGCAAGGAGGAATTCGAAACTGATATGGGATATCAACGATGATAATGGTAATTCTTTAAAGGGTTTGGACTCATTGAGCTTTGAAGCTGTGAGGTTTTTTGGTAATATCTATAAAGAGGAAGGTGGCTGTGATCTTTTGGAACAAATCAGATTGGAAAAACTCTATCCCAGATGTATTGATGAAATTGAAGCTGAAGCATTGGGGAAGGAGGTTTCTTTAGATGAAATTGAGCATACATTAAAAAATTTTGCCAGGTACAAAAGCCCTGGTCCTGATGGTTGGCCTATGGAAATTTATGTGCACTTCTTTGATATTATGGGGAATGACATTCATCGTCTTGTGGAGTTCACTAGGGTTCATGGGTTCATTTTTGGAGCTTTGAATTCCACCTTCCTTACCTTAATTCCTAAAAGTAAGAAACCTGTTTCATTTGGGGATTTTAGGCCCATTGCGCTCTATAATCTCATCTATAAACTTGTTTCCAAAATTATTGCTCAGAGATTGAAGCATGTTTTATCTTCTTCTATATCTCCAGAACAGTTTGGGTTCTTGAAGGATAGGCAAATACATGATTCGATTGGTCTTTCCCAGGAGATGCTTCACACTATCAAGTCCAAGAATTTGAAGGCAATGATTTTAAAAATGGATTTAGAGAAAGCCTACGATCGTGTCAATTGGTCTTTCCTCAGGTTGATTCTGATTCAAATAGGTACACCTCCTCTGGTTTTAAATTGGATAATGGCGTGTGTTTTTATGCCATGCATTGTTGTTTTGGTAAATGGCAATCCCACTTCTTTCTTTCAGTGCACTAGAGGGATCAGACAGGGTTGCCATCTGTCACCCCTACTATTTATCCTGATAATGGATGGTATCAGTAGACTTGTACAACAAGCCAAAGAATGGGGATTGATAAAAGGTATCAAAATGGGTGATGGTTGCTTTCTGTCGCATCTTCTTTTTGTAGATGATGTCCTCCTTGCTGGCATCGACTCTGTCACAGAGTGGAAGGTTTTCTCCAATATCATTAATTTCTTTGCAAGGTCTCTAGAATGAAGGTTAGCATTTCTAAGTCTTGTTTTTATCAGCATAATGTGGAAGCTGGAAGAAGAGGTGAAATTGCATCCATTTTACCATATAATTGTTTTGATCTGGTTGATGGTTTGAAATATTTAGGTTTTATGTTAAAACCTAATTCCTATAATGCAAATGACTTGCGGTGGATTATTAGTAAGTTTGAACAAAGAATAGATCATTGGTCTTTCCGGTTGCTATCATCGGGTGGCAGACTTGTATTAGTTAAAGCTGTGCTTTCTAGCATTCCGGTTTTCTGGCTTTCTCTTTTAGAGGTTCCAACCTACATTTTAAATAGGCTCAGGAGGCTTATCTTCAATTCTCTCTGGTCTGGCAATCGGAATGGCACAAAACTGGTGATGGTTAAATGGAAGGTTCTAGCTTGGCCGGTGAAGTTTGGTGGGTGGGGAATCAAAGATATTAGTGTTTTCAGTAAAGCTCTTAGGTTGAAGAGCTTATGGCGTGGGATGTTTAGCAAATCACTTTGGTCGAAGGTTCTCCATCTCAAATATATTAAATCTGATTTAATCAGTTGGTTGAGGAAACCCAAGAGGATTTCTGGTTTGCTATCTCCAGTATGGAGAGGTTTTCTTAAAGTTTATGAATGGATTGCCAAAGATATATGTTGGCAGGTAGGTAATGGTTGTAGTATTCTGATCGGGGTGGATCCTTTGCTTGGCATGGAGGAAAGTTTTAGTTTGTCAGATAGTTTGGTATCTTGGATACATTTGCTGGGTTATAAAACATTAAATGATATTTTTGATATGGACCTGTTTCATCGTTCTGGTATTGGTTGGTTAATTGATTTAGATGGGCTGATTCCGGAACATGCGCGGGAATGGGATCGTTTTATTCGGGCTCTTAAAACTGCTGGTATTACTCTTTCGAGGTCCCCTGACAAGTTAATTTGGGCTGGTAATCCAAAAGAGGGTTCTGTTACTGCAAAAACTGCTTATGATAGGATTATTCAGAATCAGTGTATTTATCCTAATCACTGGTGGTATTCAAAAATCTGGAACTGGTCTTTACCCTTGAAGGTGAAGCGTTTCCTTTGGCATGCACTCAACGGCAGTCTAAAGACCTGGGAAAATTTACTTAAACGAGGCTGGATTGGTCCTAGCCGGTGCTGTTTATGTAATTTAAACTTTGAATCTGCAGATCATCTATTGGTGAAGTGCTCTTTTCTGCAAAAAAATTGGACTCTATGTTGTATTGATCTCAATTTGCAGTTTGTATGGGATGATTTGTATTTTGGCAATCGATTTCTCAATTGGGTTAGAGATAACAAAAAGCCACTATTCCTTCCTATTTTCATATCTTGGATCATCTAGTTTACAAGGAATGAAGTGATTTTTCAGAATATAAAGCCTGATGCTGTGCAGTGTGCAAAGATTGTTTGTAATTTATTACAGACTTATCCTGAAGATGAACATGATAAGAAGGTTGTGAGTAAGAGTTCTTTTTCCTATGTGGTTTCGCAGTCAGTTTTATTCTTTGATGGGGCTGCTCATGATGGTTTGTGTGCTATTGGTGGGGTCATCTACATCAATGAAAGCCATTACTTTTCTCTTCGGCTTAATGGTGGCAGAGGTACCAATATGAAAGCTGAGTTACTGGCACTTTGGGTTGTCCTAAAGGTGGCAAATTCCTTTGGTCTGGCGAATCCAAAAGTCTTTGGGGACTCTCAAGTTCTAATAAAATGGGCAACAAATGAATTCATTCTCAATGTTTTGGAACTAAAAAATTTGTGTGTCTGTATTCGTCAGGAGATTGCAAAGCTGAAACATATTTCTTTTGAGCATATTTACAGGTCTCACAACTCTCAAGCAGATCAACTTTCAAAAGATGCTTTTGCTGGTCCTGTTGGTGTTCTTTTTGGGGAAGAGTGGATGGAGGCCTGTCTGCTTGACAGGGGTAACTTATATCTCTTTTAAGATATTTTGTACTCTTGGGATGAAACACAGTTTTTGTTTGTAACTCCTTTTGATGGGCGATTATATTTATGTAAAGCAGCTATGCTGATGAACTTTTTTGAGAACAAGTTCTGGTTTAGATATCTTGAACTATGAAATTCTCACTATCTTTGTACTATTTGATTCAAGGGAATAGCAATAGTACAATTTTTTTTTTCTGATGGAAAAAAATGATGATAAAGATTAATGGCCAGTGAGATCTATTTGTTTAAGAAAAGAAATAAGAATGATTGGGTCTGCTATAAAATTGTATTTTTATAATAAAAAAACTTAGAAAGAATCGTTCCTAGGTCACTAAAGTTTTGACAAGTTGGAAGATTATGGAGGTTAGAATTGTAACAAATATTAGGAAACTACTATTAAATGTAGATATACATAAGACACTCTAAAATAAAATAACATTTGTACTCAACATTTATAAACTCATAAAGATGAAAAATTATATCTACCCATAATGTTTTAAGAATGACATCTCAATTCATTTAGTTAAAATAGAATCATAAAAAATGAATATTATTAAAATATCTATAATAAATAATTATAAATCAATGTGTAATATTGAAAATAAAAGAAGGTTGATATTATTTAAATAATTCATTAATTAAAAATAAAACTAAATATTATAAAGATAATAATCAACTCTCATAAAATTTATATTTATAGTAAAATATGATAAAACATACAATCAATTATTTTCATTTTATTATTTTTCTTTAATAATGTATATTTATAAATTGTTAAAATAATTGATTGATATTTTATGGTTTTATTATATATATATATATATTATCAATTATTTTTATTTTATTATTTTTTTAATAATGTATATTTATAAATTGTTAAAATAATTGATTGATATTTTATGGTTTAATAATATATCTCTCTATATATATTAGGTTAAAAAATAATATTATTAAAATGTTTATGATAGAGAATTCTAAAAAGATATGGAAACTAAAAATAAAAAAATGTTAGTTAATTTTAAATAACTCATTTAAAATATCACATTAATATTTTGTGAATTTGAGATGAAGTTCAATTTCACATCCAAATTTAGTAGTTCGCATGTTGAGATTGTATTTGGTGTATAAGTTGAAATAAAGTGGTATAATGAAATTTATTAATATGTATGTTCATGTTTTTGTGTGGTTAAATTTTTCAATTTAAAATGTATTGGTTCTGTTTAGTGGTGGAGTTGATAGGATTCATTTTTCATATACAAAGTTGTTTATTGTTCTACGCCTTCATTCATGGTAGACTACCCATGAATTCATAATCTTAAATTTTTATAAATAAGATCTTAATAGAACACCATAAATCATTGTTAAGATGATTCTATAATCTTAAATTTTTATAAATAAGTTTCTTAGTAGAACACCATAAATCACTGTTAAAGTGATTCTATATTGGAATCAATTATCACATTTTATTATAAATACTTTATATAAAAACAATAGTTTTTTGTTATGATATATTCTTGTATTTTACATAGTACAAATAGACATTAATAATTTTAATATTGTAATGTTTTTATCTTAGTGAACATATAATAGATTGTATTTTCTCTTTTGAATATATTAGTTAATGTCTCCTCGTATTAAACTCAAATGATAACCAATTAAATTCATATGATATTGTGTTAATTAAATAGTAATTTTAATTTAAAATTAAACTATATTATTTATAATACATTTTCATAAAACCATAGTTCACTTCAACATTACTCTATAGAAAATATCTGTATTTATTGAATTAGGAATATTCAAGTTAGCATTACATGACAAGATAAATTAATCCAAATAAAAGTATAGTAAATTGTATCTTCAAAGCATAATGAGATAAGAGTTACACTTCATGTGTACCTCTACTATGAGTTTATTGTGTCGAGAGGCGCTCTACAATCCAGTATGAGGGAGATCTTGTGAGTCGAGTGTTTGTCGATATTGTCGGCAATAAATAAAATGCAATAATAAAATGTAAAAGTAATAATATGAGGGAGATCTTGTGAGTCGAGTGTTTGTCGATATTGTCGGCCAAAAATAAAATGTAATAATAAAAAGTAAAAAGTAATAATATGAGGGAGATCTTGTGATTCGAGTGTTTGTCGATATTGCCGGCCATAAATAAAATGTAATAATAAAAAGTAAAAAGTAATAATATGAGGGAGATCTTGTGAGTTGAGTGCTTGTCGATATTGTCGGCCATAAATAAAATGTAAGTGCAATACCTGAGAAGAGGTTTTCACCTCGGGAGATTTGATCCCTCTCGACGCTTGATAGAACTTGGATTTGGATCTAGACTGGTTTTTACATATCACAAATTAAAATGATAAACATGTTTGATTAACTAATTTAAAATGTGTGTAATATGACACATTAATAATGAGATGAAATTCAATTTCACACTCAAATAAATTTATTAGTGTCTTCCCCTCATGTTGAGATTGTATTTAGTGTATGGTTAGTTAGGATAAGTTGAAATAAAGTAGTATATTGAAATTTATTAATATGTATGTTCTTGTGTAGTTAAATTTACCTTTATAAAATGTATTGGTTCTATTTAGTGGTGGAATTGATAGTATTTCTTCTTTATATACATAAGTGGTTTATTGTTCTACTCTGCCTTGGATGATAGGAGAATCAATGACTTTTTAATATTAAATTTTCGTGAATAATTTTCTAGTAGAATACCACAAATTACTTTTAAGATGACTCAATATTGGAATCAATTAATACATTTTATTTTTGTAAACACTTGATATAAAAAAATATTTTTTGTTTCCACATATTCTTGTATTTTACATAGTAGAAATAGACATCAATGGTTTTAATCTTGTAATGTTTTATCTTAATGAACATATAACATATTGTATTTTGTCTTTTGCATATATTGGTTGTATGTTTCCTCATATTAAACTCAAAAAATGACCAATCAAGTTCAAACAATGTTGTGTTAAATAAAGAGTAATTCTTGATTTAAAATTAAACTTTATTATTCATAATACATTCCCATAATACCATAGTTCACTTCAACACTAATATATAAGAAATATTTGTATTTATTGAATTGGGAACAGTCAAATTAGCATTACATGATAAGATAAATTAATCCAAATAAGAAACATAGTAAATTGGATCTTTTTTTATGTCCTTTAGAAATCAAAACATGACGATCTGAAAATTCAAAGGAATATTGCACCAAGAACTGAACATATAGTCTACATCTCCAAGTTGCTCCAAGCAGCTCCAAAAGGACAAAAACATGGACCCTCAAAAGAGGCCAATAACAAAGAAAACATCCCATACTTAAAAATCATTCATCTTTGAAAAGGCACCAACTCCACATTTCCTACCTTATTCTTACGAGGCACCATCAAAAAACCAAGAGGCATTTGATCAAGGAGGAACCCTTACCTTTCCCACAAATTTACTGCTTAATTTCTAATTTCACCGTTTCAACACAAATTTATGTTTCCCTTCAAACAATATAGCATTTTCGTGCTTTCAAATTTCCCTACATATAAAACAAGGTAACGCTTTCCAAACTAGTACTTATGTTATCCAAATTCTAAAGCATAAATCCAAAGAAAGAGCATTATTATATCTTCAAATCATAATAAGGAAGATAACTTACTTGTCCTTGTCCTTGTGTGGGGAGTGTGATGTATTTATTAGGATTCGTTACCGTAATCATACAAGTACATTTCTATGGATGCTAATGGCAGTTGAGGAGTATTATCTTCCTTATTACGTGCCCCTCAACTCATCATGCGTGGCCAAATCGTTATGGGATCTCCTGTACGACACATGCTACTTGAGTAAGCTAATAGGGATTTCGACTTGTGCATGGAATGTTATTTGAGAGCCGACAGTCTGTCGTCATACCCTTATGTATTTTTTTCCCATTCTTTATGACCCCCTTTATTCCATTTGAGATTCGGTCAGGAAGTTGTTTTACCTTCCACTGCACACACTCAAAGCGCACATTAGTAGTGCTGCGCAATATAAAGTACATCATCATGATTTATTTATCTTTATTCATTGCTAACTAACAAGTAGTATTTTATTCACATCTATGGAATAAAAAAAACATCATTATTCTTTTATTCATGGCATAACCTTATTTCATATTTCTCAATCTATCGAGCATAATCATCAATTGCTTGTCAATCAACAATTTGTATTCAAATAACAAAACATAACACATTTTTCAAATTTATTTAATTGGGTCACTTCAAAACAATGCCCTCAAAATCTAGTCAATCAACTCAGTCAAAGGTAGGCATTACATAATAGCTTCCAAGGGAAAATCCTTTCAGGTTGTTTATTGACTAAATCATACAATAGTAGATTAAATTTCATATTTCATTCTAAATTATGTAATTGTTTCCTCCTAAGAAATTGTGTGTGTGTGTGTGTGTTCTAACAATTTTAGTGATACATAGGCATAACATATTTCCAAATTGTGCTATTCAAAAATTAACAATTTAACTCTTTAGTAACAAGAAAATTCAATTTCTACAATTAATATTTTATAAGGTAATATCAATTTAATAAAATAATTAAAACAAGATAATTACGAAGAAGAATTCCTTGACCAATGCTTTATGTGAACACTTGTATGTTGAGAAACATTCAATTAATTGAATCCCCTTCTTTCACTTCCCAAAATGGAACCACAAATTTATCTTCTCAGCCAACTAGGGGCCTAGTCGGCTCCCTAGGTGATATCCCCAAGGCCACCACAAATCCAAGGTTTCACTAACTAACTTTGGATACCCTCCCAAAAGAGGCAGGCATTTTATCTTTCTTCCAAATTTAGCACCGTTCTCCTCAGTAAAATAAAAATGGACCCTCGATCCATAGAGATCAACGGCTACGGAGTTTTCATTGTAAATTACGATTATAGTAGAGGTCATATGCATTTTATAGGCAGAAAACAATGGATATGCCAAAATCAAATGAGAAATATTGTATTGTAAGGACTGATCATTAATACTGTGATTTTATATTTTATTTCAAAGTGCAGAGAGAGATTGGCATGTATAATAAGTTTAAAAGATGGAAAGAAAATCAAATGTTAATGACCAATTCACATAAAAGTCACTAACTGACATAGTGATGTATTCACACAGAGAATCACTGAAATCATGAAATTCATCAAACTGAACTACAAAAATGTATTGTTTCAGGTTCTCCTCTACAATCTTCCCATATTCCTCCTACGCTCGTTTTTAATCTTAATATACCATTTTTAAAAGAAACCTTACATTTAATTCTCGTTCATAACTAAATCAAAACTACTTGAACTACCTGAAAAATAACTAATTAAAAAGAATTTCAAATTTCCAAAAATGTTGACTCAAAAATGCTAGCTAGGTCTAATGAGCCTGCATCAGTAGGGACAGGAAACCATTTGGTTTGCTGGCCCTCCATGAAAAAATACTCAAATGGTATTCCCTCAAAATAGTAAACATGGTCCTCTTCTTACCAAAGCAGGATTTTAAGCTCTTGCATGAAGCAACTAGGTTTCCCACGAGAATCGTTTTTTCCTAGCCTCCAAATAGCCATCAAAAGAATACCCCTATTCTATCCTCCTTTCTTTCCTTTATCATCTTCCTTTCTTGCACCATAATTCATCCTCCCCATCAAGTCATGTTTTACTCAACCCAAAATTGGCACATGCTCCAAGAGACAAAATAATAATAAACAAACAAACACAATAAAATCAATTCACTCCATCAACTGACTTACACACGGTAATAAATATCTTTGAGAACAAATAGTAATAAACAAAATATACACAATAAAATCAAATCATTCAACTAACCAACTTACAAATGGTAATAAATATCTTTGAGAATTAAATCATAATAAAGGATTTCAATTAATTTGTTAGGTACAATAACATTAATCAATCCATCAATCAAACTCAACCTAAAATAGTGGAAATTAAACAATAATAAAATACCATATTACCGCTAGTCATGCTATGTAAAATATATTTTATAAATTCTAGCAACGGTATCCCGAATATCATATCCCTTTGAATGGATATTATACTTGCTATATTATATTAACCATACATTTATTTTCATATATACCTATATGATATCTATGTGGAGATATCTAACCACAATTTATAAATATATACCTATGATAAAAAAATATATTAATTATTCCTACAATCAACTTACGATGTAGAATTACAACAAACTAAGAAATCACAATTATAAGCAGTACTTAAATACCTCTAACCAATCCCCAACAAAGTAGTCATTAAACTATTTAGACATCTACTTCATTATATTAGTGTACTCGTATATGGTGTGTATACATACCATACATGGGTACTAATTTCTAGCAACAATTGTTGTTAATACATAATGTGCATATATATGTATATGTGTGTGTGCGTTCCTTAATTAAACATGCAAAAGAATAATCATGATGCAACATTCATCTTTTCCTACTAATAATATTTACAACAAATCATCACACATAATCTTGAACCACCAATTACAATTATTCACGTTAACTAATCATTGCATCAAGATTAATAAATAGAACAAACACACACTCTTCACATGGCAAGAATTTAGCAATAAATAAAGGACACTACTACTTCCCAAGTAGAATCTACAACTAACATAGAATCACACAACCTACCTAACCTACTTCAACTCCCATCCTATCATTCATCTTGTACAATATGCTTTGGCCTCAGCTATACTAACCTAACCACACATAGAAACCTGGGGCGAAAACGTCGACCATATCGACCTATCTTCCCTAGGAGGAAACTAGAAATCATAATCACATGTCTAGGGGAGTGTGTCCATTGTTTTCGTCCCACAAGTTAAGGTTTCAGAGGATACATGGTGGGAAATACATCCACCCCTCTTAAATGAACTATGGTCAACACCCTAACATCAATTCCCATCCACATTGAGCAACTGTTGTTCAAAGAGCCATGTCATTGACTAACCACTTTGGGAAGCTCATACATCCTGTCAAAACCACACTTACTCCAAAATCCAAAATCATATTAGTGCTTAAAATAACAATTTTCATCGTAAGTACAAAATATAGCACACAACTATCTCCATGATTTCTATTGCATCTAGGATACCCTCAGACAATCAACTATCCTATAGTTGATCCATTTTTATGTCAGATCAATAACCACATATGTGTCTTATGTATAAATATAGCTAACTATTTCAAGTGATAAGATATTTCACAAACCGAAATTTAAATAACCATGTATGTTCTCTTGTACCACATTACATTTGTTCCATATTTAGTAAATAAATTAGACTAATATCTAAGTACCCGCATTCCTCATCCAATATGTATAATCGAATGAAATCACATGTTCTTCCTCATTAACAATTCAAAATGATTAAAGTCATGTTCCATACACATGTATGCACATTCAATGTTCTCTTAATATAAATATTAATTATTCTAGCTAACATCAACAGATAAAAGTAAATGAAATGCTTATGTAAGTCACTTTAACATTTTAATTATTGATTTTTAAAATATGGGGAATTGCATACACCCACTCTTCGAGAAACTATCTTGAAGTTATGGTCATTCACAATTATTAGGAAAATCATAATGTATTATATTTGTGTCCTCCTGCTATAATATATTGGATATAATGACCCCACTAGACTTTCACTTGATTAGATATATCAATGTCACCTAAAAATTACTCATTCTATCACATAGGAGGTGTTCTTATATTATATTTAACATTTTGTATAGGAGGCTAGTCTGACCTCCTCAGTGTCCCTTAATGTGTTTTTCTAGAACAAAGTTATGCCATTATTGAGTTTGATCATACTATTCCACATTGTGATTCATAGAAAGACTTGAGTCTTTAAATACACATTCTATTTTGGTTCCAAGGTAATATTATGAATCTTGCATTAATTCACATAATTATTTAACATATTTTCCACATTCTCTTCCTAATGAATTACCTCTTATTACACAACATTTTTAAGAAGAAATCTCACCCGCAAGTCTTGTGAAATCCATTTCATTTATAGTTTTAATTTGATACAAAATAAATCCCTTCTAGAATACAATCCCCTCATGCTCACCATGAATTTCAACCTTCCATTACTATATACATTCTTCATACAACTAAATGACCCTACAAACCTTGTGTATGGTCAATTGTATCTTAGCCTATCCCTACGAGGAAAAGAACATGCCTTTGTTGAACTTACAAAAATAATCCATATATACACCCGATATAACACATATGAATAGACATTAGGCACACATAATCATCATATTCTCTTATTCAACACTTTTTCAAAGATACACATACTCCTAAGACTTGTGCTCATACGGTTGTAATATCATCAAATTTTTAACTTGGAAAGTGTGTTATTGCACCAAGACGTCTAATTTGATTAAAATTTCCATAGGAAACTCTTTAACATACCTATGAGATACTTGGTTATGTTTCACATAGTCCTCAATCTTTACATATGGTCTTTATTATATTCAATATGAATTACTCCCAAGTTGCATACCTCCTACCATGTCCTTACTCCATTCGTCACTACTCCTAAATTAGTCACTACTCCTAAATTAGTCATAGTTAACATCTTTTTTCTTGTACATTTTTTTCTTAAATTTGTGTAATAAATTCACATTCAATTCTTATCCATCCATATAACTACAAACTAGATCCTTATTTCCTCTTTATTTATTAAACCAATTATATTTTAATTTTATTAACACTCTTATTTTAGTCAAAGTTAAAACAATTTTCTCTGAAATGGTTACACTTCCTAAGTTCCACAGGAAATTACAATTCTTAAAGTACAATCCATTTGTTTGACCACTAGAGAGAATCTTATCACCTCGTTAGGAATATTTACTAATCATAATCAATTAGAATCAAATTTCAAATATCACTCTAACTTGATTAGTGTTACATATATGCCAACCCTCAAGGGATTGGCATGCGACAGTGTCCTCGGGATGGGAACATAAGCATAGATATTACTATTCAATTCCTAAGAAGAAATCTATGTCATGGTCTTCCATCTTTTGCTACCAATCTCCTTTATTCCTTACATAAATAAGATTAGATCCTAATATTGTGAGTTTCACATAAAAGGGTCCTCTTTGTCGTAGCTAAGGTACAACACATTCCCTACCTGCATGAGTTATACTAAACACATATAAATTAAGAATAAATTCCCACGGGGTTCCATGACTGCAATCTATAATTACTACCCCATAATCATTACTCATATAATTAACTTTCATTAATATTATCTTTTCAAGATATATCACTTTCACACATATAGTAGAAAACACTTACGACGTTTATCCTTTTCCCACACTTATCTCTCTCCCTCAACTCCATGGAAAATGATCATTCTCTTGTTCATGGTTATATTTAGTGAACTAAGTTCCATTAATGATTATCACTTGTCCCTTAAAACTCATGTTCTAGGTTTATAACATAGTCCTTCCTTACGGTATATTGTCGACACCTATGATACTATTGAAGAATTTTCCAACCACACATCATTTGATTGATCCTTCCAGCTTAATTATCCATTTATCCTAAGTATAATTGACTCCACCATGTTCCTACATCATCAACAGATCAAAGTTTAAGTCATCGGATCCTCCCCCTACATTCTAGGAGCCAACTAGGCATCAACTAAGCCTCCTCCTACATTCCAGGAGCCAACTGGGCCACCTACTAAGCCTCCTCCACCTTTTAGGGGGTGATTTTCATGCCTCTAGCGTATTATTCAGCCAACTGGTGAACCTAGGGCGCCTTAATACACTGTTTGACTTTGTTTGGTGTGATTCTCACCTAACGCTCAGTTAAACTACAGACATATGGTGCCCTCTCCTATTTTGGGGATTCAATTGAGTTCTACATTGAGTTAGACTCAGTTAGTTAGTTTCAGAGTCTGTTAGAGTCAATTATTGATTAGTTAAGTGGCTAACTGATGTGCCGAGTGGTGTTAACTTCCTAGTAAGCCACTCTCATGCACCAATTCGAATGACCACCTTTGGAATTCAAATTGCTTGGCTTATTGTAGACATTGGTACACCTTGTAATCTATCTTCTAAGTTTATGAGATTATTCTACTGCTGCAAGCCTTATGCACAGTGTTTCCATACATTTTATTGCATGCATCTCTAGTAACTGTTGTGTTTGTTCCATAGATCTGTTGTGCTCGAGATTTCACATGGTACCAGATCTCCATGGCAGGGACAAGACAACTTTTCTATAGTGATCCTGCACTGCATGCATTTTTTGCATTGGTGATTCTGCACTGGTGATTCTGCACTAGTGATTCTGCACTGGTGATTCTACACTTCTGCACTAGTGATTCTGGACTTCTGCACCAGTACTTTCTGCACCAGAAAC
Source organism: Larix kaempferi (assembly GCA_027924585.1). Lineage (NCBI taxonomy): Eukaryota > Viridiplantae > Streptophyta > Pinopsida > Pinales > Pinaceae > Larix > Larix kaempferi. Next base: position 1,116,020 of record BSBM01000617.1, on the reverse strand, counting down.
ACATATGGAGATTGAGCAAGTTTTTCTCAAAAATATTCGAACTCTGCACTAGAAGCCGAGAGTTTCCACATCATTCCTGTATATTGATTCTTGACTCTTCAATCTTGCTTGATAGTCTATGTCAGGTGTGATGCAACTTGAAAAGTGCATGTTGTCGACCTAAATGGTTCTTGTTTGTTTTTTATTGCAGGTTTCTCTAAAAAATTACAACATCTTCGATGGATCTGAAAGCAATTACTCCTCTCTCTCCATTCAACTATGATGAGTGGAAACCAAAGATAATAGCATATTTGAAGAGACAATGTCTTTTTGATATGTGTATTGGTATTATGAGATATTTTGCTTCCTACGAAGAGGAGAATGATTGGATAAATGATTGTGACAGAGCCTTTGGAGCAATGTGTATTTCTATGTCTCCTAGTATGCGCTACCTCATTAATACTGTTGAACATCCAAGAGATATCTGGACCAATTTGGATAGAGAATTTGGAAAGCAAAATGAAGAGGATCATGCTATCCATTTGGAGAATGAGCCTAGTGGTTCCTCCTTAAGTGTTCTCTCTAATTATGTCTCAGCCTCAACCATATCTCATGACAAAGTTGTTCAAGATGAAGAAGAAACTACAGATTCAACACTCATGTTCTCAATGTCTTCTATTTCAAATTCTAAGCAAGATAATCCAGCTCATACAATAGAATCTGAATAGGTCCTTAAATCCTCTCTTTCACATGAGTTTGTTGGTGTGCAGAATGATGATCTATTGAATGTTTTGGAGGTTAAATTAGTTTTTGGAGGTGATGCATTCACCCTCCTTGATCACATGCTTCCTATGTTCTTATGTTCGATCATTAGCACATGTTCTAAGAGTTTCATTGAAGATGGAGGTCACTAACATTCACTTGGGTTCAAGTCTCAAGAACATTTTGGTTTTGATCTCACCCCTGTTGGTTCAAAGGAGATCACAAGAAACCATCTACCAGTTGGTTGTGGATCCTGATCTCCAGATTCAGAGATATTATTATTTAGCCGTGTCCGTACCACAAGTTTGGTTATGATCCCGACATGATCCCTAGGGGGTCCAGGGGAGTGGTTGCACTCCCCCGGCTGGGGGGCGCGGAGCCCAGCAAGCCCCCGTAGGGGGTTTGGGGGAAGCTCCCTCGAGAAAGGGGGTTTGGGGGCAATGTCCCCGAGAAAATGGGGGTTTAGGGGCATAGCCCCCGAGGAAAAATTTTGGGGTTGTTTTCGTCACCAGTTCTTGGGCCCATGGTTTTGGGTAACCCGTGGTATTTTCCCATTGTATTTCCCTTATAAAAGAAAGACATTGTAACACGGCTAGGGTTGATGTATTAGGTTTTATGCATTGTAAAGATCTTTGAGATCAAGAAGAGAGACTGTGAGACAGTGAAGAGGAAGTGCAGCGGTTGTGCTGCAAGTTGTATCCCTTCACTTTGCTGGACGGTACAATAATAAGGACTGGCAACTTCAGTGTGGACGTAGCCCATCTTGGGTTGAACCACGATATATCTGTGTCTCTTTTGTAATGTGTGTGTGATTATATTTTCATTTCTGTTTATTGTTATTGCCTTGCGATCCTGTTTTTCTAACAATTGGTATCAGAGCCAAAGGTCTATTTGGTAGATAAACCCGCAAGAAGCTAGGGTTTCTAGTTCGAGTGGGAGCAATGGAAGAAGAAGGAAAGTTTAAGGTCGATAAGTTTAATGGCCAAAACTTCCAATTATGGAAAATGAAAATGGAGGACTATCTATACCAGAAGGATCTATTCCTACCATTGGGAGGAAGAGCAAAGCAGCCGGTAGCCATGAAGGAAGAAGAATGGGAGGTTCTTGACAGAAAGGATCTGGGAACAATACGACTGAACCTAGCTTCATCAGTGGCTTTCAATATCTCAAAATAAATGACAATGGATGGTTTGATGAGTGCATTGGGTAAGCTATATGAAAAACCCCCGGCCTCCAACAAGGTATTTCTAATGAAGCGTTTATTTAATATGAAGTTGTCTGAAGGTGGATATATTACTGATCATTTAAATGAGTTTAATATAGTTACAAATCAACTAAGTTCTGTAAGTGTGAACTTTGATGATGAGGTTAGGGATATTCTAATCTTGTGTTCATTGACAGAAAGATGGAATGGATTGGTCATGGCTGTAAGTAACTCTGTCTCTGGTTCAAACACCTTGAAATTTGATGATGTTATTGGTGTTATTCTTAGCGAGGAAATGTGAAGAAAAATCACATGTGAGACATCGAGAAATGCGTTGACCATGGAGAGCAGGGGAAGACAAAAGGAGAGAGGAAAGAGCCATGGTAATCGTGGCAAGTTTAAAATGGGCAGATCCAAGTCCAGACTGGGAAATATAGAATGCTGGAACTGTGGAAAGAAAGGACATCTGAAGAAAGATTGCAGATCTCTAAAGAAGAAAGGAGATGGACAACTAGAAACTACCCAGGAAGCGAATATAGCAGGTGATGTGTTACAAGATGCTTTGATTCTTGCATTAGATAATACTAGTGATTATTGGGTAGTAGATTCAAGGGCTTCATGTCATGCTACACCCCATAGGAAATATTTTCATGATTATGTTCCAGGCAATTGTGGACATGTTTTATTGGGTGATGATGAGCCATGTAAAATTGTTGGAATGGGTAAGGTATGGATAAAAGTTAAGAATGGAACTAATTGGCTATTGAAATATGCTAGGCATATTCCTGCTATGAAAAGAAATCTGATCTCAACAGGGCAGTTGGGAGATGGCAACTGTCTATCTACATTTGGTGAAAAGTGGTGGAAGATCACTAAAGGATCAATGGTGATAGAAAAAGGAGACAGTGTAGGTACGTTGTATTTATGTCCTCATAATACTAACCATTCTATCTCTTTAGTTTCCACAGGAACATATACAGCATTGTGGCATCATAGGCTTGGCCACATGAGTGAGAAGGGGATGCAGATTCTCCACTCAAGGAAGTTGCTACCAGATTTGAAGCAGGTAAGTTTGGAATTCTGTGAGAACCGAGTTTATGGAAAATAGAAGAGAGTCATATTTCTCAGGGTTGGGAAACAGAAGAAGAATGAAAAGTTAGAGCTTGTGCATACAGATGTATGGGGACCGGATCAGGTACAATCTATTGGTGGATCTCATTATTATGTTACATTTATTGATGATGCAACTAGGAAAACTTGGGTTTATTGCATTAGACATAAATATAATGTGTTTTCTACTTTTAAGAAGTGGAAAGCTTTGGTTGAGAATGAGACAGGAAAAAGGTTGAAGTGTCTCAGATTTGATAATGGAGGTGAGTATTGCGGCAAAGAGTTTGATAGTTACTGTTCATACCATGGGATTCATAGAGAGAAGACAGTCCCAGGAAGACCACAAGAAAATGGTGTGTCTGAAAGGATGAATAGAACGATCATGGAGAATGCAAGGTGTATGAGATTGCATGCAGGGTTGCCCTTATAGTTTTGGTCAAATGCTATAAATACTGGTGTTTATTTAATAAACAGAGGAAATTCAAGTGCTTTGGATGGTGGTATTCCAGAGGAGGCATGGACAGATAAAAAGGTAAACTACTCATTTCTGATAGCATTTGGTTGTGAAACATTTGTCCATATTGATAAAGAAAATAGAACAAAGCTTGAAGCTAAATCCAAGAAATGTACCTTTATTGGATATGGGGTTGATGATTTTGGTTATCGTTTATGGGATTATGAAAATCACAAAATCATTAGAAGTAGATATGTCCTACTCAATTAAAAGGTCATCTATAAAGATCAGTTGCAGGGAAAGAAACAGGAAAAGGAAAACACAGAGTACACAGTACTTGATGAAATTCAAGAAAATGAAGTTCCAAAGGTGCCAGGAAATCAAGAACAACAACAAGTACCTGAAACTCCTACAACTGCAAGAAGATCTACCGGGTTAAGTAGACTCCCTGAATGATACTCTCCTTCAATGTATTATTTATTGATGACTGATGCTGGTGAACCAAAATGTTATGAAGGAGCAATGCAGGTGGAAACTAGAAAGAAGTGGGAGCAAGGCATGAATGAGATGGACTCATTGGTAGGAAACCAGACTTGGGATCTGGTTCACTTGCCTACTGGTAAATTAGAATTGTAGAACAAATGGATTTATAGGTTGAAGGAAGAAGAAGGAGGCAAGAAGTGGTACAAAGCCAGACTTGTTGTAAAGGGGTTTAGGGTTTAAGACAGGCCCGAAGAGCTTGGTATGGTTTAAGACAGGCCCGGAGAACTTGGTATGCAAAGATGGATTCCTTCCTTCTATCACAAAATTTTGCAAGATGCAAATCAGATCCAAATGTGTACCTACAGCAGCATGAAAGTAATTTGCTGATCATTTTCCTTTATGTTGATGAAATTTTGATTACAGGAATCACTCTTGCTTCGATCGGCAATATAAAAACCGCACTACATCTAGCATTCAACATGAGTGATTTAGGCCTGCTAAAACAATTTATTAGCTTAGAGATCACTCACAATTTTGATGGGATCACCATATCTCAGTCAAAATATGCTTCATACCTGCTAAACAAGTTTAATATGGCATATTGTAAAGCGGCACCATTCCCATTCCTCTCAGGAATCAGTCTTGAGGATGGTGATTCTACACTATATAGACAAATGATTGGTAGTATTTTGTATTTGACACACTCTAGTCCTGATATTTCTTATGCCGTGAGTGTTGTGTCAAGGTATATGAAGAATCCCCATGAGCTTCATTGGAAGGAAACCAAAATAATCTTGCATTATGTGCAGGGTACTTGACATTTTGGCATTCACTATGTTGCGCATTCCTATCTAGACTTGGTTAGATTCATTGATTCATATTGGGCTAGTGATAGCATTGATCGGAAGTCCACTTCCGGATATGTTTTCATGATTGGCACATGACCTATTTTCTGGTCAAGCAAAAAGCAGGAATCCATTTCCTTATCTTCAGCAGAGGCAGAGTATCGAGGAGCAGTCAATGCTTTCATTCAGGCAGTTTGGTTGTGGGGTATTCTAGCAGAGTTTGATATTGGTAGCACCACTTCAAGTGTCATATTTTGTGAAAATAAAATTTATATCAAGATCTCGACAGATCTGGTTCAAAGACAGAGGACCAAGCATATCGAGATCCACATGCACTACATCCGAGAGCTTGTGCATGACAAAACCATTGTACTGCAAGATTGCCCTTCAGAAGAGAAAATTGCAGACATCTTCACCAAGAGATTCATTGAGAAGAAGTTATATTACCTTCGTTCACTGCTGGGGGTGAATTCTACTATGGTGAGGACATATTAGATCCTTCAGTGTTCATTTTGAGGGGGGTTTTCTTTCCCACTGGGTTTTTCCCTCTTTCCTTACTTAGAGTTTTTTCTAACATTGTTTGGATTATTTATGTACTGAGTAAGCTATGCCCATTGTTGCTAGGTCCCTTTTATTATTTTTTATACCTCCATGAGATTATCTTAAGAGGGGGTGTTGGAGCAATTTCCAACCACACATAATTTGATTGAGCCTTCCACCTTAATTATTCACTTATCCTAAGTATTATTGACTCCATCATGTTCCTACATAATTAGCAGATCACAGTTTCAATCATCGGAGCCTCCTCCTACATTCTAGGAGCCAACTGTGCATCAACTGAGCCTCCTCCTACATTCCAGGAGCCAACTGGGCCAGCTACTGAGCCTCCTCCACCTTCTAGGGTGTGATTTGCATGCCTCTAGCGCATTATTTATCCAACTGGTGAACCTAGGCTCCTTACTACATTGTTTGACTTTGTTTGGTGTGATTCTCACCTAAAACTCAGTTAAACTGCAGACATATGGATCCCTCTCCTATTTTTGGGCATTCAGTTGAGTTCTACATTGAGTTAGACTCAGTTAGTCAGTTTCAGAGTCTGTTAAAGTCAATTATTGATTAGTTAAGGGGCTAACTAATGTGCCGAGTGGTGTTAACTGCCTAGTAAGCCACTCTCATGCACCAATTTGAATGACCACCTTTGGAATTCGAATTGCTTGGATTATTGTAGCCATTGTTACACATTGTAATATATCTTCTGATTTTGTGATATTATTCTACTGCTGCACAACGTTTCCATACATTTTATTGCATGTGTCTCTAGTAACTGTTGTGTTTGTTCCATAGATCTGTTGTGCTCGAGATTTCACAGATACCACAAAACTAGGCATAAGCAATTTCTATACTGATACAAACCAATGTCCCCACATAATTCCTAATGATGATCAAACACAACTGGCTCAGAGGGCTAGCTATGCTAGGATGAACACTACAATGTTACTAGGTTAAAGCTCGTATCTATCCACATGCATACTCTAGCATTGCTTACTTTAGAATTTTCACTTATATATATATATAGATAGATAGATAGGTAGATAGCTAGATAGATAGACATATTTTTATCTCTATTGCATCTTACATATTTGCCATTAATATAATCCAAATTTATATACAATATATATTAAATTTAATTCATGAATATACATCTATACCATTGCTTCGTACTTTATATATATATATATATATATATATATATATATATATATATATATATATATATATATATATATGTATGCATGCATGTATGTATGTATGTATGTATGTACTATCTGCTTTATATTGATTTATATTTTCTTTATAATTTTCATTTTATACCATTGTTCCATTAATAAACATAATCATGCCATCTACCCAAGCTACTATTTTAGAGCAATAAGTACAAGAATGTTGTCACACTGACAAACCTAAATGGAAGTACTATAGACTTTTAATGCCCATAAAATGTCCTAAGGTTTTCTTGCATATATCGTATTCTCATGTTAATCTAATCTTACATAAGCATCGGAAATACCTTCCCTCAATTGATAAAAAAATGTTCAATGCAAGGGAAAGTGGTAAATATTCCTATTCATAGATTTTTGGTGAGTTGATGATAATCAACACCTCCTTTCAAATGATTATCTCTCTTTTTAAATTACGATTGGAGCACACCTTGATGATACATCATGTTAGATATATCATTCATCCTTAGTTATTTTGATTTCATTCTCAACCTCACTAAATCACAATCAACAATTTTTTATTTATTTATTTATTTATAATAGCTTACTATTATAACAAGCAATAATAATAAAAAATATTACAAAATTTAATAGTTACTATGTTTTTCGAACAATATCAAGTTACTTTAATAGTTTCTCGAACTATTAAAGGTGAATAAATTCTTGTGTTAAGTCATTTACGCACTTTATGAGGTTTGTCACAATACTCTCTCTCTCTCTCTCTCTTTCTCTCTCTCTCATATGAAAGTCATATTGAAATATATGTACAATATCTTGAATGATATTAGCTAAATAGTTTTGGATGCAAACGAATATTCATCAAGCATAGGGTCACAAAGGTCTATTAGATAATTCAACTCTCATATTCACCTTAGGTGTGACATCATATCTACTTATCTAGTACACATCAAACGCTACCTTAATTCCCACTACCACCTAATTTCATCATCTCTAGAATATAATATCCACTCCCATGTTGTTTGTTAAACTATGGAACAATACAATAACATTGAAAGAATGGAACTCCTTATTCTCCTAACAACCCAATATTTAAGGTTTTCCAATAGCCATCTATGGTTAATTTTAGGGTTTCTGCTTGCCCCAACTCCTTATTAGCATTAGGGTTTTGTACCTTCTAGAATGTTATTCAAATTCCACATGTGACTAGCTCCACATGTGTGAGAAATAAGATATGACATGGAATCCACTCAGTACCATGGTGGTCAACTAGGTAGTTCAAATTCTAGTACGCATAGCTTCTTCATATGGACTCCAATTGAGACGATTATTGCATTGTTTGAAAGGTTTGGGTGTCTACAATGTATAATTTGGGTCCAATTTTTTTTTTATTTTTAAAATAGATGTTTAATCTCTTAAAATAGACCTGGAAGGTTTTAGATGGTAAATCTGAAAAGTGAGACCTGCCCCTAAAATGGGCCTTGCAACCTAATTCATCCAATATTCTTACCCCAAAAGCTCCAAATCAGGGAAAAATTATATATTGATCCATTTTGGATCATGCATCCCCATTTTGGGAGGTTTTTGGTCCCTGAAATATTTTACTGAATGAGGTGAGGAAATTTGTCCTCTACATTCTCCTCCGAGTACCATTTAGCCTTTCCTAGAATTTGTCCTTTCAACCCCACCTATTAGACTTCATATTGTCCTCGCCTGGTAGTTCTATACACCTTCTGCAACAATGTGTCTACTGCTAAATATTCTTGATCCTCTAGTGCTAAGTCCTCTACAGAAGGTAATACCTACTTAGGTTCCCATTCCAACATGGAAGGTTCATAGAGTTTCATATTTTCCACATTCACTATAGAGTAAATGCGCATGTATGGGGCTTGATTGAGTCTGTAGGAATTATCTCCCAGCTTCTCCAATACCTAAAAAGGTCCATACTGTTTAACCTTGATCTTCTTACAAGGACCCTATAGTCTTTCCTTGTGCGGGTGTAACCATACTTTGTCTCCCACATTGAATGATTTTTCAACCCTATGTTGGTCATGTCTTGCCTTGTATTTTTGTCATGTTCCTTCCTAAGTGGTTACTTGATTAAGTATTGGACCCTTTTAGTCCCTAAGGGTTTAGGAGAAAATAAAAGAAAGTCATTATTAATTTTTGGGATAAATTTTGGAGCCAGGCATATAGTAGTTAAATAATTAATAATTTTAATATTGAAGTACTTTGTAATTATTTGTTATTATTACCATGATTATGATTAATTAATTTTGGCACAAGTCATGATGCTCATTTAGCTAGGAGGGCGCATGAGGATAATGTGGGCCTCACTCACTAACTTGAGAAAATATAGAAACAAGAATAAAGCGGAAAAAGCAAGAAAATCGGGCTGAAAGTATAAAAGTAGAATAAAGCAGTAAAAACAAGAAAATCTTCCTAAAAGCAGAAGAAAGCATAAAAGTAGGAAAGTCCTAAAAGCAGGAAAAGCAGGAAAGTCCTAAAAGCAAAAAAGTTGGAAAAGCAGCAGAAAAGTAGTGGAAATAGGAGTTTCTGATTTTGAGAGATAAGGCTTAAGGAAGATTAGCAAAAGCAATAAAGCAAGCTAAAAGATTTAGGAAATATCTAGAGGCTAATTTTAACCAAGGAGGGCGAAATCATGAAGGAAGGTAGGTCCAAGGAAAAATAAACTTACCAAATAAGTGTCCAACTCACCAAAAGATATTCTCTCCAAAAAATTATTAATTATTAATTTATTATTTTTCATGAGAGAAGTCTAGAAGGAAAGACCCAATGTCCAAGTTCAATGCATCTAAATCATACATTACTTGACCAAGAATCAAACCATGTTATAAAATAAGGAGTGGACACCACTTTCCCATGTTTTGTCAGTTTGTGTATTCGATTTGGAGAAGCCTTGAGCTTGCCAAAGACTTGGGTGATGTGCCCCTTGGCACCGGTAGAGAGATCTGCCTCTATTGTTCTCCATTCTAGTTGATGTATCAGCTGGAGATTGAGGAGGAAGGAATCCATACTCCCTCATTGTGTTTATTTCAGGTCACTAATTTCACTTTCATATCTGAACTAATCCTGGGTCAAATTGCTATAGTAGAGTTCAAGAATTGAGCAGAAGACATCATTACCAAAGTAGCATTTTTTTATCTTGTCTTCTCTTAATCCTTCCGGTGTTCTAAGGTTCCTATCATATTCATATTTATGGTGATTCAAATCTTCTAATACAAAAAATAGGACTCAACACATATTCATTCAAATCAGCTCCAGTCAAGTGTGCGGTAACCATAAAGTCAGAGAGAGTTCCATCTTCAAAGAATTGTTCTACTCATTGTGTGGATGGAATATAATGATTCCATGGGTGATGGATGAGATATTTAAATCCTATAATGTAATTGAATACATTTTTTATTTAATATAATAAAATCAAATTAATATATGTCCATTCTATTGATCTATTTCTTCATTTTCCTTACCTATGCCCATTGCTACCTAGAATTTAACTAGTCGTGTTGTATCTTTCATAAAATGAGTTTTGCGAGTCCAAATTTCATTCCGTAAAGTGTTGCAGGTCCATAAGAATCTCCTGAAACCATTATAGGTCTCATAATGTTTTTTTGATCAGGTAGTATAGTGTTTATTTCCCCAGCAGTCTTGAATTTCCTAATTTCTCCCAAGTAACCCAAAATCAGTCTAGATGCCCCAAAACCACGGTGTATTTTTCTTATAATTATATTATAGGGTAGATAGAGGTAATAAACCTTCCATTTTTTAAGCTCTGGGTGGTTTTAGTTGTGTTCAGTACTAGCTTCCTCAAGACTAGTTTTTATGACTAGTTTCTAGTCTCTAAAATTTTCTAATTTAAATCCTGTGATCGAGTTAATATCCTTGAAATCGAATTTGGGGATATGACAGTGGTATAAAATCTCTTTCCTCTACTCTTTTGGAAATTAATCTCAAGTTGAAAGAATATTGTAGACCACATCCTCTGGCAAAGAAGAAATTGCAACTATGAGATTGGTTTCCATTGATGATGATTGGGAATTGGTCGAAGCAAGGGAAGAGTGCTTGCATGGAGAGTGTGAATTTGCATTGATGGAAGAGATGAAACCAAAAGTGTATTTTTACATACTTCACATGAGGATTATGACTCTTTATGTGACTACTCCTACATAGATGATAGGTTGCATAGTCCACCAATGGCTAGACTAGTAGAAAGAAAGGAACCTACTTTGCAGGAGTTTCTCAAGAAACATGATATGAAATTGCAAGATCTTGAGAGGAGTGTACAACAACTTAAATAGACCTTAACATCACTATAGGGACCACTATTCCGAGTGAAAAAATTTCAAAATCTTAAAAGCATAATATAACCAATACAGTGCATAATCATCATAAAATTTGCAATTTCAAGGACTAACAAGTATACACATAATAATCAAATATGATACTGTAGGTCGAATCTGTTGTTGAAGAAATTTATTTATTTATTTAATTTATTTATTTATTTATATATATATATATATATATATATATATATATATATATATATATATATATATATATATATATATATTTTTATCAACTCCTAGCCCTTGACGATTTACCGAAGACCCCTTGGTTGACCTCCCTATCGTATCGGGGGTACTCCTCTTTCCCCCGAACCCCCGAGCAAATTGGGGTCGTAAGAACATACAATGCCATGGATTTTTGTTGGGATCCCCCAATCCTTGGTCAATTTGTCAACCCAACTCCAAGGAACCACACTTTAATCCAATTCTCTATTATGCTGCCCGTCCAACACTAGGGAGAAAGAGATCCTTTTCTCCTTCTCCTCCCTTTCCATGCAAAAATAATATTTAATTAATAATCCTTTTAATATTTACTCTCATGCAACATGTGCCACTTTAACTTAAGTGTGCGCCTAAACCCCTAAATTGTCTCTTTGTTGTCTCCTTAGTTAATTTCTCTAATCCCTAAATCAGTGGGATGTAGGTGGAGTGGTCTCTACATGGGTTTTATTCAAGTTTTTTTCTATAATTTATTTGTTGAATATTATCTCATGCATATTTATTCTAGTAAATATGGACATATATCTATTCCTAGATTTCTCTTTTTCTAAAAAGTAATAAAATAAACTATTCTTTTATTAAATTTTCTAAATTCTATATGCCTCTTTAATCATATATGCACAGTTTTTCTAAATGCTAAAAGTGTGATAAATATCCTTTTTCTGCATAATTAATTTAATGCAATTCTACATGTCAAGTACATAATTGCAATTAATCCCTTCATGCATAACTAATTTAATGCAATTTCTATATGCCAAATACATGGGTGTTCGTTTTGACTTTCTTTTCTTCATTCGTCTCAGTACCACATCGTCGGGTCCTTCTGACTTTCTTTCCTTAATCGTCTAGGTACCACATCATTGGGTCCTTCTGACAACTTCATTTTTCTCTAGTGGGGAGTACTGTGTAGCAATTGGGGAACCGTTATCGTGATCTCTCGACTACACTTCCTTGGAGACTAAGGGCGGCTGAGGGACAAGGTTCTCCTTATCGCGCGCCCCTCAACTCATCATACAAGACCAAGTCATAAAGGCCTCGCCCGTACAACACACGCTTCCCGGACGAGCTAGAAAGATTCCGACCCATGCATGGAGTGCTAATTCAAGGTCGACAGTCCGTCATCGTATCCCTATTTATGTTTCTCATTCCTACGACCCCTATTTTCCATTGTGAGTCAGCCGGTAAATCGTTTTACTTGCTACTGCACACACACACTCAAGGCACACATTAAATAGCGCTGCATCATCAAATCATTTCATCATATATCATCATAATATCTCAGTCAGTTGAGTATATCTATCATTCATCATTTCTATTTCATAATTTCTCAATCTAGCATATATCGTCTAATCACTTCATTTACTAGTCTCTTAGTTAGTCGAGCATAAATCATTCAGTCATTTTCATTTTATAAAATAATATTCAAAGAAAAAATTGCATGGTTCATGTTTTATTTAGCCAAGTCACTTTGGCAAGCGTCCTCAATTCTAAGGTCAGTCAATATACTGGGGTAGGTGTTACATACACCCCCTCTTATATAGAAATTCGTCCCAAAGTTAAGTCTCATGTACTTCCATGGTGAGTTTCACTTTATTTTCACATTCATTTCTTCTATCATCATCTTCCAATTTCATTGGTAATAAATTGATGATCATAAAACCTGGCTCTGATAACAAATGTAGGGACTGGTGTTCCGGGTGAAAAAATTTCAAAATCTTAAAAGCATAATATAACCAATATAGTGCATAATCATCATAAAATTTGCAATTTCAAGGACTAACAAGTATACACATAATAATCAAACCTGATACTGTAGGTCGAATCTGCTACTGAAGGAGTTGTTGTTGATGTTGTTGTCTGATCAGCTCCTAACCCTTGACGATTTACCGAAGACCCCTCGGTTGACCTTCCTACCGTATCAGGGGTACTCTTCTTTCCCTCGAAACCCCGAGAAAATTGGGTTCGTAAAAACATACAATGCCATTGATTTCCGTTGGGATCCCCCAATCCCCGGTCAAGCTGTCAACCAAACTCTAAGGAACCACACTTTAATCCAATTCTCTATTACGATGCTCGTCCAGCACTAGGGAGCAAGAGATCCTTTTCTCCTTCTCCTCCCTTTCTTTTATAACCAAAAACTTCCATTTCATGTGTCTTTCCATGCAAAAATAATATTTAATTAATAATTCTTTTAATATTTACTCTCATGCAACATGTGCCACTTTAACTTAAGTGTGCACCTAAACCCCTAAATTGTCTCTTTGTTGTCTCCTTAGTTAATTTCTCTAATCCCTAAATCAGTGAGATGTAGGTGGAGTGGTCTCTACATGGGTTTTATTCAAGTTTTGTTCTATAATTTATTTGTTGAATATTATCTCTCATGCATATTTATTCTAGTAAATATGGACATATATCTATTCCCAGATTTCTCTTTTTCTAAAAAATAATAAACTAAAATATTCTTTTATTAAATTTTATAAATTCTATATGCCTCTTTAATCATATATGCACAGTTTTTCTAAATGCTAAAAGTGTGAGAAATATCCTTTTCCTGGAAAATTAATTTAATGCAATTCTACATGTCAAGTACATAATCACAATTACTCCCTTCATGCATAACTAATTTAATGCAATTTCTATATGCCAAATACATGGGTGTTCGTTTTGACTTTCTTTTCTTCATTTGTCTCGGTACCACATCGTCGGGTCCTTCTGACTTTCTTTCCTTAATCGTCTAGGTACCACATCGTCGGGTCTTTCCGACAACTTCATTTTTCTCTGGTGGGGAGTACTATGTAGTGATCGTGGAATCGTTACCACGATCTCTCAACTACACTTCCTTGGAGACTAAGGGCGGCTGAGGGATAAGGTTCTCCTTATCATGTGCCCCTCAACTCATCATATGCGACCAAGTCATTGTGGCCTCGCCCGTATGGCACATGCTTGCCCGGGCGAGCTCGCAAGCTTCCGACCCATGCGTGGAGTGCTAATTCAAGGTCAATAGTCCTTCATCATAGCCCTATGTATGTTCCCCGTTCTTACAACCCCTATTTTCCATTGTGAGTCTATCGCTAAATCGGTTTACCTGCTACTGCACACACACACTCAAGGCACACATTAAATAGTGTTGCACCATCAGATCATTTCATCATATATCATCATAATATCTCAGTCAGCCGAGTATATCTATCATTCATCATTTTCATTATAAAACCTTTCCATCATTCATCATACTATATTGGTCAGTCAAGTATATCTATCATTCATCATTTCTATTTCATAATTTCTCAATCTAGCATATATTGTCTAATCACTTTCATTTCCTAGTCTCTTAGTCAGTCAACTATAAATCATTCAGTCGTTTTCATTTTATAAAATAATATTCAAAGAAAAAATTGCATGGTTCATGTTTTATTTAGCCAAGTCACTTTGGCAAGCATCCTCAATTCTAAGGTCAGTCAATGTACTGGGCCGGGCGTTACAATCACCATCGGGAATGAGAAGTCTCAGGAGACTCTTCTTTGGTATGTCTCCAAAGAAAGACTCCAAATGTTTTGTGAAGGAGGTGGTACAAGCAACAGTGAACCTACATTTGGGGATCATCCTTTAGAGGAGCATGAAGAGTACAGAAATCAACATATTTTTGGCAGCCATGGTGATGAAGAAGCCACAAGTTGCTTAGAGGAGAAGAGAAATGAAGCAGAAGCAAAGATCCATGAGGTGGAGCAGAGCGAACAACAAATTGCAGATGTAAATTTAACTAAGGAACCAATGAGTAACGGCGCATCCAGAGATTCTTAGGATGCAGGAAGAAGAAATCCCATAGTCAAATATCAACCATCCAACAAGAATGAGAGGCACAACAGTCTCTTAAGTGGGGAACCAAGCACATCAGAAAATTCAGCAACCCATCATCAGGTTGTTGGCAATATGGGAGGTGAATTTACTTCCAGTTTCTTCTTTGGTGATTTCAAGATCACTGCAAAGGAGATTGATCATGTTGATGGTGGTGAGACATATTTTGGATCAGATACAAAATATGAACATAAATAAAATCTCCAGTCACCACTTGAGCTCCATTGTGCAATAGAATACAAGCACGCACTAGTTGGGTGTGAATCAGAGAATTTGGCAGAAGAACATACCACCCTGTATCTGCCACATAAAGAGAAAAATGTGATGCAAAAGTATCAATCAAATTCTGATTTTTATTTTCCTTTGGGTTATTATGATATTGCAACCACTCATAGGGAGAAGAATGGCATGGTTGATTCCTCTAGTGATGAGGCTCAAAATTATGGTGTTAAGGAAGATTGCAGTGAGAAGGTTGAAATGTTGGATGAGAGTCTGCATGATTCTGATAGGGTGGAGGAATTCATATGTGGCAATACTAATTGTGTTGTAAGGAAACCATGGAGTGACTTAGAGAGCCTTCTCTTAGTCACAAAAGAAAGAATCTTGCAAGTGTTGTCTAGAACCAGTGGTGCACATAAGCTTCTTGGCCAAAAAAAAAATATAATTTTCATTTACAAGTACGTTTTTTCAAATTTTACAAAAAAAATATACATTTAGTAACAAATTATAATGAAAAATATATACATTTTCAATTTTTTACTTTTGGCGAGCTAATTAGAATGAGAAATATATATATTCTCGGAGTTTTTTCTTTAAAATTTTATCTAAAAAAAGTCATTTTCATGGTCAATTTTGGAAGAAAAAAAAAGACATTTCAATTTTTTTAATGATTTTTTATCTTTTTATAAACTAAACTAAACGTTTTAATTATTTTAAAAGAAAAATTAAAAACAAAAAAACAAAAAACAAAATAAATAAATAAAATACAACTTAAAAAAATATGAAAAACACAAATTAAAAACAAAAATTAACACAAATTTTAAATTTTAAAAGTTAAAATTTTAATTTAGAAAAAAAAAACGCACCTCCTCTCCTCTCTCCCCTATCCCCTCCATCCTCCACCCTTCCCTCCCCCTCATCCTCCTCTACCCCATCTACTCTCCCTGCAGCCCACTCCCCCCTCCCCATTCCCCCCTACCCCTCCCGACCCTGTGCCTGCTCACCCTGTCGCCTCTCCTTTTCCCTTGCCCTCCCTGCCCCACACCCCCCTCCCACCCACCCCCCTTCGTAGTAGGTTGTGATTTTGAGAATCGCACCATTGTGGAGGGGTGGTGCTTGGGAGGATAAGTGAGAGGATTTACTCACTTCTCCGTCCCTCTGCAGCGGTGCGATTCTCAGAATCCCAGTCTACTGCGAAGGGGGGTGGGTGGTGGGGGGGATGGAGGGGAAGGGGAGAATCGCGCCACCATGGAGGGGCGATGCTTGGGAAAATTCACTCACTTCTTCGCCCAAGCGGCATCCCTCCACAACGGTGTGATTCTCATTATCACAGCCTACTGCGAAGGGGGGTTGGTGGGAAAGGGGGGCAGGGCAAGGAGAGGGAGGGGGAAGGGTAGATGGTGGGGTGAGCGGGTACAAGGTGGGGAGGGGGAGGGGGAAGCGGTCCGCGGGGAGGGGAAGGGAAGGGTGGAGGATGGAGGGGGTAGGGGAGTGGCGGACGAGGGAGGGGAGAGGGGAGAGAGGGGAGGGGGACAAGGGATTCGCTTTTTTTTTATATTGTTTTTATATTTTATAAATTTTTTATTTTTTATTTTTAAATTTTTAAATGTTTGTTTTTTAAATGTGGTTTTAAAATTTAATTTTTAATTTTTAAATTTTAAATTTTAAGTTTAAAAAAAAAAAAAAAATTGTTTTATTTTGAAATGTTTTTAAGAAAATTTATTTGTTTTCTTTTTTTTAAATTGAAATTTTTTTAGTTTTTTTTTATTGAAATTTGTTGAATTTTTTTAAGTTTTTTTTTTTTGAAAATTTGAAATTAGTGTTTTATTTTGATTTTTTTTACAAATTTTTTGGATTTTTTATTTTTAGTTTTTGTTTATAATGTTTTTTGTAAGGTTGTAAAAAAAAAATTAAATTTTATTTAAATTTGATTATTGAATTTTTTTAATAAGATTTGTGATTTGAATTTTCACATTTTTAGAATTTTCACATTGTTTTTTTAATTTAGCCTCGAATAAAAATGATAGTGATTCTATGCGGTCCACTTTTCAATCTGGGGGTCAATTTAAGGTTTCGACTGCAATTATGCCACCCATCGTTTCCATAAAGTTGTAATTTTAGCCCCCCCCAAATGCGTGATACTGCATTTCCTCCCTTGTATGCTCAAATGTCATAACTTCTACATTTTATGGTTTAATACATCGTTTTATTATGAATAATATCATAATTTTTTTTATTTTATATGGAAAGAGTGGTCAAATAATTTCTTGAATAATTTGTGTTTAACTCAATGATAGTTTTATATAGTGTTACTAAGAGATTTAATAAATACAATTTTCAATTTTAATACAATGATATAACAATGCCATTTTTTGAAAAAGTGTGCTACCGGTAGCATTAGTTTTCAATTTGGGACTTGATTTTAAGGTTTTTGTAAACAACAATAACAATTTTTTTGGTCCATTTCTATATTTTTAACCCCGAATCAAAAAGTGGTGTAGCACCATTTTTTTATTCAGGGTTGTTTTTTGGTTTTTTTTATGCAAAAATATGCGTTTTTATGGCTAGAGTTGTTGTTTTGAGTATAAATTTATCGTCAAGTTGTATAACTTGTTATGGGCACTGGTTTATTTGGGGCACTTGAAGCATGTTGTAAGCAATTTGGTAAGCATGTGTTTCCTCTTTTGGATGACATGTGGGATCATTATGGGTTGTTGGATAAGTCTTCTCCTAGTTTGGGAATTGCAATGCATTGTCATGTCCCCATTTTGACATCACCGTGGAGTTTCATGTACCCTCCCTAGTGATCCTTGATCACCCTCATAACCCATTTGTTCCATGGGTCATTAAATAATTAATTTTGGAACAAGGCATATAGTAGTTATTAATTAATCATTTTAACTGCTAAAGTAATTTGTAATTATGTTTATTTTCATAAATAATTAATTTTGGTATGAGTTGTGATGCTCATGTGGCTAGGAGGGCACATGAGGAAAAAGTGGACCTCACTTATGTGAGGAAAAAAATAGAAACAAGAAGAAAGCATCCAAAAGCAAGGTGACAGCAAAAAAGAAGG
This sequence comes from Larix kaempferi, assembly GCA_027924585.1. NCBI lineage: Eukaryota > Viridiplantae > Streptophyta > Pinopsida > Pinales > Pinaceae > Larix > Larix kaempferi. The sequence continues at coordinate 1,097,711 of BSBM01000617.1, read as the reverse complement.
AAAATGGCAAAAGCAGGAAAGTGTAGAAAAGCATCCGGTCTTGAAAAGTAGGAAACATTGAAAAAGCAAGAAGGCGAGGTTTATAAAAGCAAGTGAAAGACATAAAGCAAGGAAAGTTGGAAAAGAGGAAGGTTGCACAAAGCAGGCTGTTGCTAATTCTCATTAAGGAAGGCGCACTCATGGGATATGGTCCACTCACACATGCTCTTAGTTTGCTCATGAAGCCATCCAGTCTATAAAAGAAGGCCAATGCGCTCCTCTCACATATTTTGGATAGTTTGTATTTTGTCTAAGAGAGCTTTGCTTCTCGGGTTGAATGTTGTGTCTCAGCCAAGCTTGGGTGATGTGCCCCAAGGTTGACATTGATCCAATATTATGTTTTATTACAACCATGGAATTTTTATGTGTGGGTCCTGAATTCCATTGAAGCTGATTCGGGAGTCATAAGAACACATATCAAGCATCCAATTATGAATCTCTATTCATTCACTTCATTCAGTGGGAACAATGTTGAAGAGCCGAAATGGCGGTTCTGGTATCAACATTTGTGATCATTTTTGGATTGTGAGACCTATTCCATTTAGTTCGGAGGGTCATTTCCAGTAAGAAATGTCTTTTTTCTTGTTGAAAAAGGTGTCTAGATGACCAAGATACAACCATTCTCACCAGAGCCAAGGTTTCGGTGTTGAGGAGCAAACGTGTGCAAATTGGAGAAGTTTCAGTTGATGAATGCACCCCCTACGAGAAGTCAATAAGATATGGTGCACCTTCCATGAGAATAAATTTTCCCTTTATTCATCATATTTCAGATCCAATGAAGAACTCTTCTCTTCTTCACTTCTTACAGTCTTCTACAATCCATATTGCAAGAAATTCATGTATTTGAGACTCCCTGAGAAGTCTGAGAGTAAAATCCATTTAATTGCTGCCCAGAACTATTACTTTTGGTTTTATTATATTCATGTGTTCGATTCTGAGTCATTTTATATTTTATAATAGGAATTTGAAATCTCTAAAGGCTATTTGAATTGCATTTTGTCAAGAGTATCTCTTTAGACATTGCTTTCTAGCTAGTTTTACAATATTTGCTATTACAAGTTTCCTAAGAGTTAATTTTCTATTCTAATGGTCATTAATGAATCTTGAGACACTTATGAATCCTCTCCAACCATTTTCCTAAGAATTCTTAGGCCTCTCATCCTGTTTGGGAGAGCCCGAAAAATAACTAGCTGAGCAGTCCAATCAAGCGCCCTTCCTTCTTTAGCCTCCAAAATCAACCAAAAACTCCCAAAATATTAGAAACTATTTTACATATTATAATTAGGGGGTTAAGGTATGATATCCATCATTTGGTTACCTTCAGTTGTAAGAAAAGGGGTCTAGTATCCATATGTCAGTGTGCCCAGGAAGCCTCAAAGTAGACCTCAGTGGTAGTTGTTGTTGAAGCGTAAATGGCCCCAGTACTTTGTGCATAGGACTCTGAAATTGGACCTGAATCTTATATTTTTTCTACTACAAATTCTCCAACACATTTTGCAGATCCATCAGAGTGCAAATATCCAGTTTTGGGTGGGCTTAATAGTGATGAATACTAGTTTTTTCTTAACTAGTTCTGATAACTTTATGGTTTGAATTTTGAAATTGATATAATATCCCTTGAGATCAGATCAAGAATATTACATGCATTCTTGGAAATACTTTACATTGTTTGAGTGTAAATTTGGAGGAATAAATAAAATGTATCTTAATATCATGCTTGAGAAAGGTGGTGGATGATGTCTACATGGAGAGGATTCACTCCACCCTTATTTGTTCCATTTCCAAATATGTGCACAAGATATTGCAGCTCCATGAGAAGCATTATCCACACCATGACAAGGATATTCTATCCCATATGTGTGCATTAGCTAAGTGCAGATTTGAGGGTGAGATTGAACTCAATGAGTGGAAGCAACAATGGTTTTCCTGTGATTCTATGGATGGGATGATTAATGAAGATCAACATATGACATTCATCCACTTTAAAGACCATATCCACCTAGTGTCGTATTCAATATCAAATGAGGATATTTTGGGGGTTTTCCATGTTCCACTCCTAGATAGTCACCATGGTTGTTGGGAGATTCACATAAGGGTGAGTAAGAGGTTTTCATGGAGGATCTTCAAAGAAGATGCATTGGATCATACGAATATGGAGTATAATTTCTTGATTGGAAACAACTGTTTGGTGGTGGTGTACATGTTCTTCAACCCCATGTTTTTCATTACTTGAGTACAAGCAATCTTGGGAGGGGAGGAGTGTCATGTTCCTTCCTAAGTGGTTACTTGATTAATTCTTGGACCCTTTTAGTCCCTAAGGGTCTAGGAGAGAATAAAAGAAAGGCATTATTAATTATTTGGGATAAATTTTGGAGCCAGGCCTATAGTAGTTAAATAATTAATAATTTTAATATTGAAGTACTATGTAATTATTTTTTATTATTACCATGATTATGATTAATTAATTTTGGAACAAGTGGTGATGCTCATGTGTCTAGGAGGGCGCATGAGGATACATCGGACCTCACTCACTAACTTGAGAAAAGATAGAAACAAGAATAAAGCGGAAAAAGAAAGAAAATCAGGATGAAAGCATAATAAAGAAATAAAGCAAGAAAAGAAGCCTAAAAGCATAAGAAAGCATAAAAGCTGGAAAAGCAGGAAATTCCTAAAAGAATAAAAGCAGGAAAAGCAGGAAATTCCTAAAAGAATAAAAGCAAGAAAAGTAGGAAAAGTAGGAAAAGCAACAGAAAAGCAGTGGAGATAGGAGTTACTGATTTTGAGAGATAAGGCTCAAGGAAGATTAGCAAAAGCAAGGAAGCAAGCTAAAAGCTTTAGGAAAGATATAGAGGCTAATTTTATCCAAGGAGGGTGGAATCATGAAGGAAATTAGGTCCAAGGAAAAATAAAATTACCAAAGAAGTGTCCAACTCACCAAAAGATATTATCTCCAAAAAATTATTAATTATTATTTTATTATTTTTCATGAGAGAAGTCTAGAAGGAAAGAGCCAATGTCCAGGTTCAATGCATCTAACTCATGGATTACTTTCCCAAGAATGAAACCATGTTATAAAATAAGGATTGCACACCACTTTCCCATATTTTTTCGGTGTGTGTATTCAATTTGGAGAAGCCTTGAGCTTTCCAAAGACTTGGGTGATGTGCCCCTTGTCACCGGTAGAGAGATGTGCCTCTATTGTTCTTAATTCTAGTTGAGGTATAAGCTATAGATTGAGGAGGAATGCATTCAACCTCCCTCATTGTGTTTATTGCAGGTCACTAATTTCACTTTCAGATCTGAACCAAGCCTGGGTGGAATTGTTGTAGCAGATTTCAAGTATTGAGCAGAAGACATCATTACCGGAGTAGCATTTTTTCTCTTCTCTTCTATTAATCCTTCATGTGTTCCAAGTTTCCTATCCTATTCATATTTTTTATCATTCACAGATTCTAATCCATTCAATAGGTATCATAACATATCCATTCAAATCATCTCAAGTCAAGTGTGCGGTAACCATCAAGTCAAAGAGAGTTCCATCTTCCAAGCATTATTCTGCTCATTGTGTGGATGGAATATAATGATTCCATGGGTGATGGATGAGATATTTATATCCTGGAATGTAAATAAATTTCTATTTTATTTAATATATAAATCACATTCATATCTTTGCATTCTATTGATCTATTTCTTCATTTTCCTTACCTATGCTCGTTGCTACCTAGAATTTAACTAGTCTCGTGGTAGCTTTTGATAAAATGAGTTCTATGAGTCCAAATTTCATTCTGTAAAGTGTTGTAGGCCATAAGATTCCCTTGAACCCATTCCAGGTCTCATAATTTAATTTTGAGCAGTTATTATAGTGTTTGGGTCATCTTGAATGACATGCTCCCTAGTAGTCCTGAATTGCCTAATTTATCCAAAGTCAACCAAACTCAGTCTAGATACCTCAAAACCACTATGTATTTGTCTTATCAGTATATTATAGGGTATAAATATGTCCTACGCCTTCCATTTGTCAATATCTGGGTGGTTTTAGTTGTGTTGAGTACTAGCTTCCTCAAGACTAGTTTTTATGACTAGTTTCTAGTATTTGAAAATTTCTGATTTAAATCCTCTGATCGAGTTAATATCCTTGAAATATGATTTGGGTATATTACAATTTTTCATGTGACTTATTCAATGTTTCATGTACCTATAAATGGATATTCCTAATATTATTAATGGACTTTTCATCTCTTAATTCTTCACTTGTGGTGTCTTTCCTCACTCCCTCTCATTATGCATAAACAATATCTCAAGGTGAAGGTGGTAAGTATCCAAAAAATATTTCAAAAGGTGACTTACTAATGGAAGTATGGAGTGCTCTGTTATAAGAGTGTTAAATGTAGATCAAGTTTTCATCCTGAGTCTGTTAAATTTTCAGAATTTACTTCAATCTGATCTAGGATCTTAACTGAGAGAACAACATGTACATCAAATCTACAACATATCAATCATGGACACAATAATGCAAGCACACAAGAGACACAGATTTTACTTGGGGAAAACCATAAAGGTGAAAAACCCCAATAACTTCCTCAGAGATAGATAGAGCAATGATACAACCAGAATACAAGAGATAGTCTTATCCTAGCAGCAGAGCCTCCTCCTCCACAAGTGCGTCACTCTCCCAAGTGTGAGTGAGAGAATAGAATGTGTAAAATGAGAGAGACACACTCTCTATTTATACACTAACTTGACTTGACCTTTACTCAACTAGGTCGGCCTCAACTTAAGCACTTCACATAATGCTGACTAGGCCGACCCCCACTAGGGTGGTCTAATAACCCTTTGACCCACGTGGCTGACCCCCAATAGGGTGGTCTAATAAACCTTTGACCCACGTGGCTGACCCCCAATAGGGTGGTCTAATAAATCTTTGACTTATACAGGTCCGACCCCAACAAGGTGGTCTAATAACCCATCAAGAATAAGTTACGACACTTACAATATAAATGACGACACTTCCGTATAGAGGAATAATAACATCTCTATAGGAATACAATATACATATATGTGAAATACATTCCGAAGTTACATATACATCAACACTCCCTCTTAACTAAGAAGGTATTTCTCAACACAAGTATTCTAGCACAAGTCATCTTCTCTCGATCATCGTCACTGGATAATCATCATCAAGTCATCATCATCGTCACTGCTGCTGCTATCTCAATCAATCTTTGAATCTACTCGTCATAGGAAGTTCTACACAGCCAGTCCTTTTTCATACTAGATGTAGGCCCACCACTTGCAGGTCGTCATCATCACTGGCCATACTGTGGAAATCTCAGGACTTATTACGTGCGTCACAAAACCTTAAAAGAGTCTCTTCACTAGCAAGAACCCTAAAGAGCATCTGAGGCCTTTTTCATCCTATCCAGATCTCCATGACTTATTACATGTGACTCCACCACAAAACCTCGAAAGAGAATCCCAAGACTGATTACGAGCACAAGGCTCAACTTATCGGATCTCCCAGGGCACAAATTACATGTGGTCACCACAAAACCTAGAAAGAGCATCTCAGGACCGATTACAAGCACAAGGCTCAACCTATCGGATCTCCCAAGGCACAAATTACATGTGCTCATGGAAAAACCTCGAAAGAGCATCCCAGGACTGATTACGAGCACACGACTCAACCTATCGGATCTCCCAGGGCACAAATTACATGCCATAGGACAAAACCTCGAAAGAGCATCTGCCAGATATCCTAGGGCACAAATTACATGCCATAGGCAAAACCTCGAAAGACTATCTGCAGATCTCCCAGGGCACAAATTATATGTCCTCCCAAGCAAAACCTCGAAAGAGCAATTTCCAGATATCCCAGGGTACAAATTACATGCCATAGGCAAAACCTCGAAAGACTATCTGCAAATCTCCTAGGGCACAAATTACATGCTTATCTACACAACCTGTTCCACGACCACAGAGTATCAACCTGATACTCACCATACATCATCCTGATGTATACATGATCATCCTGATCATCATCACTGCAACATCCTACTGCAAGTCATCTGGAGCAACATCCTGAAGCTCGACATCCACGATCATCCTGATCATATCATGCATCTACCTGATGCATACCAAGTATCTACCTGATACATATCATCATACATGATCCACCTGATCATACAATGTATCCACCTGATCATACATGATACATATCAACATACATGATCTACTTGATCATACAATGTATCCACTTGATACATATACAGATACATGATCCACCTGATCATACATGATACATATCAACATACATGATCTACTTGATCATACAATGTATCCACCTGATACATATACAGATACATGGTCCAAGCATCCAACATGATGCATATACAAAATACATACAAATGATCCAACCAATCATATCCAGCATCCAACATGATGCGTACATACATAAATGATCCAACTAGTCATATCCAGCATCCAACATGATGCATACATACATATACATATAAATTATCCAACTGATCATATCCAGCATCATCCTGATGCATATACAGAGCAGTAACTGGAGCATCGTCCTGATGCTCATCATCCAGTGCTTACATACACAGCCATGTGAAGAATCCTCCTTCCAACATGCTTGGAATGGTCTCTGCAAATGTCTCCATCACTTCTTCCTCGAAGTGTCATCAATCCGAAGAACACCAAGCCTCTCTCTGAAGTACTCGAACTTCACTCTGGCTAGTGGTTTCGTCAGCACATCTGCAATCTACTCATCCGTCGCAATGTATAGGAGCTTCACAGCTCCTCTCTGCACTATATCCCTGATATAGTGATATTTGATCTCTATGTGTTTCGACCTATCATGAAACACTGGGTTCTCGGACAGCTTCACACAACTTTGGTTATCACAAAATATACCAGTAGCATCCAATGGGAGATCAAATAACTCAGACAGTAGCTTCCATAGCCATACTGCCTCACAACTAGCTGAACAGGCTACAACATACTCTGCCTTAGCTGTACTTAGTGCTACGCAGGACTGCTTCCTGCTAAACCAAGAGATCACACTTGATCCCATACTGAAGCAGCATCCAGATGTGCTCTTCCTATCTGCAACACTGCCAACCCAATCTGAATCAACATAATCCTGCAGGTTAAACTTTTGATTCGCATCATACTTGAACCCATAATCAACCGTACCCTTTAGGTACCTCAAAATATGCTTTACAGCAACCAGTTGAACATCCTCGGATCTGTCAGGAACTGGCTCAATGTGTTCACCACAAAGCAAATATCTGGTCTTGTGTTCATCAGGTACATCAAGGACCCAATCATCTGACGATACATTGTGACATCAACCGAATCAGATGAAGCATCACACAGAAGCTTAAGGTTCGATGCCATAGATGTGGCCATATCCTTGCAGGCCATTGTCCCGAACCTCTTCAAGATCTCTACTGCATACTTCCCTTGACCAAGGAAGATCCCACTTGCACTTTGCCACACCTATGACTCCCTGTCATGTATTTTGAAACCGAGTGGCTGCTCCACATATACTTCCTCTTCAACTACACCATTCAAGAAAGCAGTCTTGAGATCCATCTAGTGTATCTTCCATTTCATCACTTTTATACTTCTCTATGTTGCCATCTGCAGCATGCTTGATCTTGATAGATCCATATGGAAGTCATAACAAACTTCCCTTCAGGTCTTGGGACTACATCCCAAACATCATTCTTCATGATCGACGAATCATGGCATTCTTCCCATATCCTGGGAACTTCAATATCTTCAATAGATAATTTTGTTGCTGAACAAATGTTGTAGTTCTTCTTTTGCAGGTGATGGCATACGATCTTTCCTACACAACAAGTTAAATTGCATGATTAGAAAACATCTCATAGTTTTCAGAACAAATTCTTACACATAAAGAAATATGTCATACAATCATGCAATTATCTTAGCCAATGCTTCAATACAACATTTATCCATATCCCGTAACTTTCTAGATGCCTTCCAATCTCTACCAGAACATTGTTAAGAGTGTGCACAACTCCCAACATGTCAGCAAAGAGGTTTCATTCTAGATAAGTAGCAATGGAATGTTGTACAGTGCCATAAGCCACTTGCCCATGTATATTAGTAGTATACTGTTCATCAATGCAACTATTCTAATATGCATAATACACAACCTAATTGTAGGAACATCAGTATATACATTATTGAATAACATTATTTAAACAAACAACTATGTAAGAAATGACAATTCAAATACTTATCTTTGTTTGATTGTTGGGTTGACTCCCTCTCAGTCTTTGCTTCTTTTTCTGCAACTCCATCCTGATGTGGATTGTGAGAAGTGGTCAACTCCCTCTGAATATTTGTATCCTTGCAGAAACTACTGGAGTGTGCTCCCTCTTGATCTTTGCTTCCTGGATTACCTATTATTGAACTTATATTCATTCTCGATCCCTGTGCATGCTTATTAGTATCATCATTGTGTTATACCCTTTTACTCTTACATATTCTTATTTGATCATAGGACTCTTTTGGTTAGTTAAATCATCAATCAAGATAAGAGATATAATATGCATAAAACCCGTGATTATTCAAACCTATACCTTCATGATTCTTCTGGTTAGACATATCATCAATTATGGTAAGAAACATAATATGCATACAATCATGATTATTCAAACCTATGACTTCATGAATAATCATTATCAACAACACAATAGTATAAGATCCTAACACAAGGTAGGATTCTAGCATTATATAGGAAAAACATACCTGGATTAGCATGCTAGCTATTTATGTTTAACGTACCCGCATAATGTCTTCTGGTTCTCTTCAGTGACTTGTGCTAGTAACCTGCATGTCTCATAAGTTAACCATTGTAGAACGAAGTTATACATACCTCGAAAGTAGATCTTCTATGTGATCCATGACAGTGGATGAATCTTTGTCTTCATGTCACCATGAGCATATGTTCTTGAAGTAGAACATGATTTGACTTTCTTGGTGTACCTTTTGTGTTAGCAAACAACATAAACCTTATACAACATCACAATGCATTAGTACAATCATAAGTGTCAAAACCTTAATCAATGAATATATTCTATTAAGGTGATACGACAAGTCTAGTAATTAATCAAGATTGTACTGTAATGATATGAAGACAAACATATGATAAACTTAACCATGAAACATACCTGTCAAGATTGCTTGTAATCTTCTTGTGGAAGGCCTTGGCCTCATCTCCCTCTGAGACAGGAACTTCTTCACTTATGCAGGTGACCAATCCATCTTCTTCTAGGATTAACCCAATCCACTTGATTTGCAAAAACTGGACCTGGAGCTGGATTAGGGTTTGTTAGAGAAACCCCAAAAATTCATACTTTGAATTTCAAACTTCCGAAAGGATATAAATATGTGCCTTGATGAGCTGATCAAGCTGGTATATTCAGAATTTGAAAACTACAAAGTTTCACTCCTCAATTTTGCCTTTGAAACTTCCGAATTCACTGGACGTGACCCCGAACTAGGGTTTGATGAAGCCCACTCTTCTTCCCAATCAAATGGTTTGATCCAAAAGCTTCTATTTTTCTAAGGAGCTTCTAGCCGTGCTCACAGATTTCAAAAAGTCCCATTTTTGTAGAAGCCCTAATTTTCCACTTTTCTAATCAAAGTCCCAAACTAGGGTCTGATCAAGCCTAGCCTTCTGTCCAACCAAAAAATCTGATCTTGGTCTCTAAATTTTGATTTTGATGAGTAGCATCCAGCTGTGGTCTCCGATTACAAAAATTCCAACTTTCTCTGAAGCCCTAAATTCCGGAAGCCATGAATGAAGGTACTAAAAAATAATTATGTTTTGACATAAATATGTACCTGATTGTTTCTGGTGTAACTCCGAACTTTTCAATCCACAGGGTCTGAAAAAGTTTCCTGAGATAGCCCGACCTGTTATCTTTCCATCCCGATAGGTCTGACCTCAATTGGATTCTCTGAGAGAGAGTTATGCCAAGTGTCGCAACGTGACCTGTTTATGGGATAATACAGGAGAGCAAACTTGTACGGTGTGCCACGTGTCATTGGGTCAACTTCGGCCTCTAAATTTTTTTCCTGAGATAGCCCGACCTGTTGTCTTTCCATCCCGACAATTCTGACCTCAATTGGATTCTCTGAGAGAGAGTTATGCCAAGTTTCATACATGCCATATCATGCCTTCTTTTAGGCTAGCTCTGATACCATGTTAAATTTTCAAAATTTACTTCAATCTGATCTAGGATTTTAATTGAGAGAACAACATGTACAGCAAATCTACAACATATCAATCATCGACACAATAATGCAAGCACACAAGAGACACAGAGTTTACTTGGGGAAAACCATAAAGGTGAAAAACCCCAATAACTTCCTCAGAGATAGATAGAGCAATGATACAACCAGAATACAAGAGATAGTCTTCTCCTCGCAGCAGAGCCTCCTCCTCCACAAGTGCGTCACTCTCCCAAGTGTGAGTGAGAGGATAGAATGTGTAAAATGAGAGAGACACACTCTCTATTTATACACTAACTTGACTTGACCTTTACTCAACTAGGTCGGCCTCAACTTAAGCACTTAACATAATGCTGACTGGGCCGACCCCCACTAGGGTGGTCTAATAACCCTTTGACCCACATGGCTGACCCCCAATAGGGTGGTCTAATAACTCTTTGACCCACATGACTTATACAGGGCCGACCCCAACAAGGTGGTCTAATAACCCATCAAGTATAAGTTACGACACTTACAATATAAATGACGACACTTCCGTATAGAGGAATAATAACATCTCTATAGGAATACAATATACATATATCTGAAATACATTCCGAAGTTACATATACATCAACAGAGTCTCTGGATGCTTATGATTATAACCCCTCAAAAGATGCACCAAAGTCTTGTTGACTACTTATTGCTCCCCATCTGTCTATGGATGGAATATTGTAGATCTCTTCAATTTCATGTCCATTTCTCTCAAAGTGTAGTCAATAAGGAACTAAGAAATCTGTTATCCCGATCTAATATGATGCTCCTAGGTATCCCAAAGTGCACCCATACTTGTTCAAAGAACATGTTTATTGCTTCTTTTCCTTTGATGGTATTTTCACAAGGCATAACAATGCACATCTTGTTCAATCTATCAAATACCATAAATAAATAGTCATGTCCCTTCCTAGTGGTTGGAATACCACACACAAAATCCATGGAGATGCTCTCCCATGGTCTTGTAGGAACAAATAAGGGATGGTATAGATCTTGTTCCTATTACTGAGCTTGCTTGTACATCAAAGTATGCATCCTATGATAAATCAAGATACATCTTATTACATTCTAGGCCATTAAACATACCTTTGTAAGTTTGCAATTGTCTTCCCTACACCAAAATTCCTTGCAACTTTGGAGGTGTGTTCCTCTTTGATAAGATACAATATTTCACCTTTAGGGACACAGATCTTGTCTAGTTTGTAGAGTTAAAACCCATCCTGGAGATGATAGTAAGCCTTGTTGTCACCTTCTTCTACATGGAATTGGCCTTGTAGTTGTTGAAATACCTTCTCGAAGTCCTCATGTTTTGTTTATTCCTCCTTAAATGCATCATGTGTGAAAGGATCCATATGCATAAGAGTTCCCAAATTTGTAATCCTGGTTGTAGGTGGTCTTGAGAGCATGTATGCTAGTTTTTTTCTACTTTCTTTCTTATACTTGATGATTATATGGAACTGTTGTAAGAATTTAGACCACTTATAATGTATGGTATTCTATATATTACTTTGGTCTTGTAACTACTGTAGTCACTAGTGATCAGTTTGAATGATGGTGTCCTTTCCCATCAAATAGTGCTTCCACTTCTTAACATCATGAACCAAGACATAGAGTTCCTTATCATATGTAGGGTATTTAAGGATACCTCCATGGAACATTTCATAATGGTAACATTCTAGCCTCCCTCTTTGCATAAAAAGTGCTCCAATAGAATACCCAATTGCATCTATCTCCAACTTGAAGGGATTCTGGAAATTAGGAAATGTGTGAACTAGTGCCTGAACGGTCTTTTGCTTGATCTCTTCAATGTATTTTTTTTCTATTCTTCACTCATTGGAACCCATTGATGCTATATTTTATGGCATGGAGGGGTGAAATCACAACCGAAAAGGAAGCTAAGAAGTTCTGAAGGTATTGTGCCACCTCGAAAAAGATCTTAACTTCAGTGACATTTGTAGGAGTAGGCCACTTAGTGATGGCACCATCTTTGTAGGATTAATATTAATCTTTCCTCCACCAATCACATACCCAAAATACACCAAGGATTGGTGAACAAATTCACATTTATTACGGTTTTCTAGTAATTCATGTTTCTTAAATCTCTCCAACACTTTCTTGAGATGTGAGATATGCTCTTCCAAGGTAGCATTATAAACCAATATGTCATGTAGATATACTATAACAAATGAATTTAAGAAAAGGTGTAATACATCATTCATCAAATGCATAAATGTAGTTGGTGCATTCAAAAACCAAATGACATTACTAAGCATTCATAGACTTTTCCTAGTTTTGAAGGAAGTATTCCATCTATCTTCTTCCTTCACTCACACCTGGTGGTATCTTTATTTGAGAAACAACTTGGTGAATTACTTGGCATGCTGCAACTAGTCCAAAACATTGTCGATCCTAGCTAGAGGGTACCAATCCTTGAGTGTGATATTGTTCAATGCCTTGTATTCGATGCACATCCTCTAAGTCCCATCCTTCTTGGGTACTATGATGATAGGTGACCCATAAGGTGAGGTTCTTGTTCATATCCACACTACTCCAACAACTACTACAACTAATTCTTCACTTCATATGCCTCTATGATAGACTATCTGTATATTTTGATGTTCAAAAATGAGGAATCTTGCAATAACAGTATCTCATATTTCACCTCCCTCTTAGGAGGTCGTCCATTGTGATCCTGGAACACCTCATTGTATGCCTACAATAGTGTCACATCCTCGATCCCCTCAGTTCCCTTCATAGGCAATGGGAGACAACTTGATACATTTTTATTTTTTTTTCTTATAGTTATCATTGCTCTTTCGCATAGCCGCAATCTTCTCCGGCCTATAATCTGCAATCTGCCTTGCCGCAATTCCGCAGTAGGAAGCCAGAAGTTGGGTTACCAAATTCACCTCTCTGAATAAATCGTGCTCCCAAATTCCGCAATCCGCAAGGCAGAAATCGGAAGTCGAAGTGACAAGATCTCCTTCCCGGGAAAGCTACTCATCCGACTTCCACAATCTGCAACCCGCGTTGCAGAAGTCGAAAGTCGAAACTTCCAATTTTTTATCCCAGGAAACATATCCTTCTGACTTCCGCAATCTACAATCCGCATGCGGAACTTGGAAGTTGTAACCTCCGATTTCTATATCGGAAATTGTACTCATCCGACTTCCGCAATCTGCAACCGGCATTGCAGAAGTAGGAAACCTCATTTCACAACCTGAGGAAAAATCACCTTCTAACTTCCGTAATCCGCAACCCGCCTTGCGGATTCAGAAAGTCAGAAATCAAACACGCAAACCCCGTGGAAATATCCCTACCGACTTATGCAATTGGCAATCTTCCTTGCTGATTCGGAAATTCGCAATTCTAACCACGTATTTCCGAAGACTAGTCCTCCGACCTCCGCAACCCACAATCTATATGTGGAACTTGGAATTCGGAACCACCTACTCCTGCTCCTATAAACTTTTCAGGGTGATAACTTCTTCATCCTAAGGCCAAATTTGGAAAACATCTTGGAGATCTCTATGCACTAGTATAATCCCCTACTACATCTGAGGACTTTGACTTTGTCATTTTTCCAACTGAATCATAGCTCAAACTCCCTCAATGCTTCTTTACCCTTATGCAAGGAGCTATGCTTTCCCTCTACCATGGCTGCTCCCTTCACCTGACCCACAAAGGGTCATGAAACACAATAGGGGCTATCTAATTCCTTCCCCAAGTCCAAGTGATTCCATGCAGTCCATCTAAAAGTGTATGCAATGCATAAAAAAACACATATAATTAAATTAAATCTAATCAATGCATCTACAACATGCAAGGTTAGAAACACATTAAGCTCAAGCAAATTGTGAAACAATAAAACATGCCTCTGCCTCATACTTAGGCTCATACATAATCTTCCTACTAATAATTTTCATGTAATCATTCATTCAAATAACTTGAATATAACAAGTACACATCACATAGGTAATTAGAATCATTTAACACCACAAGGAGCACTTATCTTTAAATTGAAGTTGTCCAAGCAACTGACTAAGTGAGAGAAACATTCCACCCAACCATAGGTCTCTGTCCAACCTATAGTCTTTGAGCTGAGAGACCACCCCCAAGTTGGGTTGTGTATCCACTAAGGAGGGCTAAATTGGATCTCTTCACAGTCAAGGATTCACACTAATGTTAATACAACATACAGTTGTGTTTGTTTATCAAGCATGCAATGGAAAACAGGGAGGATGATGCTAAGCCAGTGAACTCAACCATAGAGCTACAGGCATCTCAAACCATTCAGCAGTCATGGCACCCACAATACCTACCACACCCAACACAAGGAAGGCCCCCTTCTCTGTTGCATAGTCCCTCAGGGCTTCTTCCCTCTAGTGCTCTTCAGGGTGGGAATAGAAAGGTCCAAATTGTTTCCTTCATGAGACTTTAGCCTTCATTGGGTTTATCAAGTAGATCCAACCTCTGCCTTTCCTTCTTCTTAGTTATTGTAGCTGGGATCTTCTTAGGGATATGGCCAAAGCTCTATCCCGCAACTTGGTTCTTCTGTTATCATATCAAGGTCTTCTCACATGTTTACTAAGCTTCTCATGCTCTAGAATTTAACCGATTGTTTGGACCATGGATTTCCCAACCAATTCCACTTCCCGCGCAGGGTTTCTTGTGCATTCTCTGCTCTACAATTCATGACTTACATAGAGTTGCGATTTTTCTCCTTCCTTCCTTACTATTGGCTTTGTGATGCATTCGAAATGAGTTTGTTGGTCCACCATCCGATGGAATTGGGATCCCCTGTTCGATTTCATTTTTCCTTTCCATACCCTGTTTCTAGTCCTTTCGCATTCCTCTATCAATGTGGCTTTCTCGAGAATCACATCCCCACTGCTGGCCTATGTAACCCATGAAAATTGATCCTTGTTGTTCCATGATCCCACAACCCCCTCACCTCTCCCTAGTGGATACACATTCCCCCCTCTTATTGGTTTCTTCCATAGCCAGTTTTATTTGCATTGGTATTTTATTGTAATATTTAAAATTTACATCATTTTTACAATTTCCATGGCTTAATGGCACATGGCTAACATAAATATCAAACACTTTCCTTTTTAAAATAAAATCTGAGCATCCACTAGTGGGGCCTTGGCCTTGAGCTCCACGCTAGGCAAAACATACATCGCATGTATACATTATTTATATTAAAATCCAAAATATCCTGAGGGTCAAAATGGGGTATTACAATCCCCCCCCTTAAAACAACACCGTCCTCAGTGTTCTCAAAACTGAAAAAGAATGGAAATTCCTCTCCCATGGCATCCTCCAATTCCCATGTAGCCTTATCAGGACTGAGGTGATTCCATTGCACTTTTACCTGTCTGATGGCTCGGTTCCGGAGAAATGGGACCTTTCTGTTGAGGATGCACATAGGCTTCACTTGGAACTCTCCCTCGGGTTCCACCTGTATCACATTCTAATCAATCATGTGATTAGGATCATGTACATACTTCTTAATCAAAGAAACATGGAAAAAATTATGAACTCTCATGTTAGCAGGAAATGCAATTCTATATGCAACTGGTCCTATCCTATCAAGGACTTCAAATGACCTACAATATCTTGGTTCCAGCTTGGCACAACTCCCCAATTTTAGGTAACTTTTTTTTGGTTTCACTCTTAAATAAACATGATCCCAAATCTTAAATTCCTTATGCACCCTTTTCAAATCTGTACTCTTCTTCCTATCCTGTGCTACCTTCAAATTATGCCTGATCTTAACAATCTCTTGCTCCATTTCCTTGATCATCTCTAGTCCATGCACTACCCTGTTCACTGGGTTGTCCCAATTCACTGGAGTCCTGCATCCCTTTCCATACAATACCTCAAAAGGACTCATTCCTAATGATACTTTATGTCCATTGTTGTATGTAAATTCTACCAAGTGTAGGTAGTCCTCCCACTTGGATGGTTTATCCATCACATACATTCTCAACATGTATTCAAGAACTTGATTCACTCTCTCAGTATGACCATCTTTTTGAGGATGATATGATGTACTAAAATTCAGCTGAGTTTCCAATTCCTCAAATAGTCCCTTCCAAAAATTGGAAGTGAATTTTGTATCTCGATTAGAAATTATTACCTTGGGAAATCCATGCAATCTGAATATCTCCTTCATGAATATATTTGCTATGCCACTTGTCTTATGAGTGGACTTGACTGGAATAAAGTGAGCTACCTTTGATAGCTTGTCCACCACTACCATAATTTATTCATGATTCCTCACTGTCATTGGAAAACCTGTTATAAAATCCATAGAATTTACTTCCCACTTCCATTCAGGAATGGGAAAAGGCTACAATAACCCTACTAGATGTTGATGGTCTTCCTTGACTTGTTGGAACTTTTGACATCTATAAATGTATTATGCTATGTCCTTCTTCATCCCATACCAAAAGTATTGCTTTATAGTTGTTGTTATTGTATTTTGATATCCTGGATGTACATAATATGGAATTTGATGTACTTCATCCATCACTAGCCTCTTTAAATATGTTTAATTTGGAATATACAGTCTAGTACCTTGATAAAGGAAAATATCATCTTTACTGAGATGATATCCTACACACTTTTCATCATTATTTCCCTGCTGCAATTTTCCTTTGATTTGAAGGTAAGTTTCATCATTGGTTTGGGCCTCAAGAACTATTGTCTTCAAGTCTAATTTGCACATACTTAATGCTGCAACATGAAACTTTTTGATGAGAGCATCTGCAACCTTATTCTCTTTCCCTTTTACATGCTTAATTTCAACATCAAATTCACAGAGAAATTCCATCCACCTAGTTTGCCTAGAATTCAGGATTGGCTGGTCAAACAAATACTTCAAACTAATGTGATATGTCCTAAGCTCGAATCTTCTTCCTAATAGATAGTGTCTCCACCTCTTGAGAGCATGTACTATGGCTGCTAGTTCTAAATCATGTGAGGAATAATTATTTTCATGTTATTTTAATTTCTTTGACTCATACCAAGTCACAAATACTTCTTGCATGAGCACTCCACCTAGCCCTTCAATGCAAGCATCTATACACACTACAAAATCCTTCGTTGGATCTGCAATCTTCAAAACAAAGCACTAGTAAGAAACTTCTTTAACTGCTGAAAACTTCTCTCACATTTTTTAGACCATACAAATTTAGCATTCTTCCTCTGCAATGATGTAATTGGATGAGCTATCTTGGAGAATCCTTCAATGAACCTTCTATAATAGCCTGCAAGACCCATAAAAGATCAAACATTTGAAACATTCTTGGAGTAGGCCAATCCATTATGGATTCAATCTTTCTGGATCTACTGCAATTCCCTCTTTTGAGATGACATGACCCAAATATTGTACCTTCCTTTGATATAAATCACACTTGCTCAGCTTTGCATACAGTTGGTGCTCTCTAAGAACTTGTAACACCATTCTTAGATGTTCATCATGCTCTTCTTCATTCCTTGAATAAACAAGAATGTCATCTAAGAACACTATCACAAACTTATCGAAATATTTGCTGAAGACACTATTCATGAAACACATGAATGCAGAAGGTGCATTGGTAAGATCAAATGGTACCACTGTGAACTCACACTAGTACAAAATGAGGGATAAGTGACCAGGCGACCAAAAAATTTGGTCACCACAGCTTTTTCAAGGGATAAATGACCAAAATTGAGAAATTTTAAGTGAACCAACTAAAAATGACCAAGATAAATGACCAATTTGGTCACGGGATAAGAACTAAACTAAAAATGACAAAGATAAATGACTGATTTGGTCAAGATATAAGAACGAAACTAAAAAGGACCACATAACAATTGGTCATTTATGTGGTCATTTTTAGTTGTGTCATTCCAGAAATGGAAAATTATATTTTTGATAATGAACTTGTACAATTTACTAAATTTGAACACTGCAGATGGATTCAGAGACCCCTACAATTTACTAAAGGGGTCTCCAAATCCATCTGCAGTGTTCAAATTTAGTAAATTGTAACATTGATAGTACATAACTTGGATTATTTTTCAATACATGTCTTCTAAGGGATCATTTCTTTGTGGTCATACCGATACCTATTGTGTTAGATGATAGGAGAATCATTGAGATGCTCATTTAGGGGTTTCTCTACTAATTTGTACCTTGGGTGTGGTGAGTTGATATCTAGATAATACATCATGTCTTGCATATAGTTTCTCAAGTGATAGGTGAGTTATTATACATGTGGTTGAGTCAAGTCTTAGATATTTGTCGTCTTTCCCTTTCGGAATTGTCATGTTCTAAAGTTAGTGTCACTCCGTTCAACTTATTGTACTAGTTGTGTTCATATTTTGTTTGAACAAAACCATCACTATTTGACCATCTCGACAGTCTGTTAAAGTTTCAACAAGTTCATGTATTTTGTGTCATGTTAGCTAAAAATTGTCAATTTCACAACCTCCATTAATTCTCCATATGCATTCATTCACCATGGTAATCTTTGCACCTAAGTTCGAAAATATTTAAAGTCCCCCTAGGTCCCTCCCTTACTATAAATAGCAAATATCCTCCATTTTGAATAAAAAATAATTTTTCCCTTTTTATAAAAATCCCTTTGTTCCCATCTCCTTGAATAATAATAATAAAAAAATACCCATATAATCCTAGATAACCTCTTCTCCTTTCGCATATAAAATAAATAAATTACCAAAAACCTTTTTTTCCTATATATTTTCACTCATATATAATATTAATATATTGTATAGTTATTATATATACTTATATAATTAATATATGTAACTAGTATTAACAAATTAAGAAAAAGAAGAATATAAACAAAACAAATGTAATAGATAGAGGGAAACTCAAAAAATCTGAAAAGTGAATGAGCGGTAAATTAGAAAATATATTGAGAAGGAAAATAAAAGAAAATAGGGCTTCCAATAGATCTGATCTCCACGAATTGCTCATAGAAATCAAAGTTCTTCATATGGTTGCAAGGATCTCCATGTGATCTCCACGAATTGGGCACAGAAAGCAAAGTTCTCCATATGGTTGCAAGGATCTCTATGTGATTTTGCTTCAAATCATCTATTCGCCATCAATTTTTTCAACAATCTTTGGGGTGGGATCAAAAACCTAGCTCAACTACGACAACACAATCATGCTTCAAGTAACAATTCCTACCCTTATGACTTTGGTTCCATTGTATTTCTGGGATTTCCTTAATCTATGAATTCATGGTTTAATGGTCTCAGTACGTAGATATAGCAGCTCATTCTGCAACATTGCTATTTTCTCCTTGGATCAATCTTTTATGTTCGTGGGGTGGTTTATTTCATAAATCCTTGGGTTCGCCCATCCTTGGTAGAATTCGTTCACTGCATGTGCTTACGGGGTATGGGGTAACCCTCACTCTCTCGGCCAGTGGGTGATGTGTTCCTTCTCTCTCGGTCGATTAACACATTATAGAATTCTACTCCCTCTCACATATGTTTTTAACCAGCCCGAAAGGTAGATGAATTAATAATAATGGTTGCATAATCACCAATTCGCGATAGGCCCTTTCACCCACTAATCCACATCTTCCAAGAGAGGCAACAATGATTTACTCGTTTGATGGCACACTATACTATATAGTGTTGTTATGGGCAGTTACATAGTGTCAAAAAATGATGACCAAAGTTGGATTTAAACCTAGAAGGTGAACATTAATAAGCCAAAGAAAAAAAACTAACACTTCTTAAAAATGCATCACACCTTGAAATAGAAAACAAGAAAGGACAAATGAAAGAAGAGATCTCTGACAAATAAATGATAACAGAAATATTATGAACAGGAGAGGTGAACGACTTCATAAAGGTTTTTTACATTAGTTTTCTTCCTTTTAAACTTTATTATATTCTATATTTGTCTGTGGTAAATGGACTGGCACAAATTGATCATAGAGATCCTTCATGAGTGCAATTATACAATCATAGAAAGGTGGGGATATTTTTCAGTTGCATGATTCTAGACTCTTCGAGGTATTGATTACACACACACGATATGCTCAATTTGAGGTTGAAAGGAACAGGTATCCATTTCAATGTTTCTCCAATCTATAGATTCCTAAAAACTTTCAATGTATTTTAGGGAAACTAATCTTTGAGTTGAAGACTAATGTTTTCTATTACATGACATCAAAGGTAGTTTCAATATTTTGTTCCAGAAAGCCCTTTGTTGTACAAAACATTGAATCAATCATGACTTAAGTTGTCCTATTCTGGTAGAAGAATAGATTTGTTATTTGGTACACACCGTTGAATGCAGGAAAGTGGTGTACAACATTGATTTCCCTTCATCTATTTTCAATTCTTGTTATGAGTAATTTTGCGAGAGAGACAATATCATATATAAATATTCAATTGAAGACTGCATTGGAGTTGAGTTGTATCAAGGCAGGAGCAATAGCATCAAAAGACGGATTTCTGGGTAGTTACATAGTGTTGAAAATGGTGACCAAAGTTGGATTTAAACCTAGAAGGTGAACATAAATAAGATGAAGAAAAAAAACTAACACTTCTTAAAAATGCATCACACCTTGAAATAGAAAACAAGAAAGGACAAATGAAAGAAGAGATCTCTGACAAATAAATAATAACAAAAATATTATGAACGGGAGAGGTGAACGACTTCATAAAGGTTTTTTACAGTAGGTAAAAAGGGTGAGGAAATATTATTCTTTTACAGCATTTTGTTTTTTCCACAAACAATCAGAATATGACCAAACTTCATTTGTAGGCAGTAATGGAACCCATAGTAGCTCTAATAGAGGTGTGTTCGGAATTTCTATGACACTGGATTTACAGACTGACATATAGATTTTTGGGGAGTAGTTAAAAGCTAATGCAAATGGTTATTATTGATTCCAAATGGTTATGAAAGTGCTTTGAATGTTAGGATTATTATGGAGGTGTTAATTTCCCTTTTAAAATCATTTAATTGTTCGATTCTTCTACCATTATCTTCTAATGTGATCTTGGTAATTTCTTCAACAATTTGCATGAAAACTTATATGTGGCTTGTCTTTTTGGAGGCATTACCATGATTGCAATCATCTATCATTTGTTTCATCTGCAATTACTATGAATTTAGTGTTTCTAGAAATTATACCGATCCATACATGAGCATGGATTTCCTGTCAGTATGTTGATAGCTGTTAAACCATATGTAGTAAAATAGGGTACTATGAATATTTTACATGCATCAAAGGAATTTTCTATTTTGTGTCAAGTTTATGTTGAAAAGAGTGGGGATATGGATACTTGTTTCCACTAATCAAATCTTGTAGATTGCATATGGTATATGTGAGGTAATCTTCCTTGTTATGTCTGTCAGCGGGATCATTTTATTCCTCCAAGGTTTGGATTTAATAGAGAAGCTTGGTTCAATAAATAAACATATTGGTTTTCCTATATAGATTTTGGATTGATTACGTAGAAGTATTTATTTACCAATGCAGATATGATAAATATATTGCTATTAAAAGCTTGATAATTCCATGGAACTCTAGACTTTATTAATTCAGTTGTTTTTATATGCAGGCAAGTGCAGTGTAAGAGCTCGGTGTTTTTAATGAATTCAAAAAAATGAAATTATAACTGGATTATTGTATTTGGTAAGCTGAAAAGTATAGTTTCATTCAATGGCATCTTGTTCTTGTTGATAAAAACATGATATCCATTTCCCTTGGTCCATATTGGTATGCATCTCTTATAGCTTGTAATGTTGAGGCTTCTTAGATTGCTTTTGTGCATTGTTATTACTTGATTAAAAATTTGAGGAATTTGTTTGGCATGTTCGCATGTGCATAGGTCGAGGGATGGGGATACATTTACATTATTTTTCTTCCTTTTAAAATTTATTATATTCTATATTTGTCTGTGGTAAATGGACTGGCACAAACTGATCATAGAGATCCTTCATGCATGCAATTATACAATCATAGAAAGGTGGGGATATTTGTCAATTGCACGATTCTAGACTTTTCGAGGTATTAATTACACACACACAATGCTCAATCTGAGATTGAAAGGAACAGGTATCCATTTCAACATTTCTCCAATCTGTAGATTCTGAAAAACTTTCAATGTATTTTAGGGAAAGTAATCTTTGAGTTGAACACTAATGTTTTCTATTACTTGACATCGAAGGTAGTTTTAAATATTATGCTCCCACCATTCTGTTCCAGAAAGCCCTTTGTTGTACAAAACATTGAACCTATCATGACTTAAGTTGTCCTTTTGTAGTAGAAGAATAGATTTTTTATTGGTACACAGCACTGAGTGCAGGAAAGTGGTGTATAACATTGATGTCCCTGCATCTATTTTCAATTCTTGTTATGAGGAATTTTGTGTGAGAGACAATCTCATATATAAATCTTCAATTGAAGACCACATTGGAGTTGTGTTGTATCAAGGCAGGACCAACAGCATCAGAAGACTGAGTTAGACTAAGCTTAGGTCAACTCCAAATAAAGTTCTACAAATCCCAACTACTTTTGCAACAAAAAAATTATATCTGACACAATTGGGTTTGAGATTCTAGGTTGTATTTGAAGGCATCCTGAAGCACTTTTTGAAGTGATTATCTAAGTTGCCTGCCGAGGTCTCTCAGGGTTCTTTTATTTATATTTGCATAGGATGAGTTATGGACGGAGAATTTTTGTTGAATTATGTGGTTGAAGTTAGAGGAAACTAAAGGCAAGAAATGTAGTGGTGGAAAATGGAAGGAATGGTCCTAACTATAGATAGTTTGGAGAAGTTTTTATGAGCTCTTTTTGAAAGTATGGTTTTGTGGCAGTGATACTTGAATACAGGTAAGAATAAGGATGAGTTGGAGTTTTAACCTTCAAATTTGGTCCAGAACTCAGCAAAGTGAGTTTTATGCTAGTGTTCATCACTTTTTAAGGCTACAGTATGCCCAGAATTATATTTCAAACCTCAAATTTAGCCTAGATTTAAATATTAGGCCTATTACTACTAATTTATGGTCTTAAATATACCCATATTAAAGGACCAATTTGGGTTGTTTGATGGTTGAGAACTACACAGGGATTCCTAGCATGTTGAATTAGGTCTGTTTCTCCCCCTTTTTGACTGCCAAATAGGGTTGTTTGTGCTCATATTTAAGAAAACTACCTCATACTAGCTCATAATTAGTTCAAAATTTCTCAGATATGTTATTCTGTTTTTTTTACACCTCTAGGGCTTCCAAACATGGAGAATATGTTCAATTTGAATGGGAAATGTATTGACTAAATTGGATGGGAAATGTTGACTAGGCCTGGGAATGTAACATCCTAAACTTTGTTGTAATCATTATTTACATTAGTATATTCATAATGCTTTGAAAATAATTGCCTTTGGGAATGATCCACATTTTGACATGGTGTGTGGAAGGTCCCATATATAGCTCCATCCTTGGAGGATGTCAATATTGACATAGATAGCCATAAATACCTGTTTGAATAGGTCACTAGGAAGCTTACTATACCTAATGATCATGAGTATATTTTCAATAATAGCTTAGATATCATATCGACATTTTCACTCACACTTTGTACTAACAGATTGTACTTTATTTTCATGAGCATATTCATATTAGCTTAGATATTCTGAGTATATTCATGTGAACACATATAATATATATTGACATGGTGTGTGGCAGGTCCCATATATAGCTTCATCCTTGGAGGATGTCAAGCTTGGCATAGATGGTCGTAAAGACCTATTTTACTGGGTCATAACGCAACTTATAAAACGTAATGATCAACTCGATGTTTTACAACTTTTGAAACTGACATCCCTTACTCTACAGGTATGACATATTCTAGCTGTCCATATTTTTGTGTATTCATTGTCTTTGAAATATTTCATTGAAAATGCTATGGACATTAAGTCAATTCATACCAGTGATGGTATTATCTATAATTGTTAAATTAGAACAAAAACTCTTTTTTCTTTTTTGGACTAGTTTCCTAGATGTTATAGTTTTATGGTTTGATTCTTAGATATTAGATATTTCCTTTTTGATAATAGCTTAGATATCAAATCAACATTTGCACCCACACTTTGTACTAACAGATTGTACGTTATTTTAGTCCCATGGACTTACTTATTTGGTCATTTATTTGACATTAATAAATTAATTAGCTTATATTAATAATATTTCTACCAAAAGGATTGTTTTTAAAGTTTGTTTCCTTGACATAATTGTATATGATTTTTCTGTTGTAAAAATATTAAAACACAATCAAACAAATTGGGTCCTTGGGTTGTCCAGTCTTAAACAAACTTCAGTATTTGATATCGAACTCAGTTAAAGACTCCTCCATTTTAAGAGTTGTCGAAAAGATGTAAATGAGGCAAAGTTGCTACTTTTTAGTACTTTTTAAGATGCTTCTATCTTATTTCATAGTGTTTTCTTATATTGTCTCAAATAACACAATAAAGTCAATGAAGTTCAGCCATTTTAGTAGGTGAACTTAGAACCTAATTTTGAAAGATACCATGCTTGTGTCTTAGATCATTGATGTAAAATTATATAATATATTATATTTAAGGGTTCTAGCTCAATGTAAGAGCACCTCCCTTATAGGCAGGAGGTTGGTGATTCGATTCCTTCCTGCCCTATATGTATTCTAAAACCTCTAAAAGGAGATAAATGACCACTACAAAAATAGAGGTAAATGACTAAAAAATTACCAAAATTCACATATAAACGACCACAGTACAAAATGAGAGATAAGTGACCAAAATATGCATATAAATGACCACGTTTGAGTTGGTGACAACTGGTAGAAAATTAGCAGTCATTTATCACGTGACAAAAAATGTGGTCATAAATTTGGTCATTAATTGTGACAATTAATGACCAAATATACGACCAAATATATGACCACAAGATAAGCTATAAATGACCAAGCTGAATATGACCACTTTTTTGGTCGCGTGATAAATGACCACTAATTTGCTACCAGTGGTCACCAACTCAAAAGTGGTCATTTATATGCAGATATTGGTCTGTTTTTGGTTATTTATCTTTCATTTTGTACTAGTGGTAGTTGTAGTACCCTATGAACATGTTGGTAATGTTCTTCCCAAGAATTTATATAGATTAGTATATCATCAAAGAACACTAGCACAAATTTTCTAAGGAAAGGATTGAAAATGGAATTCATCAAACTTGAAATGTGGAAGGGGCATTCATGAGACCAAATGGCATCACCAAAAATTCATAATTACATTCATGAGTATTGAATTTTTTGTTTTAGATGTCTTCATCCTTCATTCTAATTTGATGATACCCAAAATGGAGATCCAACTTTGTGAATAAAACTACTCCATGTATTTGATCTAACAATTCATCAATGACAGGAATGGGAAAGTTATATTTAATGATAATCTTGTTTAAATATCTATAATCTGGACACATATGCCATGATCCATCTGGCTTGTGTACCATTACCATTGGTGTAGAGTAAGAACTTTGGATAGGCCTAATTATGTTAGCCTCTAACATTTTTTCAACCATATGCTCAATCTCACTCTTCTAGCCATATGGGTATCTGTAAGGTCTTAGGTTAGGAGGAACACTTCCTGGAATTAAGTGAATAGCATGATCAAAATCTTGAATAGGTGGAAGACCTTTTGGAATATTTTCAAATACCTTGGAATGCTTATTAATGACCCTTTGAAGATCTGGGGAAATAGGAGGATTAGATGTTTGAACATCTAATTAGCATAATTGTGCAATTACACCTTGATGTCCCTTTTTCATCAGTTTTGTCATACCATTAGAAATTATCACCTTGATTGGTTTCCCTATGATACCATTTAACTCATATTCTTTTCCTTCCCATAAAAATTTCATGAAAATATTTTGAAAATTAAAAGCCATTGTTCCCAATGATTGTAACCATTGAACTCCTAAGACAACATCAACATCCCCATCAGAATAGAAATTATCAGACTATTCAATACATATTCCCCCATAGTAAGATTAATATTATGGAATTTCCCTCATCAATTGATAGTTCATCCATCTGCAATCATTACTTGAAACTCTGGTGATGGATATATAAACCAATTGAGAGCTTTGGCTAATTTACAGTGAATGAAATTATGAGTACTACCATAATCAATCAACATTGTTACCTTTCTCTTTTTGATATATTTTTCGATCTTGAGAGCTTGAGGAGTTATAATACTAGCCAATGCATGACAAGATAGGGTGGGAGTAATCTCTTCGAAAGTAGTATCTTCTATTTCTACATATTGAGATGATTCCTGTTTTTTTGGTTCTTCCTCTTCACAATCTATGTAGAATAATTTATTCTCACCACACTTATGTATCTTACTATACTTGTTGTCACAATCAAAGCATGGACCTTTTTCTTTTCTTTACTATAGTTATTTAGGTGTCAAGCTTTGAGGTGGGTTAGGAAAAGGAACATTATTCTCTTGGTATGTCTTGGAGGTAGTCTTTCTAGTAGCCATCGCAATATTTTTACTTTCAACCTTCCTTTCCATCATGAAATCCTTCTCCAAGGATGGTGGTTCAAAGAGACGAACCTTATGTTGAATGTTATCCTTCAAGGTTCTAATAAAGAGATCCAATGGATTATATTCTGAAAAAAATTTCACTCTAAGACTTAGATTTTGAAACTACTTGATGTGCCATGTCACTGAACCTTTGTGCTTGATATTTATTATCTGGTTAAAGAAGGTGTTTCTATTAATATACCAATAATGTGCAATAAATTCTTCAGTGAATATAGACCAAGATATAATAGAGTCCTTTTTACAATCACAAATCCATTGGTACCATACAAATTTATTAGGATCTAAATATAATGATGAAATTGTTACCTTTTGCAAAGTTGTAACCTAGTGTAGATCAAATAATTTCTCCATTTGGAATATCCATGTTATTGGATCATTGCCATCAAACCTTCTCATGTCAATATTGGGAAGTTGGGTACCCCTTGGTGACCACCCCTAATGTCTTCCATTACAGGAATAATTTCCTCTTGGAATATTATTATTCATGGAATGTTTCTCATCATGGAAATTATCATTATCCTCCTGAGTATCCCAGAACACATCATCACCTATAGGGGGAGTATCCCTTGAATTTTGTATGAGAATAGCAATATTTTTCATATTTCCCATCAACGTTTCCTCTGAATTGAGTAAATCATCTATTATCACTTAAAATTTCATATATTCCTCCACTTTATTCAACTTATCATCTAAATTAACTAGATCAACTTTTTCATGGACCCTTTAATCATATCTTCCAACTAGAACACTAAAAAAGATAGGTCTTCCATTTCATCGTACGTTGGGGATGGATCCTCTGGTGGTTTGAGTGGAGTGTGAGTTTTTACATCTCCTTTTGGTGTAATTTTGAAGAATATAAATAGATATCACACCCTAGGTTTCACCACAATTAGATCCTTCTACTCAAATTTAAAATAGTGTACCTTTTTCAAACCCTAATTGGAAGACTGTTTTATGGCCGACTTGAAATTACGTAAATTTCAAATTGTTGCTCCTATGGGTTTGAAATTTAGGCCTAATATATCCTAATGTGTCCTTCTTCAAATTTCATAGGTCTAACATAAATCTGATGTACCAACAATAATTTATTGTGAATCTCCCAACACTTCTTATTTTTGGTCTTTCGAGAAGAGCAAATTTGTACGGTCTAGAACATGTCCAATATTTCATATTTGATGTTGGAAAAACTACCAAAGATACTATGGTCCATATTATTTCTTATTAAATAGTTATCACTCAATTTGGATCTTGCATGCACCAGATATGACATTTTTTCCTAGAAAATATGTTTTAGACTAGTTTTTGGACTAGTCAGAAAACCTAGATTCCATAGAAAATATCTTTGAATCTGTAATGTATCAGGATTTGAAACTTGTACCAAAACTAGTATATCCTTTTTTATAGATGTTTTTAAGGTTTTTTTTTTGGAAACCTTGTAGAAAAAATCTTATAGTTAAAATCCCAACATGACTCATTTTGAAGAAACTAGTCCCGAGGAAAGAGCTTTGATACCAAATGTTATGCAACAAATTTTCAAAAAGAGCATGAAAAGAGAATAAATTGGTCATAAATAGTACTCAAAGGACATGTTCAATGTACCAATAATATCTGATGATACACTAACTAACTCTCTTACAAAACTTAAGGAAAAACAATGAAGAATGGTGACTTGACTGGCTGTAGGAAAGGAAAATTCAAACAATTTTGGAATGATTTTTTACTTAGGAGATATTAATAATATTAAATATAATTAAAATATAATTTTAGGTGCACTTCATCAATTTTGAATAGGTTCTGAGGATGTTTCAAAAAAAAAAAAAAAGTGTCTCCCGAGATTGCACAACTAGTTCAAATTTAGGATTTTCCAAACAGTGGGAGAAGGCCACAAATTCTTAGTTTAAAATGTTGGATGATTATATTGGCATGTTAATTAATATAATAAACTGAAATAATTAAATTTGGAGTTGCAGAAGTTCATTCATTAATTAAACATTGAAAACTAGTCATTTTCCATGGCAATCTAGACTAGGTCCAAAAGATGGATATGAAAGAAAGACTTTTTTTTATTGAAACTGTAAAAAGGAATTAATAGGTTCAAATTAAAATAAATAAAATCCATCAGTATCTATAATAAATCTCAAGAAATAAATACATAAGAAGAAGAATTCTCCATTGTAGAAAAACTAGGAATCATCATGATTTTGAATTGGAGGCTTCTCAATCTCCGCAAACAAGCTCAAAATTCACTAGATATGAAAAATGGATGAAAAATATCATATGGATTCTCATGTAAGACACACCCAGCTTCAATGGCTTCTCACAGAACTCAAAATTCAGGAATATTTATAGATAGAAAAGCAGTGGTGCGTTCTTTTCAGCTGGAACCCCCTGATCTAGTAAAATGGACATATCTTGCTCATCCAAAAACCTTTTTTGATGAAAACAAAAGTGTTTCATACTGGAAATGATGCTGGACACAATGGAATAGGTATCAAGGTCCATAAATTCCCATAAAATTTGAAACCAAAACCTTCATTTCGGCCCTTCAACATTGTTTCTACTAAATGAAGGAGTTGAACCACACAATGAGAACACCAACCACTGGATCAGAATTCAGGACCTACAATAAAATCAATGATGAAGAATGGATTCCATAATACTCTTCGAATAATTATGGGCGCATATCCCATATTGGACTAGGGGCACATCTCCCAAGCCAAAGAGGAAAAATGCATTCAATTCAATTCACAAACTGTCAAAAGATGGGAAAGTGGTGCACACTCCTTTTATAACTTGGTTTTCTTCTTGGGAAAGTAATCCATGAGTTAGATGCATTGAACCTGGACATTGGCTCTTTCCTTCTAGACTTCTCTCATGAAAATATAAAATAATAATTAATAATTTTTAGGAGAGAATAAGGATGGCTTGCTTTCTGCTTTTGCTTTTGCTTTTGCCTTTGCTTTCCGTTTTTTCCTTGCTTTCTGATTTTCCTTTTTCCTTTTCTTTTCTTTCTAATTTTTCTTTTGATTTATCCTTCTTTTTCTTTTCTATCCTGCTTTTTCCTGCTTTTCTACCTTATCTTGCTTTTCTGCTTTGCCCTGCTTTTTCCTGCTTTTCTGCCTTATCCTGCTTTTCTGCCTTATCCTGCTTTTCTGCTTTATCCTGCTTTGTCCTGCTTTTCTGCCTTATCCCGCTTTTCTACTTTGTCCTGCTTTTTCCTTCTTTTTGGTATTATCCTGCTTTCTGCTTTTTTGATTTATTTTGCTTTTCCTAACTTGTGCTTCTTTTATGCCTTGTGCAAGCTTTTCTTTTCTTTTTCCAGCTTTCCTAGCTTTGACTTCTTTTATCTTTTCTTCCTTTGCATTCCATCACTTGGTCAATAATTATCCTTTAATGCGCCCTTGTGAATAATTATCCACTTTATTCCATTGAAATAAATATTTATAAATGAAAAATACTTCCATCAAGTGCATTTCAAACTTAGGATGAAACTAAATTAAAACCACCTAACTAATTAATGCCTTAAAACTTAACCCCTCATTAATTAATTAATTCTACACTGTCACTATGATCCATGGGGTTTGGAGTGACAATGTATGCTTCATGGTTCTGAAAAAATGGGAACATGAAAGTCCTCCCCTCCCAATATTGCTTGTCCTCAAGCAATTTAAGATCTATAGCTGAACTTGGCAAGCATTGGAATTCCAAATTCCAACTGAACTCAATGGAGGTTCCACCATGCTTCTACTGAGCTAATTAACCAAGTGATGGAATGCAATTATTTTGCATTGGTGGATTTCCAAGATGATCCTAGGGACCCACTACTTATTTTTCATTCCTCCATACACCAATGCAAACTAAAATGATCCATCAATTCGTGGATCCCACTGTCTCAGTTGCATGTCTCCCAATGGAATTTTTTCTTGTAGGGAACTACCATTCCAAATAATTCCAGGGTCCCATTGTCTTAACTGCATCCTTCCAAACATAAAAATCATGATCAAGAAGAATATATCATCATGCAAGATGTCTAGATCACTCCACCATATTGGAAGTTCATCACTTCCAATGCAAAACCAAACCTTTGTGAGTCCCTCCAGCCAAATATGAAAATCCTTATGTTCTATGTGCAAACTAGCACATAGACTTACATCATTGATATCCCATTGACATAGGTGTAAATCCATACATAGTAAACTCATCTACCTTGATTTTATTGGGAATATGATCTAGTAAATTCTGAATATAATATTTTACCTTTTCCACCCAAAAAAAATGTGTGTAAATTCAGGTGAATAATTTTGAGATGTTACAATGGGAAAGTAAAGGTGGATTTTATTATTATTATTATTATGTTCCCAAAGGGGATCATATATGTATCATGGAGTACCTATTAATTTAGGTCTATAAACTATTTTTTTTTCAAACTATAGTTTAACTATAATGTTAAATATATTATATTAAATTTAATTATTACAAATATTTTTTTTCAATTCTAATTGGCTGCAAAACAGTGATGTCATCCTTGTTTTTCCCTTCCCGGGAGGTGGCGGCAGGATGACATCACGTTCTGCCAAGTAAGGTCATGGCAGGCTACCCTAATTCGTATATGTTGCAGTGAGCCCGAACTTCCAGCTCTTGTACAGACCGCCCACTTGCTTGAGGTGCATCAATTATTCTTGTTTTGCTTTGCATTTTCCAGATTTCAATGGTTTGATCGTTTCACTGCATTTGCATTTAATGGCTGTAAATAAATTTCTCCATCAAGATCAGCTTTGTTCTTACCACTTGTTGTTGCAGTCGATGCGCGGGGAGCGTGGCAAGCTGAATTTCATCCATCATTCGCATTCAATTCCCAGCAGTCTTGGCACATTAACCTTGAGCTCTATTGATTTCTCCAACAATTAGTTAAGCGGTGTTGTTCCCAATTCGTTCATCGGCATCGAAAGCAGGGAAGCTTTTCAAGAAATTCAGTGATTTGTGCTACAATATTCAGTAGTGAAGATGTAATTGCAGTTTGCTCAGCTTCTTCTTATGCTCAGAAGGAATCCGAAAGAATGAAATTGATGGCAGGTTTTGTTGTTGGTGCATCCGTGTTAATATTTGTCGCTCGAATGATATTTTTCAGGTAGTATGTTCATCATCGGGCAGATATGCTGGAGAAAGAGGAAATATTAGCATGGAAAATCACAATTTTTCATAATTCAAGCTTCAATGCAGAGGAGCTTTCGAGGTTTTATTATTTAAATATGAAGATAATGTAATTGGAAGTGGGGCATCGGGCAAGGTTTATCACGCTGACCTACCCA
Organism: Larix kaempferi; assembly: GCA_027924585.1. Taxonomy (NCBI): domain Eukaryota; kingdom Viridiplantae; phylum Streptophyta; class Pinopsida; order Pinales; family Pinaceae; genus Larix; species Larix kaempferi. The sequence goes on along the minus strand of BSBM01000617.1, from coordinate 1,065,414 downwards.
ATAATGAAACTGTGGCAGTGAAGCACCTTTGGACAGCCACCAAAATGGATATGGATATATCAATATGGAAAATCTTAAGAATAAGAATAACAAAAATGACAATGTTTACATAGAGTATGATCATGGATTGGCCAAGGAAGAAGTTGAAAATTTGGGAACCATTCGCCAAAAAAAAACATAGTGAAGCTTTATTGTAATCTGTCGAACAGACATTCAAATGTGTTGGTCTACGAATACATGCCCAATGGGAACATGTTTGAAGCTTTGCATAGAAATAACGATTTGGATTTGCCAACGCGGCAGAAGGTTGCATTAGGGGAAGCTCATGGATTATCTTATCTTCATCATGATTGCTCCCCTGCAATTATTCATAGGAATGTCAAGTCTACCAATATCTTGCTAGATCAATTTTATGAGGCCAAGATGGATGATTTTGGTGTTGCAAAAGATCTTCAAGCTTGCAACAGAGGAGGGAATTCAACCATAGCTTTTGTAGGCACTCACTGTTACATTGCTCCTGTTAATTTTTTCCGTTCTTTTGTCCAACATTTGTGCTCAATTGTATTCCTCCATGTCTTCAACACAAGGCTTTCTACTCTCCAGCAATGTGTTTTTGTCACAAGTTTTGAGGTCCTTGACCTTTAACATTATTAATATGCATTTTATTTATATTTCTTGTAAATGGATGAACCTTGAATTTCACTTTGTTTATCTATTTTTATGGTAAAATATGCATACTCCTCAAAGGTCACGGAGAAGAGCGATGTTTACAGTTTTGGTATGGTTTTGCTGCCCATTGAACCGGAATTTGGGGAGAACAAGGATATAGTTTATTGGAATTCACACAAAATCTATAAGGAGGACGATATGTTTTCTATTCTTGACTCGAACATTTCTGAGTCATTTAAGGAAGAAATGATCGGGCTTTGAGAATTGAAGTGTTTTGCACAGACAAACTACCAACTTTGTGTCCTTCTATGAGAGAAATTGTGCACGATGCAGATCCTTGTAACTGGAATAATATATTGATTATGGACTGCCCAGAGCTTTATGAATTACAGGAGCTCTCTCAATTATAATTACTGTCTAGATAAATAGCAGCAACAAAGAAGAGGCTATGTATAAACGTTCCATATATGAATTCTCAACTTAGTAGAAGATACTATGAATTCTCTCTCAACAACATTCACTGTTGGCCTCATAATCTATGAATGATAAAGGTGAACCTTTTATCGTCTCTCTCGTGTGCCTTGAGCAAGCAATCTGTAAGGAGCAACCTTCATTTCGTGCCTCCCTTCCCTAAATGGCTCTATCTAGCCCTCCCTGAGTATTCTCGGCATATGATCCTCAAATGGTAGAATCATATATATATATATATATATATATATATATATATATATAACACTTCGTGGTTGCTCATTCCATCCAGTCGAGGTAGGAACTCTTGTTCCGTGGGGATAAGCCTCCTCGTCCGGAATAGAAACATGCAAGTAAAGGAATCAAAGCATGCAAATTTTATAATATCCCTATAACACTAAATAAATCGTGAACTTTGAAGAAAACCCTCATTCTAAACTACTAATGCCTGAAGGAGGGTTTTTTCCTGGCCACCCTAGGTGATGGATAAGACATGTATGATGCTTGTTGATGTTCAATTCTTAACATAAAAAGGCTACAAATGGAACATATCATGTATCATAGAATGTATTATTGATCATTAATGGAGTTGTTCATAGAATGTATTATGGATCATTAATGGAGTTGTTCAATGTATTATTGATCATTAATGGAGTTGTTCAGTTGGATGATGAAAACTAACATGAGAATATTGTTGTTGTTAAAAAATGCACTTTTAAATCTATCATACAGTGTACAGTGTCGACTATCAATCTTCTTATTATTTCTCCTTCCTTGTGCTTATGTATCATTGTATTATAAGAATCTGAAAACACTTGTATGTCTTCTTCTATGGATAGTGTTCCAGTGTAACTTTGTTCCATCAGAATTTGGCACCAAATTGTATAGAGGCAATAAAATCTGATAGTCACAAATATTTTTGGAAATATGTTGGATTGTTTTTGGCACCAAATTGTATATAGGCAATAAAATCTAATAGTCACAAATATATTTGGAAATATGTTGGATTGTTAATGGAGGGTCTTCGTTTTTCAATCAAACCCGATTAATAGATCTTGAAATCTATTTTTGGCCCTATAAAGATGATACCTGCTTGACAAGCTATCTGTGAGCTTTGCATGGTAAGATCTTGTCAAATCCACTTAAAAGGATAACACGGTTAACACTATATCTTATTATGTTTTTGGAATTTGTTCATTCCTTTCATGATTTCGGATTTTATAGGGGAATATTTTTGTTGAAAAATCCTGCTCATATACACAGAGAGTTGTTGAAAGCACAGTAAAATTTAAATTTGTTGAGTTCCTTCATCAAATAGGCCATGAAGGTCACATGCTTATCACTATCATGGTATCTAAAAAAAAGTGACAGTAGTTTAGGCCTTCCTTTCATAAAGCTAAGATGGTAATTCATAAAATTTAGAGAAAAAGATAAAGGAAAGAGCTTTTTGAAAAACAATGGGGTTTTAATTTAGAATTTGTTACATAGATCGGTCAGTTATATTATATCCTGAATACTCTATTGGAAAATGACGGTATGTTACAGCCACCAAGTGAACTCTATCTATATATTATATTCTAATGGTTGAAATTCCTTACACCACTCCACTCCAACCGGAGTTGAAGGATATTCATATGTCTTCCACTCCAACTGGAGTTGAAGGATATTCACATGTTTTTATGCAAAAGGATATTCACATGTCTTCAATGCAACCACCTTTCTCCAGGACTAAGAGGAAAATATTAATATAATACAAAGCTCACATAAATTACTCACCTTCATATATTTGCATCCCTAAGTATCAAAGCCCACATAAAGAACTTACCTTCATATATTCGCATCCCTAATTCTACTAGTGGAGAACATAACGATTGATATATTCACATCCCTAAGTATCAAATCCCACATAAAGAACTTACCTTCATATATTCACATCCCTAATTTTAGTAGTGGAGAACATAACGAGCTTGAGAGATAGGCCATAGACAACACTTCCAAGCTGCAAATTTTATACTCTAAGTATGCAAATTGGCCAACAATTTTTCTACTTCTAGGACAAATACGTTTGTAATGATGGTATGAATGACCAATGATGTTATGCCATGAAATAAGAGCAGATAAAAATTTGACACATCTATATATAAGAGTGAAAATTTATAGAGTTAAATGGCATAATAACTATTTAAATTCATATTTAATTAACGAAGTCAACTTTTATCTATTTGTAGGATACACATACACACATACATAGTGACTTAATCTATATGTAGTGATTCTATTCCGAATATATGTCTCTTTTGTATAGATCAAATCAAGGCAAGGCTAACTAACACTTGATGTACCCAATTTAAGCTTGGAATTCACATGTGTTTGGTTTATATATATATATATATATATATATATGTCAAACCATCGTTACAGATGTAACACATCTCACCCAATTGAGCTATAGAAAGTTCCTATCGACACAACCATATGCTCTTGCAAACTAGTCAAAATCTCACTCCCCAACTTCCTTAAAATATTTTGGTGAGAACTCCCCTTCCTGTCCCCCAGCTTATCCTACATGGTTCCGAGTGAACTTCCACAAACCCCTAGATTTCCTTCTAGATCCATGAAAATCCCCAGTATTTACCATTGACACATGTGAACCCCCTAATTTTCCAATTGATCCATGCAAACAACCCAACTTTTCCCTACAACATTGAAACTTTCGCATGGTTACATTGTGCTTGAGCAGTAGACACAACATTTTAATTTCAACCATTATATATGTCTCATTGGCTTCCCTCAAAGTGTTATAATAGGAACAATACATAGAGAATGTAGAGTTTAGTACATTAATGAAATGGCATAATCAACTTAATGGATGAAGTTATGAGATGCATTAAGTGACACATATTCTTCTCGTTGGCTTGCTTGATGATTATGTTGAATGTTATATACACAAACAAAAATATGACTATGAAATTGGTGACAATAACCCTGTAGAAGGACCAATATAAGAAAAAATTGAGTAGGAAAGGGATCAGGTTATACTTTGTTTTGTCTTGCCTAATCCTCCCTTTTATATTCTTCAAAATGACCTCATGTACTCTATTCCCTACTTGTATAACTCAGATAAGGGCATTAGAAACCAAAACATTGTAAGATATTGAAAAGATCATCGTGCACCTTTTTCTATTCTTCAAAAATGACTTCATGTACTCTAACCTACTTGTATAACTCATATAAAGACATGGAAAACCAAGGCATTGTAAGGATTTGAAAATATCATTGTCCGAGATCATTTGTTGAAAAAAATGAAATAGAAAAATTCAATAAAAATTGATTTCATTTGATAGAAGGTTGCAATTAAAAGTAACGTTGGTTGACTCCTCTATTCTACTCCAAAATTTGATGCATAAAACATCATCACTACACATTAATCAATAATTTAATAAAAACTAAAATAAATTTACTTTTATAATTTAATGAAAACTAAAATAAATTTACTTTTATATTAAAATATAGATTGACAAAAAATTAAATTAATGTAAGATCATATTAAAAAATCCGAACCATCATTATATATCTTCACATAGGTATAATAATTACTTTTTAAAAACTTAAAAGTAATATCTACACCCACTAAACTTTGAACTTTCTCACACCCTATCGTGACTCATTTTTTATGAGAAATGTATATAACATTTTCATTTTTGCATAAGAATGAATGTCTCAAAATCTATGTAAGCCACACTAAATATTTAAATATTTCGATAGGTCTTTAATTTCCATTCTTAAAGACACCCTTTTGATATATATGATTATTGTTAAATATTTTCTTTTTGCAAAAATTTCACTTTTAAAATATTTTTAATTCTTTTATAGGGAATATCTATATACTTTCATAAAATAAGGATTAAGTCTAATCCCTTATGAGGTTCTTTCTATGTTTGTATATTAGTTCTCTTTAATATCATTTATTCATAGTCAAAAGTAATATAAGCTACTAAAAACCTATTGAATAATAAGAAATTTAATATTACTAACAAAATAAAAATTTAGAATAAGTATATAACCAATTATAAATTTGACATTTTATTTTCAAATCATATTGAACAACAAAATCAACCTAGTAATATTTTTTATGAATTATACATTCGAATTCGTTTAATTTTAGTGTATAAAATAATATATATATATATTCTTCTCTTGTTTCTTAAAGTTATATACTGCAGGATATTTAATTAATATATTTCGAGCTTATTGCATAAAAATGATAACTATATTTATGAAAATATTGTGAACATAAACATTGTATTTCTACTTATATTTCTATTATGTTCACACTATTTATAAAAATGATAACTATATTTAGAAAAATAGTGTGAACATAAACGTTGTATTTCTACTTGTATTAAACAATACAATTCTTTATGTTTCTCATCATTTTAATATATCATGTATATGATTCACTTAATACTAATCCATTATGTCATCACTCATATACATGTTTTCTACATGGTGTACACATTCCATTCCGACCTATTAAACTTGCATCTATTTATTCTTGTGAATAAATTAATGTATACAAATTGTCTTTAGAATTTTATTAGTAATACACATCTAATTTGTTTAATTTACTTTTCTAGAGTCCTTTTTACCATTAACTAACCCATAATAAGTTACATATTAAATGTTAAAAGTTTTAACAAGTAACTCAATCATGTGTATGTCTAGTAAGGTTTAAAACACCCTAAGATAAGATAAATTCAATAATATTGAAATAATGTATAAGTTATTATGCTTTTTAATTTAATCCAAAATGCTACAACACGTGGCAATGGCAATGTCGGGGACATTGCCACCACATGGCTCTTGTTAAAAGGTTTAAATCATAAAGTGAGAGTTATAAGGGGAAAGGTTTTCTAAATATTATTATAATTTTTGTTAAAAACCTTTTTATATTTATACTTTATTCTCATTTGAAATTAAGCCTTAGAATTGTTGATCCACTGTTTAAATTTTTTATCCTTTAATATTTGATCCGATTGTTTGAGACAATGGCGAAGATGAAGAGTGCCAAATTTGAGGTGGATAATTTAACGAGAAGATTAATTTTGAGCTATGGAAGCTCAAAATGAGAAATTTGCTTGTGCAACAAGGAGTGCAGAAAGTACTAGTGGGAAAATCAAAGAATCCCACGGACATGTCAAATGAAGATTGGAATGATATGGATAGTAGAGCCCTTAGCACCATTCGTATGTGTTTGGAATCTATCAAGTATTATTTAATATCGTTGGAGAAGAAACATCAGCTGGCTTATGGAATAAGCTTGAAATCATGTATATGACAAAGTCCTTGACTAATAGAATCTTTATGAAAAGAAAGTTATATGCCCTGTGAATGGATGAAGGTACAAAGATCCCAAATCATTTAAATACTTTTAATGATTTGATTTGTCAGTTAACTAGTTTGGGTGAAACATTCAGTGATGAATACAAAACAGTTAATTTGTTTTGTACACTGCCTGATTCCTGGAATTATCTTATCACCTCTATGTGGTTCAGTAATTCAGACGATTTTGAATTTGACAATGTTATTGGATCCTTGTAATACCCCTATCTTGACCCTTATGGTTTATTGGATTCAATGTAAATATTGTGTAAATACAGTGTGTGTTTTCCCTAATGTGGAGCTCAAGGCCAAGGCCCCACTAGTGGATGTTCAAGTTTAAATCCATAGGCAAGTATCTAACAGTTTGGTTACTGATGTGATGTTAAGCCATGAATAATTATAAATGATGTAATTATTAATTAATGCAATAAAATACCCAAGAATATGGATAAGGAGGAAACCAATGAGAAGGGGCCATGTGTATCCATTAGGGAGAGGTGAGGGGGTTATGGGATTGGTACTGATGCTGCCACATGTCCAATTGTGAGTCGTTTGACTCACCATGCTGACATTAATGAAACTGTAATAGGGTGCTTGAGAAAACCAGACCCATGAATTCGATGGAGTATGGGGCAACCTGCGGATCCGTATGACAAGGTATGTCCCTATGCGTTGCTTTTCCCTTAAGCTACTCCACGACTGGGAATTCGCCCATCATGTTTGCTAACCATGGATTGACCAAGAACCCAAGTCATTCACGCACCTGCAGAGGCCAACCGGGAAGAAAACAAGAGAAAATAGTGTTTTATGTGTAAGTCGAATGCGCAGAGTCGAGAACGCTCAAGGGAACCCTATGTGAGAATGAAAGCAGTTGGAACATCCATAGAGAGGTTTGTGGGATAAATTACAGAGCTTGAACAACCTAAAGAACCCTCAGATTGATTGCAAAAGACCGAATTTGCAGGGAAGAGTTTAGGGTGCGGCCGTGTGAATAATTTTCTTATATAACAGAGTTAAAGGTCAAAGTAGGGTTGGGTCTGCTTGATAAACCTGGTGAATAATGAAATCTCATGAAGAACAACATTTGAACCTTTCTATGACCACCCTGAATAGCACTAGAGGGAAGGGGCCTTGAGGGACTGTACAGCAGAGAAGAGGGCCTTCCTTATGTTGGGTGAGGTAGGTAATGTGGGTGTCATGCTTGTTGAGTGATCTGAGATGCCTACAGCTCTGTGGTAGAGATCACTAGCTTAGCAACACCCTCTATGTTCCCTAGATTACTTGATAAACCCAACTGTAGGTTGGCTTGGTATTGGGAAGATACCTTTATTGTGAGAGAGTTCATTAGACCTCTTTATTGGATACACAACCCAACTCAGGGTGGTCTCTCTGCTGAAAGAGTACAAGATGGGCAGAGGCCTAAGGTTGGGTGAAAATTTTTCCTCACTTACCCACTTGCTTGGGGAAACATCAGTTCCAAAGATAAGTGTTTCTATGTGTTAAATGATGCTAATTCATGTGTTATAACTATTTTTTAAGTTATGATTTTCATGCTCTACACTAAGGAATGGATGACTCGAAGAAATTGCTCATTAGGAAGCCATGTATAGGATGGAATATAAGATTGAATGCATGTTGGAAGACTTCATTGTTTACATGAATGATGTGCATAGCTAACCCCTGCAGGTTGTTGATATGATTAGCTAACTTACTCCATTATATATGTTCATTATGCATTGCATTCACCCTTTAAAGGGATGGCTTGAACTCACCTAGACTTGGGGAAAGAAGGGGATAGCCCCTTATGTCTTTCAGAGCCCCTCTGTGGTCAGGTGAAGGGATAATTCATGAAAGGAAGGAGGAATAATACCTAGTAGAAGGATAAAGACACTTAGGTGAGGTTATGCATAGAAATTTAGTTGGAAAATATGCAGGGTTTTGTTATAGGTCAAACTTGCACCTCTCCGTCTGTGATCACCCTGAGCTGCTGATCACACAAAAGGACAACTTGGATGGAGGAGCATGTTGACCTTGAATGATATGTCAACTCATTCCATTTCCTGAAATTACTGGAAAACCCCAAAAAATATCATTTTGAGATATGAGCGCTACTCTACTCAAAGAGACTAGCGCCCATACGCTACTCCAGTGTATACTAGTAGCGCCCATATCTAAGTACACGCTACTCCTTCTCAGCATAGTAGCGCTCACCATTTAAAATTGATTGAGCGCTAGTTGTTAAGCACTAAAGTAGCACCCTATACGCTACTCCACTGAACAAGAGTCGCATACATCTTAAAAGATGATTAAAAAATAAATTAATTCATCGAGGAGGTTTAGTTGATGGTAGTTTCCTAACTTCCCCAACTTCCTCCATCGACCCAAACTAATTCTTTAAACCTATAAATACTAAGAAGGTTAAAGGAGAAGGGTTAGAAATTAGAGCTAGAGAATCTAGAGGATGAGTTGATGGAGAAACTTTGAGACATTGGAGGAGTTGATGTTGAAGACAGCCAAGCCAGAGAAGAGCAAGAGCCCAGAATCAAGTTGCAGGAGCCTGTTCATGATCAGGTATACTTGTACATCATTCTACTTTTGAAAAATAAAGGTTGAAGTGTCTTTCTTGTTCCAATTTAAATGTGTTATGAAATGGCATCTTAATTGGGATCTGTTTTGGTCAATGCTGAATGTTAAACATTGTTTTTGTTTCTTTCAAGCTTTATATATTACCCAAAATGTTTTGAGAAAGGTATTGTTATTGCAGGTTTGCTGAAGGAAAGGTGGATTTGGAAGTTGAACATGAGATCAAGTCAAGGCTAGGGTCAAACTTCGATTGAAAGGTGTGTTCCCAAGATCTACAACTTGTTTCTTTTTTGTAAATGTCTCTGTAATAGCATCAATACACTTACCTGTCACCCCAACCAAGTTGATAGCATTAGTTTTCCTTGCTATAGGGTAGATTTTCCCGCCAATAGACTGGCGACTTCGCTGGGGAAATAGAGTTTTTGGCTCTAGGAAACCTTGTTCTTGTTTGTCTTCTTAGATTGTTTTGACTTCTTTGATGTGTTGAGAAACTTTATAGGTATTCCTTGCCTATGTATTGCATACTTTCATCAGTTTTTGATACCTTCCAAAGTCAGTTTTCAAGCCTTTGAGATATGAGTGCTACTCTTCTATATATACAGTAGCGCCCATACGCTACTGTGTTATATATACAGTAGCACCCGTTTTAGTAGGGGCGCGAGTTGCTCTACTACACAGTAGAGTACACTCTCTGTAGCATTCCATTTTTGGTTTGCTTGTGTTTTAACCCTTTTGGTGATTTGCTGACTTTGCTGTAGGATCCCTTTGATGGTTGCATGAGGTTTTTAACTTTTGGTCAAGTCATAGAACCTTTCCTTAAATTTTTTCCATCTTTTGAACCGCTTGTTGACCGTTGGAATTTTTGAACCGTTTATTGACTTTTTGGAAGACTAGGGAGTGTTTGGTGTTGAGCACTTCCACTTTTTTAGACCCTGACTACCTGTTGCTAGCTTACAAACATGCATACTCTTGTATCTGCTGTTTGTGGTGACATTTGTCTGTTCTCTACTACTCCCATCCTTTGTTTTAGGGTTTGGTCCTTGGTAGAGCCTTTAGGGTGTCTTCTTTTTTGGTCAAGTTTCATTCTTCCTGGACTTCTTGTCTTTTTGCTAGTTGCAAGTGCTTTTAAACAGTTGTAGGCTAGTTCATTTCTCAGTTTCTTTGTGTTAGTAAGGCAGCTTGCTTGTCTACTTGTGCTTGGCATAGTGGTCTTTCTAGGGCTAGATACTTTAGGCCAGTCCTTTTGTGTCTTTCTCTTTTGTTTTCTTCCACTTTGTCTTCAAGTTTAGAGGCTTTTTCTTTGTAAAAAACCTGTAGATCAAGTCTTTTTCGAGCTAGGGTTTCGACAGCTATAGGCCTAAGAACTTTTAGCGATACTTACACACATTGCATATAAAGTTTTATTTTGCTTCCCATTTTTATATAGTTCTTTTTCGTTTATTGAAAAAGAAAAAAAATTTGGTATTTTAAGCTTAAATAGAACTTGTTTTTGTTATTACAAGATAACTTACTATATTTTGTATAATTTCAAAAAAGAAAACAAAAATTTTAAGTAGGTTTACTCGATTTTTCAGTTTTGGAAAGAAGTAATTGAAAAAATGAAAAGAACTTTGTTGTAGAAAGTTTTGATATTATTGCACTTTTGTTTTCTTGTCATAACCACGCCACACATAAGCACTACCCTTTTTGAGTAATAAAAGCCCTAAAATTTGTTAATAAAATGAAATAGAAACATTTTTTCTTTTTAGGGTACACTACACCAACTAGTTTTGGTTAGGATCTTGGGTTTAAATCACCTTAAACCACCCAATATCACACATTGCGCAAAAATCGTAGTGAGACTATCATAGGTAAACCCACCTCACTCAAAATTTGCCTGGGATCTATGCAGTAGGTCATTGCGAGATCAGTTTGTGGGAATACTCCTCCTACTTTCTGTTCGAGCATACGCCAGGATCGGATTGCGTATTGGGGACTCTTTCGAGTTTAGGACTTAGCTACCCTGCCCACGCTTTCTAATTCGACCGGTGACTGTTCCCCCAGGAATTTTCGGTGTTGTGGTATCCATAGTATCTGACTCTAGGTTCATACACAGGTGACAGCAGAGGGTATATCTGCTGTACCTAAGACAGACGTGGGAGGAAACCTCTTGCAGGTCTTTGGGAGGGCATTTGGGTGATTCCAGCGCTTCCACCCTTAGTCATTGTATTGTGGACCCCAGGTAACTGTCTTTCTTCCTTCGTTGATCTATTCTGGGCCCTCATCATCCCAGACTCTTCTTCGGAAGGCACCTTTGTTTGCCTGGTTTGTATACTTAGGACTTTTTTAGTTGGCGTGTTGTTTTCCCCCTAGTTGTAGTGGCCACTAGGTTCTAGTCTGTTATTTTATATTTATAATCACGGAGAATCAACAACCCCGTAGATCGAGAAGGATTCAAAACCTTCCACCAGTTAGAACAGAACGTATACAGCCAGCTAGACGATAGCGGGTAAACCCCGGTATTTTTTCAGAAGTTACTCCTGAAACTGAATTACCTGAAGCAATTCCTGTAACAGAAAACCGTGAAATTGAGGTTCCTGAGGAACAACTACCAGGTACCACAGATCAGCAACACTTTAGTACAGTTGAGGTGGAAGATCTTACTTCCGCGGAGTATAGCACTCCTTTCAATCGTCCTTTAACTAATACTAAAATTCCGCTTCTGTCACCTGCTGGTTTCCAGCAGCCCCTTTTCAGTGCAGATCTTTCCTTTCCCGGACATCTAATGTCTAACTCAGGAGGTGAACAGGGGGTTCCCAAAACTCCCACTTTATGTATGAACACCAACACAGTTAACCCTTCTTTTACTGCTACACCTAGTCAGGCACAAACCACATCTGTGCCTACTCCATCTTTCAGTTTCAACACTAGTACATTAGGTATGCCTAGTTTTACAATGATGGCATCTATTCATACACCTACTGTTGGACCTAGCAGTACGGCCAACTGTGCAACACCTTCTACTTCTCAACCATTATATCAGATTCCTAGTACTTGGGTTTCCACACCTATGGTAGGACCAAGTGCTTCTGCAAACATGCCAGTCATGGGCACCATGACTGCACCGTCCACATCAGCTTCTGCTGGTTTCAATACCTTTGTAGGCCCTAACATGAATCAAGGTAACATGCCTGCAGGTAACACCCATTTTTCCTTATTCTTAGGGGGAGGGGGCAATATCTTTAACCAGCAATATGGCGGGGCTAACACCCAGCCACAGTGGACGAATCCGCAAAGCACTAATCCACTTTCGTATGGGTGGGGAAATTTTAGTAACTCTTGCGTACAACAACAACAGATGGCAGGGGGAAACCCCTACCAACAAATATCTGGGGGTAACCCCTACCAACAGTTAACTGGGGGCAACCCCTATCAATAGATGGTAGGTGGCAACTCCTATCAGCACATGGTCGGGGGCAACCCTTATCACCAGATGGCTGGAGGCAACCCCTACCAACATTTCATGGGTCAAACGATGGGTGGTTCCCCTTATCAAGTACCATCTTCCTGGCCTCGTCTACCTTTTCTAGAAACCTTAAATTTTCCAGACCTTTCTAAACTGACAAATGATCCTGTGTGTCATAATGCCACGTGGCCATCAGTTCCCACCAAGTTACCTTTGGATATTCCAAAATTCAAAGGCAAAACAGGTGAAGATCCTGGTGACCATGTCACTACCTTCCACCTTTGGTGTTCTTCCAATTCTTTAAACGAGGATTCCATCAGATTGAGATTGTTTCAAAGGACCTTAATTGGTCCTGCAGCCAAATGGTACATTGAGCTACCTGCGGCTACTTTCTCTAGTTTTGGGGATCTAGCAATCGTCTTTTTGAACCACTTCCAGCTTCCTGTTCGGTACGATGCCAGAACAGAACTTTTGTCGACTTTTAGACAAAATAAAGCCACTCACTTATCTGACCACATTCAGGAGTGGCGAAGACGGAAGAAGCTCATTAAGGCCAACATACCTCCGGATTTTCTGCTTGAGTGGTACTTGAAATCACTCCTTCCTTATATTTCTAAGGAAGTAGCGACATCTAGAGTGTCCAATGAAGAAGAAGCCATATTAAGGACTCAACAGTTAGACCTTTTTTATGCACAATCTAATTTACTGTACGAGATTGTACCTGACGCACCGAGATCAAACACTGATCTGAGTAGACCCAAACCTGGACCACATGCTGACGGCATAGTGGGTTCAGTTGACTCTGCAGCCTTCAAAGCACTGACCAAACAGGTCCAAGCCTTAGCTGTCAAACATTCGACTGCAGATATTTCTTCCGTCAAAACCTCTCCTTCTACTTCTGAACCTGTCAACCAGGTCCAGAACAATCAAAAGGGCCCTCGGCAGCCCAATAATAAAAAGAAGGGCAAGAAAGGAGAGGGGAACCAACAAAAGCCCAAAAAAGACAATGCCGAAGAGGGTAACAAAGAGGAAAAGAAGGTTAAGTTCCCTTGTAAACTTTGCAAGCAGAACCACCTTACTCACTAATGTCCTCTGCTTGAAGAAGCCCAGAAGCTCTTAAGAGAAAAGAAGCCTGCCGTCTTGAAAGATCCATTTCCTAAAGGGAAAGGCTCAACTTCTGGCACCTCCAAAACTGGGGGCACTTCGCACGCTTCGGTTGATCAAAATTTTATAAATATGGTTAATTCGGATGCACTTTTGCAAACTAGAGCCAGGAACTATACCCCGGAAGCACAGAAAAAGGATAAGGAGATTCCTGAATCCTCCACTCCACTCCACATACCTGTGGACCCAATGCCCAAGATTCTGAAAGGTGTCTTAAAGAGGGCATCGCACAATCCCAACACACGGGATGCTTCTAACTACAATGTGGTTGAAGATTTAGCCCAGACCCCTTGTGCCATGTCTACTCTAGAAGTCTTGCAGAGTTGTCCTTTACAACGAAATGCACTTCTGGCAGCTATTGGGAGTATGGAATCCTCCAATATGTCTGCGCGATTTGATATGACTGATGTCAAATACCGGTTTCCCTGTCATGTTGCCCTTCATATTGAGGTCGTTCATGGTCCAATGACCATCAGACGAGCTGTAGTAGATGAGGGAGCATCGACTTGCGCAATGTCAATTTCCTATTGGAAAGCTTTAGGTTCTCCTGAGTTAGCCCCTTCCAACACACTGCTTACTGCATTTGATGGAATAAATTTCCGTCCACATGGAGTTTTGCCATCATTTGATGTCACTTTGGCCGGTAAGAGAGTTGCTGTTGAAGTAGAAGTTCTGTACGCTCCGCTCGATTACAATATGTTATTGGGCAGGAGTTGGAATTATGCCATGCGAGCTATTGCATCGGCATTTTTTCAAGTGGTCATGTTCCCATTTGAAGGTAAGATCATTATAGTCGATCAACTTTCTTTCACCCAGAGAAACAACCAGACTTCTTCGGAAACCACTGTTCCTTTGATTGATCAAACCAATACGGTTGGCGAGAGTTTAGGAGCAGGACTTTACGGGTCACTAATAGGCACTTTTGACCTACCAGATCCTACCTTATTTGTTGGGACTAAGGGATGTTCATCATCTGAAACTTCCATGGTTAGTTTAACAACTAATTCTGAGGTTCTTTTAACTAATACAATCCCCTTCGAGCCCACCCCTGTTGTAGAAGTTACCCACTTGGATTCTCATCAAACTACAACAGGACATATGTCGACTCCATTTGTGTCTATCGAGTTAAACATAGATTGTGCTACTACTCAGACACCAGACCCGATCCATTCTCTCGACAGTTCAGAAATTACTTTACCTTCTGATGAGGAAATGTTAGAAGCCTTGAACGACCCGGACCATCCTCGTGAACATATAGATCGTGCGTCTTTCTTGTTTCCTTTTCTTAACTTGTTAGAGAGAGGTGAATTTTGTTCACCACCCGATGAGAATACTGGTCTTACTCCTTCACAGGTTGGTATTGTTGAAGCAAACAGATTACATACCTCGCTGGTGAACATTTTCACTGGGGTCAACGGAAACATTTTCTTTGAAACGGGATGTTATCTCGATGAGATTATTCTGTATACCAATATTTTCCGTGATTTCCATAACACCTTTTCCCGGCCTCACGAGGAGGATCCAGGCATTGACCCTACCTGAAGAAGTACTACGCTTAGGCTGAAATACTTTTTCTTGTAACATAGCTATATATTTTTGTAAAGCTAGTTTTGTTATGCTCGTTAGGTAATCTTATGTGTGTTTCTCGTTTCGTGTACCAGATGTCAACCGCACATTTCTTAGGATTTGCTGATGGTGCCAGTCGCCACACCTATCAGTTGGCTGCAGCAGCTTGGGTCATTTACTCACCCGCTGACCAACTTGTCTCTTCGGGGGGGGTTTGTTTGGGACCTACCACGAATAATGTGGCTGAATACAGTGCAGTTATAGAACTTCTCCGAGATGCTCTCAGTCATGGCATTTCATACCTGGAGGTAAGGCTTGACTCACAATTAATTGTATTTCAGTTAACAGGGGTCTATCAGATTAGAGATCCAGGATTGCTACGTCAGTTTCTACGAGTTAGACTATTGGAAAGACAATTTCATTCTATCAGATATGAACACATTCCAAGAAGTTTAAACACATTAGCTGATTCATTAGCAAACTATGTGTTAGACTGGCATTTACATCACACATTATCATAAACAACATTACACACATAAAATTAAAACGCATACACATGTAAATAACCGATACTGTATATAGCCGGTACCGTATCAAAAAATATGAGTTTTGAATCATGATTTTATCAAGTCAAGTCATAAAAGTACAAAAGTTGGGCATAGTAGCCTCAAAAATATATACATAGAATGTTTTCTTCTCCTATGGAGAAGGAGGGACCTCATCATCATCTACCACATTGCGATAGCATATGACTAGTCTAGCAACCCTCCGCAGCACCCTGAGCCATGCTGGGGGCACCCCAACAACATCTTCCTGCATATCAACAGGTATCTGATCCATGCGGCATGCAGGAATCTCATGAGTCAACCGACTCATTTTCCTCTCCAGGGTTCCCAACATAGCATCCGCTGCGGTAATATCAGCTGGCCTCACATAGATGGTAGGATGGCCCTCAGGACGAACAGGCCCAACATCTGCATATGACACTTGATTAGAACTTCAAAACTCATTCATAAAAATCAAATACTTGAAAAAGTTTGAAAAAATTGAATAAATTCTCAAAATTTAAACATACCAATATCTCCCCAGGCTCCACCTGGAGGAAGCACCAGCTCTGGATCGTGATGGAAATCCAATCCAGCATAGGGAAACTGCTCAAAAGCGGGTACTTGCCTCTCCCACCACCCCCAGAAGTCATCAGTATGGTAACAATGGTGACTTTCCCCACCACCCTGGCGGAGAAAAATGTCACCCCAACGGCCTAGTCTGGGCTCACGGGGGTTAACCTATGGTAGAGGCATCCCCAAACTAATAGCAGGCATCCTCTCAAAGAAGAAAGTACACAAAATACTTCCGTACCCAAAATTCTTCATTGAGGCGGATTTGCAACCTGTCAATTGAGATTTCATGTTTGCCAGCAAACTAGTACTCCAATCATAAACATGACCGTGCAAGCATTGTACACCAATATGCATCGAATGCCTGGAAGCTAAGTGCTGTGATGCACTACCGGCTACTTGGTTGATCATGCTCACTATCACTTTCAAAGGGAGACCATCAATAGTTGAAATCAAGACTTGGCTTCCCGATTTTTCCGCTCCGGCAACACAGTATGTATTCACATATTCTTGCACTGATCATGCACCCAAACGAGAAGACCCTTTCAGATTGATTACATCTACTCTCCTTGAGAGACTAGTAATAAAGTATATGTCATCAACAGTAAGCTCTAATTTTTGCCCACGGATGACAAAGGTGTTGGTATCCACATCCCAATACTGAATCAATCTTTGAAACAGTTTGTTTAAAGCTCTCATGTTTACGGTTCGATAAAACTTCAACAAACCGCATCTTCGGAGCGCATGGAGGGTAGCCAGGTCTTGCATGGCTAACCTATCCATGTCCTCATGCTCCCTCTCCCTCCATTGAAGGACCATCCTGCACAAAAAACCACAAATTTTTGAGTCTCGGCACTTGTATGTGAGCTTTCAAGTATGTACGCTACTGTGTATACTACACAATAGTGTGTAGGCGCTACTCTGTTTGAGCAAAGTAGCGCCCATCGAATTTATACGCTACTGCTTTGTTTACACAGTAGCACCCGCGCATAAATACTTATGAGCATTGCGTTGCAAGCTATTTTTGCTCAAAAATTTAAAAACAAACCATGAAATTGCAAGTCAGGGAGATTTCAACTTACTTGGTGGAGGAAGTTTGGTGGTTGGATGCTCAGTTTGATCGCAGTGGAGATTTGAAATTTGCAAAATGTTGCCCAATTTTTGCCCCACAACACAAATTGAAAATTGATTTTTAAACAATGAAATTATATATAAATTGGATTTTGATTTTTACCCATAATTGTTAATTTTCCATAGTTTCAAAACTTTCAAAAAACCCTAATTAATCAATTGAAACACACAATACGGTATAACACTGATCCAAGCTCAATTTTCACTTAATTGTTGTCGGATTCATCTCCTAAGCTCAAACTTCTTGATGATAGACCTTGTCAGTTAGCTAAACATTCCGAATTCATATATCATTCGAGATTTTTGCCACATCGACTAATATTTTGTTGAAGACCTAGTTTTGGTAGGGCATGAAGCTATGATCCTAGAAGCTGACCTTTAAGTCATTTTAAGCTCTTGTTTGGACTATTTAAACCTAAACAAGATAGCCGAGCAAGCTTGTCCTCTTCGAGCTCGTTAAAGTATCCGAAGGCTCATCCACTCAGGTATAGAATTACCCCTTTTCCGGGCCTAAGTGGATTAACTACGGAAAAGGTATACTCTAGGTATACTCTTGTATGTGCTAGAAGAGTTCTCCTTTCATTGTTTTATGCTTTTTCAGGGGAGGAGACTAACTATACGAGAAAGGACCTTTTGGAGTCTCTCTTTAGGGTTTTCAACTCTCTAAACATGAAAATACCAAGTGAGCATTCACCTACTCGGGCTCAATGTGAAATCCATGAGAGGGTAAGTAGAGGACTGTTTAAGTTTTTCAACTCTATAAACAAGAAAACACCGCCGAGCATAGACCAATCTGGGCTCGATATAAAATCCACGGATAGGTGAAAAGAGGATTGTTTAAGTTTTTCAGACTCTATAAACAGGAAAACACCGGCGAGCATTAATCTGCTTGGGCTCGATACTAAAATCCACGAGCAGATATATGGAGTTCTTGTTTAAGTTTTTCAGACTCCTTAAAATTGAAAACACCGGCGAGCAAGAACCGATCTCGGCTCGATATTAAAATCTAGAGATCAGTACATATAGAGTAATCTTCTATCTCTTCTTCGAACTCTATAAATAATGAAGAAGGTCTTGAGTCTTCCTCCCATGGGCTCGTTAAACTTTTTACATGGTTGGATCTATTGAGTTTTCATTCTTTCTTGGACTCATTAAAACAACAAGAAGGGTATTCTTTTATCTAAAAAGAATAAGGAACGGGAAAGACAGATCATATCTTCATTGTCAAGGGCAGTTTCAATCAAGTTCTATCCTTGAACACAGCACCTACTTGAGTCTATCTTGCCAGTTGGGTTTAGTTTATGGCCTCAGGGTGAACCTTTCCTCCGAGTTATTTACTCCCCCGATTGGTTATTCTTCCAACCATATGGAGGGTCTGCTAATGTCTCTTACATTTCAGACTTATTTACCCCATTATGTCAGAAACTGCCTGAGTCACTTTGTGTCGTGCTCAATGTTCAAGGATATACCCTGTGTTGGCCATTCTGCAGTTTACCTTGACCTCATGTGTCGGCCTTCCTAGTGTCAGTCTTGTTACATATTATTCCATATCAGGTCTTACCAGTTGAGTGTTCCTCGAGTTGGATGATGGAGGATGCCTTAAGGCCTCCCTTCCAACGGACTTCTTCCCATCGAAATCAACTCATTATTCTGGGATTGAAGTTTAGAGTTTCGATTAGTACCTTGGAGATTGCAGTCACCAGTGGCAATTTTCTTCGTTGTTGAATGATGAGAATACAGCAATGTCTCTTCTTTGAAAGGATTCCCAAGTGTTCGACTCCAAGTCCATCTATTCACATTTGGTGAATCGTACTTGGTACCTTGGACCCCATCATCATTATCGGTGGAATTCCTCGCGTTTGTTAACGGTATACATCAATGACCGATAATCAAACGATACCCCCCATGTTCGACTATCAGCTCATCCATTCACATGGTTAGGGTTTGTACCTAGGGTTTTTGTGGGATGAAGACCTTGGGATTTTGGATGACATTACCTCATTTTGTTATCACCCAAGTTGTGCAAGACTGAGCCTTACTTATATTCGGCTTTCCATTAGACATAGATCCAGTTTGTTGTTATGGCTATGATCTCTCAGTTTGACATGGATCCACGCTTGTATTTCAAGTGGCCATGCTTTTATATACATCTCCTTGTTATGTATCGGAGATCATGTTGTATCACACTACACATCTATAAGATGTCAAAAATGCAATTGCTCGCTGACCATTGATCTTTGTTGCAGGTTTCTTGTGACTTGTTTTCTGCGGTTCTTTGCTCCTCCTCTGGCTTTGGATTATAATGTATTTCGGCCATCGTTTCTCTCTGACCTCACACATTAGGGGGCATCTGTTATAGGTCAAACTTGCACCTCTCCGTCCGTGATCACCCTGAGCTGCTGATCACACAAAAGGACAACTTGGATGGAGGAGCATGTTGACCTTGAATGATATGTCAACTCATTACATTTCCTGAAATTACTGGAAAACCCCAAAAAATATCATTTTGAGATATGAGCGCTACTCTACTCAAAGAGACTAGCGCCCGTATGCTACTCCAGTGTATACTAGTAGTGCCCATATCTAAGTACACGCTACTCCTTCTCAGCATAGTAGCGCTCACCATTTAAAATTGACTGAGCGCTAGTTGTTAAGCACTAAAGTAGCGCCCTATACGCTACTCCACTGAACAAGAGTCACGTACATCTTAAAAGATGATTAAAAAATAAATTAATTCATCGAGGAGGTTTAGTTGACGGTAGTTTCCTAACTTCCCCAACTTCCTCCATCGACCCAAACTACTTCTTTAAACCTATAAATACTAAGAAGGTTAAAGGAGAAGGGTTAGAAATTATAGCTAGAGAATCTAGAGGATGAGTTGATGGAGAAACTTTGAGACATTGGAGGAGTTGATGTTGAAGACAGCCAAGCCAGAGAAGAGCAAGAGCCCAGAATCAAGTTGCAAGAGCCTATTCATGATCAGGTATACTTGTACATCATTCTACTTTTGACAAATAAAGGTTGAAGTGTCTTTCTTGTTCCAATTTAAATGTGTTATGAAATGGCATCTTAATTGGGATTTTTTTTGGTCAATGATGAATGTTAAACATTGTTTTTGTTTCTTTCAAGCTTTATATATTGCCCAAAATGTTTTGAGAAAGGTATTGTTATTGCAGGTTTGCTGAAGGAAAGGTGGATTTGGAAGTTGAACACGAGATCAAGTCAAGGCTAGGATCAAACTTCGATTGAAAGGTGTGTTCCCAAGATCTACAACTTCTTTATTTTTTGTAAATGTCTCTATAATAGCATCAATACACTTACCTGTCACCCCAACCAAGTTGATAGCATTAGTTTCCTTGCTATAGGGTAGATTTGCCCACCAACAGGTTTTATTACTCAAATTGGGGTGTGGATTGCACCATTGGATAGATCTATCCATGAGCTTTACAACGATACCAACGTTGTCCCATTGGGACCAAGTAGGAGGAAGTTATACCCCTCAGAAGTTTCCTTGGAAAGCTTGTTGGAGCAGGGGTCTTAGGTCCTGACTCTTCTACATCCGCAAGGTCCTTTCCACATCCACAATGCGGATCGTAGATTAAGGAGGCAAGGAATCAACCATAGTGGCATGTGGAAATCTGCGTTTCTGCATCCGCAATGCGGAATGCAGAATGCATATTGCGGGAGTTAAAATATCTCGGGATTGGGCATGTCGAATTCCACATTTCCACATCCGCAATGCAGAATTCAGATTGTGGGAGTTAAAATATCTCAAGAACTGGAATATGAAACTCCACAATTCCACATCTGCAATGCGGAATGCGGGATGCGGGTTGCGGGAGGTAACTTTCGAGATAGAAAAAAGGAACTCGACTTCCGAGTTCCACATGTGGATTGCGGAACTACGGAATTCAAAAGGATAGAATTTCAAGGCCAAAATTGGTTTCCAACTTCTGACTTCCCCATGCAGATTGCGGAAGTCAGAAACGCGATTTCGATTTCAAATGTGTTTTGTCAATCTGATTTCTGAGTTCCGCATGCGAACTGTGGAATGCGGAAAGGCAGATTGTGGATCACAATGGGGGGATTGCAGACCCGATCGCATTGCGGCTATGTGTGGAATTGGTTGAGTTTGAACCAAAAAAAATGAATCAGAGGGTCTTTGATGGCCTTTAAATCCATCTGGGAGGTGTGGGAACATGACAAAGTGGTATCAGAGCTTCAGTTGTAGCACTAGGAGTTGTTAGGGCCGAGTCGTGCATGAAATTACGGCCAAGAAATGCACCCATCACGTCATTTGGATAATGTTTATTGATTGATGAATTGACCAATGACTAATTCCATACTTGAATGGATATGTTAGAGTTTAAATTGCATTCTTGTAATGTCTAATAGATGTATATGTTACGTACAGTGACAGTAGCAGTAGTAAGTCAAGTTGTATAGCAGGGTAGCGCACAGAAAGGCAAGAAATGGTAACCTTCAACAATGCACAGGATCTATTTGAGCCAGAGGATGATGTGTTGGGTGATAACATGCAATAAGCACATACAGAGGCCGAGTCTAATGGAAGAAGGGCACAAGTAACACCCCCAAATGTGGTCGATACCATGCTAAGCTTCAACGAGTGGTTGATGGAAGTGCAAGTAGAACAACATCAACTCAACGCAACCATATTGCAAATCCTCACAAACATGCATCACAGAATAAATGGTGGGTCTAATCCAAGCAACGAAGGATGAGAAGAACAGAATGTAGAAAGCCACTCTAGGGGTCATTCTAAGAGAAGAAATCCATGCCCTAGAAGGAGTTCTGTGAGAAAAAGGCACAGAACGCTCTCTCCTAGGTATTCATCCAGAAGGTCGAAAGATCCTAAAGGTTCTCAAGGAGTCCCAAGACATACTTCTAGTAGGAGTAAGAGCAGAAAGAAGCACAGAGGCATTCCATTGGGTGAATTTAGGAAGGCAAGTCCTTTCACTTTTGATAGTGAAAGCAAATAATTTTAAGAAGTAGAGGCATGGCTTCTTGGAATTAAAAATTACTTCAAAATGCATGAGTATTCAGATAATGAAAAGGCTATGGTTTCCATCTATAACCTTAGTGGAAGAGCTTCAAATTGGTGGGAACACCTCATGAAAGTGAAGGGAATTACTGAAAGAAGAGTCAGCTGGGAAAGATTTAAAAGATACTTCCAAGATAAGTACCTATCATCTAAGTATTATGATAACAAAAGAAAAGAGTTCAATGAAATTAGATTACGGTAGAATACCATGGATGTTGACACAAATCCTGTCGATAGGGGTTCCTCACTTTGTTGACACCCAAACCCACCGCGATCTCCCTGAGCAGCGGCCCAGACAGGTTTTACCCTGTCTAGCAACACCTGTAGAGTAGATGAAGTCTCACCCAAGATGTTCGAGGGAGAGTTGACGGAACCATGTTTCCTCTGAATGTATAAGGACCATGTGTGGCTACTTATCAACTTAGCATAGAATAATAGATCTAACCATTCAACTTAGGCATTAAACAACATCATTCAACAGATCTGATCATTAACAGAACCACCAATGTGAAATAGATATAACAGTAAAACATTAATGGTAGCAAGAAAACATCGCATCATTCATGGATTCATATCGCATAATGCATTTATCATAGGGAAACATGAAAGACACAATGATTCTGCTCAAAACTCTGTCATATCATATTAATCTTCTCAACAAAACACAGATACAACAAGATAGTCCTTCTATTGCATACCTAGATTCAAACAGACTCAGATCAATATCCAAAACATCCCGCAATTATCCGGATAAAGAGAGATATTCGATGTCCTTTACCACTTACAATCAACATCTATTTATAGGCTTGCGCCTTTACATTCATTTTCCACTAAGCCGAGCGCCTAACTACTTCTTAACAAACTCTACAAAAAAGATGACCCAAAACCCACATATTGCGGTCCAAATGACCCAAAACACGCATAATGCAGTACAAATGACCCAAAGTACATAAAATACTATTGAATTGTGAGTTGTTTTCCTCCTTTCACGGTATCTTTGGCCTTGCGCAGCATCCGCGATGTTGCGCAACTGACTCATCCAAACCGCCTACCAACAGGCCCCCAACACAATCTTGTGGCTCGCCCTCGAGCCACGTCAGTTGGACATGGTGTACTTGTTGATCTTCATCCTAAAGTCCTCGTACTATTGATCGATATCCCAGACTTTCTCCTTTGCTGCCGCAGCCATCTCCTGACTCTCTGTCATGTCCTGTGCGGATGGATGCTCATGCAGCTTATCAACAACTTTCCATTGACCTTCTTGCACTGTGGAAACTTCCTTGAGAAAAAACTGAGCTCCAATCTCTTGGAACTCATCCATCTATGTACTGCACTTCTACTGACTCTCCTATGCCTTGGTGACACACTGCTGCAACTCCTTTAGCTCTACCGATTTGGTGACCTACACGACCGGTGGCAGCATTCGCATTGACATCTTCAATGTCACAAGCTGCCCTTCCACCTCCTGCCGCAACTTGGCCAGCTATTTGATTTGATCATCATGGACTACGCTACCCCAAAATTGCGCAGTCTCGGTAGTGATTTTGTTGTTTCCTGCTCCATCTCTCCTAGTTGGGTCGTCAACTCCTCTATGGTGCATTTCCTTTCGACTACCAACTCCGGCAGTGTGCTTGGTTGCACCATAGCTCGTAAGTCAGCACTGTTTCGCTGCAACTGGGAAATGAAGGCCCCAAGTCGCTACTCTCTTTCAAATGCATCCAATGCTACGGTGGGCTCCAAAACGTATTGATAGGCCCCAACAATTGCCTCCTCTATGTGCACTCTACTATCCCAGAGATTTGCTTTCTCCACTGTCAACCGATCCTGGTCCTTCTTCAGCTCCGTGATTGTGCTAACCTTCTCAACAACCAATTTCTCTAGCTTGTTCTCCAGTTCGACGACCACCTCCCGCACTACTACTGCCTTCCCCTTTAGTTCGTCAACTTCTTTATGGGCCACTGCCTCGTTCTCCTACGATCGCAAGAACTAACCGCAGACATCCTTCTCCCTATCTGCCATTTGCTATATGGCGACCGTATGTAGTTGAACCAACGTTTGTGTGGACAGCACGTTGATATTAATAGACAATGCTTGTGCCTGCTTCAGGGATCCAAAAATATCGACGTCGTCGGTTGCAATTGCATACAGGGGAATTTTCACATTCCGGACCCACGGCTCAGTGTTGATTGCGCCAACTACCTTCATAGTTTCTACCTCTGGTGCCTTCTTCAAAACAATATCAAATAAGGAATCAAGTCAAGCTTTTACCTCATTGAAACCTTTTGCCGCTTACATCTCCATCGCATTCGTTGCATTTGTTAAGGCTGCAATAAGTCGTTCCAACTACACTTCTATCGCTGGGGTTGCACCATTGGTCATACCTCGCTCATAGCGTTCCTTCGTTCTTCCCTCCTCAACCTCGCGCTCTTCATCAGTAGGGGTCTGCGATGACTCTTAATTTGAATCAGGGTTGTTCTGCTGGTCCATTTCTGGTGCATCCAATGGTAGCCTCGTTGATTCTTCACCCAGACTAACCAATTCTTGCCAGTCTATGGGCCATTCGTTGATGATCGCATCTAGCTCTTCATCAAACAATTTTTAGGGGGTCTGTGACCACTACTTCCCTGTATCACGTTGCACTTGCACATGAATGTTGTGTGGGCCAATCGCAAACTTGGAAATCCCTTTATATTTCGCGACGCCTTCCTGGAACAACCGCAGAACACGCTCAGCTTCCACTTGTAGTGTTTCCCAATAGAACCAGAACTGCGCTGCACAATCCTTCAGTCGCTCAGGTTCCTGCACCCACCATAGATTCTGATAGCGTGCACCCTTACGGTCTTTCGTGACATCAACTTATATCCCTTGGTAATCACCATGCTCCATCCATGCTACAAGCACAATCAAAATCAAAATCAAAATCTAGTTGTACGCAAATTCCCCCTTTCCTTCTTGGACAGCTACTACATCCTTGGTTAACTGGTTCAACAAGAAAAGTGACCAATTCATCTGTACGCCTTCAGCACACTACTTTGCACACGCCATGACCGCTGAGTTTCACTGGTTGGGTCTATTTTTCCGTACAACTTTGCAACACAGAATCCTCGCCCCAATGCGAACCTCCCTATCATTAATATTGTCAGTATAGTAAGCTCAGTCGTCGTGTTCCAAGCCGTAGCACTGTACCAACCTCGCTGCCCTGATTTTATCATTCTCCTTCTCTCTGAAATATTGCGAAGGGTCTGGTCCATGCTTCAGCAATCCCATGATTTCGGAAATTAGGTCGACTGTGACGGTGATCGGTCTATCCAACCACAAAATTCCACCATGAAAGCAGGCCAAAAGCTGCGTAATGCAAACATTTGCCTCTTTCAACTACCCAAAGTGCGGCATGTTGATCAAACCTAATAGTCCAGCTTTGTCCGAGTCGTGCGCCCAATCATGTGGAATGCGCGGTGCGGGTCCACCTTCCCTTGTTGTTCTAGGGACAAAATGGTCTGTCATAATGTCCTACAGCGCCAGCAAATCATGATCGTCATACTTCAACTGCATCAACGCAGGCACAATGTCTGCAGTGCAGACCATGACTAGTGGGATCGTCAGCATCCTGACTTGGGACCACTGGTTCTTGGTAGACTTCTAGGGATACGCACCAGGTCGACAGGGAGGTATATACCCAAGGATATCCATAGTGGATATGCCTACTCGAGCAGCAAACTCCACAATGACTAAGCTCGATGGACTCACCTATACAGGTACCTCCTCTACCAGTTGTGCAGATGCTCTGGTCTGTCGCTTCTCTAGTGGTGGGGAGCTAGACCGTGTCACTCCCTCTTCCTCCGCATTACTGATGACGACCCGACTGGCATACTAGCAACTTCCTCTTCAATGGTGACTAGGATAACTAGTGACTCTACTTCGCTCAAAATATCAACTGTATCTGGTTCACCCAGCATGCCACACTCGACTCCCGAAACACCAAATTGTTGCTCAACCTCACCCGACTTGGAAACTCACTCAACACAATGCAATTATGTTCTGCAACTCAACTCAACCTTGCACTCAGCAACAAAACACTACTCGGCTCAATGCACACTTTGCAAAATGATGGCTTTCGACCAGTCTCGGCCCGTTCTTATAGCACCAAATTGTTCCCTCAATCATCATTACCAAATCAAATCACTCATCATGACCAAATCATGCCTTAATTACCCGAATCCACCGTCGATCCTGTCAATCCAATGGCTGGATCTGTCATTAATGCCTATCATTTCAACAAGCACCGCTAATTAACTGTCTTTAACTTCCTGCATTTATTGCTAATTTGACCAAGTTACAGCCCCACGACCGTCACGGCATGGTCTCCTAACTGTGATACCTTCACTCCCACTTGCGCAACCTATCTCTATTGTTGCGCCATTCTACCACCTAACATCTTGCATTTTTTTCTTCTTTTTTTTACTTGCGCAATGGCTTAAGCATCGTGCAGCTCCTATATAGTTAGACGACACGCTGCTACCCAAGCTAGTGAATGGTAATAGGCTGAATCCCTATAGTACAGTAGCTGTATTGCACCTCCTGAAATAATAGAACCAACGAGATAGGGTCCCACCCAATGCATCTGTAACTTGTCGGGATGCTTCATGAACTTGCTGTCATACAACTGCACCAAGTCGCCCTGTTGAAACTATTTATTTTTTATATGGTGATCATGCCAATATTTTTGTTGATTTTTCTCCACATGCTAGTGAAAACCTGCGATAAAGCAATCTTCCTCAAGCTACACCAGCTACTCTAGTCATTCTACTAATGCTACTTCATCATTCATGCCTGTCATTGCCGCTATGCACAAACTCAGAACAATGTACTCCATAGGCATAACTACCTCTTTCCCATACACCAATTTGAATGGTGTCTGTCCCGTCAATATTTTACAAGTGGTGTGATATGCCCACAAGGCTGCTGGAATCTTCAAATCCCAATAATCGCAGTTCGCATTACAAACCTTTGTAAGTGTATGCTCCAACACTTTGTTGAAGGCCTCCACTGTGCCATTTTCCTGCGTATGATACAGAGTACTTTCCTGATGCTGTATCTAGAGCTCTTCTGTCAAGTCCTTAACTGTGCGATTGACGAAGTGACTCCCCTGGTCTCTCATCAATATCTTTGTGCATCCAAACCGAGTCACAATTTTGTTAAACAAAAAACGTGTTGTTGTCGCAATGGTGCAATCCACCATAGGTGCCACCTCCACCCACCTCATTAAATACTTTGTCACTGTAATGATGTACCGTGCACCAGTTCTCTTCCCGGGTGGGTTGATTGGCCCCACGAAATACACAGCCCATTTTTCAAATGGCTGCAATGTCACTTGAGTTACTAGCGGCATCTCATCCCACCTTGACAGTTTTTCGGTTCTTTGACAAATGTCGCAAGTTTGCACATAATCCATCGCATCATTGTGAAGAGTGGGCCACCAAAGTCCTGCATGAAGAACCTTCCTTGTAGTGGCATGACCTCCGTAATGTCCTCAAGCAACACCTGCATGTGCCTCCGCTAATACCTGCCCCTATTCATGAGGTAGGACAAATCACTGCAAGATATCATCTGGTTCCAGTTTATAAAGATGTCCTGCAATCAATTGGAAATCTACAGCCTTCACCACCAACTGTTTCTTCTGGCTTTTGGTGAACTCCTCTGGTGCGGTTCCCATCATCAAAAACTAAATGATTTCTTCATAGTAACCATCAGCGACCTTGACTCTGAATAGTTTTCCATCGGGAAACCCATCGTCAATGTTTGTTGGCTCCTCACCTATCTCAATCTGTGATAAATGATCTGGCCCCACATCCAAGCGTCTTGGCTTCACAGTTACCTCAAAATCAAACTCCTGAAAGAGAAGCAGCCACCTGCATATCTTCCCCCCAAACACAGGCTTATTGACCATATATTTCAAAGCAGAATGGTCGGTGAACATCTTGAAGTGACCCCCCAACAGGTAATGCTGAAGCTTCTGTGGCACATATACCATCACCAAGCCTTCCCTCTCTATAGTGGTATAATTTTTCTCTGTAAATGACAGCATCTGACTCGCGAAAGCAATGGGATGGTCCAGATCTCCCTCTCCTGGTTACGCGAGTACTACTCCTAGCACGATTGATGATGCATCCACATGGACATGGAATTCCTTGCTCCAATAAGGAAATACCAGTATCGGTGCCGAAACCATCTTAACCTTCAACATCTCAAAACTTACTTGGCATTCTAGACTCCATAAGAATATCGGGTCCTTCTTTAACAACTTCTCCATAGGAGCCGTGATTGCAACATAACCGCGGATAAACTTGCGATAATATCCTATGTGCCCCAGCGCCGCTCGCAACTTCTTTACAGTTGTAGGGGGTGGAAAGCTTAAAATCAGCACAATCTTTGTTGGGTCAACCAACAATTCGTCCTTACAAACAATGTGACCCAATAACATCCCAAAAGGTGCACAAAATATACACTTCTTCAAATTCAGCGAGATCTAATGCTGTCGACATCACTCCAGCATCAGTCGCAGGTTTTCCAGATGGTTGCTGATCAATCCAATATAAACTGTCCAGTCATCCATATAGACTTGCACAAACTTCTGGATAAAATATTTGAATGCAGCAACAACAACCCGAGAGAATATTGCAGGTGCATTCTTAAGCCCAAATGGCATGATGGTGCACTAGAAACAACCCCATTCAGTCACAAACATCATTTTTTAGTGATCCTCTTCCATGATCCTGATCTGGTGATACCTAGAAAAGCCATCCGTGAAGGAATACATTTCTTGACCGCCCACTCCTTCCAGTACCTCATTGGTGAATGACGTCTGAAATGGATCATGCATGCAGGCATCATTCAACTTCCAAAAGTCGACACAAATCCCCACCTCACCCGTCTTCTTATCTTGCACCACCATAGGACTAATCCATTCTGATTCCTCGATTAGTTCAATTATTCTAGCATCTAACATTCTGTTAAGTTCATCCTTGACCCTTTCCTCTTTCGCGAATTCAGCCGATATGGTCATTGTCTTACTAGTTTCGCATCTGGCTTCAATGGAATCTTCATCTCCCCTAGATCGCCCATGATTCCCTTCATTTCAGAAAACTTCGTAGGGAACAAATTTTGGAATTCATGCAACAGGTATGTCACCTTCGCCATCATCTCTTCATCCCAGTAGTCCCCAACATTCTCAAACTTTGGTTTATCCTTTGTCCCAATTTTGACCTTCTTGAGCTTCAGTGGATGAATGATCGGATTATTCAGTGCGTCAAGTGAGACGACATTCCTGACTCCCTTCTGATATCAAAACATTGATATTCCACAGATCATCACCATCCTATGGCCCTCCAGTAATATTGTAACACTCCATCATCGACTGCATCTGACAATGCATATGCGGATCTATGGGATATGCCACTGGAACTACCTTCAGAATGACATTGCGGATGAGCTCCAAGGAATTATGAACATCTGGATTGGCATCCGCAAAACTTAAGGTATGAGTAAAGCAAACTGTCAACTCTAACCAAGTGGTAATCTCCCCACGCAACTCAACTGTGGCATACCAAGATCGCGGCATTTCATCCAAAGTGTGGACAAAGGCATGGACCTATTCATCCTTTGGTCGCGATGCCCACAGGGTCTGACATTCCATCAGATGACCGCCAGGGTTATTCCGCTCGTCATACTTTCCAGTGTAGTATACTTCTGTGTCGCCAAAGAGAACGGTCATCAACCTTCGACACTGTGACCATCAAATGATTGACTTCCTATGGGTTACCCACCAACGTGCTAGAGCAGCCTTTAGTGCCTCCTCCAACTCCAGCAACCGCTGAGGTTCAGACACCTTGTCTTCAAATGCCACTAGAAATTCAGACAACCTGGGAAATCCTTCATATACCGGTAATTCAACAGTCTCAATCGCAACTCGACGCAACGACTATGTGATCAACCCACACTTTCTGAATGACACCTCGTGCATGCAATTCTGCCATTTCTCCAAAGCATCCTCAGAATCGGAAGATGCAGAGCTATAGTTTCACCAACCAAGTTCACCCTCGACAGTCGGATGGAAGTAATCTTCTGAAATGTTATATGCATGATCCCATCCTATGATAACCTCATCCTTAACTGGTTCAACATACCTTCTCCCTTCAGATGAGTTCAACGTAGCTATGACTCTGAGGTCCTGATTCTCAAAGGTCATCATCCGCTTCTTGAAATTGATTATTTCCATATTGTCATTAGCCCATCCAATCCCTAACAACGCTGGATAGGAGCTTCCACCCTCAACAACTTCAATAACATCAAAATCAGCATATGTTTCCATCCCCTCAATGTCCACAACAAGGCACGGAACTCTCCCAATTGGTGTTACCTTGGCCTGATTGGCTAGTCGCAGTTGCATAGGAGACTAGCTCAATATTGGTCTCCCCATCTTTTGCCATGCCTGCTTTATTAGAATATTGACATCTGAGACGAGATCCAGAATGACTGAATCGATGTCATAGTCCCCAATCTGGATATTCATGCGCATCTCTTTTCCTGTCTTCTTCCTTTATAAAGAGTTCACTACGGACTCTTTCCGTCCCTTGGTCGGTCGATGCAACAAACTCTCAATCTCAGCAAGAGCATCAGGATCGCGTACCAGCGATAAGCAACCTTCAAAGAAGTTCTGCAAAATACCATACTGTCGCGATGGTCCTGATTCCAAAGTTGAGTCAAAAATAGGGGGCATGTCATAAATAATCGTCTTACCAGGATTTCTTCCCATCTCATAACGTGATTCAAAGAACATATCCCGCTCAGCATCAATATCAAACTGCACCTTCTTCTTCCCATCCAACCGGATCAGTGGATGTGAACCATCTTCTCCTGTCGTTGCACCTCTACGAGTGATAACAGTAACAGTGGCATCTTGCGTTCTTGGTTCTGTTGAAGTCGTCGCGACAGTCAATCCCTGATTCTGGTCTGGTGGTGGATTCACAGGTTGATTCACATCCTGATTTGTGTTCTTGTTTTCTTGTTGATTATGGTTCTGCATCTAATTCTGATTATGCAATGGTTGTTGATTCTGCATCTGATTTTGATTCTAAAACTGGTGTTGGTTTTGGTTCTATAACTGCAGAACATTTCTTGCCTACCATCTCGCAATCAGTTATGGCCAATTCTCAACAGTGTGATCAACAACAAAGCAATATGTACACTGTGCTTGCAAGTGCGGGAAATCTCTCTGATAGTGTCCCAATACTCCACAATTGTAACATTGCACAGGTCTGTGACCTTCTCCTCCACCTCGTCCTCCCTGGAATCCTCCGCGAAATCCTCCTTTTTACTGATATTGTGGTTGATTAAACTGTTGCTACAAGGGATTCGGTTGCAGCTAAACACACTTCCCTAGCTGAACATACTGCACCGGCTGAACGTATTGTGGTTGTTCTAGAGCCACCTGCATCTGATTATACTATGGTTGTGGCACAAACTATTTTTGTGGTTGCGGCTGTGGTACAAACTGCATCTGCGGTTGAGGTGGAAGTTGGGCCACCTATGGTTGCAGCTGCTATACTACACGATGCTCATCCCTCTTTACATAGTATGCATTGTATGTTCTTTCCTGAAGTAGGCCATATGCACAGAAATCCTTATCTTCATGCCCGAGAGACTTGCAGAATGTACAGTACAAATTCATTGGCTTTGTGACCATCTTCTGCATGTATTAACACTCCTCATGTTGATTCCCATAAACTTGACAGCTGCAGCACCATGGCATACCTCCGCCACTCAGTGGGTTGGGTGCTCCTGATACAAGGTAGTTGCGGAAATATGGGTTGTTATCCTTGGTATGCCCTTCTGTGCAACATCGAGTACACCAAACCTCTTCGCGGTGCTCCTTACCCTTCTTGATATCTTGCAATTGAATTGTCAGGTTTGCTAACTGGGTCTGGATCTAAGACATGTCGGTTGCATTCTCACCAACAGGTGAACCTTCTAACCTCATCGCGATCTCCAGAGCCTCGCTCGGTGTCGCAATCTTCTATTGCATCAACGAAATTATAATATGGGGTAGCAATGCCATGATGAACCATTCCTTATGTTGAACGTCACTCATCTCAAAGCTGATCCTTTCCATTAGTGTTTTAAATCATTGGTCAAAATCCCAAACAGTTTCATTTAGATATTGCTTAATCTCCTTCAGTTCTGTAATGTACTGCACTTCATACTTCTATTTTCTGAACTCGTCAAATAATCCTTTTCTAACTTCATCCAGTGTCTTTTCTGGGCTTCCCGCGGGAACTATTACAAATTTCATGAACCAATCAAGTGCACAGCCCCTAAGAGTTGTCGCCAGTTGACCTTTCTTGGCGTCATCATCCGTAATTTGCTTAACAATCCAGATAGCTTCACATAAGAACCAATATTTCTCTGGGTTCTCAATTCCATTTCCATGGAACAGAGGCAACTTCACATCTTCACCCACCATCCTAGGCCTTTGTCCTTCAGTCATTGATAGGCTACTTCTTGATTGTCGTTGATACATCAAGCACGACGGTGTCAAATTCGTGTTTCTTCCTGGTTGTGATATAGTGAGCGGAGGTGTGGGTACATTACTGTTGGGGGTTGGTCCTTCCTCTATCTGGGGCATAGCCTAGTTTCCTCACCGTCACTGTGATGTCACTTCATCCCGTGTGGTCTTCCTTCACGGTTTTGCATTTTGATTGCAGCAAGACCTTCCCCTATCCTCTTCCTCTTCTCTTGTAGAAACTTTGCTCCTAACCTCGTAAGACCACTCTCTTCCTCGGCTTCCTTCACAGTCTTGTCGTAACTTGCACCCATCTACCCTGTATCATTCCATTCTCTACCCCCTTTCCTTTGCGGTATCCACAGCCTCCTCCCACCAAGACTCTACTGGTCAAGGTGCATCTTCAGTATGCCTTTTTCATAGATGAGCATCTTAATGGACAACTGTAGCGACAACAGGAACCTAACTCGTGGTCCGCTGAAAAATTATCTTTCAGCTTCGCTATAAGACTTCGTTGTATCGACCGCAAACTCGGTGATATAGCCTTCCAATATGCTGTCAAGCCAAACTTCAACAGCCCATGATGATTTGTTGTCTACCTCTTGTAGCTCCTGGATCATTTTTGGGGTCCAAGATGTCGGCTCACCACCTTGGAATTTTCACTTCTAAAAGGTCAATTTCGCTAACCATTCATACAAGATGATTGGGAATTCGCAGAAAAAATATTCGTGTGGATGGTCGTGTATGTACTTCGCTAGCCACCAATCCGTCGTTAGCCCAGGGTTCTGGTTCTCTTTCTTAGTAAACTCTTGCAACTTTTGGTCGAACCAATCTTGAATTTTCAGTCTTGTCGGATGCCACAACATGTCCTCCTGTCACTTCGCACTAGGGTCCCAGTAATGGAACCATTTGTTGACACAAATCCTGTCGACAAGGGTTATTCACTCTGTCGACACCCAAACCCATCGCAATCTCCCTAAGCACTAGCCCAAACAAGTTTTACCCTATCCAGCAACACCTGCAGAGCAGATGAAGTCTCACCCGAGATGTTTTAGGGAGAGTTGAAGAAACCACGTTTCTGCCAAAGGTAGAAGGACCATGTGTGGCTACTTATCAACTTAGCATAGCACAACAGATCTAACCGTTCAACTTAGGCATTAAACAACATCATTCAACAGATCTCATCATTAATAGAACCACCAATGCGCAATAGATATAACAATAAAACATTAATGGTAGTAAGAAAACATCACATCATTCATGGATTCATATCACATAATGCATCTATCATAGGGAAATAGGAAAGACACAATGATTCTATTCAAAACTCTATCATATCATATTAATCTTCTCAACAAAATACAGATACAACAAGATAGTCCTTTTGTCACATACCTATATTCAAATAGACTTGTATCAATATCCAAAACATCCCACAATTCTCCAGATAAAGATAGATATTCGATGTCCTTTACCACTTACAATCAACATCTATTTATAGGCTTGCGCCTTTACATTCATTGTCCACTTAGTCGACCGCCTAACTACTTCTTAACAAACTCTACAAAAAAGATGACCCAAAACCCACATATTGCGGTCCAAGTGACCCAAACCCTGCATAATGCGGTCCAAATGACCCAAAGTACATAAAATACTATTGACTTGCATGTTGTTTTCCTCCTTGCGACGTATCTTTGGCCTTGCGCAGCATCCGCGATGCTACGCAAATGACTCATCCAAACCGCCTGCCAACAATGGATGAGAATGTCCACAAGTTTTTGGAGTTGTTGAGGTATGTAGACTACATCAAGGATGAAAGAGTAAAAATAAAATGTTTCCTTGGTAGTCTACTACAGAATTATAGACATATAATAGAGTTTGTAAATCCACCAAGCCTGGATGAAGCCATCAGAATGGCAGAGCATTGCTCTAAGCAGGGTAAAGGTAAATTAGAGATGCAACCAACATGGAAAGGTAAGCCCAGGGGAGGGTTTGAACAAAAGAAAAGTGAATTCAAACCACCATTCATAAATTAGCCCAAAAATATTCTACAGGGCCAACAAGCAAGAAGAGAATTCAAGCCAGCCGTAGTAGCAGAAAAGACACCAAAAGGGCCACTCCAATGTTGGGGATGCAAAGGAAATCATATGCTTAAGGATTGCCCACATCGGAAGGAAAA
The DNA here is from genome assembly GCA_027924585.1 of Larix kaempferi. Taxonomy (NCBI): domain Eukaryota; kingdom Viridiplantae; phylum Streptophyta; class Pinopsida; order Pinales; family Pinaceae; genus Larix; species Larix kaempferi. The sequence continues at coordinate 1,030,089 of BSBM01000617.1, read as the reverse complement.
TACAAGGAGCTTGCACAACATTGAAGGAGCAGCTACAATGGGAGATATGAAAAGAGAAACACCTAGGATTTATGCAGCACTGGATGATCACCAAGCAGACCATCAATTAGCAATGGTGGAGATTGAAGGTAAGATTGCTAAGCAATCTATTTCTATTTTGATTGATCCAGGGTCTACTCATAGTTATGTGTCTCCTAGGGTAGATGAAAGTTGTTCTCTTGGTAAAGTAAAGCATGGTAAGGCTTGGCTAGTTCAATTAGCCACAATTACCAGGAGGAAGGTAAGTGAAGTAGTGGAGTGCCCCATAGAGTTGAATGGACTCCTCACACATGCAGAATTAAATGTCTTACCATTGGGATCATATGATTCCCTAATTGGCATGGATTGGTTGGAAAGACATAGAGCCAATTTGGACTATTATGAGAAAGCACTTGAATTCCTTGATGATGAAGGAAGGCCAAGGTTATTAAAGGAATTCCAAAGCATGTTTCATTAAGGAAGATTTCAGCCTTACAGTTGAGAAAGTTCTACAAAAGGGTTTCCAATTATATGTTATGCATATATCAGATTCAGCGGAAGATAAAGGACCCAGGTAAGAAGACTTCCAGTTGTTACAAGAGTTCCAGGATGTATTCCCAGATGAAGTGCCAGGGCTGCCACCCAAGATAGACATTGACTTTTCCATTAACCTTGTTCCAGGGGAAGCACCAATTTCCAAGTCACCCTATAGAATGAGCACACCAGAATTAGTAGAATTGAAGATGCAGCTACAAGAATTAATGGACAAAGAATATATCAAACCTAGTGTATCTCCTTAGCGTGCACCTGTGTTATTTGTCAAGAAGAAAGATGGGACATTGAGGTTGTTTATTGATTACAAGAATCTCAATAAAGTGAGAGTTAAGAACAAGTATCAATTGCCGAGGATTGATGACTTGTTTGACCAAATGAAGGAAAATAGAGTTTTTTCAAAGATTGAATTGAGGTTTGGGTATCATCAAGTGAGGATTAAGGAAGAAGACATACATAAGACAGATTTCAGAACAAGGTATGGCCATTATTAATTCACATTGATGCCATTTGGTGTTACCAATGCACCTGCTACATTCATGTGTCTCATGAATAGTGACTTCAACAAATATTTGGATAAGTTTGTGATTGTATTCTTGGTTGACATTCTTGTGTATTCAAAGAATGAATATGAACATAATGAGAATTTGATAATGGTATTGCAAGTCCTCAAGGAGCACAATATGTAATCAAAGATGAGTAAGTATGACTTCTATCAGCAGAAAGTATAGTATTTGGGTCATATTATATCAGTAGAAGGCATTGCAGTAGATCCAGAGAAAATTGAAGCCATCATGGATTGGCCTACTCCAAGGAATGAAGTAGATGTTAGATATTTTATGATTATTTCATATTACTATAGAAGATTCATTGGAGGATTCTCCAAAATATCTCACCCAATCACTTATTTGCAAAGGAAAAATATCATATTTCTATGATCTGAAAAATGTGAGAAGAGTTTTCAGCAGCTGAAGGAATTGCTTACTAGTTCCCTTGTTTTGAAGATTGCATATCCGAAGAAAGACTTTGTGGTATGCACATATGCTTGCATTGAAGGGATCGGTGGAGTAATCATGCAAGAAGGGTTTGTAATATGCTATGAGTCTAGGAAGCTAAAGGAGCATGAAAGGAACTATACCGCACATGACTTAGAGCTGGCAGCCATAGTGCATGCTCTCAAGATATGGAGACACTATCTCTTGGGAAGAAGATTTGAACTTAGGACTGATCACATGAGTTTGAAATATTTGTTTGACAGGCCAAATATGAATGCTAGACAAACTATATGGATGGAGTTTCTTTGTGAGTTTGATTTGGAGATTAAGCATGTCAAGGGTAAGGAGAATAAGGTTGTTGATGCACTCAGCAGAAAATTCCACATGGCAGCAGTAAGTGTGTGTAAGTCAGATTTGAAGGAAAGGATTCTAGAAGCTCAAAATAGTGATGAAGTCTACCTTCAGGTCAAGGATAAATTGCAATAGATTAATGTGGATGAAAATTATGCAAGATATCAGTTGGGTGAGGATGATTTTCTCATCTATCAAGGCACCAGACTGTACATTCCATATAGTGCATATTTGAAGAAGCTTGTGATGGATGAGATACATCAAAGGCCATATTCTAGACACCCAGGATATCATAAAACTATAACAGCAGCAAGGAAGCAGTACTTTTGGTATGGTATGAATAAAGACATAGCTGAGTATATTGCTAGGTGTCAAAAGTGCCAACAAGTCAAGGCAAAGCATCAACATCCAGCAGGATTATTGCAGCCATTTACCATTCTAGAATGGAAGTAGGAAGTGGTCTCTATGAATTTTATAACAGGTTTTCCAATGACAGTGAAGAAGCATGATTCAATCATGTTGGTGGTGGAAAATCTATCAAAGGTAGTTCATTTCATTCTAGTCAAGTCCACTCACAAGGCCAATGACATTGCAAATATCTTCATGAGAGAGATATTTAGATTGCATGGGTTTCCCAAGGTAATAATTTCATATCGTGACACAAAGTTCACATCTAATTTTTGGAAAGGATTGTTCCAGGAATTAGGGACTCAGTTGAAGTTTAGCACAAGCTATCATCCTCAAACTGATGGCCAAACTAAGAGAGTAAATCAGATTCTTGAAGAAATGTTGAGGATGTATGTGATGGATAAGCCATCCAAGTGGGAAGACTATCTACACTTGGTAGAGTTTGCATACAACAATGGACATCAAGCATCGTTGAAGATGAGTCCTTTTGAAGTGTTGTATGGAAAAGGATGCAGAACTCTAGTGAATTGGGACAACCCAGTGAACAGAGTAGTATTTGGACCATAAATGATTAAGGAGATGGAGCAAGAAATTGTTAAGATTAGAAAAAATTTGAAGGCAGCAAAGGATAGGCAGAAGAGTTGTGCAAATCTGAAAAGAATGCATAAGGAATTTCATATTGGGGATCATGTCTACTTGAGAGTGAAACCAAGGAAGAGTTCCATGAAGTTGGGAAGTTGTGCCAAGTTGGCACCAAGATATTGTGGGCCATTTGAAGTCCTTGATAGGATAGGACCAATTTCATATAGGATTGCATTTCCTTCTAACATGAAATCTCATATTGGTTTCCATGTCTCTTTGCTTAAGAAATATGTACATGATCATAATCACATAATTGATTGGAATGTGATATAGGTGGAACTGGAGTGAGAGTTCCAAGTGGAGCCTATATGCATCCTCAACAAAAATGTCGCTTTGCTCTGGAACAGGGCCATAAGGCAGGTAAAGGTGCAATAAAAGCACCTTAGTCCCGAAGAGGCCACATGGGAGTTGGAGGATGCCATGAAAGAGGCATTCCCATTTTTTTAGTTTTGAGAACACCGAGGACAATGTTATTTTAAGGGAGGGGTAGTTGTAATACCCCTATTTTGACCCTTGTGGTTTATTGGATTCAATGTAAATATTCTGTAAATACAATGTGTATTTTTCCTAGTGTGGAGATCAAGGCCAAGGCCCCACTAGTGTATGTTCAAGTTTAATTGCATAGGAAAGTATTTGACAATTTTGTTACCCATGTGTCATTAGGCAAGAATAATTGTAAATGATGTAATTATTAACTAATGCAATAAAATACCCAAGAATTTGGCTAAGGAGGAAACCAATGAGAAGGGGGCATGTGTATCCATTAGGGAGAGGTGGCGGGGTTATGGGATTGGTACCCATGCTGACACATGTCCAATTGTGACCCATTTGACTCACCATGATGACATTAATGTAACTTTAAGAGGGTGGTTCAGAAAACCAGACCCATGAATTCGATGGAGTATGGGGCAACCTACGGATCTGTATGGCAGGGTATGGCCCTTTGCCTTGTTTGTCCCTTAAGCCACTCCACGATTGGGAATTCACCCATCTTGTTTACTAAACATGGATTGACCAAGAACCCAAGTCATTCAAGCACCTGCAAAGCCCATCCGGTAAGAAAACAAGAGAAAATAGCATTTTCTGTGTAAGTTGAATGCGCAGAGCCGAGAACGCTCAAGGTAACCCTGCGTGAGAATGAAACTAGTTGGGACATCCATAGAGCGGTTTGTGGGATAAACTACAGAGCTTGAACGGCCTAGAGAACCCTCGGATCGATTGCAAAAGGCTGAATTTGCAGGGCATAGTTTAGGGCGTGGCCCTGTGAGTAATTTTCTTGTATATCATAGTTAAAGGTCAAAGTAGGGTTGGGCTGCTTGATAAACCTAGTGAAGCCTGTAATGTCATGAAGAACAACAGCTGAACATTTCTATGCCCAACCTGAATAGAACTGGAGGGAAGGGGACTTGAGGGACTGTGCAGCAGAGAAGAGGGCCTTCCTTGTGTTGGGTGAGGTAGGTAATGTGGGTGTCATTCTTGTTGAGTGATCTGAGATGCCTGCAACTCTATGCTAGATCTCACTAGCTTAGCAACACCCTCCTTGTTCCCTGTATTGATTGATAAACCCAACTGTTTGGTTGGATTAGCATTGGGAAGAAACATTGACTATGAGAGATTTCATTAGCCCTCCTTATTGGATACACATCCCAGCTTGGGGGTGGTCTCTTGGCTAAAAGAGTACAAGTTGGACAGAGGCCTAAGGTTGGGTGGAAAGTTGTCCTCAGTTATCCAATTGCTTGGGGCAACTTCAGTTCCAAAGATAAGTGTTTCTATGTGTTAAATGATGCTAATTCATGTGTTATAACTATTTGTTAAGTTATGTGTGTCATGCTCTAGACTAAGGAATGGATGACTTCATGAACTTGCTCATTGTTTACATGAATGATGTGCATAGCTAACCCCTGCAGGTTGTTGATATGATTATCTAAATTAGTCCATTATATATGTTCATTATGCATTGCATTCACCCTTCAAAGGGATGGCTTGACCTCACCTAGACTTGGGGAAAGAAGGGTATATCCCCTTATTTTTTTCAGAGCCCCTCTGTGGTCAGGTGAAGGGAGAATTCATGGAAGGAAGGAGGCAGAATCCATGGAAGAAGGATAAAGACACTTAGGTGGGGTTATGAACATAAATTCAGTTGAACAATTATTAGGGTTGGAGTGATTAGATGGGGTGTGGATTGAACCATTGGATAGAGCTCTCCATGATCTTTCCAATGGTACCAACCTTGACCCATTTGGACCAAGGAGGAGGAAGTTATGCACCTCAAAATTTTCCTTGGAAAGCTTACTGGAGCATGTAAAATTAGTCACAGCAGATCTAATGAACAAGTAAATCAATCACAACAGATGAATATAGAAAATATGGTGTAAAATTGTGCAAAACATGCAGCAGTGCTCAATATCCCAGAAAGGGTGAATGAATTACAATAGAATACAATATCTGTCAATGAGCAATTCAAATTGACTAAGTAGGCCATTCGAATCACTGAATGGAGTAGCTTGACTCCAACTAGGAGTCCTCATCATCAATCGGTGGTGGTCATCAATGCACAAGAACCAGTCATCCAGGTGTCAATCTAAGTCTAACTGAGTGTGTCATGTGTAACTGAAGTGTGTAGCACTGATTAAGGGAAGGAGGCTCAGTGGGGGGCGCATGGGAGACTAACTGAAGTCAGAACAAGTCATCTAGTCAAACTGGAGGTCCAACGAAAGTGAAACAGTCAGTCAGGAGTGAAACTAGCCTCAAATCAGGGAGAATCGGAGCTAACTAAATGTAACTGAAGTGGAACTGCAGTGGTAGGTGAACAAGTGCGCCCTTCTCTGGCAGTAGGTGAGAAGTGGGCGCCTTTCAGACTAGGAGGGCTAAAGAACTGAAGTAAGTGGCTCCCGGGTGCTAGAAAGAGGTGGCTAAGGTGCTGTAGGCATCAACCTGGTGACTGGGATGCATGCAAAGTGCATGCAAACCCTAGAATTTGCATGCAAACCCTAATTGCATGCAAGATCCTAAAAAAGATGATGTGGATATCCGAACACCCCCCCTCAAGCTAGACTATGATGTGCAAAAAATAATGTGGGGCCCAGGTAACTAAGACCAAAGGTCACCCCAATACAATAATAATCCAAACTAATAACAGTAAATAAACCGAGGAAATGGGGAAAACCTCATGGGAAAAATACCCCCCCTCAAAATGAACTGTAACACACCAAAAGATTTAACTGCTCCAAACTAAAATAGATATGTCTGGAGGTATCTTACTCTTGGGAGTAAATGGATTATGCTCCAAAAACATGTGCTTGAATTCTCCATCAGTGGATGCAAGCGAATGTGGAGACTTTAAGAACTTGCTCTTCATAACGAAAATGGTGAGAACAAATCTGAAAATATAAGGATGATCCTGGAACCTGTGATTCGAACCAAGTGAGGTAGGAATAGCTCCAATCGGATAAAATAGATCTTGAAAATTAAAATTCTTATCAATAGAGTTAAATCAGCTCCAAAAATAGATGAATGGTTTCTTGAGATCTCCTTTGAACCAACAAGGGTGAGATCAAAACCAAAATCAGCAAAAAGTGCATGAGAATTGAACTCAAGCGAATGGTAGTGCTCTTCATCTTCATTAAAAATATGAGAAACTTTGCAAATGATAGAACATAAGTCTATAGGAGGCATGCAATCAAGGAGGACGAATGCTTCACCTCCAAAATCAGATTTTACCTCCAAAACATCAAGTAGATCATTATTCTGCATGCTGGCAAACTCATGTGAAAGAGAGGATTCAAGAACCTCTTCGGAATCTAGAGTATGAGCTTGTTTATCTTGCTCAGAATTCGAAATAGAAGACTTTGAGAGAATGAGTGTTGAATCTACAATTTCTTCTTCATCTTGAACAATTGTTGAGGCCAACACATGATCGGAAAGAACACATAAGGAGATCTCACTGGGCTTGTTCTCCAAAAGGCTAGCATGATCCTCTTCTTCCTGCTTTCCAAATTCTCTGTCAAGTTGGACCCATAGATCACTTGGATTTTCAGCAGTATTACTGAGGTAGCGCATACAAGGAGACATAGCAAGACACATTGTTCCAAAAGCTCTGTCACAATCATTGAGCCAATCATTCTCCTCTTCATCGGAATCAAAAACTCTTGTATTACCAATGCACATATCAAAAAGACATTGTCTCTTCAAGAATGCAATCATCTTTGGTTTCCATTCATCATAGTTGAATGGAGTAAGAATATTTTGTGAAGAAGAAGTCTCCATCTTTGCATTAGCGAATGCACATGGAGGAAGTAAGAAACCTGCAAATCACACACAAACAAACACTATGTTTTCAGCCTTGCATGCACATGAGCGAATGCACATGAGATTTTGCATGCCGTTGCTGAAATATATTGGTGAGTAATTCACTCAATATTCATGTAGAACACCTACAGAAAAGAAATCTTGTCCCTGCCATGGCTCTGATACCATGTAAAATTAGTCACAGCAGATCTAATGAACAAGTAAATCAATCACAACAGATGAATATAGAAAATATGGTGTAAAACTGTGCAAAACATGCAGCAGTGCTCAATATCCCAAAAAGGGTGAATGAATTACAATAGAATACAATAGCTGTCAATGAGCAATTCGAATTGACTAAGCAGGCCATTCGAATCACTGAATGGAGTAGCTTGACTCCAACTAGGAGTCCTCATCATCAATCGGTGGTGGTCATCAATGCACAAGAACCAGTCATCCAGGTGTCAATCTGAGTCTAACTGAGTGTGTCATGTGTAACTGAAGTGTGTAGCACTGATTAAGGGAAGGAGGCTCAGTGGGGGGTGCATGGGAGACTAACTGAAGTCAGAACAATCATCTAGTCAAACTGGAGGTCCAACGGAAGTGAAACAGTCAGTCGAGAGTGAAACTAGCCTCAAATCAGGGAGAATCGGAGCTAACTGAATGTAACTGAAGTGGAACTGCAATGGTAGGTGAACAAGTGCGCCCTTCTCTGGCAGTAGGTGAGAAGTGGGCGCCTTTCAGACTAGGATGGCTAAAGAACTGAAGTAAGTGGCTCCCAGGTGCTAGAAAGAGGTGGCTAAGGTGCTGGAGGCATCAACCTGGTGACTGGGATGCATGCAAAGTGCATGCAAACCCTAATTGCATGCAAGATCCTGAAAAAGATGAATGGGGTGTGGATTGAACCATTGGATAGAGCTCTCCATGATCTTTCCAACGATACCAACCTTGACCCATTTGGACCAAGGAGGAGGAAGTTATGCACCTCAAAATTTTCCTTGGAAAGCTTATTGGAGCAAGGGTCTTGGGTCCTGACCCTTCAGCATCCGCAAGGTCCTTTTCGCATCCGCAATGCGGATCGTGGATTGTGGAGGTCAATAATCAACCATAGTGGCATGTGGAAATCCCCATTTCCACATCGAAAATGCGGAATGCGGAATACAGATTATGGGAGGTAAAATCTCTCAGGAGTGGGCATGCGGAATTCCGCATTTCCACATCCGCAATGTGGAATGCAGAATGTGGATTGTGGGAGTTAAAATCTCCCTAGAATTGGAATATGGAAATATGCAATTCCGCATCCACAATGCGGAATTCGGGATGCAGGTTGCTGGAGGTAACTGTTGGGATAGCAAAAAGCAACCTGAATTCTGGGTTCTGTATGCAGATTGTGGAACTGTGGAAGTCGAAAGGACAAACTTTCAAGGCCAAAATTGGTTTCCGACTTCCGACTTCTGCATGCGGATTGTAGAAGTCGGAAGTGTGATTTTTATTTCGAATGGGTTTTGGAAATCCGATTTCTAAGTTATGCATGCAGACTATGGAATGTGGAAAGGCGGATTGCGAATCGCAATGGGGGAATTGTAGACCCAATCCCATTGCGGTTGTGTGTGGAATTGGTTGAATTTGAACCCAAAAAAAATGAATCATAAGGTCTCCCATGGCCTGTGCAGGCCATATGGGAGGTGTGGAAACGTGACAAGCCTTGTTATGTGAAGAGTTGCACAGGAAAAACAATTCATAAAATTCAACAACAATTGCAATGGCCACTAGAGTTTGGTCTAGAGAACGAGGGAAGAATTCAATAAATGATTCCAGATCTAAATTCAGAGTTAACAAGGGTAACTTAAAGTGTTGGTATTGTAATAAATCAGAACATTTGAAGAAGGATTGTTGGAAAAGGAAAGCAAAAGAAGATTCAACCAAAGAGCACTCCAAGAATGAAGCAAATGTAGCAGAGACTAATTCAGGTATGATAGATGAGGTATTGTATGTTTCTAATGTTTCACATTATCAACAGGATTGGTTGTTAGACTATGGTGCCTCTCACCATATGTGTCTTCATAGAATTTGGTTCTCTAGCTACCAACCAATTAATGACGGTGTAGTATTTATGGGAAATGATTTTTCCTGTAAAATTATTGGGATTGGTAGCATCAAGATTAAAATGTATAATGGGACTATGAGAACATTAACAGAAGTGAGGCATGTACCCAAACTCAGGAAGAACCTAATATCTATGGGAGTTCTAGATGATGCTATTTATAAGTTTGCAGTTCAAGATGGAATGATGAAGGTGTCAAAGGGCGTTTTAGTTTTCATGAAGGCTAAAAGGATGATCTGGAACCTTTATAAGATAGAAGGAAGAGCTAAGGTGAGTCAAACAACGGCTATGTTTGAAGCTACAAGTGACCCTACTTGTTTATGGAATCAACGCTTGGGTCATATAAGCTAGAAAGGGATGAAGATACTTGTTGATTGTAAGTTACTTCCTAGTTTAAAATATCTGAATTTTAATTTCTGCGAGCACTATATGTTCAGTAAACAGACTAGATAGAAGTTTAAAATAGTGAAGCATATTAGTAAAGGTATCCTAGATTACATTCATCTTGATGTATGGGGACTATCCCCTATGGTTTCTTTTGGAGGATTATCATATTTTGTTACATTTATAAATGATTACTTTAGAAAGGTTTGGATCTACTTACTGAAAAGAAAGGTTGATGTGTTTAATTCTTTTAAGCAGTTTAGAGCTTTGGTTGAAAGGAGCACTGACGGGTCAATATAGTGTATTATAACAGATAATGGAGGTGATTTCACATCTAAGGAGTTTGATAACTATTGAAAAGAATATGGGATCAAAACGAATAAAACCATGGTCTACACTCGTCAACAAAATGGTGTTGTTGAACACATGAATATGACTCTTCTTGAGAGAGCAAGGTGCATGCTTAGTAATTCCAAGTTGCAGCAGGAGTTGTGGGGAGAAGTAGTTATTATAGCATGCTACCTGGTAAATCAATCACCATCAACTGCAATAGACTATAAGATTTTGAAAAAGGCATGGATAGGTCACCCCTGTGATTATCAAATCTTAAGATTTTTTGTTGTGATGCTTATGCTTTAATTCCAAAGAATCAGCATTCTAAACTAGATTCGAAGTCAAAAAGTTACATATTTTTTGGATATGGTGATGGGATTAAGGGGTACATATTGCGGGATCCTACTTCCCACGATATCATCATTAACAGCAATGTTTTGTTTGATGAATCATCACTCATGAAATAAGATGTAGTAGATGTTGAAATGAAACAAGCGATATAATCGCAGATTCGAAAAATTCAATTGGAGACTCGACCATCTACAAGAAAGGAGGATTGTGAAGATGCTCTTGACCATGAAGAAGCTCTTGAAGATGTAGATGATATTACAGAATATTTCCATGAAATAGAGGAAATGCCACAACCACAGCAAAATTTGTGAGGATCTACACAGGTCATAAATTTTCCAAAAAGGTATGAAGATTATGCTTCATCTGTTGCTTTGATTTCTAAGGATGGGGATCCTAGTTGTTATCGGGAAGCAATGGAGGCATCTGAAAATGCTAAATGGAAATTAGCATTGAAAGAAGAAATGGATGCATTGGAAAAGATTAAAACATGAGACATGGTGTAACTTCCAAAGGATAGAAAAGTTGTTGGATGCAAATGGGTCTACAATATGAAGAAAGGTGTTGATGATAAGGTTGATAAGTACAAAGCAAGATTGGCTGCAAAAGGGTATTCTCATAAGGAAGGTATCGATTTCCATGATATTTTTTCACTAGTTGTTAAGATTGTTTATATTCGGTTAGTGTTAGCACTAGTTGCTTTACCTGATCTTGAGTTAGAGTAGCTAGATGTTAAAACTTATTTTCTGCATGGATATTTGTGTGAAAGTCTGGTTCACACCAATATCTACTCAAGCAATTACACACTCTCACAAATTTCCTTGCAAAAACTAGTCAGTGAACATATAAAACAATCATGAATATGATGCAAACAATATAAATCTATTGAATAAGTCTACATCAACCAAACTTAGGCAATGTAATGGCTGTCCAAATATATAATTACATCATAGATTTGAAATCCAATAAGGCATTAGAAATACTCACAAAAGTAGGCTTACTAAAAAGATGAAAAATGCCCTTATGTGCAAAAAGTGCTTTCCAAATCACCTCTAAGGCTCATGAATTGGTAAAATAAGATTTGGATGGTGATGTATTATGCATGATGGAAAATCATCCTAATTACATCTTTTAGAAATAAGAAACATCATGGAGGGCGAGTTGGCCAAAACATTGTTAAAGCCAAGTCAACTAGCTTTTACCTTTTCACCAAAATTAGTACAAAGCAGGCTAGTGCCCTTCTAATCCAAGAATGGAATAAAATCTCATAGAATCTCATGAAATCGTATCCAGTATCTACAGAAGTGTGCCCTAGTGACTCAGGATAGCATATGGTCCCATAAAAGACAAAATAATGGCCAACTACCTAGTCAACACCTAGGAATTAATCAAAAATTACTAATAATATATCTCCTAAGTATAGAATGGGTATGAATGGTTTTTTTAATATTCTAACACCCCCCTTAAGCCCGACTCTATGTGTAATATCAGAAATAGATAGGTCCCATGTTAGAAAAATAGGATCGCAGAGTAATAATAATTAACAAGATGGAAATATAATTCACATAAACAAAATACAAGTGAGACACCAATATGCATGGTTCACCCAATCTAGGATACATCCACAGAGAAATTTCCAGTCCTTTTATTATTATACCATCCAAAAATTGAAGGGATACAACTTGCAGCACATTCGCTGCAATTTCCTCTTCACTCTCTCATAGTCTCTCTTACAAAATCATAGAGATATTCACAATACTACAATACATTACATAGCAGTATTACAATATCTTCCTTTTAAATGAGAATTACCATGGGAAAATACCATGGTCCCATAAATTGTTGGCCAACAAAACTACCCAAAAAAAAATATTTCAAGGGCTTCTCCCATGGACCCCCGTGGGGGGCAATGCCCCCCAGCACCGCCCCGCTAGGATGAGTGTACAGTACACCTAAAGGACATATAAAAATTGGGGTGCAAACATGACTGAACAACAACATCTCTAAATGAGGAAGATCGGGCTCCACAACCAACAATCTCCCACTTGGAGACTGATCACAACAACTCCACCATTATTGCACTTGTTGGAGTATTCTCTAAACCTTGGAACTTGGAAAATTTATCATCTTCACCTTCATGCATGAAGTCCAACTGAAACCGAGAAGGAACTTAGTTTCTCTCTGGTTACTATTTTTGTCAACATGTCTGCAATATTCTAGCTAGTGTGTATCTTTTCCAGCTTCAACAGTTCATCTTCTAGAATAGACTGTATGAAATGGTACTTGAGCTGTATATTTTTATTATTAGAATGGAAAGTTAAGTTCTTTGCAAGATGAATGGAACTCTGGATGTCATTGTACAACCTACTATTATCTTTCTTCTTACTCAATTCCTCCATGAAGATTTGTAACCAAATCATCTCTTTACTAGCCTCTATAGTAGCAACATACTCTTCTTCCTTTACTGAAAGTGCAGCAACCTTTTTCAGTTTCAAAATCCAACTTACTATTTTTCCACGTACATTAAAGACATACCATGTGGTGCTCCTCTAGTAATATTTATCACCTTCCATATCTGCATCAACATATCCCTGTAGAACAGTGTATGAACATCCAAAACATAATGCATGAGTGTTATTACCTCTCAATTACCTGAGAATCCACTGTACTGTATTCCAATGTTCTTTACCTAGATTGTTCATATACCTTCTCATGTCTCCCACTGCATGTGCAATATCTGATCCTGTGCACACCGTGGCATACATTAGGTTTCCGACTGCTGATGAATAGGGAACCTTGGACATGTTGTCTATCTCTTCCTGTGTCTTGGGACACATATCCTTACTTATTATGAAATGGTTGGCCAAAGGTGTACTAAATTGTTTTGCATTATGCATTCTAAACCTCTCCAACACCATTTCTATGTACTCACCCTAAGACAATGCCAATTTTTTATTTTTCTTGTCTCTTGTTATTCTCATACCAAGGATTGTTTTTGCAGCACCCAAATCCTTCATCTCAAATGAATTATCTAACTTCCTTTTGATCATATTTATATCTTGCATGTTGGACCTTGCAACAAGCATGTCATCCACATACAATAATAAGATCATATATCTTCCATTATCTATCCTCTTGAAATAAAAATAGTGGTCAGAATGACATCTACTATAACCTTGTTTTGTCATAAGCCTATCAAATTTCAAATACCATTGTCTTGGAGCTTGCTTCAAACCATACAATCTCTTCTTCAACCTACATACTAAATTCTCCTTCCCTTTGACCTCATACCCTTGTGGTTGTTGCATATAAATATATTCTTCTAAATCCCCATGGATAAAGGTTGCTTTTACATCTAACTGTTAAAGATGCGAATCTTCTACCACCACTAGACTTAAGATAGTTCTAATTGAAGTCATTTTAACAACAGGAGAAAATATTTCATCAAAATATATACCTTTCTTCTGTTCAAACCCCTTTACAACAATCCTAGCCGTGTACCGCTTCTTTCCTCCTTCTACTTCATTCAACCTATAAACCCATTTATTCTGCAATTCTCTTTTACCTACATGAAACTAAACCAAATCCCAAGTATGATTCCTTAGAAATGAGTCCATCTCCTCATTCATGCCTTTCTCCCACTTCTCTCTATTTTCCACCTGCAATGCTTCTTCATAACATTGTGTTTCACCAGAATCGGTCATCAATAAATAATACTTTGAAGGATACTATCATTCAGGGGGTCTACTTAACCTGGTATATCTTCTAACACTTTCAGGAGTTTGAGGTACCTACTGTTGTTCTTGATTTTTTGGCACCTTTGGAACTTCATTTTCTTTGATTTAATCAAGCATTGTGTACTCTGTTGTTTCTTGTTCTTATTTCTTTCCCTACAACTGATATTTATACATGACCTTTTCATTAAATACCACATCTCTACTCCTAATGATTTTGTTATTTTCATAATCCCATAAGAGATAACCAAAATCATTAACCCCGTATCCAATAAAGGTACACTTCTTGGATTTAGCCTCAAGATTTTTTCTATTCTCTTTATCAATATGGACAAATGCTTCACAACCAAAAGCTATCAGAAATGAGTAGTTTACCTTTTTACATGTCCATGCCTCCTCTAGAATACCCCCATCCAAAGCACTTGAAGGCCCTTTGTTTATTAAATAAATAGCAGTATCTACAGCATCTACCTAAAATTGTAAGGAAAACCCTACATGCAATTTCATACACCTCGCATGCTCCATGACTGTTATATTCATCCTTTCTGACACACCATTTTTGTGTGGTGTTCATGGGACCATCTTCTCTCTACGAATCCCATGGTATGAACAATAACTATCAAACTCCTTTCTGAAGTATTCACCTCCATTATCAGATCTGAGACACTTCAACCTTTTTCCTGTCTCATTCTCAACCAAAGCTTTCCATTTCTTAAAAGTAGCAAACACATCATATTTCTGTCTAATGCAATAAACCCAAGTTTTTCTAGTTTCATCATCAATAAATGTAACATAATAACGAGAGCCACCATGAAATTGTACCTGATCTGGTCCCCATACATATGTATGCACATGCTCTAACTTTTCACTCTTCTTCTGTTTCCCAACCCTAAGAAATATGACTTTGTTTTGTTTTCCATAAACACAATTCTCACATAATTCCAAACTTACCTGCTTCATATTTGGCAGTAACTTCCTTGAATGGAGATTCTACATCTCGTTCTCACTCTTGTGTCCAAGCCTATGATGCCACAATGTTGTATATGTTCTTTTGGAAGCTAAAGAGGTAGAATAGCCAGTATTATGAGGACATAAATAAAACGTACCTATCATGTCTCCTTTTTCTATCACCATCGATCCTTTAGTGATATTCCACCACGTTTATCCAAACATAGATAAACAACCATATCCCAACTTCCTTGTTGAGATCAGATTTCTTTTCATAGAAGGAATATGCCTTACATCTTTCAACATCCATTCACCTCCATTCTTTAACTTTATCCATAGCTTACCCATTCCAACAATTTTACATGGTTCATCCATACCCAATAAAACATGTCCAAAACCACCTGGAACATAATCATGAAAGAATTTCCTATGGGTTGTAGCATGGAATGAATCCCCTAAATCTAATACCCATTAATCACTAGTATTATCTAGTGCAAGAATCAGAGAATCTTGTAACACATCACTTGCTACATTTTCTTCATGAGTAGTCTCCTACTGTCCATCTCCTTGCTTCTTTAGAGATCTGCACTCTTTCTTCAGATGTCATTTCTTTCCACAGTTCCACCACTCTATCATTCCCAGTCTAGACTTGGATCTGCCCTTATTGGACTTGCTGCAATTACCTAGGCTCTTTCCTCTCTCCCTTTGTCTTCCCCTGCTCTCCATGGTCAACGCATTACTTGATCTGCCCTTATTGGACTTGCTGCAATTACCTAGGCTCTTTCCTCTCTCCCTTTGTCTTCCCCTGCTCTCCATGGTCAACGCATTACATGTGATTTTCCTTCTCATTTATTCACTAAGAATAACACCAACATCATCAAATTTTGAAGAGTTTGAACCAGAGATATATTTACTTACATCCATGACCAAGTCGTTCCAGCTTTTTGGCAATGAGCACAAGATTAGAATAGCCCTAACCTCATCATAAAAGTTCACTTTTACATCAATTAACTGATTTGTAATCGTATTAAATTCATTTAAATGATCAGCAACAGATCCACCTTCTAGCATCTTCATATTAAATAAATGCTTCATTAGAAATACCTTGTTGGAGGCCAAGGGTTTTTCATAAAGTTTACCCAATGCGCTCATCAGACCCTCCATTTTCTTTTCTTTTGAGATATTGAAAGCCACCGATGAAGCCATGCACAGTTGTATTGTTCCCAATGCCTTTCTATCAACAACATCCCATTCTTCGTCCTTCATAGTCATTGGTTGTTTTTCTTTTCCACCCAATAGTAGGAATAGATTCTTTTGATACAAATAGTCCTCCATTTGCATCTTCCATAACTTGTATTTTTGGCCATTAAATTTCTCGACCTTGAGCTTTCCTTCTTCCACCATTTCTCCCACTCAAACCAGGAACCCTTCTTTCCTGTGAGTTTATCTTCCAAACAGACCTTTGGCTCTGATACCAATTGTTAGAAAAAGTAGGATCGCAGAGTAATAACAATAAAAAAATGCAAATATAAAACACATTACAGGATAGACACCAATACATGTGGTTCACCCAATCTGGGCTACGTCCACAAAGAAATTGCCAGACATTTTATTATACCATCCAACAAATGAAGGGATACAACCTGCAGCACATCCACTACAACTTCCTCTTCTTTATCTCATGGTCTCTCTTACACAATCATAGAGATCTTTACAATACTACAATACACTACACAGTCGTATTACAGTGTCTTCCTTTTAAAGGGGAATTATGATGGGGAAATACCACGGGTTACCCAATACCATGGGCCTATAAATTGTTGGAAAACAAAAAAACCCAAAAAACATCTTTCGAAAGCTTCACCCCTGAACCACCTTTCTTGGGGGCATTTCCCCTAGACCCCCGTGTGGGGGAAATTCCCCCCCCTCCTGCTAGGATGAGTGTACAGTCCGCCTGCACAACATATAAAAACTGGGGTACAAACACAGCTGAACAACAACATTTTTTAATCAGGAAGATCAGGCTCCACAACCAACAACCTAGCAACTTGGCATGGTCACCCCTTTTACATACTGCCTTGTCCACAAAACAAGGAAATAAGGAAAACCTCATGGGAAAAACCTCCCCTCAAACATCGAAATGAAAAAAATTGATGAATTTTTTATCGGTCCTTCACTCCACCACATGTTCACCCATCCCAAACAGTGATCTAAGATGGCAGAAAGTATTTTATGAAAAAGATTTGGTGAAGATGTCTGCAATTTTCTCAGATGATGGGAAAAACAACATATCAATGATGTGATCATGCACTAGATTCCTAATGTAGTGCATATGAATATCAATATGCTTGGTTATTTTCCTTTGTATTGGATCATTTTAAATCCTTATAGCACTTGGATTGTCACAAAAGATGACTCTGGGAATGCTAAAGGAAATCACAAACTCAAAAAGTATACCTTGCAACCACACACACTGAGTTGCAGCATTCACTGCTCCTATGTATTTTTCCTCTTCTAAAGAGAGTGCAATTTTACTTTGTTTCTTACTTGACCAGAAAACAGGTCATCCTCCAATCATGAAAGAAAATCTAGAAGTGGACTTCGAATCTATGCTATCACCTACCCAATCTGAATCAGAAAAACCAAGATGATCTAGGCTAGAATCTGCAACATAGTGAATCCCATCAAACTTCGTGCCTTGCACATAATGCAAGATTTTTTTTGTATCCCTCCAATGAAGCTCATGTGGATTCTCCATTTATCTTCAGGCCACACTCACATCATAATCAATATCAGGTCGAGCATGATTCAAATACAACAAGTTTCCAATTAGATTCCTATACAAGGTGTTGGTTCACCAACGGTGTAGAATCTGCTTCTTCAAGTCTTACCCCTTAAATGAACGGAGTATTTGTAGGATTCATTCATCCATATTGAACTTCTTTAGTAGTTATGAAGCATAATTTTACTGAGATACTTTAATTCCAAAATTGGATTGTGAAATCTCAAGCCCCAAAAATTGTGTAAGTATTCCCAAGTCAATCATGGAAAACACTTGATGCAAGGAGGTGTTCAACGAATCTATTTGATCAATGGAGATGCCTTTGATTAGTAAGACATCAACATACAACACAATAATCAAAATGGAATCATCAATCATATTCATGTACACATTCGGACCAAACTTGCATAACCAAGCTCTAGGATCTTGCTTAAGCCCATACAAGGACTTCTTCAACCTTCACACAAGGTTAGGATCAAAAATATAGCCCTCTGGATACTACATATAGATATCCTCCTCAATATATCCATGGAGTAAAGTACTCTTGACATCCATGTGATGCACTTCCCAGTGCTTGGATGCCAAAATTGCTAGGACTAGTCTTATTGAAACCATCTTTGAAACTAGTGAAAAGGTCTCATTGTAGTCAAGGACATGGACTAGGGAGAATCCTTTTGCCACAATCCTTTCCTTATACTTCACTAATGCACCATCATCAGCAAACTTGGTCTTAAATATCCACTTACACCTTACCAATTTTATGTCCGATGGAAGCTTGACTCGCTCCCATGTTCCATTCTTTTGTAGTGAATGAAACTCATCATCCATGGATTCCTTCCATCTTGGGTCATGTGAGTCTTCTTCATATGATTGAGGGTCTGAATTAAACATCAAAAAACACTTCTCAGGTAGGTAAGTATTATTCACTGAAAGAGCATTCTCAAATTGTGATCTAGTCCTCCTAGGATCCTGAGGATTCCCCACAAGTTCACCAGTTCCTTCAAGTTTCTTATAAGCCCACTAAGGCCTTGTAGGTGAACATGGATCTTCAATAAGATGGTATTCATCATCATAAATATCATAATCAGACCTATCATGAGAAAATTCACTTACTCTCACAGGTGGTGGTGCAGAAGATTCTCCAACTTCAACTGCTTGCAATGGCTCTTCTTCGAATTGAACACTCCTCTCAATGAATTCTTTTTAAGTGGTCATGTTCAGCAACTTATAAACCTTGGATTCTTTTGAATAACTATTGTTTGGTAAAACACATACCTAATTAACCGAATAAAGCTAAAACACATACCTGAATAACCAAAGTCTGATCTGAGCTTTAAGCTTTAATCCTCTGCTCCATTTTTCCAGATAAAGAACCTGCAATAAAAAATATACCTTTCTCAAAGATTTTGGATAAACAAAGATGAATAACTTAACATGAAACTCATATATAATCAAATATGAAATATTCAGTGAACTAGCTTCATATAATAGAGAAATATTATAGGAAGGAAAATTTCTTGTATTACTTGCATTATTGGCAATTAGCTATACCTACTCTGCAACCTGCACCATCGAAACCTGACCCTGGGATCCTTGCTCATCTCCCTTCAATGGATATTTCTCCAGCATTTCCTTATCAAAATTGGTTCTCTGTTTCTCAAGTCCCTCTCCTTGTATTGATAGCAAGGCTGAGAGGGTAGGCTCGAAAGGTAATTGGTTGGGGAGGTTATGGTAGTCAGAATAACTGGCATAACTAATCCCTAATTAGTATTTATATTTTTTCGTGATTTAGAGATACTCGCAGGTGTGTCTCTAGACAACAGGCGAGTAACTCACAATTTTAGTGTCCATCAATAGGTGGGTGCAACTTTTTAGGTGTTACCCGCGGGTTGTCGGTATAGACTCCCACGGTTAACCCGTGAGTTGACCAATATGAGAGTCGTGGTTATGGCTCAAAAAATGTCACAAAAATAGTTATGCTAAGGAGGGTATTGTAATATTTGTGTCCAAAGAAACTATAGTCAATTAGGATCTTCCATCCATAAGGTCCTTTTGTGTGACCAAAAATGCAGTGTGGTCACGGACGAAGATCAAGTGTCAATCTGACTGATAACAATAACCAACAAATGGACATGGTTTTCTTTGGGGCTGCAAGTCCCTCCTATTATCAAGTGGAATTCTATCCCAAGCCTTGGAGCCAGAAATCCTAAAATGAGATACATCAGGATTGTGCCCAGTCCAAGCTTTAAAAGGAGTAATTCCTTTCAATGCTCTATGAGGCACTATGTTTTGTATGTAGGCTGTATACTAGATAGCTTCAGTAAAGTCTTGGAGACAA
The DNA here is from genome assembly GCA_027924585.1 of Larix kaempferi. Classification (NCBI taxonomy): domain Eukaryota; kingdom Viridiplantae; phylum Streptophyta; class Pinopsida; order Pinales; family Pinaceae; genus Larix; species Larix kaempferi. The sequence continues at coordinate 1,009,865 of BSBM01000617.1, read as the reverse complement.
AGACTTAGACTCAAGCATGCATGTAGCCATCTGTTTGAGAGATTTGTTTTTCCTCTCAGCAACACCATTCTGTTGAGGTGTGTAGGGAATAGTGTGTTGCATATAAATTCCAATAGAAGCGTATAATTGTTGAAAATCATATTTTATTTACTCCCTGCCATTATCATATCTGAGGACCTTGATATATCTTCCAGACTGGTTCTCAACTAAGGCTTTAATAATCTTGAAAAAACTGAAAAATTCAGACTTTAATTGGAGGAAAAATACCCAACAGTATCTATGATCCAGGTGGATATCGGTGGCGACCCACCTTTTCCAACTGGCTCAAAACAGTCTTATGGCAATTTTGGTAATTTACTATTTTTAGCATTTTTCAGGTCCTGGACTTCGGGAGCCGTTTTGAGGCCCTAAACGACGTTTTTTGGGGTATCACTTACTAGAAAATTTCATGAAGCAATTTGTCTCAACTATTGTATTTCTCAGATAGATCTTTCCAATGAGCTATCGTGCGCCCCAAACGGAGATCGTATGCCAAATTTATGCCCATGGGAAGTTGATACAAAAAAACTACCCAAAACGGGGTCCACAAGACTGTGGCTTTCCATCTTCCGGGGTTAGGGTTTTGGATTTTGGGTATTTTAAAAAGGCCTTCAGAGCCTCATTGTATTCTCTCCTTATGAATGAGTGCAGTCGTCACATCTCTTCTCAGAGACAAGCCGCCACCATTCCAGCAAGCTTGTTTTTCGCTGCATTTTACAGTTTCAGCTTATTTCCTTATTGAATAGAAAACCAGTTTTACTGTATCTCTGTAATTGTGTGTTAAGCATCTTTTAATAATCTATATTCATTTCATTCTTCTCATAAAATCCGGATCAATGGTATTAGAGCGGTCTACTCCTTGTTGTCTTAATGCATGTCCCCAAGGGTAGAAAGAATTGGGTCTCGAGCTTGTTTCTCTTGAGGACAAAAGCTCTCACATGCCCAAGCAACCTCTCATGGCAGGAGAAAAGAAAGATGAAGGGACAACAGATCCTTTCAAAATGTTGCTTGAAGAAGCTCTCACGCAACAAAGGAATGAAATGATGGATAGTTTCACGCAAATCCTTCGGCGGCTACTAACAGGCGACACATCTTCCTCGAGCGGAGGCGCCACCCCGTTCAAGGTACAAATCAACTTCGATATTCCTATATTTGAAGTTCAGATAGACGCAGATGCTGTAGACAAGTGGTTGAATCTACTAGAAGGGTATTTTTCTGTCCATAACTTTTCGAATAGAGAAAATATTACTTTTGCGCTCCTCAAATCCATTCCCCATGTCAAAGATTGGTGGGAAACTTTCTGTGAGAAAAAGGAAACAAAGGAACCCTTATTATTTACAGTCATGGCCACCTGGGAATCCTTTCGGGATCCTATTAAGGAACAATACTACCCTTTTGGAAGTTATGATGACTTGTATACCAAATGGACCACACTGCGACAAGAAAGAGACCAAGCAATACCGGAGTTCACAAATATCTTCCATACCTTGCGCACCAAGCTGGGAATCAAAGATTCAGAGCGACATATGGTGCTCAAGTATCGCGGGATCTGCATAGATACATCCAGACCGAAATGGAATTTCTAGACATATCCTCCTTGTGCGCGGCCTACCGATATGCCGTCAAAATCGAGCAGAAGCTCAAACAAAAGATGTGGCAATTTGGTTCTGGGAACCCCTCACAGCAAAAGACAGGAAAGGGAGGCCCCAACCCACAGAATAAAGGACAAATCAAATATGGATAGTATCAGGACAACTGGTCCAAGCCGCAAGCAAAGAAGGACACCGGAAATACAAATAAATATACGGGGAAGTGGTGCAACTTCCATAAGAACCCTTGGCATAACACTGTTGACTGTCGCTCAAAGCAGTCGCTGGTGGCCAAAGTGAAAGCATTTGAATCAGATGCGGGTTCTGACTCTGAGTTAGAACCAGAAAGGGGAAGACAAATCATTGACTCTTTACCCAGTGCCACCATTGCTACCACCAATCTCCATCATGATGAACCAGACGAGCCAGAAGAAGGAGAGTGCCTCTTCCATTCACAGATGTGGGTAAAAGGCACCGCACTACACTTCATCGTTTATAGCAATAGCCAGAAGAACCTCATCTTAGCAGAGGTCATCAAGCAGCTGGCCCTGCCAACAACACCGCACCCACAACCCTACACCATCGGATGGCTCCGCCACGATATCTGCGTCAGCCAACAGTGTCGACTGTCGTACGGAATCAAGCCCTTCAAGGACGAGGTATTGTGTGATATTGCTCCTCTCAAAGTTTGCAATGTTCTTTTGGGCCAACCTTATTTATGGAAACATCATTTTGTATATGAGTCTAGGCCTCGTAGTGTTATTATTACTTTGAACATGAAATTATTCAGGATACCCGAGGAAGTCCCTCCTAGATCTATTTCCATGATCTCTACCAAGCAATGCAGGAAGGTCATCTCTCAAACTGGGAAATTTTTCTTCTTCATGATTCGCTCTCAGAGTGAGAGAAATATCGCAGCCACATCCAGGGCCTCCGCAGCCGATCTCTCCACACAACAGAAGCAAGTGGATAAGGTCATGGAAGAATACTCAGATTTCTTCTCCTCTCCTACCGCAGTACCTCTGCAATGCCAGGTCAAGCATCCCATCGATCTGAACCCAGGCACACCGCTACCTAATGGGCCAGTCTATCGTCGCTCGATGTTAGAAAAAGAGGAGATCAAGAGGCAGATCCAAGAATTTCTCCACAAGGCGCACATCCGTCCCATCTCATCGCGTTGTGGGAGCCTAATCGTGTTGGTGCAGAAGAAGACGGGACCTAGCGACTCTGCATTGATTATCGGGCCCTGAATAAAATCATAATCCGGAACCAGTACCCGATTCCCCGAATCGATGACCTCCTTGATCAGCTCACAGGGGCCAAATACGTCAATAAGATTGATCTGAATTCTGGCTACCACTAGGTCCCAATAGAACAGACAGATGTATGGAAGACTGCCTTCAAGTCAAAAGAAGGTCTTTTTGAATGGTTGGTCATGCCCTTTGGTTTGACAAATTCTCCAGCAAATTTTATGAGGATGATGGACGATATCCTACGACCTTTCACCAATAGTTTTGTAGTGGTGTATCTGGATGACATCCTCATCTACAGCAAGACTTGGACAGAACACTTGCATCATATTCAGTAGGTTTTGCACACCCTGAGTAGCACAAACTATATGCAAACTTGGAAAAATGCTCCTTCAGGATGGATAGGTTCCATTACTTAGGCTACATCATTGATCAGCATGGTGTGCATGTGGATCCAGCGAAGATCCAGGTCATCCGTGATTGGCTAGCCCGAACCACACTCATTGAACTTCGAAGCTTCTTGGTCCTCGCCAATTTCTATCGCAGGTTCGTGATGGGATTCTCTCATATCGCATGGGCCCTCAACCAAGTAACCAAGGGTGGCGGTAAGGAAAAATTTGTGGGGGGCCTGTCCCAACAACAAGCCTTCGATGACTTGAAGAAACATGGGATGTCGGCAAGTATATCAGGTCCTGCACCGCCTGCGTTATTGCCAAACCGACCACTAAGAAACAGGGCATGTACACCCCTCTGCCTACTCTTAATAGGTTGTGGGAATCCATCTCAATCGACTATATGTCGGGCCTCCCGTCCACCAAGAGGAGAAATGACTATGTTTTTGTGGTTGTTGATCGCTTTTCCAAGGTGGTGATTCTAGTCGCCTACACGAAGAACATCACAGCAGAAGCCACTACCAAGCTCTTCTTTGAACGAGTATGGGTACATTTTGGGATCCCACAAACCATTATCTCAGATCGTCATAGTCGGTTGCTTAGCTCATTCTGGTCGAGCCTTTGGTCACTGCTGGATACCAAGCTCACCAAATCCACTACCTTCCACCCCCAGACAAACAGCCAAACTTAGGTCATCAGCCGGATGGTAGTACATATCCTGCGCATGTAGAATTCAAAACACCCCCGCACATGGGATGAGAGTCTCCCCTATGTCCAACATAGCTACAACCAAGCCCTGCATAGCTCAACTTGCCACAGCCTATTTCAAGTAGGGTTTGGATTCCAACCATTGGGCCCCATGGATGTTGCGCTACCCCTAGCGACCACCTCGTCCCCTGCTCCACCAGAAGCTGACAAAGCCACCCGATTCATTGAGCGGATCCAGTACATCCGCCAACAGGTTCAGGATATTATACAAAAGTCTAATTCCAAGTACAAGCAGCACCATGATCAACATCGAGTGCCACATAAGTTTCAGGTGGGAGACAAAGTTTGGTTTCATTTGCAAAAAGAACAACTTACAGGGCCCCATCGGAAGGTTCGCCCACTCTGTTATGGGCCTATACCATCACCAAGGTTGTGGGTGACAATGCTTTTGAGCTCAACATTTCCCCCTTCCTTGGTCTACATCCACTTCAATGTGGCTCTCCTTCAGCCATATTTCCCACCATTATTAGATACCTCGGAGATAGCAGAGCAGTTGAAACCAACAGAGCACAACCCTGATTGCATGCAACAGGCATCCAGTGATCAGATGGTGGACACACAGACGAAGGGCACTCGACAGCAAAGGATCCAGCTTTATCGAGTCGCCAAATCAGGGCATCTCCTGTGAAGGAACGAGAGTTCCTTACTAAGTAAATAACCAGTACAACTAACGTATAAATGCCATAAATGGCTAAGTAGTAATGTAAAATGGAATGTATTATAGATGATAATGGTTACATAGTTTGGGGATTTTATAGGCCCGTCATGTACCTTTTCGACAAAAGGTCATGACTATTGATATTTGTTTAATTAATAAATTAATATTAATAGTTAATATTAATTTATTATTATTTTGTTTTTACATTTCCTTCCCCTTAAGGGAAGCTTTGTCCTCAAAGCTATATTGAAAACAGTGTATGAATTCCCTTGAACTGTCGTCTCGGGGTCCTTTCCTTTTTGTAATTGCGACACTTGATGAAATGAGACGATACGAGTTACGGATTCCCAAGGAGAATTGTTGCATCGCATCTGTTGTGGTCCATCCCAGATCTATTTTTATCGGAGCTCTAAGATCATTTTGTGGGACGGGTCATTTCAATTGTTGCTTAATATGTCGATATTTTCGCCTGTCAACATAATTCTTCTATGAGTGCTCGTTTTGACCCTGTCGTTGGTAAAAATGGCGATTATAATTGGGATGTCTGTAAGGCGTATGTGTTGTTTGTTTTTCTTTTTTTTGAATTGTGGCGAGGACTACCTTCACTTCCTCAACTTGATTTTTGGATGCATCTTCCTGGATTGGCGCTTCTTGGTTCTCTAGTAGATTTTTATGATTCTGAATCTTTTTTATTCTTTCATCTTGCGACTTTTTGTCAATTTCTAACTTTTTTATTAGATTCTCTAGTTCCTGATTACGATTCTTTAGACACTGGTTTTCGTCCTGCTTTTCCAGTATTCTTCCTTTGAGGTCTTTACCGGAGTGTTCCCTCTTACTATTGTTTTTTAATTTTTTAATTTTTGTAATCAGTGTTTTGTTATGATTTTGTAGACGAAAAATCTCTTCGGTATTGCTTGATAACACATTGTTGACTTTTGTTAGTTCCAACTTATGTGTCTTCTTACAATCGTCCTACTACTGCTAGAGTTTTTCTTTTTGTTGTTGATGATGACATGACTCAGTTTCCTAATTTTTTAGCTTTTCATGTACTTGTGCCAATTCGTCTTCTTTGTCCATGATGACTTTGATTAGACGACTAATTTCCTCTTCTAAGTCGACACTATTTCCATATGAATATTCTTCGACTTTGTTTGGTTTTTTTATCTCGTCTTCAAGTTTTTGAATGATACTTTCCAAATGTGATATTTTCTCATCTTTATCTCCTAACCTTTCTATGAGTCTTTTTTTACTATCTTCCAAAAATTGAATATTCAATTCTGACTTAGTAATCTTTAGTGTTTGCTTGCAATTTTCGAACACTAGACTATTATTGGTTGCCTGGAACTGTTCTAGGTGAACCGAAACTTCTCGTAACTGCGATTGTAACTCTGTTATCATCGTTGCCATGAATTTTGAATTCCAACTTTGACCTGGTCTTCTTGTTTGATAGCGGATTTCAATTGCTTGATGAGTCTTCCTAGTCTTCTTTTGATTTTTTCGGTGATAGAATTTTTTACTTCTTTGACGACTTTACTTGACTACTTCTTGTTTTTTTTCCCCCTTTTTTTTAAATAATTATTATTTCAAAAATAATAATTATAATAATAACTAGGTTCTTGAATTAAGGGATGAGGGATTTAAACAAATATTATCATAATATTTATTATAATAATAATAGTATTATAATATTTTTTTTAAAATGTTGGGATAATAAAGCTTTAATAAAAAATATATATATTATAATAATAACAATATTATATAATATTTGAATTTTTATTGAAAAATTAGGGTTTACGTGAGGATGGTAGGAGCAAAAATGGAGATGGGGAAGCTGTCGGATGGAGAAGGTTGGGCGAAGAGGGGCGTGGATAGCTGGACGCACAGGTGGGTAGGCATGTATGAGTGGACGCACAGATTTGTGGGGGAGGACTATGCTGTGGCAGATGGAAATAGTATGCAGGCTACGGGAGGGAAAGGATGTGGAGGTTGTGAGGATGAATGGGTGGCTGGAGGTAGGAGGGAGCGTAGGGATAGAGCTTGCGTGGAGAGAGGGGATGCAATGGAGGAGGACTGCGATGGGAAGGAGATATGAAGGACGTATGTGTGGGCGCGACGTGAGGAGGGAGGAGGGTTCATATGCGTTCAGGAGGGAGGAAGGTTGTGAGGAATGGAGGCCAAGAGTATGTGTGGGGGAAAGGAGGTGCGTGGGGGAATATTGGAGAGTGGAGGACGATCGGAGCGTGAGAGGAAAATGGTTGATGAGGTGGGGCACAACCCCGTGAGGAGGGAGTGCTGTAGGATGGCACATGTGGAGTGGATGTGGATGGGAGAGAGAAGCAGGATGAGTGAGTGTGAATGAAATAAATGAGGGCATAGATGGGAGGAGAATGGACATGATAAGCAGTGGCAGCAGATGGTTTTTTTCTCAGAAAATATGAATTTAATGTCCAAAGGCCTAGTTCAAAGAAGCTCTGACGAGTATTGGCCAAAAGCCAAGTATCCACAGAATGCCCAGAAAATGGCTCTGATACCACTAAAGGAACGAGAGTTCCTTACTAAGTAAATAACCAGTACAAGTAATGTATAAACGCCATAAATGGATAAGTAGTAATGTAAAATGGAATGTATGATAGATGATAATGGTTACATAGTTTGGGGCTTTTATAAGCCCGTCATGTACCTTTTCGACAAAAGGTCATGACTATTGATATTTGTTTAATTAATAAATTAATATTAATAGTTAATATTAGTTTATTATTATTTTGTTGTTGCATCTTGCACCAAGGCAAGTGGCTCACCCAGGGCCAAATTCGGTAGAAATTTTCTCATATGATGGGAGAACTCAACGCAATGGAGACCATTGCTTCCTAAGGAGGGAGGATTGATCCAAGTGGATATCGATGGCGACCCACCTTTTCCAATTGGCTCAAAATAGTCTTCTAGCAATTTTGGTAATTTACTATTTTTAGCAGTTTTTCGGGTCCTAAACTTCGGGAGCCGTTTTGAGGCCCTAAACAATGTTTTTTGGGGTATCATATACTAAAAATCTAATGACTAAATTTGTCCCAATGGTTTTATTTCTTGGATAGATCTTTCCAACAAGCTATCATGCACCCCAAACAGAGATTGTATGCCAAAGTTACGCCCCTGGGAAGTTGATACAAAAAAACTACCCAAAACAGGGTCCACAAAACTGTGGCTTTTCATCTTCTGGGGTTAGGGTTTTGGATTTTGGGTATTGTAAAAAGGACTTTAGAGCCTCATTGTATTCTCTCCTTACGAATGAGCACAGCCATCACATCTCTTCTCAGAGACAATTCGCCACCATTCCAGCAAGCTTGTTTTCCGCTGCATTTTACAGTTTCAACTTATTTCCTTATTGAATAGAAAACCAATTTTACTGTATCTCTGTTATTGTGTGTTAAGCATCTTTTAATAATTTGTATTCATTTCGTTCTGCTCATAAAATCCGGATCAATCTGGAAAATTCATCTATGAAGGTTAGGATGTATTTTTCATTGTCCAAAGACACATGGGGAAATGGACCTGATATATCACTGTGAATGAACTCAATGGGTATAGAGGTTCGCTCAAACTTGGCTCTCTCAAACTTATGCTCAATGTGTTTTCCTAGGATAAAACTTTGATGGACTCCTTTATAAAACTTGATGTTGGGTAGCCCTATAACCATATTCTTCTCATGAAGTTGGGAAATGTATTTATAATTAAGGTGACCAAACCTATCATGCCATAATTTTTTTGACTCATTGGCATGAGTGAGGAGAGAAGAAGGTGAAGAGAAAGGCACAAAGTATGAAAACCTATAGACTTTTGAGCTATGATCAATAGTACCTAAGGCAACAATTATTCCTGTAGAAATTTCAGAAATTTCCACATCATTAGGTGTGAAGATAATATTACTGGGGGGGGCAGTGTGATTCATATGATAGACTGACAATAGGTTTGCAGCAAGACCTAGGACATACAACACATTAGTGAAATAACCATACTCAAGATCAATACTGCCTTTACCTTTGCAAGTAGTTCAAGAGTCATCATCCAACACAATTTTTGGACCACCAGAAGAATCAAGAGAGGAAAAATACTCTCTTGTGGACACCATATGCCTTGAATATCAATAATCAATGATGAAAGAGATAGACTTGGATGTGCTTGCCATAAAAGCATGTGCTCTCTCCTTGTCTTCAGAATTGGATCCTTCTTCCTTCTTTCTTGTGACATATAGAAGAGGGATGTTGGATTTCTCAAGGAGTTGAGCCATTTGATCAATGGTCTTCTTCATGCATGATCTCTCAGGATGAAAGCCTCTATTGCAGTATGTACACTTGGACTTCTCTTTCTTCTTCTAAGAATTATTTTTGGAATTCGGGGAGTCTTCTTAATCTTTTTGCTTGTCTTTCTTTTGATATGGTGGCTTTTTGGGATTGGCCTTCTTCTTGATTTTTGAATACTTTGAATCGACAACAACCAAAGCATGGTCCTTTGATGGATTCTTTATTGTTCCTGGAAAGACCAACTTATCTTGTTCTCGTGTGAGTGATTCCATGAATTCTTCTAGTGAAGGCATCTTCCAATTTCGAACAGTGAGTTTTGTAACAAGGAAGGTCGAAACAAAGACTTAGTAATCAGGGTCAATATTTTTTTTTTTTAACAGTAACAGAGAAATAGATTGTATTTATAAAAGCTATGCACAGCTATTCATTACATGCATTCAAAAGATTTATAACAGAAGAGGAAATGTCTGGAAAGACTGTAACTATGATTTCTAACAACATGGCTTTGCAAGCTCTGAGTTTTGTCTTTCTATAACTATCCAAAATGGAGCTGGAGTAAACCCTGATAAATTGTCTATTGAGTATTATGCAGAAATGCATTGACAAAATAGATACAAAATTTTGAAACCTGAGCTATGCTGTAAATTAGCCATAATTCTTTAACTGGGCAGAAGCTGCGTCCACCATTTCCTGGTTGATTTCCTGATTGACCGTGGGGGTTTCGGGCACCCAACTTCCCTGAGTTTTCCCTATAAGAACTGCCATGTCTTCCTGCAGCATGTCCACTTTTCCCATCAGCTCGAACAAATTCTTCTCCAGGTCATCTATCCTTGAGTCCTGGCAAGAAAGCTGGGAGACCGTGTGAGTAATATCCATGGCCATCTCTTCATTTTGCTTCACGCTGGTACAGACGGCCTCGTAAGTGCTTCGAACAGAAATTTTAATGTCCACCACAGTTCGGCTCAGGGTGGCTATGGCCACCATAACACTCTGCATTGTTTCAATGGTACACGATGGCAGCAGCAGGCGACGGGAAGGAGGGGATTCTAATTCGCAGAGGGAGAGGCGACTCAGGGCACTGGAGAAGTGGGGAGGACGAGCCATCGTGGAGAAAGAAGAAGGAGGAGCGGATGGGGGAGTTATTAATGGCTCGTGGGAGCTGACAGCGGAGCTGGGAGCCATGTGACAAGTGCGAGGATGACCGGGGAGGCGTGTGGCTGAAGCTACGGAGGAGGGGGTAGGTACATTACCATAGTTTGGACAAGGGGAGAGGTGGACCCTCGAGACAATGGACCCAACCTTGATTTTTGCGATGGGTTTATTGATCCTTAACATTTAACTTAGGGAATGAAATGATACCCCATGGCCCCAATGAGGTCCTTGATGTGCCCGATTTCTAACAAGATTCCTTTATTAGCCGCTAAGTCCGCAAGCCTGTTGTTCTCTCGGTGAATGTGGAAAAAAGAGGCCTTTGAGAGATGAGCATTGGATTTAAGTCTTTGCATGTTTCTGTGGGCTTTTGAGCCAGGTGGAGCAGACCCCCTTCTCATAATTTGAATGACATGTCTGGAGTCTCCGTAGATTCTGAGATTGTCAATGCTGAAGTTGGAGGCCATGTCTAAAGAGAAAATGAGAGCTAGCCATCCTACCTCATTATTTGTCTTGCTACCTAGTCCCCAAGAGAAGGATGCAACTTTATTTCCTCCGGGATCAAAAAGTATCCCACCCGCACCTGCCACCCCAGGATTCCCTTTGGAAGCCCCGTCAAAGAAGATGCTGTGACTTTTTTTCTCCTTCCACCACCTGGAGAAAGAGTCTGGGTCTTTCCTGATTTCCCAATCAGAGTAGGAATGGACCTTTTTGGACTGAAGGAAGCTGGCCTTCACGAGCACACTACACCATTGGAGTTCAGACAGAGAGAGTGGTTCCTGAGCTGGTATGATGACTCTTTTAGAGGATAGAGACTCGGAAATCATTGTGATGGCTTTGTTGGCAGCTCTGTAGCTGTTAGCATTCTTGCCCTCGAAGATACTCTTATTTTGATTTAACCAAATATACCAGCAGATGTTCATTGGAACTAGATTCTAAATTCTCGACATTGTCTTCTTGGATCTACCAGGAAAGGTGCGTCCCCAGTGGTCAGTAAGTTATTCAAGAGTTTTAGGAAGAATGGATGGTCTCCATTGGTTCCCCAAAACTTAATCCCATACTTGCGTTGCAAAGGGACAATCCAGGAAAATGTGTTGGTAATTTTCCTCGGCAAGTTTACACAAAGTGCACCTTGAGGGACCTGCAATTCCCCTGGCTCTAAGGTTTTTAGCTGTTAACAATTTGTTGTGGGCTAGAAGCCAGAAGAAGACAGATATTTTGGGGATGTCGTCCAGGTTCCATACTTTCCCCCATCTTTTGTGGGTCGGGGAAATGGGAAGGGAGAGTTTTTCATAGCCGGCCTTGACTGAATATGTGCCTGCTTTCCCCCATCCCCGAAGGTCTTTTTCTTTTATGCTAACCGGGGATTTCCCATGCAGGAAATTGAGAAAGAGAGAATAGTCACTTCTGAGAGTAGCAGGGGGACTCAATTGCTTCCAGCTCTTCCATTCTCCAGTGTCCTTCCATATCACAAAGTCTTTTAGCTTTGTGATACCCAAATTTTCCAGGAAATCTCAAATAGAGTCAAGACATCGCATTTTACCTAGCGGCTTGTCTCCATTTATGCTGTCAGTCCAAAGGTTTATTCTTTTCCCATTACCAGGAATCCAATGGAGGTTTTCAGTAATTAAAGCCGCTGATGAGGAGATAAGTCCCCATATAGCTGTTCCTTTTTTAGAAATCGGTTTATCAAGGCATCTTTGTCTTGAGCTTCTTGTGTATTTTCTCCTTATTACTTCCTTCCACCATTCTTTCTTTCCAGAAACAATCCTCCATGATAACTTGGCACCCAGAGCTTTGCTTACTAAGGCAGGCTCACGAATTCCTATCCCTCCTCTCTTTTTCTTTTCTTTGACCGTCTTCCAGTTTACCAAGTGAAATTTTTTATTTTGAATCTTTCCCCTTGCCACAGGAACTTTCTGATCTCTTTGCTAAAATCATTTTGGATTGAGACGGGGGCCAACATTATGGCAGTTGTGAATACAGGAAATGAGGACAAGACATATTTTATCAAGGTGACTTTCCCAGCTAAGTTCAACCAGCGGGATCCCCATGAATTTATTCTTGCTTTGAATTTCTCAAGGATAGGAGTCCAAACGGAGGAAGGAGGATTTTTGAGGGAGATGGGAGTGCCCAGGTATTTAAAGGAGGTCCAGTCCATGCAGGGCTTAAAGGCTAGAATGGCTGAGATGAGTCTAACCGTGGTAGGACGACAGTTCCAGGTGTAAATATTGCACTTGTTTTCATTGTTTTTGCCCCCGAAGGTCTTAAGGTAAAGGTCAAGAGTAGTTTTAAATCTAGCAGCAATCTAGGGAGAAGCATTGCCAAGGAGAATGGTATCATCCGCAAACTGAGCATGGTTTATAGCTTGAACATTTCGGGCGTAAGCAATGCCAGGGAGAGAGTCTGAAGCTAAGAGGGAATTGAGTTTTATGCTTAATGAGTCAGCCATTATGACAAAAAGAAAGGGAGAAAGGGGGCAACCTTGCCTCAATCCATGGGAGAGGCGAAAAAAAGATGAGGGTCTGCCATTAAGGAGAGGGGAAATCATGGTGCTCCAATGCAAGCTTTCACCCAGCTAACAATTTTTTCATCAAAACCAAATTTTCTCAAAACAGCATAGATAAAGACGTGTCTTACTCTATCAAAGGCATTGGCCATGTCTAGTTTTATGGCCATACCTGCGTCGTTGTTCTGCCTGCTAGAGTGGATGGCCTCTTGCACTAAAAGAATATTATCATATATTTTCTTGCCTGGGACAAAGCCACCCTGATTTGGTGAGATTATATTAGGAAGCAGCTTCTTGATTCTGTTTGCTATGACTTTAGTGAGAATTTTATAAGAAGAGTTGCAGAGCGAAATGGGTCTGAATCTTCCTATAGAATTGACCTTTTTTTCCTTCAGGATTAGAGCTATGAAGGAGGTATTGGTTCCTCCTCCTATCTTCTCACGATTCCTGGTCCAATTTATCATTCTGAGGAGATCTCTTTTCAGCAGGTGCCAACACTTTCTGTAGAAGTGTATGGAGAATCCGTCTGGGCTAGGTGATTTTTCCGGATGAAGAGACCAAACCGATTTCCTGACTTCTTCTTCAGTAACCTGCTCAGTGAGCATGTTTTTTTCATCAGCTGAGATGAGACTGGGGATGTCTTGACACATACTATCCAAATCTGCAACTGGCGGTTCCTCTTCCTCCTTGTAGAGAGACTCAAAATGGTTTTTGACTTCACTCTTTATGATTGTGGGGTCCTCTATCTTTGTTCCATCTTCTTTGATTACGCTGAGAATGTTGTTTTTCCTGTACCTTTCCTTGCACTGGGCATGATAGAACTTTGTATTCCTATCTCCGGATTTGAGCCACAAGCATCTTGATCGGAGTCTCCATTCCTCCTCATCTCTTCTAGCCGCCTATCGAATTTGGACTTCTAAATCATTTTCTTTCCACAATGTGGCTTCAGTTATCTGATCATTTTACATTTGATCTTGCGGGGTTTTCAGTTCCTCTTGCAAGATGATGACTTCTTCTCCAGGTCTCTTCATGTTTTGCTTTGCCCATCTTTTTAGCAATGTCTTAGTGTTTTTGAGTTTGGTTTCCCAAATATACCCTAGAGAGCCAGGAATAAATTGTTTCCAGATTGCTTTGACTTCTTCATAACAATCTTGGTGCTCCAGCCATGCTGGGTTGTATCTAAAGGGAAGGGGACTGAGGTTTATGGGGAGAGAGAAAAAGAGAGCAATAGGGAGGTGATCAGAGGCAGCAGAAGCCAAGATTTTAGAGTCAGGCAAGAGGGGTTTGTTTAGAAGGGATGAGCTGAGAAGAAATTGATCAAGCCTGGCAGCAATATGACCGGGTCCAATTCTTTTGTTATTCCATGTGTAATTTCCTTGCAGGGGTTTTATATCCACAAGATTCCATGATGCCTAGAAATCTTCCAGTCTCTCTCCAAACTGGTCTCGAACCTTCGAACCTCCTCTGTGTTCATTAGCACTTATGGTGACATTAAAGTCTCCAGTGACTATGCAGGGAGAAGAGTTTCTACCAAGTTGAAGATCTATAAGATCTTCCCAAAAGTTTTCTTTGAGCCCATGAAGCGTAGGCCCATACACATTTCCTATCCAATATTTTTCATTATTTGACAGATCTTCTAATTCAGTAAAGAGCCAGTTTCTATTATTAAATGTATAGTTACACTTGAACTTACCTTTGTCCCACCAGGTGATGAGCCCTCCTGAGGCTACTACAGAGTTGATTGCCATTCCTTCTCCTTTGGGCCAGATTTGAGATAAGGTTTTGAGACAGTCTGCCTCCTGCATTTTAGTCTCCTGGAGCATGAGTATTGAGGGGGTTTCCAACTTTTTGATCCTTTTGATTGCTTCCATCTTTTTCTTACCTCCTAAACCTCTGCAATTCCAGGAGACTATCTTCATTATTTTTTAGAGTGGTTGGACACTACTCTTTCCTTCTTCTCCTCTACCGTTCCTTGAGTTTGCTTTGTGTTGGGTAGAATTCTTACATGCTGGTCAAGACTGGTTTGCTTACCCGCCACTTTGTCTCTGGCCGTTTCTTGTTCTCTTACGACCTTGTTAAGCTTCCTGCCTTTTTTTGTTTGAGGTTCCATTTCTTCTTCCTTACTTTTTGAGGTTTCTTCTATAAATAGTTTGGCTTTTTCTCTTGTGGCTGAGCCCCCTAAAGCTTTGGGTGCCTCACTTTCAGGCTCCTCCTGTTGTGCTGAAGACATTATCCGGATTTCTCCTTCCTCGAGTTGTTGGTTAGTGGTCTCCTGTATTTCTTCTTCTCTGGCTTTTTCCATCGCTACCTATTGAACTTGGCCAAGAACATGGGCCTGCTCATCCTCACCCATTTCCGATGCTAGAAGATGAAATTTATTGGCTTCTCTATTTGTGCTTTGTTGCTTGTTGGTCGTTTCCTTCCTTTTTGGTGTTGCTTGGGGAGGGAAGGTTTTTGAAGGCTTCCCTCCCTTTTTTCTTACCTCATTCCAGTCTCCCTCTTGGGATTCTTCCGCTTCCTATGACTTCCTTTTAGGGCAGAGCTTAGCAAAATGTCCATATTCGTGACATACTTTGCACTTGAAAGGAATCTGTTCATAGTCCACAGTTTGAAGGTGGTTCCAACCATCCATCGACAGGCTTATAGCTTCTGGGAGCCCTTTCTCAAGGTCCACTTCTACGCATATTCGGGCAAAGGAGAACATAGGGTGTTTTGGCTCAGATTTATCTATGTATTTCCCCAGTGAGTTGCCAATAGCTCTCAAATCTTCATCATTCCAGCAGTGCAATGGGAGGTGCGGCAGCTTGACCCATACTGGAACTGCTGAGGGGATGTCCTTTTCTGGGTCAAATGAAAGATCCCATTTGTTAATATACATTCCTCTAGGTCCCATAAAATAGGGTCCGTTTCTGAATATTAGATCTCTGTCCTCTTTTTTTTCAAAGTAGAAAACAAAGAAACCCTTGCCGCAGAAGATCTGCTGAACTTCTCCTTGAATGAGAGGACGCCAATTTTTGCTAAGCCGGGTCTCGATTGATCTCGGGGAGGGCCACAGCCCTGTGAAATGACCAACCAAACCTTTTTTTGAGAGGGCGAGGGATTTACATTTAGACGTCATGGAACCTAGCTTGACTTCAGGGATTGCTGATTTTTTAACGAACCTCAAGTCCATCGGCCCAGTCTTCTTAGAGGACGAGGGTTGGGCCACAACCAACGAGCGGAAGAGTTCATCGAGAGGCACACGGACCGGATCAGGGGCGGATCCATGAGGGACAGTCGGCTCAAACCCTAAACCAGAGCACTATCTCCGGCTCAAACCCTAAACCAAAGCCTCCCTAATCAATAATCGATAAAAGAGTCCTCGGAAGATCTCACACTTGAAGCAGGGTCAATATTTGAGAGGATGTTCAATATCAATTTCTCATATTTCTTATCAATTCCACACTACTTCAATTGTATAACAAGAGCTTTAAAATTTAAGAAAAAGTCTTATAGGGTCTCGAAATTGCTTGGACTCAGTGAAACTAGTTCATTCTCTAGTTGGTGGCCCCTCAACTCATCAGTCTTACCAAATAAAGTTGAGCTTGACCCAAAACTCGTTAGGAGTGGTAATACCATCTAGATGGAAAATAAGATCCTTGGATGTGCTGACACACAAGACACCATAAGCCTCATGTCTTCTGTTAAGCCACTTTGCCTTCGCAATGAGAGTAGTAGGCTCAATTTCAATAGACATAGTCACCCTGTAGAGGCCTTTACTCCTCAAAAATATATCCATCTGTGCATTCCAGTCAAAATAATTGAATGGAATGAGAAATATTTGTTATGACTGGTCCATGGAATCTCTGAATTGTGCCTCTGAGATGCTTGGTTGCGCCCTTGAGATGCAAAATTACACCCTCTGGGAGACTGAATTGTGCCCCCTAAGAGACTGGTTCAATCAAGCAAGAAAAAAGGAGAATAGAATATATTAATATCTCTTATACCATGTGAAAATATTGTTCAACCCAAGATCTAATCAAGCAATTACACACTCTCACAAATTGCCTTCCAAAAACTAGTCATTGACCACATAAAACAATCATGAATATGATGCAAACAGTATAACTCTATTGAATAAGTATACATCAGCCAAAATTAGGCATTGTAATGGATTTCCAAATATATAATTACATCATATATTTGAAATCCGAAGAAGGCATTCTAAATCCTCACAAAAGCAAGCTTACTAAAAAGATGAAAAAACCCCTAGGTGCAAAAAGTGCTTTCCAAATCACCTCTAAGGATAATGAATTGGTAAAATAATATTTGTATGGTGATGTATGATGTAAAATCATCCTAATTACATCTTTTAGAAAGAGGAAACATCATGGAGGGCTAGTTGGCCAAAACCCTGCTAAAGCCAAGTCAACTAGGTTTTAACTTTTCACCAAAATCAGTAAAAAGTAGGATAGCACCCTTATAATCCAGGAATGGAATAAAATCTAACAAAATATCAGGAAATATTATCCAAGATCTTCAAAAGCGTTCCCTGGTGACTCAGGATGGATTGTGGTCCCATAAAAGACAAAATAATGGCCAACTACTTAGTCAGCACCTAGGAATTAATAAAAAATTACTAATAATCTATCTCCTAAGTATGGAATGGGTATGAATGGATTTTGAATATTCTAACAATTTCTATGAGAACATTCACATGGAACAACCACAAGGTTTTTTTCGAAATCAAAAGGGAAGGTTTGTTTGCAAGCTCAAGAATTCATTGTATGGCCTGAATCAATCTCCCAGGCAATGGTATAAGAAGTTTGATTCTTTCATGGTCAGCCAAAATTTTATCAGAAGTGAGTATGATCATTGTGTTTACTTTAAAAAGTTGGAAAATGGCATATTCATTATTTTGGTGTTATATGTTGACGATATGCTTGTAGCAAGCAAGAGCATGTTAGAAATCAACAGGTTGAAGGCTCGTATAATGTCCCTCGAGGCTATCAAAATTTCTAAGTTACATATCATTAGATATATGAGGATAATTACTATATTTTTAGTGCAACAGATAAACCATAAACATTTAATTTCTTTTTTTCCAAAATTAATTGCGACACAAAATCCAATAATTAACAATAATTTAATATAAATTCATTAACACATCTAACATTTGATCTAAGGTTTGGTAAGCCTTCTTAACATCATCTAACATCATCAAACCTTAAATCCAAGCCATATAAAATATGATAACCACTTCTAATGTCTAATTATTCTTAATCCCAGTTAACTAGTAATTAAGGTGTTTATTACGACACTTAATGACACTTAGTGCACAAATGATGGCACTTATCACAAATCCAATTGTTTAACAAATAACCATATATTACCAATACCAATGGCTTAATAACATCTAATTTCATGTAAATAAGGCCTAATTACCAAAATTACAATAATTAATCATGGTAATTATGAAAGAGAGTCCACAAGACTAGCTAACCAATTTTCCAATATAAGTAGCTAGTCTTGCACAAAATCAACTTGTAACCAGGCCATTAAACCAAAAATAAATCCTACAACCATTAACAAAATATTTAAGCATGACCCTACATCCAATTAAATTTTTATTTGCAAATCATTCCAATTTCGCATAAGGTGATCTTTTCCATCGATTCCAATGAAACTAGTTAACATTCACCGTAAGGAATTGAGTCTAAATAACTAAGCCAAATGAAATGAATCCATAATTAAAGGATCATACCTAATAATTATCCACCTACATCACAATAACATGTTAGAAACATATAACATGTCTGTAGCATTCTGTTTTTACGAAAATGGAGATTTCAATCCACAACTAGTTATCAATTTTCACCGCAATGTACCTAGTTTCCAATTTAACTTTCCAAATCCCAAATAAAGAGAAATATATGAATATTGTAGATAATGGAAAGCGTATAAGGTTTCACCTATATTCATATGGTTTTATCTTTCCTCCCAGATACATTCCATTAAATAATTCACAAAACTAGCTAACTCTACTCATCTGAATTGACTAGTAATTCTAGGAATCGCTAGAATAATTAAATCCACGGCTCATAGAATCATTCAAATTCCATTCCAACTCTAAATAAAATGATTTATAATTAATAACAAAGGTATATCTCATTCTAACATTTCTTTGAACACTTCATATGCCAAGTCACAAATATACTCAAAGCAATTCCATTGAAGGAGCTAGAAATTGGAAATTGATCTAGAATTTCAGTAGACATTTCCCAAATGTTAGATTTTCATCATTTAATTCAATATGATCTAGGATATTAACTGAGAGAACAACATGTACAGTATATCAAACATAAGATACAATATACACCAAGCATTTCACTGGGGAAACCATAAAGGAGAAAACCCCACAACTTCCTCAGAGATATAATGAGCACCAATACAAAACCCCAAAACAAGAGATAGTCTCCTAGCAGCTTATCCTCCTCCACTTGTGCGCACTCCTCCTATCTCTCACTAATGTGAATTGAGTGAGTGTGTGAATGGATAAATAGAGAGGTGCTCCTCTTTATTTATACTTTACCTTTACTTGCCTTTTACTCTAACCGGGCCGACCTCCCTTAGGAGAGTCTAATAAACCATTACCATTCATCACTAGGCCGACCCCACTAGGGGAGTCTAATAACCCATGAAAGACACAACTCCTGGGTCTAATGCCCCATCATACATGGGAATATGGAACGCAATGACTTTACATGACCCAAATACAATAATGACTTCTCTGATCGGAGGAATAAACATCTTCGTCGGAGGTAAAACAATAAAATATAAATACAATATAAAATATACAAGTGAATACATTCGGAAGTTACAAATACATCAACACTCCCTCTTAACTAGGAAGGTATTCTCTTGACACAGGAATCAATACATATAGGCACAAGTATTCAATACTGGAGCTGGATCATCATCACTGGATCACTGGAGCATCATCGTCACTATCGTTGTACTCGTCATCTTGATCACTAGTGCTATTTCTCAATTCTTCTCGTCATAGGAAGTTCTATAGAGCCAGCCCTTTTTCATGTTGGATGTAGGCTTAGCCTCCATGTAGGTCTTCATCATCTCTACAAGCATCCTATCTAGTGGAATCTCAGAACTAATTATGTGCATCTGCAAAACCTGAAAAGAGCATCTCAGGACTGATTATGAGCTTACTGCTCAACCTATAATATCTCCCAGGACTGATTACATGCGACCAAGAAAAACCTCGAAAGAGCATCCCAGGACTGAATACGAGCTTCCTGCTCAACCTATAGGATCTCCCTGGACTGATTACATGCGAATAAGAAAAACCTCGAAAGAGCATCCCAGGATTGATTATGAGCTTCCTACTCAATCTATAAGATCTCCCAGGATTAATTACATGCGAACAAGCAAAACCTCGAAAGAGCATCCCAGGACTGATTACGAGCTTCTTACTCAACCTATAGGATCTCCCAAGACTGATTACATGCGAACAAGCAAAACCTCAAAAGAGCATCCCAGGACTGATTACGAGCTTCCTGCTCAACCTATAGGATCTCCCAGGGAATGATTATATGATATCAGGCAAAACCTCGACAAAGCATCCCAGGATTGATTACGAGCTTCCTCCTCAACCTATAGGATCTCCCAGGGAACGATTATATGCCACTACACAACCTGCAACATATCCACGGCCACGGAGTATCATCCGGATACTCATGATCATACTGATCATCCTCGCACTGAGCATCATGAAGATGCTCATGATCATATTGATCATCATCATACAGAACATCATACAGATGTTCATAGTGGAGCATCATCCGGATGCTCATCACACAACACTTACATCTACAACAATGGGGAGGACCCTCCTACCACCATGCTTGGAAGGGATCCTGCATCTGTATCCCATCACTTCCTCCTAGAAGTATCTTCAATATGAAGAAGACCAAGCCTCTCTTGAAATACTCAAACTTCACCCTAGCCAGTGGATTGGTCAACACATCTGCTATTTGCTCGTCCGTCGCAACATACAAGAGATTCACTGCTCCTCTCTGCACCATATCCCTTATATAGTGATACTTGATCTCGATGTGTTTCGACTTGTCATGGAAAACGAGTTCTCAGACAACTTCACACAACTCTGGTGGTCATAGAAGATACAAGTAGCATCCAACTGGAGATCGAACAAATCAAGCAATAGATTCCTTAGCCATACTTCCTCACAACTAGCTGAACAAGCTTCAGCATACTCTGCTTCGGCTGTACTCAGTGCTGCGCAGGATTGCTTCTTGCTAAACCAAGAGATCACACATGATCCCATACTAAAGCAGCACCCCAAAGTTCTCTTCCTATCTGCAGCACTGCCTGCCCAATATGAATCAACATAACCCTCCAGGTTAAAATTTTGATTCGCATCATACTTGATCCCATAATCAACTGTACCCTTTAGGTACCTCAGAATATGCTTTACAGCAATCAAGTGAACATGTCTAGGATCCGTCAGGAACTGGCTTAAAGTGTTCACAGCAAAGCAAATATCTGGTCTTGTGTCCATCAGATACATCAAGGACCCAATCATATGACGATACATTGTGGCATCAACTGACTCTGATGAAGCATCACTCAATAGCTCCATGTTCGATTCCATAGGTGTGGCCATGGCCTTACAGTCCATCATCCCGAACTGCTTCAGAATATCTACTGCATACTTCCCTTGTCCAAGGAAGATTCCATCTACATTCTGCCACACCTCCATACCTATAAAGTAATGCATCATACCCAAGCCCTTCATCTCGAACTCAACAGCAAGCTTCCTCTTCGTATCAACAATCAACCCAATCTCACCTATCATAAATAGGTCATCTATATATAGTAGGAGTATCATTGGATTGCCTTCCTCAACCTTGTAGTAAAGGTTGGAATCCGCTTTACTCTTGGTAAATCCCAAACTAGTCAGGAAGCTATCAATCCTGCCATACCATGTCCTGGGTGCTTGTTTCAAACCGTACAAGGATTTCTTCAATTTGCACACATGTGACTCCCTGTCATGTGTCTCAAATCCAAGTGGTTGCTTCACATACACTTCCTCTTCGACTGCACCATTCAAGAAAGTTGTCTTGACATCCATATGGTGTATCTTCCATTTCATCACTGCAGCCAGAGCAAGTACTGTTCTGATGGAAGTGTATCTGGCTATAGGTGCAAAAGTTTCTTCATAATATATCCCTTCTTTCTGGAAGAAGCCACGAGCCACAAACCTTGCCTTGTATTTCTCTATGCTACCATCTGCAGCATGCTTGATCTTGTAGATCCACATGGAAGTCACCACAGACTTCCCTATTGGTCTTGGGACCACATCCCAGACATCATTCTTCATGATCGACTCGTACTCCTTGATCATGGCATCCTTCCATTACTGCATCTCTGATCCTGGGAACTTCAGATTCTTCAATATATTCAATAGGTCGTTTTCTTGAACTTCATCGCTGGAACAAATGTCGTTGTCCTTCTTTTGTAGGTGATTGTACACGATCTTTCCTACAAGTCAAATTCAATTGCATGATTAGAAACTTCTCATAGTTTTCATAACAAAATATTATGCATAAAGACATAGGTCACACAGTCATGCAATTATCTTAGCCAATGCTTCAATACAACATTTATCCATATCATGTAACTTTCTAGATGCCTTCCATCTCTACCAGAACATTGTTAAGAGTGTGCACTACTCCCAACATGTCAGCAAAGAAGTTTCAATCTAGATAAGTAGCAATGGAGTGTTGTACAGTACCATAGGCCACTTACCCATTGCTATATTAGTAGTATCTTGTTTATTAAATCAACTTTTCTAAAATGCATAATATACATCCTAAATCTAGGAACATAAGTATGTACATGACTGAACAACATCATTTAAGTAATTATATATACAAGAAATGACAATTCAAATACTTATCTTTGTTTGGTTGTTGGGTGGACTCCCTCTCAATCTTTACTTCCTTGCAGGAACTACTGGAGTCTCTGATAGTGTGCACCTTAACCAATGCTGAAAATGGATGAGAGGTTCTTCCATAGATTTTTTTTTTCCAGAGTCCAACTCTGCAGTAGCTTCTTCTACTCCCTTCATGTAAAACTTCATTACAATACATATTCTTCATCACTTGAAGAATCTTCATTGTCTTCCCTGGTTCTCTTCCTTGGAGGTTCATCATCCTCTGCAGTGTGAGCATGATGTCTTCTCTTGTTGTTCTTCTTCTTGTGGGAGATGCTTTTGTTCCTGTGACAATCTCTAGAATAGTTTCCCATCTCATCACAAGTATAGCATCGAATGTGAGAAAGATCTCTCATGGATTCTCCAAAGTTCTCCCTCCAATTCTGGTGGTGGTGTTTACCCTTCTTGTGATGAGGATGTTCCCTCTTGTGGTTATTCTTCCTGGTGTGTGCTGTGAGAGCCTAGTCTTCATTATCCATCTTTTCTTCTCGAGCTACAATTCGAGCTTCTTCTTGTGAGCATTCCTCCCACAGCCTACTGAATGTGATGAGCTTCTTCCTAGCACAAATTCCTTGAATGAAGGAATCCCATGACCTAGGAAGACCATTCAAGGTGGTCATCACAATTTCAACATTCTCTATATCTTCTCCCATAGATTCAAGTTGTTCTTTGATTTGAGAGACCCTAGTAAAGTAGGATTGGATGGTATCTCCATTCTGAATCTTTACACTCTTCAATTGATTCTCCAATGTCATCTTCTTATTTATATTCTTTCCTTCAAACAGCTTGGTCAACGAATCAAACATCTCCTTGGGTGTCTTTAAAGAAGACACATGTGGTATGAGATGGTCTTTGATAGAATATGCAATTATCCTCTTGGCCTTGACCAAGTTCTTCTTATGTAAGGCCTTAGCCTCATCTCCCTCTGGAACTGGAACTTCTTCACTTATGTAGGTGTCCAATTCATTCTCTTCTAGAATTAACCCAATCCTATACTTCCATGCTCAGAAGTTATCAGCCCCTTCAAGATTATCCTCAAGCTTGGTGTGGTGAGACATCTTTTAAAGAGTACTTCAAATGGAATGATAAAAGTTTTAGGTCTTACCACTTTGATTTGTTGAAACTAGATCGGGAGCTGGCTAGGGTTTGGCAGAGAAACCCTAAAAATCCAAACTTGGAATTTCAAACTTATGTCTGGACAAGGAGATGCATTTGACTGAGGTGAGTAAGCTGGTGTGCTCAGATTTTGAAAACTCCAAAAATTGACCCTTCAAAAATGACCTGCGAATTTCGGATCTGCAACTTCTGTCAAAATCTAGTTTTCTGGTTTTTCTGGTCCAAAAATCAAACTAGGGTTTGATAGATCCTAGGTTTTTACCCAACCAAAAACTTCGATCTTGGTCTCTAAATTTTGATTTTGCTGAGGAGAGAAATCCTGTGCTGAGAGCACTCCAAAATTCCACTTCTGTCAAAAACCCTAATTTCCCGCAGCAGTGACGAGCCAAAAATGAAAATGCTCAAAATCCAATTCTGTTTGACATAAATATATGCCATATTGTTTCTGGTGCATCTATGAAATTCTGGATCCTCGGGGTCTGAAACTTTGGCCTGTGGTAGAATGACCAGTCCTCGGGGTCTGAAACTTTGTTTTGTGGTAGAATGACCAGTCATCTTTCCAACCCCACTGATCTGAGCTTCAATGGATTCTCCATGAGAGATATATGCTAAGTATCGTAACATGACCTATTTATGGTATGAAACAACATAGCGAACTTGTACGGAGTGCCACGTGTCACTATTTCAACTTTGGCCTATGAAAATCGAACCCTGTGAAACTACAGTATGTGCCCTAACTGAAACTTTTTATGTAATTCCATTTGGATCTTCCTAGCCTGAGATATGACCTTTGTTCCTAGTTCACCTGTTTAGGGATGCATTCTGGAAGAGGTGGAAACCCTGACTTGTACGGATCATATCTCACAAAGTACAACGAATTTGAGGCTGAAATTTTTAATCAAGGTACATCCGTGTCTAATATGCATCCTGTAAAAAATTTAGATCTTGAACCTTCTCCAAAACCGATTTATAGCGAAAGTTCCACGATGACTAGTTTTTACTATACCAAGCCCTAGCTTCCAATTTGTTACAAGTGCAACAAGTGTCGTAAATGCCATGCAATGCCTTCCTTCAGGATAGCTCTGATACCATGTTAGATTTTCATCATTTAATTCAATATGTTCTAGGATCTTAACTGAGAGAACAACATGTACATCATATCAAACATAAGAGACAAGAGACACCAAGCATTTCACCGGGGAAACCATAAAGGAGAAAACCCTGCGACTTCCTCAGAGATAGAATGAGCACCAATACAAAACCTTGAAACAAGAGATAGTGTCCTAGCAGCTTCTCCTCCTCTCTATCACTAATGCGAAGTGAGTGAGTGTGTGAATGGATAAATAGAGAGGTGCTCCTCTCTATTTATACTTTACCTTTACTTGCCTTTTACTCTAACTAGTCTGACCTCCCTTAGGAGAGTCTAATAACCCATTACCACTTGTCACTGGGCCGACCCCACTAGGGGAGTCTAATAACCCATGAAAGACACAAATCCAGGGTCTAATTCCCTGTCATACATGGGAGGATGGACCTTAATGACTTTACATGACCCAAGTACAATAATGACTTCTCCGACCGAAGGAATAAACATCTTCGTCGGAGGTACAACAATTAAATACAAATACAATATAAAATATACAAGTGAATACATTTTGAAGTTACAAATACATCAACACCAAACACTATGAAAAATATTTCCTCTCACATTCCCACACACATTTCAAGCATATTTATCAGACATAATCATAAAAATAACACTCAATAATTTTACAAACACTTCATCTTCCAAGTCTCCAAACTATGCAAAACAATCCAATGGAAGAACTAGTTTTTGAATAAAATGTAGAAGCATTAAAGAGAAGTGTCTTAAACCATTTAGATGATACTGTACCATCAAAATACACATTATATAATGAACAGGTGAATAAATATCAATTTTTTAGTAGACGTGACAAATAATAATTTCCTCAAACAATTTGTGCACAAAATCCCCAAAACTAGTTTCCAATTCCTTCACAAAATCCACTTGCATAAATAGATTGAATTCCACGAGAAATTTCTTCCACAAATAGCTCATACATTTCATCAAACATTTCATGTGAATCCATAAATAAATTATATCAGAGCCAAATAAATTAAATAAACATGAGATAAAGAACTTATCTTTTCCAAATACGCAACCGGGATCGATCGTGCCACGTTTCACCCAGTCGTAGACACAATGCAAGCCAAAAATCACTTTGCAATGGTCAGCCCCGAGCTGTAACCATGATGCCACAAGAAATAGTGCACTTAACCATGAATTTTCTTAAGAAATCATTCCAACCACAACCCAATGGCAAGTGTGGCCTCTACTTCCACTCCAGGGCAATTCCGGTGACTCTAGGGGCGCAACAGTCCAACCACAACCCAATGGAAACTAGCACTTCCAATCTAGGGGAATTCCAGTGGCTCTAGGACAACCAAAAATTCAAGGGAATGGACCTCACCCTTGCTACCAAACTAGGATCTCCAGAGGAAACACACAGCTCTATCCAACCACAAATCCAATGGCAGTGGACCTCACCCCTACTGCCAATCCAAGATCTCTAGAGGCAATTCCAAGACATACACCATGGCTCAAGAGTAACTCAGATTGGGAACAAGCTTTACAATGGTGCAATGACTAGCAAGGATCTCATACCAAGAGCATCAAAATCAAACCACAAGTTCCAAACACACGCACAAGAGAAAAAGAATGAACCAACACACAAGGGTGACTAGCCAACACAAGCAAATCGAATTCCTTCATGAGCAATTAAATTTGGGGGGGAGAGAGAGAGAGAGAGAGAGAGAGAGAGAGAAGGGATGAGTTACATTCCAAAAATAGAAAATAAGAGTTACACATCATGAGGCTACACCAAGAGACACACTAACCCAACTCAAGGGGGGCCACTAGGTGAGAGAGAGAGAGAGACTCTAACACTAATAAAAATTAATCCCAAAATAAATGAGACCAATGAGTAACATAACACATGAGGGTACAAAACCAATATGGTCCACCAAGTCCACAAGAAGGGTGTATAACATCAACATAGACACACAAAAAAAGGTAACACTTTTCCCACAACCCCTTGCTTGTAACATCATGGTTCGTAATATTTCTTTTATTTGGCATCGGTTGATATCAACTATTTTATTTTATTAATTAATAATAACAACATAATAATAATAATGTGCAAACCACAGTCCTGCCACCTTGTGCCATAATTTCACAACATCAAAATAATAATAACATGTGCAAGGGATAAACCATAGGGTATTACATCCCCCTCCCCTTAAACCATGCATCGTCATTGATGCATATTGCATGCGTGCCTTTATAAAAGGATAATATGCATGTCCATACATGCCTCAGAAAGATAACATCTTTATAACCACAATACTTCCCACTACCACCTACTTTCGTGTCCATCTCCACTACCCATGGGAGAATCGAGACTAGTATGGTGGACTCAAGGAAGCAAGGGTTGATCTTCAATTCCCATCATAGGGTCTTCAATCCTCTTTATAGGGTCTTCAAACCTTCAACAAAGACACATCCACCTAAAATCATATTTCAATCACTCATATGATTAACATTAGGTATAAAAATATATGATACGTGATATTCTTCATCAAGGATACATTCTTCACATTCCAACAACACACGGTTAGTGGCAAATATATATATATATATATATTATATATATATATATATATATATATATATATATATATATATATCTTGTTAATCTTAGACACATAAAATACATCTTCAAGATACATGATGCATGAAATAAATCACACGAAATACATCAGTATATACAAGGTACACGAGATGTAGATACTTCTTCAACAAAATACTTAAAATGCATCTAACTAAATATTATTCTAATCAATTTCAATCATATGAAATACATCAGGTGTATCAATGAATTTCATGAAGGGAATCAAGTATACCATTCAATCTCATGAAGTGCATCAAGTGTGTACACTTTCTTCATGAAATGCATTCCATTCAATCAATCACATGAAATTCATATACTTTACCTACATATACATGAAATACTTCATGCATATGCTATATCAACAAAATACATGAAATGAATCTAAGATATATGAAATTCATTCCAATTGGTCAATAAAGTGAGATGCATTACCAAGATGCTTTTACATGATTTATCACCCTAATACTTTCCCTACAAGGATGCATGAGATTTACCATGATACTTTACAAATATTCCTTTCAACAAAGGTAGTTGATATACCACAAGGATACCCTAACAAGATACTTTCCAAAAAAATCACAAGGATATTTTTTAACAAAGATACTTGTATTATGGAAAAGAGTGAACTCATTTTACAGGTCCTTAACTTATGAAGGAAAAAATTGGAAAAACTTGTTTGTATTTTGCTTCCCGACGTTTTGGACTTCTAATGTGAGTCCATCCTCGGGGGTGAACAATACAAGCTTGAGATAATTCATTTATTAGCAAGAGAGATTTTAATAAATATCAAAGATGATACCTTAATAATCCATGAACTTGTGGGCTATAATTCATTAATTTATGTTTTGTGCTTAATTTTATTTATAATTGGTTTCCATGTGGAACTTAATCTCAACCCATCATCTCTGTTTAGTGTGTTCACCCACTTCTCAATTTTTATCACTTCTTTTACCCTTCTTTTCAGATAGTGTTCTTCCCTAACAATTAATTTTGTGTTTTCTAAGCATATGTGGTGGGATGAGGTATGGGAGTGTTCTGCGAGGGCTGATTTTGAGGCTCTATCATTTAATATGTCTGATGCATGCTCTTTTAGATGGGTTTGGACTGATCTTTTGGTTTATTCCATAGCTTATTTCACATGAGCAGGGTATTGAGTATACCCCTTTTTGGAGTATTGGTTCCACTCAGTCCTTTGTCGAGTCAACCATCCCTTTGAGAGTGTTGGGTGGGGTAAAGGCTACAAGGATGTTATATTTTTTAAGGGTAATGACAATGCGATCTGTGGTTACTTTAATGTATGGTAAATATATCTTTGGGATGTTTCTTATATGACGAGTGTGTTTTTTGTTTTTTGATTGGAGGATTTCCTTGTTAATATGGTTTTTTTTATAACCATTATTCATAAAAACTCTCCTGAGGTGGTCTAGCTCTTGGTTCAAATGTTCATGATCCGATATTCTCGTGGATCTTGGATCTTGTTGCAAGGGTTTTAATGACTCCTATTTTTTTTGGATGGTGGTATGATTCCGCGTGCAAGTATCTGTCGGTGTGGGTATTCTTCCTATAAACTCGATGCCCTAAAATCCCATCTTCCTTCTTTGTGAGAATAATATCTAAGAATGGTATCTGGTTGTTTTCGAGTCAATTTCTATGGTGAACTTGATATGTATCGAGAGGTTGTTGAGGTGGGAAAGAAATTCTTTCAACTTCTCCTTTCAATTCATTCAACTTCTCCTTTCCATGTCTCCATTTTGAAAATATATCATCTATGTACCTTTTCCACACTTCTGGTGTCAAGGGGAACGATTAATAGCTCGGTATTCAAAGTTTTCCATGTAGATGTTTGCGACCACTGGGGATAGAGGAGCGTTGCGCGTAGTTTTGGCCTATTTTTGACCTATTTTGGGTTCTTTCTAAAAATATGTAATTTAATCCCGGATAAGGGATTGGAGTCTATTTTCTAATATGGGTTAATAGATTAGGGTTTTGGATGCTACGGAATACCTATATTTGTATTGTGAGTGGTTAATAATCAATATGAGAAAATAAGAGGTGTGGCTCTACGTTTTGTTGGTTTTCTCAGTTAAGGGTTTTCAGGGTAAATGTTTGTGTATTATGTGTGAATGATGTGGTGTAATATTTGTTTCTCTTAAAAGAATCTGATTATGTATGTTTTTCTTCTCTCTACAAGTTTAAATATTACATGTGGTATCATAGCTCAATTATTGGCTTGAGGGGGACGCCTTTTTTGCTGAGGGTTTCACGTGGTTGATAGATCTTGGGTTTGTGATAAACCTAGGTTTAGTGGGATCTTTGCAGCATTGATTTGTGCATTTAAATAGAATGGAAAGCAATCCCAAAATCGAGATCAAGAAATTTAATGGCCAAAACTTTTAGCTATAGATGCTCAAAATGGAGGATCTTCTTGTAGATCGAGAACAGTGGATTGTTGTGGATCCAGGCAGACAACCCACTGGAATGTTAAAAGGAAACTAGGAAAAAATAAAAGAAGGGCAAGGAGTATAATCTGATTGTGCCTATTAGGCTCTTTGTTTTTTAATGTGTATGGACAAGATAGTATGGTAAATATGTGGACGAAACTAGGGAGTTTGTATCAATCAAAATCCCTACTAAACAAGGTGTTTCTGCAAAAGAAACTATATCACCTTGGAATGGATGAGAACAACATGTGATAGAGCACCTAAATGTCTACAATACTCTAGTAAGTCAAATGACCTCTATTGTCATTAAAATGGATGAAGAAGGTAAGTGTATTACATTGTTTTGTTATTTTCCATATTCCTAGGATAACCTAATTGTAGCCTAGGTAGTGCTAGTCAAGCAGCCTTAAAATTTGATGAAATAGTAGCATCCATGTTGTCAAAAGAGATGAGGTGTAAAGCCATGGTTAATCATAGTATGGATGTCTTATCTATGAGAGGCTTCCCTCAGGAGAGAAACAAAAATAACGGTTCTGGGGGGAGATCTAAATCTGAGGGTAAATCTGAATCCCTGGGAAAATTTATAAGTACTGGAAATGTGGTAAAGCTAGGCACTATAAAAAGGATTGTAGATCTAAGAATGTGGAGAAACTGAAGGGATATGAGGATTGGTATGTGTGCCTAGCTTCCATAGGTAATCATTCAGAATGTGATATATGGATGATTGAATCAGGTGCTTCAATTTATATGACCCCTTATAGGAAATGGTTTTGTGAATATTAAAATGTACAATGGAGGAGATGTGTCCTTGGGAGATGATTCACCATCCAATATCATTGAATGTGGAAGATTCAAGATGAAAATCAAGGATTGAAGGATCATAACTCTCCTTGGATTACTACACATTCCAAATCTAGAGAGAAACTTGATATATGTCGAAAAGATGGAGGCTACAGGTGTACAGACTGTGTGTGGAAATGGAAAATGCAAAATGGTTCGAGGATCAATGGTATTGATGAGGGGAGTTCGGTTTGGAACTATGTACAAACTATTAGGAAGCACCATCATTGATGAATGCATAAGTTTTGTTGTGCTCGAGGGAGGAGATAAAGAAGGAAGAACCTTGACTGCATCAAAAGGAAAGACAATGCCATGGCATCAAAGATTGGGGCACATCGGAGAAAAGGGCCTTCAATCATTACAAGGTAAAGGTATGGTTGAAGGTATGTTTGATTGTACACTCGATCTTGATTTATGTGAACATTGCATATATGGAAAACAAAATCGAGTAAGATTTGAATCTAGTGCTGCAAGAGCAAAGGGAATTTTAGATTTAATACACAGTGATGTGTTTGAACCTGTTCCTATTCCACCATTAGGTAGATATATGTATTATGTTTCATTTATAGATGATTTCTCAAAGAACACATGGATTTATTTCTTTCGAAAGAAATCTAAAATATTTTCTAGGTTTAGATAATTTAAGGTCCTTGTAGAGAATCAGACAGAAAAGAAAATAAAGGTTTTGAGTATAGATAATGGTGGGGAGTTCTACGGGAATGAATTTGAGGAATTTTGTAAGAAATGTGGTATAGAAAGGTAGAGGAATACTCCATACACACCTCAATAGAATGGAGTTGAATTAAGGATGAATAGGATGTTGATGAAAAAGGCAAGGAGCATGCTCAACGGTGTAGGGATAGGACAAGAATTATGCGCAGAGGAAATGGATACAACATGTTACTTGGTAAATCGATCACCCACATTAGCATTGGTTGACAAAACTCCATATGAGGTATGGACTAGAAAGAAACCCTCTATTAAACATCTAAAAGTTTTTGGTTGTGATGCTTTTGTACATGTTCCAAAGGATAAAATAAGTAAGTTGGATATTAAAGTTGAAAAATGCATCTTTATCGGTTATAAAGATGGTCTGAAACGTTATAAGCTTTGGAATCATGTAACTAAGAAGATTGTTTATAGTAGAGATGTTGTATTTAGAGATGTCACGTCCCCATTTTGACCCCCTTCGCATTAAATCGTAAATTATGTAAATATTGTTACTTAATCATGGTAAGGAGCTCAAGGCCAAGTCCCCACCATTGATTTAGCGTTTTATGTATCGGAAAATAAAGAAATAGATGCCTATGGTTCTTGTGCTAGATGGGCACGATGTAAATAAGACATCATGTAAATACGAATTTTAATGAAAAATACCCACAACTAGCTATGCAATGCAACAAAGAGATGGGGCATGATTCTCCAAGGAATAGGGAGGGGAAATAACCAAACCCTTGAGCCACTAGGGTCAGCCCATGTGTCAATGAGAAAACCCATGAACTCTTAACTATCCATTTTTGTCTCATGCACCCAATCATTTAATTCTTCCAAAGATTGGTTGGGGCAGTTAATGTCTTGGGATTGGAGAAGTATGGTAGTCATATTTTCGTGCATGGGCAAGCCATCAACCTGAAAATCGTATTTTTTGGCTTGCTGGGCAAGAAAACCCCCACAAAATGTTGCCTAAGGCAATTCCTCATGCATTATGTTCTTCCTCTCACGCGGACTGAGCTCACTGGAATTCATCCTCACGTTTTTCACCATAACCCTGCATTTTTTCCATGCCCAGGAACTCGTTTTGGTATTGTGCAATAGCTAGGGAAGGAGGGACGCGAATTGGGACTGAGGGAGAGGTCGTTTTTGCCCCTGGGGCATTTTTTTGGAATGGGTTTTGCTCTCCCAGTCGAATTTTCCAAGTGCCCATACGTTTTGAGTCTACCCACGTTTTTCTGAGTTAGTTGAAACCCCATCTCATGCATCTCACTGTAAAAACGTTTTATCCTGCCCCATAATTGTGTTCTCCTGTTATGTGCATCCTTGTTTTTTGTTTGAACCTGTGAGTTGAAGTTTTGGAGTGGTAGTGGACAGAAATGGCTTGATAAACCTAGTGGGGGAGACAACCTCTCAAGAAGATCAAGAGGGCTTTGGTTACTCTTCTATGCATACCCTAAGAGCATTAGATAGGGAAGGTATGGCTTGAGGGACTGTACAGCAGTGAAAAGAATACTTCCTTGTGCTGGGTGTGTAGGTATTGTGGGTGCCAAGCTAGATAGATCTTGCAAGGTTATCCCTGGCTCTGTGCTGGAGCTCACTAGCTTAGCAATTCTTTCCTTCCATGTCCTAGCAGCCTGATAAACCGAATTGCATATTGGCTTGGCTCATATTGGTGTATGCTTGGCTATGTGTGAGTCTGTTGTTCCCTGGTTCCTTGTAGAGATCATGCCCAGCTCGGGGGTGGCATTGGTGCTGAGAGATTGAGGAGCACACTGGCCTACAGTTGGTTGGAACGTTGCAGTTACATAGCCAGTTGCGTGGGACTACTTTCGTATAAGATAAGTATTCTCCTGTATTAACTTGCAATTACTTATTTGATGATCATCTTAAATGTATGATGGAGGTGCAATTCTTAATATTCCGCTGTGATTTTCTTAAAAATCATACATTTTCATATGTCTCTATTATATTATGTGAATGCTTATGGTTAAAAGTTTCATGGGGCTAGATGCCCAGTTTAGTACCACGTCCGTTATGCACTTTCATATGTATATATTTATTTTAATTTGAATGTTTGTCTACTATGTATGGGACTAGATGCCCGGTTTAACATCACGATCCCTCCATCTAGCTGGTATGATGGGAGGGGACATGACAGAATGGTATCAGAGCTGCTGGTTGCAGCATTTGGCCTCTATGGGCCAAATCCAATTGCAGTCACAAGGAAAGAAAGTTTTCAAATTTTTCCTAAGTGTCTTTGAAAAATTCGTTTAATTCTGTTTCGGAAAGAATTCCCGAATGTCTTCCGCAACTGCGAAAGCATTCGGCGAACTGCCCCAAAATTTCGGAAGGAATTCTCTTCCGAAATTGCGGAAGGAATTCTCTTCTGAAATTGTGGAAGAGTTCCGCGAAATCGCCCGAAACTGCGGAAGGATTCCGCGAGTTGTTCCGCAACGTGGAAGAGTTCGGCGAGTCGTTCTGAAATTGCGAAAGACTTCGGCAAATCGTTCCGCAACTGCGGAAGACTTCGGTGAATCGTTCCGCAATTGCGGAAGACTTCGCCGAATCGTTCCGAAATTGCGGAACATTCCACAAGTCATTCCGCAAAAGGCATTCCGAAAAATCACCCGAAACCGGGGAATCATTCCGCGCAACTGCGGAAGCCTTCGCCGAATGGCTCCGCAATTGTGGGAGCATTTGCCGAATGGCTCCGCAATTGCGGGAGCGTTTGGTAAATCGCCCCACCATTGCAGAAGCGATCGGCGAACTGCTCCGCAATTGTGGAAGCGTTCGACGAACTGCTCCGCAATTGCGGAAGCCGTCGCCGAACCACCCCGCTACGGTGGCATAAGAAGCCACAAGGGGGCAAGCCCCCTTGACCCCCTTTTCTTTTCCCCCCTCATATGTCGTTGTTTGTGATTTGACAAATTGTCAATATGGCATTTCCCACGTGCATGAAGGTAAGTTATGAATTCTAGGAATATAACTCAGCTAACAATTGTGTTGTTGAATACATTTCAAAGAGTCACAGTTACAGTAGGGTAGCACTCTAGATAATATAGTCAGAGAATTTTGGATCTTGGTTGGGCCAAGAAAATCAACATTATGGATGATGCACAGGATCCCTGTGAACCTGAGACAGATGCCATGGGGGAAAACATACATGTTGAAAATGCTGAAACAGAATCTAATGGGAGAAGAAATCAAGAGACTCCTCCAAGTATTGCAGCCACCATGAGAAGCCTAAGGGTGGAGTTGCAAAGCTGTAGAGAAGATAATGAAAGGATGATTAAAGCTCAGGAAGAACAAAATCAGCTGAATGCAACCATGCTACAGAGTTTGACAGACATCCAAAGGCAAATAAACTCTGGGCATCAGATATCAAATCTAGAAAGGGGTGGGAGTAGCTCTAGAAGGAATTCCCACAAGAGGGCCAGTAGCCCAAGAAGAGTTTCTACAGACGGAACATATACTCCAGAAACCTCCTCTAATGAATCATCTGACTCTGAAGAATCCATTGAGGGTTCAAGCTCTTCATCTCGCATGAGTAAGAGGAAGAAGCACTACAAGAACAATTCACATGGGGAATTCAAGAAGGCAAAACCTCCTACATTTGATGGAGAGATAAATTCCGGTCAAGAAGCTGAGGCTTGGCTTCTTGGGATGAGAAATTATTTCCAAGTCCAAGACTACTCGGGAAATATGAAGGCAAGGGTAGCCATCTTCAACTTGAATGGAAGAGAATCTATATGGTGGGAACACACCAGGCAAGTGAAGAAGATCAATGAGAGGAAGATTGTGTGGAAGCAGTTCAAGAAATACTTCAAGCAGAAGTACCTCTCTGATAGGTACTATGATGATAAGATCAAAGAGTTCCATGAGCTGAGATTGGGACAGTCGACCATGGAAGAATATGCAAACAAGTTCTTGGAGCTGCTGAGGTATGTCAAGTATATTCGAGATGATAAGGTCAAAATTTAGCGTTTCCTAAGTGGACTGCCCCAGTCATATAAAGACAGAATTGAGTTCGATGAACCTCGAACTCTAGAGGAGGCCATAAGAAAGGCCAAGTATTGCTTTGATCAGAACAGAAGCAAACCGGAATTCCATAAGGCATGGAAGGATAGGAAAAATGAAAAGTTTGATCAAAGGAAGAAGGGGTTCAAGCCTCCTCAATTCCGGAATCAACAAAGGCAACCATCACAGGCTGTGACTAAGCCAACTAGGATGATGGGAGACAAGCCAAGAGATCCAAAGGAGCCAAGAGAACCACTTCAATGTTGGGGTTGTGGAGGAGACCACATGCTTAGGAACTGTCCACATAGGAATGGGAATGCAAATAAAGTTCACAACATCCAAGGAGTTGGAACTGTGGGTCAAGTGGCGAGGACAATCCCTAGAATCTATGCCGCAGTAGATGACCGCCAAGCAGATCATCAATCAACTATGGTTGAAGTTGAAGGTAAGATTGCTAAGCAATCTGTTTCTATTTTGATTGATCCTGGATCTACTCATAGTTATGTCACTCCTAGAATTGTTGAGATGTGTGCTTTCAAGAAATTAAATCATAGTAAATCATGGTTAGTTCAACTAGCCACTGGAACCAAGAGAAAAGTTAGTGAAATAGTAGAGAAATGTCTATTAGAGATGGATGGGCTATTCACTTATGCAGATCTAAATATTTTACCACTGGGTTCCTACGATATTCTCATTGGAATGGATTGGGTAGAAGCACACAGGGTTAAACTTAACTGCTACAATAAGATATTTGAATGCATGGACGAAGAAGGAAACCCGAGGGTTGTAAAAGGCGTTCCAAAGGTGACTTCTGTTAGACAGATTTCAGCCATGCAGCTGAAGAAGTTATGTAGGAAGGGATGTCAATTGTATGCAGCCCATATTTTAGAGGCAGCAGAGAACGAAACTCTTAAACTGGAGGACTATCGTGTATTGCAAGAATTTAGGGATGTCTTTCCGGATGAGATACCAGGACTTCCTCCAAAGAGAGACATTGACATTACAATTGAACTTGTGCCAGGAGCGGCACCAGTGTCTAAGACACCCTACAGGATGAGTACACCGGAATTGCTAGAATTGAAAATGCAATTACAAGAGTTGCTAGAAAAGAAATATATTAGGCCAAGTGTGTCCCCGTGGGGAGCACCTGTTCTATTTGTGAAAAAGAAAGATGGAACACTCAGGTTATGTATTGACTACAGGAAGTTGAACAAAGTCACTATGAAGAACAAATACCCATTGCCCCGAATTGATGACCTTTTTGACCAAATGAGAGGAGCAAAGGTATTTTCAAAGATTGACTTGAGGTTTGGTTACCATCAGGTAAGAATCAAAGAAGAAGATATTCATAAGACAACTTTTAGAACAAGGTATGGACACTATGAGTTTGTAGTGGTACCATTCGATCTCACAAATGCACCAGCTACATTCATGTGTCTCATGAATAATGTTTTTAGCAAGTATTTGGACAAGTTTGTTATTGTATTCCTAGATGACATTCTTATCTATTCTAAGAATGAAGAAGAGCATGAAGAACATTTGAGAATGACAATGCAATTACTAAGGGAGCATAAGTTGTATGCAAAGTTGAGCAAATGTGACTTCTATAAAGATAGAATTCATTATTTGGGGCACATCATCTCCGATGAAGGAATATCGGTAGACCCTGAGAAGATTGAAACCATTATGAATTGGCCAACTCCAAGGAATGTGACTGATGTGAGATCTTTTATGGGCCTTGCTGGTTACTACAGGAGGTTTATCGAAGGATTCTCCAAGGTTGCTAACCCGATCACTTCCTTGCAAAAGAAGGGGATAAAGTTTGAATGGTCACCAAGATGTGAGGAAAGTTTTCAATGATTGAAGAATCTTCTTACAAGTGAACCTATTCTGAAGATTGCAGACCCGGAAAAAGACTTTGCGGTGTGTACAGTTGCATGCAATCAAGGACTTGGAGGAGTTCTTATGCAAGACAACCACGTGATATGCTATGAGTCAAGAAAGTTGAAGGAGCATGAGAAGAACTACGCTACTCATGATATAGAGCTTGTAGCCATAGTACATGCTTTAAAGATGTGGAGGCATTACTTAATGGGAAGAAAATTTGAGTTAAGGACAGACCATTGTGGACTGAAATACTTGTTTGATCAGCCAATGTTAAATGCTAGGCAAGCTAGATGGCTGGAATTTTTGTGTGAATTTGATTTTGAAATCAACCACATAAAAGGGAAAGAAAACAAGGTGGCTGATGCACTCAGCAGGAAGGTACATGAAATGTATGTGGCAGCGCTTAGTACTTGCCAACCGGATTTGAAGCAGCAGATTGTTAACCATATGGTTGAGGATGAAGTGTATGAGCAAATAAAGGACAAATTGCAACAGCAAGACCTTGGCAAGAAGAATGAAGGTTATCACTTGGAAGAAGGCGAACTTCTTACTTATAAGAATAGAATCTATATTCCAAATGCGGCAGATTTAAGGAGAATGGTTATGGATGAGATCCATAAAGCTCCATACTCTGGTCACCCAGGATATCAGAAAACAATTGCTACAGCAAGAAAATATTATTTCTGGCCAAGCATGAAGAAGGATGTTGCTGAATACATTTCTAAGTGCATGGAATGTCAGCAGGTAAAGGTTGAACACCAACACCCAACAGGTTTATTGCACCCAGTGCCAATCCAGAATGGAAATGGGAAATAATTTCCATTGATTTTATTACAGGATTGCCAATGACTAAGAGACAACATGATTCCATCATGGTTGTGGTGGACAAGTTAACAAAGGCAGCACATTTTATACCGGTTAAGTCCACACATAAAGTCGATGCCATTGCAGATATTTTCATGAAGGAAATTTTCAGATTATATGGGTTGCCTAAGGCAATAATTTCTGACAGGGATACCAAGTTCACTTCCAATTTTTGGAAATGTCTCTTTGCAGATTTGGGTACACAGTTGAACTTTAGCACCGCGTACCATCCTCAAACAGACGGGCAAACAGAAAGAGTAAATCAGGTGCTTGAAGACATGCTCCGCATGTATGTAATGGACAAGCCATCCAAGTGGGAGGATTATCTGCACCTGGTAGAGTTTGCATATAATAATGGGCAGCAAGAATCATTGGGAATGAGTCCATATGAGGCTTTGTACGGCAGAAGGTGTAGGACACCAGTGACTTGGGACAATCCAGTGAACAGAATTGTACTTGGGCCAGAATTGCTTAAGGAAATGGAACAATAGGTTGCAAGGATTCGGCAAAATTTAAAAGCAGCCCGGGATAGACACAAAAGCTATGCAGATAAACATAGAATGCATAGGGAATTCAATGTTGGGGATCATGTATATCTTAGAGTGAGATCAAGGAAGAGTTCCTTGAAGCTTGGGAGTTGTGCCAAGCTATCACCTAGATATTGCGGACCATTTGAAGTGCTTGAAAGAATAGGGCCAGTTGCATATAGACTTGCCTTGCCTGCTAGCACTAAAGCTCATAATGTTTTTCATGTCTCTTTGCTTAAGAAATATGTACATGATCCTAACCATGTGATTAATTGGGATGTGATCCAGGTGGAACCCGAGGGAGAATTCCAAACCGATCCATTGCGCATCCTAGACAAGAAAGTAACATTGCTCGGGAACCGAGCCATCGGACAGGTAGAGGTGCAATGGAAGCACTACGGTCCCGATGAGGCTACATGGGAGCTAGAGGATGCCATGAGGGTGGCATATCCATTTTTGTTCAATTTTGATGAGCATTGAGGACAATGCTAAAGTAAGGGGAGGGGTATGTCACGTCCCCATTTTGACCCCCTTCGCATTAAATCGTAAATGATGTAAATATTGTTACTTAATCATGGTGAGGAGCTCAAGGCCAAGGCCCCACCATTGATTTAGCGTTTTATGTATCGGCAAATAAAGAAATAGATGCCTATGGTTCTTGTGCTAGATGGGCACGATGTAAATAAGACATCATGTAAATACGAATTTTAATGAAAAATACCCACAACTAGCTATGCAATGCAACAAAGAGATGGGGCATGATTCTCCAAGGAATAGGGAGGGGAAATAACCAAACCCTTGAGCCATTAGGGTCAGCCCATGTGTCAATGAGAAAACCCTTGAACTCTTAACTATCCATTTTTGTCTCATGCACCCAATCATTTAATTCTTCCAAAGATTGGTTGGGGTAGTTAATGTCTTGGGATTGGAGAAGTATGGTAGTCAGATTTTCGTGCATGGGCAAGCCATCAACCTGAAAATCATATTTTTTGGCTTGCTGAGCAAGAAAACCCCCATGAAATGCTGCCTAAGGCAATTCCTCATGCATTACGTTCTTCCTCTCACATGGACTGAGCTCACTGGAATTTATCCTCACGTTTTTCACCATAACCCTGCATTTTTTCCATGCCCAGGAACTCGTTTTGGTATTGTGCAATAGCTGGGGAAGGAGGGACGCGAATTGGGACTGAGGGAGAGGTCGTTTTTGCCCCTGGAGCATTTTTCTGGAATGGGTTTTGCTCTTTCAGTCGAATTTTCCAAGTGCCCATACATTTTGAGTCTACCCACATTTTTCTGAGTTAGTTGAAACCCCATCTCATGCATCTCACTGTAAAAACGTTTTATCCTGCCCCATAATTGTGTTCTTCTGTTATGTGCATCCTCGTTTTTGGTTTGAACCTGTGAGCTGAAGTTTTGGAGTGGTAGTGGACAGAAGTGGCTTGATAAACCTAGTGGGGGAGACAACCTCTCAAGAAGATCAAGAGGGCTTTGGTTACTCTTCTATGCATACCCTGAGAGAACTAGATAGGGAAGGTATGGCTTGAGGGACTGTACAGCAGTGAAAAGAATACTTCCTTGTGTTGGGTGTGTAGGTATTGTGGGTGCCAAGCTAGATAGATCTTGCAAGGTTATCCCTGGCTCTGTGCTGGAGCTCACTAGCTTAGCAATTCTTCCCTTCCATGTCCTAGCATCCTGATAAACCCAATTGCAGATTGGCTTGGCTCATCTTGGTGTATGCTTGGCTATGTGTGAGTCTGTTGTTCCCTGGTTCCTTGTAGAGATCATGCCCAGCTCGAGGGTGGCAGTGGTGCTGAGAGATTGAGGAGCACACTGGCCTACGGTTGGGTGGAACGTTGCAGTTGCATATCCAGTTGCGTGGGACTACTTTCGTATAAGATAAGTATTCTCCTGTATTAACTTGCAATTAGTTATTTGATGATCATCTTAAATGTATGATGGAGGTGCAATTCTTAATATTCTGCTGTGATTTTCTTAAAAATCATACATTTTCATATGTCTCTGTTATATTATGTGAATGCTTATGGTTAAAAGTTTCATGGGGCTAGATGCCCAGTTTAGTACCATGTCCGTTATGCACTTTCATATGTATATCTTTATTTTAATTTGAATGTTTGTCTACTATGTATGGGACTAGATGCCCGGTTTAACATCACGATCCCTCCATCTAGCTGGTATGATGGGAGGGGACGTGACAAGAGAGATCAAAGAATTTCTTGAACAAGAAGTGACTCCAATGGAAAATGAACCAAATAAAATAGAAGTTGAGTTAGAAGATGAAGAATCTAACTCAACAGAAGAAGCTGAATCTGAAAAAAGAAGAACCTCATACCCTGGTTTTGAGGAGATTATCTCGTGAAAGAAGGAAACTAGAAAGGTATTCCCCTCCTAATTTTCAGTCTAATTTGTCTTTATCTATTTTGATGATGATCCTAGAAATGTGAAGGAAGCTATTGATTTATAGGATAACGATCTCTGGAAGAAGGCCATGGTTGAAGAAATGGACGCCTTAAACAAAAATGAAGCTTGGGATCTAGTTCAATTACCAGCTGGAAGAAAAACCATTTGAAGCAATGGTTGTTTAAAAAGAAGTTGAATGCAGAAGGTAAAGTGGATAAGTACAAAGATTTCTTGGTAGCAAAGGGATATTATCAAGTAGAGGGAATTGATTTTGGTGAAATATTTTCTCTATTTGCAAAATTAACTTCTATTAGATTCCTTCTTGCTATTGTTGTTGCTTTTTATGTTGAAGTAGAGAAGATGGATGTGAAGACAAAATTCCTACATGGGGACTTGGAAGAAGAAATCTCCATGAAGCAACCTGAAGGATTTATAGTAAAGCGTAAGAAGGAGCTGGTTTGCAAGATGAATAAGTTCCTTTATGGTCTAAAACATTCTCCAAGGATTTGGTACCAAAAGTTCGACTCATACATATTGGGATTGGGATATATGAGAAGCAAAGTTTATCACTGTGTCTACTGCAAGTAGGTTGGAGAACGTTTTGTTTATGTAGTGTTGCATGTCGATGACATGTTGTTGGTTGGAAACAACATGAAGGTTATCAAGGAGGTGAAAACGCAACTATCCTCCAAGTTCGACATGAAGGATATGGATGCCGCTAATTTTATCTTGGGGATGTAGATCAAGAGAAACCGTGGAGAAAGAAAACTCTGGATGAACTAGAGAAAATATGTGGAAACAATACTGCACAGTTTTAATAGTCTACATGTTGATGACATGTTGTTCATCGGAAACAGCATGAAGGTTATCAAGGAGGTGAAAATGAAACTATCCTCCAAGTTTGACATGAAGGATCTCAATGCTACTAATTTCATCTTGGGGATAGAGATCACGAGAAACAGTGCAGAAATAAAACTCTGGTTGAACCAGAGAAAATATGTGGAAACAATACTACACAGTTTTAGTATGTAGGAATGTAAAACAGTAAAAGTTCATATTCCTGTAGGTGTGATATTATCTATAGAACAGTGTCTCGATACTGAAGAAGAAAAAGAAGACATGTCCCATGTTCCTTATGCAAGTGTAGTTGGAAGTTTGATATATGCCATGGTATGCACTAGACCATACATTTCCCATGTAGTGAAAGTTTTCAGTAGGTATATATCAAAACTAGGAAAGGAGCACTAGACAACTATGAAGAGGGTGTTCAGGTATGTGCATGGAACAATAGATAGTGCAATTTGTTATCAAGGAAGAACTAGACAAGACAAAGTATTGAATGTACATGGCATTGTTGATTCTAACTGGGTTGGAGATTTGGATCATAGAAGATCTACAACAAGGTATGTATTTAACCTATTTGGAGGTGCTATCAGTTGGATGAGTAAGATATAGGCTGTAGTGGCACTATCAACTACAGAAGTTGAATAGATGGTAGTCACTCATGCAAGTAAAGAGGTTGTAAGGTTGCAGAGATTGTGTTCGGACATTGGGTTTGAACAACAAGCTATAAGGTTAGATTGTGATAGTCAGAGTGCAATCTTCATGGCAAAGAACCCTGCTTGTCACTCAAGAACGAAACATATTGATGCGTAATTTCACTTTGTAAGATACATGGTTGAAAGCAATAAG
This sequence comes from Larix kaempferi, assembly GCA_027924585.1. NCBI lineage: Eukaryota > Viridiplantae > Streptophyta > Pinopsida > Pinales > Pinaceae > Larix > Larix kaempferi. The sequence goes on along the minus strand of BSBM01000617.1, from coordinate 966,936 downwards.
GTGTTACTGGAGAAAGTCAACACTTTGAAGAATGTTGCATATTTATTGAAAAAATATGTGAGCACTGAGAAGTTCTCTTGGTGTAAAGGAGCAATGGTAATTTGTACCCCCTGATTGCTAATCCAATAAAATATTGTACCCCTTATATGCAAAGAAAACAACAAGTGGGATAATGTTGGGTATGTGTTATATTCTTTGCATGTGTGGGGGGGTTGCGTCTTTGACTGTGCACTTGACAATCCCCTCCATCTAGTGCTCTACCGTATGCACTGGGCGATGTGCCTATTTTTGGGTTCTTTCTAAAAACATGTAATTTAATCCCGATTACAGGATTAGAGTCTTTTTTTTAATTCGGGTTAACAAATTAGGCTTTTGCTGCTGTGAAATACATATGTTTGCATTGTGAGTGGTTAATAATCAATATGAGAAAATAAGAGGCGTGGCTCTAATTTTTGTTAGTTTTCCCCGTAAAGGGTTTCCAAGGTAAATCTCTATGTATTATGTGTGAATGTTGTGGTGTAATCTCTATTTTGCTTAAAAGAATCTATATGCTTTGCTTCTCTCCACAAGTTATGTGTCGATGAGGCTGCATTGGCGAGGACGTCAACATCTTTAAGTGGGGGGGATTATAACGACCCTACGTCGAGTTCCATTGGCAATGGACTTACGGAGGGCACACTGCGATGCATTACTAAAGGATGCGTGGCGAGTCCATATGATTATGTAGCCTTGGTGGTCGGCTTATGGTTGTTGGCCATGAGATGGACATGATGGTGTAGTAGTGAGTAGGATTGCTAGGAGGACCAAGGATGATGTCGAGACGAGTAGGATGAGACAAATCGGTGAGACGTTGCGTAGTAGGCTCGACGGAGGATGGTGCAATTGGAAATGTGATGTGCGGGGTGTCAACCATGATAGGACAATAACATTGATGGCTGTAGTGAAGGTATGTGTCCGAGCGGAGTCGGGACAGGACCTTTGGGGACCATTGAATATTGAGACTATATGAGCAAGTGCATCACCATGTGTTCGGCAGTCGGTCGTTCAAGTGTTGGCTCAAGGGAGGAGATGCGATGTTACAACATTGTCTAAGGTTGGGTGGTGATGCAATGGACTACATCGCCTATGGTGAAACGATCACTTGGCATTCTACATACTCTAAGGTTCATGGCTTAGGTTCGGTCAAGTTGGTTTCGGTGAGGCGTAGTCCAAGTGATACTTGTGGTTGATGGTCATGCCCAACTAGAAAGATCACATCAATGTCGTGCGGCGATTAGGATTTCGGACTATGGGACTCTCGAGAGGGAAAATAGTCTAGTCCTCGTGACATAGGGGGATGAAGAAGAAGGAGGATTATTCTGTTTTGGGGGGAATTGAGAGGAGGAAGTGATTTTAGGATTTGGAAAACACTTGGAATTGGTTGGGTTGTTATTCTTGGGATTTGGGCATGGAGGGCCAAGAAACTAAGTTTCTTAGAGCTAGGGAGCTAACAAGGTTGTTCCTATCTGGATGGGAGGCAAAACCATTTGACAGTTGAGTTGCAGGGAGTTTGTTGTTGTAGGGAGCATGAGTTGGTTGGAGGCATCCCTACTATCCTACAGGTATTTTTCCCATCTAATACTTTGAAATTTTTAATCATATACATGTTGTAAGAAATTCTAGAAAATTGAACATATATGAGATAATCTAGTTTTATCTACTCTTACTTTTACCAACTATAAAAAAGAATGACCTAGTAACATTTTTTCAAAAAGCCATTACATAGGGTTTAGTAGTTTTTAGTGTTGATTGTGATTATCTAAACTACGTTATACTTTATGAAAGAATTCCAATCTCTCTTTAGACTCTATGGAAAGCCATCTTGTATGTTTCAATTTTAATTTGAAGCCCATCATCCATGACAACTAAATAGGCTCCATGTAAAGCCATGTTTCATGCTTCACCTCTGGACCCATCATGCATTGCAACTACACAAAATCTATGTAAGGCCATCTTGCATGCTTCAACTATGGGCCCATCATGCATTAGAAACTTCACATATATCTATCTATATACATGGATCTCTCTAGGCATGTAGTACTATCCTTGTATGTTAGGTTGCAAATATCTCAATTTGTCTAGTTTGAAAGTATAGCCACTCACTAGTGAAAGAAATTTTGGCAGAGCTCATAAACTAGATTATAGTGAGAGTCATTCTCATTGAAAACCTAAAGGGGGAATGAGGGCTATTCATAGGGTTGGTGACATTTTGTAGCTTTTAGTATTGTATCGTGGGATGCAATCAAAAAAAGATTACGACCACTTAGCTAGTGGGGTGGGGGGGTTAAGTAAACATGGAATTGATAGGGGCTAAAGATTTAATATGTCGATTTGTTCTAGACACTAACCTAATCACTAACCATGGTGGAGTATGCGAGTTCAAGTTTGTCATGATGGTCACTGGTCCTTTGAGTTGTCCAAATCCCAATCCCTGTCACGTCCTTTTCTGACTATCTATGTTTGTGTACGAAAAAACCACGTCACACCTCTCACAAGAAAAAGCGCGACCTGTGGGCCCCATTGTCTACGTAGTGGGTGAGATTCTCCGTCGTCCAATTGCAGTTGCAGGTTATTAACAATGTGCAGCTCTCAATTCCGGGGTGTTAAGATCCTGCCACGTGTTCAAATCACAACAACTCTGAAAAAAAGATAAGACCAAGCAATTACGTGACATCGTTGTCAGAACCTACACGCGTGCTCTCACGGACGAAGGAGGCCACGTGATGGGCTGTGCTGATTAGACCTTATTGATCGACAAGTGGCACCGAATCCCGCATTCTGTGAATGCGACAGGACACTACTTTTTACTCCGTTTCCGGTAAAACGACCTGTTGATTGAGACTTAACAGAGAGTGTACAAATATTCCGTTTATGGCTAACCATGTACGAAAGATTCACAATTTTTCTTAAGTTTTTTTAAATTATTTTACACTATATTATAGCGACTCCCACTAAATGATTATTAAAAATTTATGGATTTAAAATTTTTTATGGTGCGCTCTTACAAGGTTTCGACTTATCCGAATCTAGTGTTACTATCGAATAGAAAATGAGAAAAATGATGGAGTGACTTGAAAATTATTGTTTTATTGTTTATTTATTATTGTTATTGAAATTTGGATAATTTTTTAAAATAAGTTTTAAAAAATTATAATATAAGTTTATAGTAAAATTTTCAATTTTTTATAAAATTTTAATTTTTTTATAATAAAAATGATTGAATTTTTCCATTTCTAACTTATTTTTTAATAAAATAATTTAATTCAAACTTTTGAATAAAAAATTTAAAACAATGGTTTCTCCCCCCATAGTTTCAATACTCTTCCTTACTAACCACCCCATAAAGGCAAAGATATGTCACTGTTTACCATATTTTCTTAGTAGGTTTTTAATTTTTACATGCATTGGAATTCTAAATTGGCAAGAGATTCTCCATGGGACAATTGACTCAAGTAAACAATTCATTTTTAAAATGTTGTGTATGCAAGTTGTAACCACTCCATGGAGTAATTGCCTCCTTGTTTTCAATTTTAAGGTGGGCCAGGTCTTCTCAGACTATAAAGTGGGTCCTCCTAGTGGGTTAGTTGACAAAATAAGGATGGCCCAACTAAAGGTGATTGGATAGTAGAGAGGTGATTGGATAGTAGAGAGGTGTTGAAGGAAGAACTCATTGTTGGTAATTGTCAAGTTGGATGTCAACTTCAAGTATGGGAGATTTAGTTGATTGGATAGTCAGAGAGAGGTGTTGAAGGAAGAACTCATTGTTGGTTACTGTCAAGTTGGATGTCAACTTCAAGTAATGGAGATGTTGTCATGTCCTTTTCTTCTAGCTAGATTGTATCAAGTGAATTTTCTATGTAGAGCATCATCCTCTCAAGGATGTTACTTTTTGAAGACAAACATTAAATAATATTATTGTACAATACAACGTATTGACATGATTTTTTTATTAGTAAGGACAAGTTTAAGACCGTCCACATGCATGAACCCCCCTATATAACAACACATGATTAAAAAAAAAACTATGAATCAATGGGTCTCTTTGTACCCACATTTTACTAAAACTGAAATAATTACTGTAGTGAATCAATTGAATATAAACCATTTATATCATAATTCATATCGAGTTCACATGTTCATATAATTAGACGAGGTTCAAAGTGATAATGCGCTCATGATCTCATGAATATATGGGAGATGCTTTGTCTATCTTTATCATATTTTGACTTTAATATTATAACTTTTCTTGATAGCTTATTTAAAAATAAAAATAGTATTTGATAAAAAAAAACTAGTAATTGAATTTTATAACTAAATGTTTTGGATTATGTGATATAAAATTTACATAAATTTAAACAATGATTAAAGTTTCATGTTTTTAAAGGGGTTTTTGTTTAATTTTAATTAAATTACAAAATTATGTTACAATATTTTGATTTCTTATATCAAAATTTTTATTATAAAATTAATAAACTTTTTTTTGTGATGTGATGGTTTTTTTGACATCTTTGAAATGATTTTACAAAATAAATATATCTCTTTATATATATATATTTTTTTTAGCCCTTAGGGTTAGCTCAAGTAGTTATGGGCAAGATGTGAGATCTCTTTCCTTGAAGTTGGAGAGGTGACGAGTTCAATTCTCTTGATCTACTCAAGATTTTGGCTATAGAATCAAGGTTGACAATTTACCATGTTTACCATCCATGAATCATCGGAAAGTACTCAAATGCCAGATGTTTTTTTGTGATGTGCATGATGATTTGTTGATGGTGAAACCATAAAGTGAGAAGCTTATATATCAAACCTTTGTGTCAACCATGATAGAATTAAGGATGCATAGGACAACTTAATTTGGTTAAAGAATCATGCATTTAGCATTTATATTCCAAAAATAGAACATAATGGTTTATGTGAAGTCATGGTTAAGAAAATTCAAATTTCAAGTGTCTTTATCGTATTTTATGTAGATGGATCTAAGCAATAAATTTATCAAATAGGATATATGTTAAAAAATAAGTTAGCAAGGTTTGAGTAGGTGTTCCTTATGTAAAGAATATGAAGAGACCATACATATTTTACTTCTCCATTGTGATTATGCTATTCATGTGTGGAAAGAACTAGAGAGGAGACTATTAAAAGTAGAAAGAAATAAGAAGAAGATTGAGATGGAGGCCATTGACAAGACTAAAGCATGGTGTTATTTTGACGGAGCAGCACATGGAAGTCCTAGCAGGGGAGGTGTTGGAGGTATTTTGTATTTATTCGAAAACCATTGGTATAAGTTATCTACTGGTATTAGTCCTGCTACAAATAATAAAGCAAATTTCATGACTATGAGGTTGGTGTTGAAGCTGGCCATTTTGAAAGGAGTACAACATATTCAATTTTTTTGTGATTCTCTTATGGTAATTAATTTGTTTAAGAAGAAGAGAGGACCCAAAAATATATTTTTGAAGCTGTTATATGATGACACTAGTAGACTCCTTGAATGCATAGAACATGCAACATTCCATCATATCTATAGGGAGCACAATGTATTAGTGGGCCAACTTTCAAAGGAGGGGATGTTGATCGATGGAGGTATTTGGCAGGTGCAAGAAATCCAAAACGACTTGATCAAGGAATATGACCCAGGACCATACCTAATATAACCTCCTGCTGGAAGGACTTGGTACTTGAACGCACACAAAACTCATTGGAGGGCCCCTAGTCAGTAATATGCTACATAAAATATATGATAAACCATTCTTAGTATGTTGGTTGTTATCAAATCTATTGTAGATACAACACATATGATGTTTATATAATCTGATTTTGTCATTAGAGAAAAATAGATTATCTATTTTTTTTAATATTGATAGGAAATAGTAGAATATAACTGTCAGATGAATGTAAATAATACACAGCTTTTATATGTACAACATGTATGCTAATTGAATAATATGATTCATATTTTTTAGAAATACAAAATATAGACTGTAATCTCTCTCTTTTTTTTAAATATATGGGGTGGTTTTTCAATTAAGAAAAGTTTAAGATTAAAGTGAGGGAGCATAGTAGTTAAAAGTGTTAAGGCATGGGTACTTATTATCCTTTAACTTGTGTGGTCGGTGAGAAATGAAAATATGTATGTTCCAACTTTAAATGTGTAACTAAAGGTTAAATGTCTTAAATAAAGAATGAAAAGACATAGGCAGATTAATGTTGTTGAAGTGAATGATACATGGGGACATGGGTTTTTTAAATGGAGTTTATCAGAATGATTCTGAGTCAATAGAGCAAGTGGTAGTATACATATGTCATCAAGTTTAAAGTTGGTGGAGCAAGTGGTGTTTATATTTAAAGGATACATGTGTCATCAAGTTTAACGTTGGTTTAAGTAAGGGTTAAAACAATTTACATAACTATTGGTCTTAAAGCTAATGCTCGTACTAATTACTTAAAAAAACCATTGGGGTGATTCATTAATGGTGATTAAATGGATGTAGAGTTTATTTGTGTTGGACATTTTTTTATTTATTAATAATAATTTAATGAGTTTATTTGTGTTGGACATTTTTTTTATTTATTAATAATAATTTAATGGATGTACGGTTTATGTGTGTTGGAGAAGTTTATGTTCAGACCAATTTATGAGGTATTTTAAAGTTTTATATTTTTATTTAATAATATTTTTTATGATATATATGGAAAAGAAGGAAGTGGCTAATAGTATAAATTATTATTGGTTTTTGGAAAATGGTATTAAGGAAAGTTTTAGGGCGTAATTTAGTCCATGTTATTTTTTGACTTTTTATTTATTCGTTAATTTATTTTTTTTCAAAGATAATTTGCCTAAATTTTATGGGATAACCAATGTTGTCCAAAAACTATATAAAGTCTTTAGAATTTTTTTTTAAATGTCAAACAATATATGGTTGTAAATTTAAGAATTAGTAAGATTTGCCAAAATTTCTGCAATTTAAAAAAAATATAGCTCCTTAAAATTTTCCCTAAATGACATGTCTAATAGGAAATATAGGACATCTTTGATCACACTTATTTTTAATACTTTTATTTTAATAATAAATGTAATAGACTGTTTAATGGGATTGTTGGTATAATGTTATTGGATGTATGAGAGATTGTTGTTTGCAATGTTCTCAAAGGTTTGATAGATCAAACAATATATCTTTTTTTTTAATGAATTTGATCACACTTTTTTTTACTATTTTTATTTTGATAATGGATGTAATGGATTATTTATTGGGATTATTGATATATGTTATTGGATGTATGAGAGATTGTTGTTTGCAATGTTTGCAAAGGATTGATAGATTAGACATGATTATTTTTTAATGAAAGAAGTATTGTTTTATATAAAGATATATATTATAGAATTTTATGATTTTTGAATGATATAAAAAAATCTGAAATATTATTAATGATAAATATATTGTATAAAGATATTATATTTGTTTTTTTAATATTTAATATTTTGATATAAATAAAATTATATTTTTTAGAAAAAATATAAAATTATGATAATTTTTAGGATACAATGTTTTAGTAGACATTTTACTCAGGGAATTAAATAAATCTTTACAAACGTAAGGAATGTTTCAATCATCTCACTGTTTATTTGGATTGTGAAAACTCTTCAATACTTAAGTTTATAGGTAATTATATAGACTAATAAAAACAATTCTTAGAGTAGAAAGAGTGTAAAGAGAATGTAGAGAAAAGTTAAATAAAAAAAAAAATTATAAAAATAATATTTAGGTAAAAGGTTTAAAATTATGATTAAAAGAAAAAATTTAAAAGTAATCAATAAGCCTTAAAATATGAAAAGGTTAATAAGCCTTAAATTATGAAAAAGGTTGTGAAAAGGGAATCTAGGAATAAGTATAAATTGGAGGTTAAATTATAAGAAGTAAGCTTTAAAATATAAATAAAGGTAAGGAGGAAATAAATTTTTATTCAATTAGAAATGAAAAGGTAATCCAAAATTAGATCAAGATGTGATGAGGGTATAAGATTGATAAGGTAAGTGAAATAGGAAATATTAATGGGTATAAATAGTAAGCATGAATTCTAAGTGATTAAATATAATTGAATAATAAAATGATATTAAGGATTATAAGATTAAAGAAATAATGAGGAAATATGTACGATTGAATATAATTAAATAATAAAATGATATTAAGGATTATAAGATTAAAGAAATAATGAGGAAATATGTACGAGGATTAAATCAAGAAGGTACATGCATAATTAGATGATATGTAAATGATAAAGATGATAGAGGAGGGGAAATTATTGAACAAGAAGGGATAAGGGGAAGGGGAAGGATGAGGAACTTTGAGAGGAAAAAGAAGAAAGGGGGAAGAAGGAAGTTAATGGATAAGAGGGTGAATTAATGGTTTCCAAGATTGACTTAACTTATACCCATATTCATGATTGAAGCTGTTTGGGTGCTTTTCTATTTCTAGCGCTTCCCTAATGAGGTGAGAGGAATAATGAGCATCAAAAGAAAGGATTTTGGTTTGATTAAAACAAATGAGGTGTTTAGTGTTAAATGAGTTCTTAGCTATAGTTGATTTGTTGATGCAATTATGATTAGTACCCACAATGTGTTTTTAAGACGAGCATGTATGGATTTGTCAATTTGTCCATTGTAAGTTTTCCCAGAAGAATGGAATAAGGAATTTGGTAGACCCCTTAGGAGAGAAATGGGTTGAACTTGTCTTTAACCCTTCTAAATATTACTTAAAAGTTTTATGAATATTGAAAATTGTTTTCATATTCTTTTTCATTAAGAATTTGGCGATGCAATCACTTACCATAAATGTATGAAAGAAAAAATAAAATAAACTCTAATATATATATATATATATATATATATAAAATTCTTTTATGATATTCAAAATTACATGTAATGTTATTTAATCAATCTATTGTAAAACGTATACATGGATTTTCCATTTAGTCCTTCTGTGTATAAAAATTAGGTTAAAAACAAACAAATAAATTCAAATTATAGTTTAATGATTTGTTTTGAAACAATTTATATACCAGCAGAGATCCATCTTAAAAGGGGATCTGCAAAGCGATGAGAGGCATCAAATCTCTCGAGGTGTAAACCTCTTTTTAGAATGCAAATGTTGAGGAAGAGTTTTAATTTGTCTAATTTGTGTAGTTATATATATATGTCGTTATAAATGTTTAAATCTAATTGAGTTGACATTTTTTATAATATTTTTTTTTTTTTTTAAAATGACACATATCAGCTCCATAGAAAGAATTACACATCTCCCTGCTGGCCTTCAGAATGTGCCTCTTCAACGCAATTATAAATAAAATATAATATAATCTATAATAATTGATTGTTTTCTCTTTAATGATATTTACAAATTATATAACTTTATATATTTTCACTTGGAAAATATCTTAATATAACTTTATATATATAGTGAAAATGTTTAAGAATATTAAGTTATATGGCTTAAGAATATAGTACACAAAGTACATAAAGTTTAGAGCATGTGTCAAGCACGTTACATACTTATTATGTTTTTTAATAATAACAATAATAAAATGTTAAGGTTAAGATACATATTCTACTTTTTCAAGATTTGAATTTATGATTTTTTAAAAGGAAACACATATTCTTAATCATTATATCCAATCAATACATGTGCCAAATATACGACTTAAAGTATCTATGTTCAATATATAATTTACAAATATGGTAAGTTTTTAAAAATTATTCTGTTTTTAAATAAAAATCGTTAACCTCAACAAAATCATTAATTTACAAATACTAATATGTTTTCTAAATAAACATTTATAATTTAAATAAAAAAATTAAAAAACATAAGATATTGAAATAAAAAAAAAAAATATTTTAATATTTTACTTTTATTTAATTTTAATATTTATCTTTTATCTAATTTTAAAAAAAAATTCATCTAATTTTCAAAATATTTTCAATAGTATTTATATACAAAAGAATAAAATTAAATATTATATAAAAATTAGATTAAACATTTTCCATAGAGTTTAATTTTATCTACAAGAGAATTAGATTAAACATTCTCTATTTCCATAGACTGCATAGACATTAATATACATGAATGTATTGGGCAATTCGAGGAGGATTTATATTTTCCATGTTGTCAATAAGAGATTAGTGTACATCCGACTTCATTGCATTATCCACCATACACATATTCCTCTGTGACCAATAATTATTATTATTATTAAGTTATTCTATGTTCGGCTCTACATTCTCTTGAACCACCACATTTCCAGCTTCACATATTTCTTCCCTAGTGTTTACGTTGTGTTCTCCAAGGAATTCTTCTCAACTCAACTCTTACATTATGAAAATTAAATGAGGTCAATCTTGTTGAAGTATATTAAGGGTGAGGCTCAAAGAGCCTCATATTGGAAGTTAAGATTAAGATTAGAAAGTTATCTTTAAAATTACACCCAGAAATATTGAAAGTAATAAGAAACACAATCAAGAATATAATTCACATAATGAATACAAGATAATGATAAAATGTTAAGGTAACATTGATGATGATATTATTTCGACAAATACATTTATACAATCATTATAAAAATGTCTTAAAGACCAACTCAACTAAAATTCTAATTAAAAGTGTACAAATATTTTCAACGTGATATATTTAATATTATATAAACTAACTACTTCTTAAAATTCTAAGTAAGTGTACAAATATTTTCAACATGATATATTTAATATTATATAAGCTAACTACTTCTTCTTGGAGAAGTGTACCTAATCATAACTAGAGAGATGTACCCATGATCTATATACATTAGTTCCCCTCGATTTAGTTTGAAATCATCTTAACTTTTCTCTCATTATAGGACTAAAAACATAGAACAAGATGAGGTGTAGAGTATTGATGACTTGGTTTGCCAATACCAAATATATTGTTGGTAGTGTGGCTGTCGTTACACCAAAACCCACAGGTGATTGGTAAACTCACCACCGCCAAATTTAAGGATCCACGAAAGGCGATTAGTCCCTTGTCACGATACACAGGGGAGCGCAAACTACTTGCAAATTCATGCAACAATCTCCCCCTCAGCGCGAGCCGAGTGTGTATCGAACTCGTGACCTCTAGCTCTGATACCAATTGTTGGTAGTATGGCTACCATTACACCAAAACCCGCAGGTGATTGGTAAACTCACCATCGCCAGATTTAAGGATCCACGAGAGGGGATTAGTCCCTTGTCACGATACACCGGGGAGTGTTGACTACTTGCAAATTCGTGCATCAATATGCTAGAAGTGTGGAAAATTGGAAGAAAATTGTTGATGTGATGATGTTGCGTTATGAGTTGCTATTGTTGAAGAATTATTGTAAAAAAATTTGTCGGAAGCTATTGACGAAGAGGATGTTGATTTTGAGTGAACAAAGAGATCAAGTGTTGAAAGACAAGTTTGGTGTACCTCTAGGAAGTTACAAAATGAGTGTTGAAGTGTAGTGGGAAAGTAGATATTGAACTGGTTACTAATTTAAAAAAAACAACATAAAATAAATTTTGAAGACCAACAATGCCTCTGCATTTAGGAATGGTTTTAAGGAGGACTAGAGTGGTTATGAGAAGAATTCATGTCATTGAGTATATGTATGACTATAGCTACAATTGCTAGGAGAAGGATCTATGAGATGATATATGGTGATGGACCATTGTTATGTATTTTCTTTACAAAGCATGGCCTAGGAATCATGTATATGTTGATGGTTGATGGTGCGGCTCCTTATCGAAGCAAGGATTTCACTTTAGTTCATAATTAAAGGAAGGTATGAAAATAAAGTGTCTAGGGAGATTTAGGTGGGAGGGTTAACATCGAGAAACAAGATCTATTGATGACATATTACAAAAGCAAGACTTCCACTCCCTTTTGGGAGATAAGTCGGGGTATAATTGTAAGTAGGTTATGACCTAGATTAGGGTGGGAGGTCACACTTCAAAGAAACTAATCTAAATTGTTGTTAAAATTGTGTTGTTTGAGTGGGGTGTGTATTATGTACATAGGGAGGATAACATGGGTTGCCTAGGAAAGTACCAAAGGGGATAATGTATGTAATGTGGCCATAATCTTGGAATAGGTTGACTTGGTAGTTGGTGGGTAATAAATAGCCCCATTAGGTATTTAGAAGAAATGATATAATAATAAGGGGTAGTTGGCATAGGCCCCTTAGGAATACTTATGAAAAAAGTATAAATGTACATTACTATCATCACATGAGATATGTGTGATGAATTGTACTGTAGCAAGCATGACTTATGGAGTGATTCCTTCCATAAGGAGTAATATATGATGTTACCCTACCTTAAGGGTTCTTCTCTACATTCTTGTGTTGTTTATGGTGTGAATGTCTCTTGGTATTTATGAAGTTTAAGGTTTCTCTATATCATTGTCAATTTCTAGGTTAAGGAACACTACATGTGGTATCATAGTACTTTCTTAGATTGAACAATTGGAATATTTCTTTTTGTAGATTTTTTAAGGAAAAAAATAGGACGATGGAATTCATATCAATTTTGAAATTTTCTTTGTAAAATATAAAGAATCAAATTGTATATTTGAGTTCCTCTCATTGAGACACCAATTAAAAATAACTCATCCAAAATGGAGTCTAGAAAGTGAAGTTATTGTTGATTTAAAATCAATTATTTTGAGGGTTTTGGTAGTGATGGTCACACATACTTTGAAACTTATATCTTTTGATAGATTGACTTGATTTCTATCAAACCAACACTAGTAGATGAAAAATGAATGTGGCATTTCATAATTGTTTTCATAGTAAATATATCAAGAAATATTGAGGGAGTTATGTTGATTTTAAGTTTTCCACATTAAAAGTAATTAATTTTCTTCAAAACCTTATCTCTATTTTTTGAGTTATAGCAAGAAACATGATTTTTAAGGGAAAATATAATGGTTCTAGTATTTAATCATAGATATATTAATGGGATACCAAAAAATTCCTCTACCTGGATACATGAATCGTATTTTAATATAAGGGGGGATGCTTCCATATGGTTCAAGACAATTGACCCTAAGGCACTATGGAAAGTTTTAAGGATCCATAATTTTCTAAGTGTAGAAACCTTGGTGAATCTTACTAATTCTTAATATTCCAAACATAAACTGTTTGGAAATTAAAAAATACAATATTCAAATTTCTAAGGATTTTATATACTTTTGGGACAATTTTGGTGATTTTCAGAGTAAAATAATTTTATCCCGTGGAATTTGGGTGAATCAGTTTACAAAAATATTGAAATTGACGAATATTTTTTCGGGAAAAAACCCTTAAAATTATCCCATGGGATAAATTTTTCCCCTAAAATTTTCCTTGTGGGGCACTATTGAGACTTTCTAATATATAATATAAAAATATCTCTTAGACAGGCACTCTCATACTTTGAAGAAGAATCACTACAAATGGACATCACTAGACTGGGGCAAGATGAAGAAAGTTTCAAATGAAGAATCTGAAAATGAATTTTTAGATAAATGTTCTAAAGTTGTGAAGAATGCTCATGAAATCCATAAGGGTTTATTTTCATGTACAAACTTCTCATTTCATGGTTAAGGATATACTCAATAGAAACATGTTATTTTCTCTATAAACCCTAATAGGAAGTATAATCTCATCAATGTCAATTTGGATAAAAGGTTGCAAGTCCCCACAATGCATATTCAAATCATACATATTGAGAGTGTAAATGTTCAAATTTTAAATATTTGAAGCTTACCATGGATAATTATGTGTCGCAATCATATTTTCATGCCATTAATACGAAAGATGTGGATACTATTTTGGGATATCCTTGGATGGACTCAATTGGTACCATTAATATTAATGTGCAAAAGAGGTTCTTGAAGCTTTGGTATAAGGAGAAGGAAATTATATTGTAGGATATTTCTCTTGCTAAACAAGAAGGTTGCAAGGGGGCACATGAAGAATTAAACTAGTTGAAGTACCTATAGGCATGGAAAATGAAGAGTCTAAGGCTGAAGTAGAAGAAGAAGAAAAATTATATAATCACAAGAAGATACCCAAGAAATATATCAAAAGCAAGAAAAAACTAAGGAGCTACATGATCCCAAAGAACAATAGGTTCGTGAGTCAAAGAAAGAAGAACCAATATATAAGGTTGTAGTCTATCAGAACCCACACCACCCTAAGAAAAAAATCATCAAAGCAAGGTTGGTAGCATCAATGAACATGGAACCAAGAGGCAAAAATTATGGAGGGAACATGGAAGACAAAAATCAATGCAAGGAGATATTAGACTAGAACATAAATGAGATGGAACCATAGAAGCAACCAGAATCAAGATCCAGGTGGAAAGGAAGCAATTGGACCCCATGTCCACATTTCACTAAGATTGATGGATTCTTGTGCTTGGTGCTCCAGTGTGCTACATTGCTTAGTATATCATATTATATTTCTTCCCTATGTTTCAACGGTGAAACATATCATGGGGGTGGAATGTTATGTACCTAGGGAGGTACCAAAGGGGATAATGTTTGTAATGTGTCCATAATCATGGAATAGGCCCACTTGGTAGTTTATGGGTAATCAATATCCCTATTAGGTAGTTAGAGTAAATAATATAATAATAAGGGATAGTTGGCATATCCCTGTTAGGAATACTCATGAGATATTGTCCTACATATTTTGCATCTACAATAGCAATTATGATATTGTCCTTCTTAAGGGGTGGTTCAAGTGATGCCACAAATGTGTTTTATTTCTTTTATTCATTTAGATGTTTTGATACGTGGATATGCAAAAACATATTCTCCAAGCTAGTGATCAATTAGTTTTACTAGGTTGTTGATGTTATTTTTCGGTTTATGGTTCAACGCATCTATACCAAGAATTTGACAAGCCTTCATATGCGCAAAAGGTAAAATTGTATCCTTGACTCAAGGAAGAATATATCTAGTGATGAATATATTGCAATGTGACTTGGAATAAGTAGGCTTGTCCACCATTTTCATTCAGGGGATGGGGTGCTAACTTTCCATATGGACTTTTAAATAATAGTTGAGGGATCCACATAGATTATTGAAGAGATTAGAAAATGATGGAGGCTATGAATTGGAACATTGTCAACCTTCATAGAATATGGTTGGTCCATACCATGAGTGTAAGGTGGATGACAAAACCCAGTCAAAGAACCACAATAGGGACTCCACTCTATGAGTGCTAACTGAACAAGATGTAGTTTGAGTCATTAGTATGAGTTCCAACCATTTCTCTACACAATGGAACTGTATAATGAAAGAGCCAGGAAGATGGAGATATGTGGCAAGTGAGTGTATGCTCTACTGAATTGAAATAGTAGTACACCTAAAGATGAACATGAGAACTCACCTAGATCTTAATGAGAGCATTTTCATTGATCTGAAGTGTTGGGAAAAAAATGACGATATGAAGAGATGAAAAAAAAGTGGAAGGCATGTGATGACTGCAAAACCCTAAATGGTGAAATAGTAGAGTTATGGCTTGTTGGAATCAAGGGTTGAAGGAAAAATAGGATAGTCGGTGAAATATTTGGGGTTTCTTGAATGTGATGGTAGTTGGAAGTTGTCTTAGGACTAAGTTGAATTTCTTGAAGGGTAGATTTTGATGGGTGCAAGGGTGGGTGAGAAGGTTCCAATACCGTGCTCTAATATTATTTGATGTATATTAGGCATGAGACTCAATCATGATCACATTATAATCCAAACGGTAAAGAAGCTACCTCAGAAAATAACACCTAAGGAAATAAGAAACACAACCAAGAGTATAAAACAAACAATGAACACAAGAGAATGATTAAGTTTCAAGGAAAGATTGATTATTTCATTACTTGGGAAAATTCCTTTATGTAGACATTACAAAAACATTTTCAAGGAGTAAGTCAACTTAAACCATATCTAAAAGTGTATGGAGATTCTCAACATGTTTTTATTTAAGAATATATAAGCTAATTACTTCTTGGGGAAGTGTACCTAGTCATAACTAGAGAGTGTTCCCATGATCTATATACATCACCTATGACATCCCTACCCAAAAATCCTCATCATAGGACAAGTATCCATGACACAAGTGTCCGAATTTCATTCCTCAAAAACTAAATTACCATAATAACAACTATTTCAACATCCTAGGAAGGACCATAATTTAATAAATAACACGTGCATATGTGAAAATTAAAATGCAATGGAAATAACAAGCACAATCATAAATAACATGCAAGATGCATTGATTTTTATAAGTACATAAAATATGCATATTCATAGACAACAATCGGGTACTTGTCATTTAATTTAATATAAATATCCAAGAAACTAGCTATGTAGGAGCTATTTTACATCCATGTATACATATCTACTACAAGTAACACCCCCAAGTCAGGCTATGAATCTATCGGGGTGAAGGAAACAACCTAGGCCATGCTCAACCAATATGCTCATTACAAAGCATTACAAGCATCTTATCCAACCATCAATTGAGGAGATATATTCCATTGCCCCACGCAATGAAAGGACGTAATACCCTTTCTCTACTAAATAGCCCCTCATAGTACCCTTCTCTTACAATTTTTTTCAGTGTATATATACATATTACAATCTATTGTATGCTTTATGAGAATCACCTGTAAGAATAATACTTAGGCCTCAAGCATCCAAAGAGAAACAAATGCATAATGGGTAAAGTTTTTCTAAGTTTCCTAGCATCTATTCTCACCAAGATCCATCATCCTTTCATAAAAAAATGTCTACAATTTTACTTAATGGTGTTTATTACAGTCAATTTCCATATTCCCACGGATAGCAAAGGAGAACTGCTGGAAACATTAATCCGTTTAGGGTTAATTTACATTTTATGTGTTTGTATTATTGTTACCATTCATGTGAGTAGGAAACCAAAAGTCACAGTGAGTAGGTAAAGTCTTTGGGAGTCCAAGAGATGCCTTGGAAGATGAATCCAAGGGTCATATACCATTGTATATATACATGTATAATTTGTTTAATAAAAACATCAAATGCTTCATCTATATTGTCTTTCATTGGATTTGTGTTAGTCAATTACTTGTATGCTCTATAGGGCATCTAGCATTGGTATCAGAGCCATTGTGAATACTTTTCATGTGTTGAGGTTCTTCCATTGCCTGCTAATATTCTCTGTATAGCTCCTTCCAACTATGTGCACTATCCTAAAACCTACATACCTGCTCCAACTTGGTCTATGCATTACCTCTATTGTCCTCTTTATCATTCAGTCCTACCAATTTTTCAAGCCTCCACCCATTTGTCAGTTTTGTTTTGTGGTGGGTGTGAAGGTTATTGGAACCAATGAGATTGTAGTGGTTTACGAGTCGACCTATTATTTGTGTTGTTTGTGAAATAAGAAGCAATATACCATAAGAAAATGTTGTCTGGAAGCAACCGCCAAGAAGAAGAAAAGAATAAGAAAAAGTGATTTCTTAATCCAATCCCTATCTCCAAGTTGATTCAAGAGCTACTCCTCCTAGTGTGTTGGAAGATTTTTTTATGTTATCTCATATCTTTTGCTAGGTTTCATGCAGAGGGAGAGTGCTTTCAGATGTGAGTCTCTTTCCTTGACTTGAATTCTCCCACGAATATCCTCTATCTATTGCCATTGCTCGTGTGAACCCATGAATCATGGTATTTCTCTGTATCCTTTGTTGAGCTACACTGTAAAGAAAATCTCTCACACATCTCTAGTGCACTGAGTGATATCTCCCTTATCACCCACCTGTTTTCTAGGGTTTCCATTAGGCTTGAATTATAGCCCAATGCTCAAACAAATGCCCTCTTATGTGAGCAATATTTTCCATCTCCACCTATTAGAATTGGAATTGATTTGGAAAGTTTCTTCTTATACTAGGGCCATCATTGCTTTGTAGGAGTGTCTATAACCCCTCACCATTGTAAGCCATTTTGTCAAACGTGGTTGAGTTGTTTGTCACCTACACGAATTTGGGCTCAACATGGTGGTACTAGTCCATATATCCTCTTCATGCGAAAAAATTGATTAGTGGGTGTGAAAACCCAAATCTTGTGGGGTGGAAGGAAGTGGTATCTCCCTCATTGAGTGATTGTCCATTTCCATACTCAGTCCGTAGGATATAAGAATGTCGAGATTGGTACCTGCATCAACACTGAGGGAACAATGATCACATAATTGTTTGACACTTGATAATTGTATTTTTTTATTCAAGTTTGAGGTAGAGGGAATGTGACTTTAATATCCAATATTCCTCCTTTGGTTTTTCAATTCTAAGTAGATCTCTTACATGTACTAACTCTTAGTGTTGGATATCCTTGGTGTTATCTTCATATTCCATTTGGCATGGAAATTGGTGAAGTTTCTCTTAACAGATTACACATTCTTTCAAATAAGAGAGCTACTATGAGGATTAATCCCACAATATGCGGTCGCACTTCATTATTTTAATTTTTTTTCCATACATGGGAGTGATATCCCTAGAACAGAGTGACCTACTCTTTCTCTATTAATTTGCATGCTTCTTTTTATTGTATACAATGAGTATTGAATTTGAAAGGGGTCAATCTATAGTCTTTTATATTCTCAATATGGAGGGTGATGGGGTTATGGTTAGACATAACTAAAGGGATGATTTCATATTTGAGTTGCAACACCAATAAGGAAGGATGAGTGGATGAGGAAGTGGTACAAACACTCAATGATTTGGATTATCCCCATTCTTTTGTTGGCCCACATGTACTTTCCCTTGGATGGGAATAAATTGGTCTTGTAGTAGATCCTATTTTATGATGATCTCCTCCAATTGTTCTCTACTTTCATATTGAAGATAAACTCCACCCAACTTTTCCAATGGTAAGAGGATAAGGTTGATATCCTTGATAAGGATTATACCTTTTTTGTGGATAGAGTTTCATGATGGTTTAGAGTTTCCCAGTAATGCTTGTTTTCTTGCAAGTATTTAGGTGCATAAATATTATAGAATTTGAACTCCATACTTTGTATAGGGTCTTGGAATATAGTGTAGATCTAGTGGTATACAACAACATATATAAGAGATAGATTTCTTGGGCTCTGTAGAGTGTATATTATTCCCAATGATAATCTAGCACCAATGCTTATTTTCTTCCCTTGTATCCATAGATTATTGTTAGGATAATGCAAGTCTCCATCCCCCAATTTGGTTTCTTGTAAGAGTAAGACCATTGATCATAGTTATGTAACAATATTTTAACATTTTATCATTTATGGGTTGTCCCATGTCCATTTTAATCATAGGATGGAACTTACATTGAGAGTAGAGGGGTATTTTTTGTCCTCCACCAAAGGCATGTAGGATAGTGTCTTGCATTCCCATGAATTTCCCTCCATTAGCTTCTTCATCTAGTAGTTATTTTGTTGATTTACAACCTTGTTTGTATCCTTTGCTTAGGAGGCAAGGAGAGGTCACTAGATCTTGTTCAATGCTAGGGAAGGCTCCACTAGTTTTATGAGGGAAAGAATCATAGAGCTAATGAACTAAGTGATTTCCTCAGTGAGTGGGTTAGGCTAACTGATAGATAAACAAAAAAAACTGCTCTATTATTCCCTAGATTCAACATGCATCATTTGTCCAAAAATTTGCAAAGTCAAGTCCTTGAATTGTAATCCCTACTCATAATCCATAAGAAAAATCCTACACACAAGAAAACACCACACCTTCCTCATTCTTCTGTCAAGTAAATAATGATAAAAATGCACAAAGAAACTAACTTACACACACACACACACCCCACATGTGTGTGTGTGAGAGAGAGAGAGAGAGAGTCACTGAAGAGAAACAAAATACTTATAATATTTTATCTTAGTAGTTGTACTCCCTTATCTATATTTTAAGTCTCTTCCCTTTCCCTTAGCCTTAATGAAAAAAACTTCAAACAATAGAATCATTTCCCTTAGCCTTAGTTGCATGCACGAATTACACCTTTCAATAGTGAATTGAATGTCTTCAAGAAACTTATGATGTCTCGCTTAAAATCAACACACATTTTTGTTCTTTGCAATTTAGGAGTTTAAGAAAGAAAACATTACTTATTTTATCCCAAGATTTCTGATGTTATTACCAAAAGAAAACATCAATATTGCGGTGATTATTGTTTGTTGTAAATTGTTCTTATTATGCATAAAGATTTTGTTGGATTTAAAGAGTATCATGAAAACATTTTCATTTTAAAAATGTTTCAAAGAAAATTTTTTCTCATTGTACCCAACTCCATGTTATTTTCATCAAGAGAAACTTAAATTTGCAGTGATTGCATGTTAAAAAGTTTCCTTTATCAACTATTATAATTTGTTTCCATTAAGTATTTCATAGTTTTCTATTATTGCATTGAATTAGATGGAAAAATGAACCTATTTTCTCTCTTTTAGTTTAAAATTTCTTCATCGAAAGAAAATAAGTTAATATTAGTGTCATGCATTCTTTGGCTTATTTCTTTGAGTCAATAACATCATCAACAATTTTCAGACCATACCTTTGAGTTAAGCAACAAACATTAAAATGAACACTTAAATTAAAATCAATCAAAATTCATTTTATAGAAAAATTATCTTAGATTAAATAGTAAGGCCTTGGTTTAGGGATGGAGAGTAAAACTCTCCAAGGCCACTAGACATGAAACTAGGAAATTGATTAATGGGATAAAATCCATTATTAACAAAAAGTGCTTTCCATAAAATCACATCTAAGACATGTGTTAAATAGTATGATCAAGCTAGGAAAGTGGGGTAGATATCCCCTTCGCACTTGTTTAGTGGGATTAAAACATGTACATGGATTCTAGATTGAAGTGGTGACTCCTCGAGGTGACACACTTTTATTTGGAGCTTCGAGTTGAGGACTTAATTCCTGCATTTATTTCTCATACACCTAATCTTGACTCACAATTATTCCTCCAGACCACCGACTATGAAGTGGTAACTCACTGACTGTGAAGTGGTAACTTTAGTTGTTATTCCTAGGATATCACACACTAGGTGACTATAAGTGGAAATCACTGCAGTAATTGACACAAATTTCTAACAGCCTCCTCATTTCCTTTGGAGGGTATTCACCGAAGGTGAGTACTTACACCTTAGGTGATTTTTGTGTGAGAGCTATCGTAACTGTTTCATTTACAATTTCGTTGATTTATTACTAGGACTTCATACCAACTAAGATTCACTTTTTGGAATGCCTTCTTTACTCAAATCTTCACTAATTGGATAAGTACCTTAACCACCCTACTCCCATTTTGGAAGAGTAGTTTTCTTGTTGCGACTTAGAGTTCTTTTTGTAGTCATATGCTTCATGATACATTGTGTCTAGTTGGACTCAAGATTGGTTGTTTGATTTTTATTTCATTTTTTATATAAAAATATTAAAAAATTTCAAAGTGTATGACGTACAAATCCATCATTGAAGGCATCAGCAAGGCGAGTCATCATAGATAGAAGGTCTCTCTACTTTGAGGAGACACTTACACCCATCTGAAGCTATTTACAATGATTCAAAATATGAAACATTTATGGTTCTTGAGATCACTATTAAAGAGAGTAATTATTTCTCATAATCCAATCAACCCCCTTCACACATAGATTTTGTTCAAAATCCTTTAAATGAATTGAATCATTTGATCCCCTAGAAATTTATACTATTTATAAGCAAACACTTTCCAAAATTAAATCCACCTTTGATAGATCTTAATAGTCCAATTGTACTGGTTGTGAGTGAATCACCTCCTATTGATTTGTTTTCATTTATCTGCAATTTGCATCACACCATGTCAACTCCTAGTGTGTCATCAGATGCCCAAGGTGTTGGTGCTAATTAAGGCCTTTTAATTAAAATCCAATCAGCAAGTACATTAATTATCAATCCGAGAGCGTATGACTTTCAGGACTACTACAAAATATATGCAGGTATAATTCTCTTCTAATGTTGTGGAAGAAATCTTAATTGTAATGCAGCTAATGAGATGAAGTAGCAACAATTCTACTTTCACTAAGGAACAATTCTTAAATTCTAATGATCAATCACAAACCTCTTACTCTACTGGAAATAAAAAACAACACGCCACTCTCTATTTTAACCAATCCTTGAAGGAATTTTACTGAAGAAAAATGTAATCTAATGCATCCAAATTCATCCACACAACTCTGTTCAAGAATCCTAAGTTAATCTTTCATTCCCAAAACAAAACTATGATATGCTAAAATGAAATAAAACTTCTTGATCTACAAATAATCAATTGATGCAAAAGAGTAACAACAAAGTAAATCGGATCATGAGTTCCAAATTTAACAAGTCTGAAGCAAATATATTGGACCCAAAAACTAATTCTGAGTAGATTAATTACAAATTCATTCAAGTAACATCAATCTTAATTAAATCTTTATGTAGATAAAAGCAAGCATAGATTCAAATCGAGTAACAACAATGAGTAAACAACACAATCAAATAATCAATAGCACGCTACAAATCAAAACTAAGAATTAACAAACTGTAAAGGCATCTCCTGGTCAAGGAAGGGGGGCCCTTCCTTCTCCAACCAGGGCTACTGAAGTAACTCATGAATGAGAACTCAGATCATATGAATCAACATGTCTTCTATTATGGAGAAAATAATGATACAATGGAATTGGAAATCCACTACTCTATTTCATTGATATTTCTATCTACCCCCTACTATCCTCCCATACATGAGGTTGATTATATATTTATACATAAAAATCCTTCATGAGGATGAGGAACCGAATTCCCAACTTGGAATTTGTTTTAAACAAATTTTCTAATTTGAAAACCGGTTGTAACAGTAAGTCTAGCAAGATCCACTTTAAAGAACCACCTGTATCTATTGAATGAAGCACTTCCTGGAGAATTTGCTCAATTGTCACCTAATTTAGCCTATTTTGAACAAAGCCCATGTTTCAGATTTCTAAAATTAGTCCTAATCTACTCGCAATTTGCAACGAAAAATAATGTCTTCTTATTTGATGTGTTTTCCTAACTAGGAGCATTTGACCATGAGCTGGAGGTTTCCATGTTGGACCTGGGTGCGAATTGAGAATCACAAATTAATGTCATCAAACCTAGGAACACAACCATGTTGTATATTTCCATGTGGACATGTGCTAGCATGTCAACTTTGGAGGTTGGAACCATGAGTGCTGCTATTGCTACTACGAAAAATCACTTCACAAATCATCATCAGTAAAATCATGCATAATAGTCTTTAATCCATAAAAAAATGAAGGAAAATAATCATTATTAAACACTACAGCATGAATAGGAATAATATGGCGTCTCATGAAAAATTATGGTAAATAGAGTGATAAGATGAAGTAAAATGGATGAAATGGGTGTTTGTAAATGGTAATAATAGTGGCATATCCACGGACCAACGCAAGGGTCCAGCTCCACCATCCCTCATGTGGCTATGGGGGGAACTAGTGTTCCCTCCATACCATGGTTTAATGGAAATCTCCCTACCACTAGCGTGCATCAAAATCCTAGCACCCATCCGTATGGCATGCCAATGGTAAGTGTGTTAGTTGCATCATACGGTTTTAATATCACTAATGCGACCAACATAAGAACTTGAATTCCTATTACTAAATTCCCAAGTCCTAATCCAAAAAGTGGGTCAGTTTCAAATTCAGGTACCCCTACTAGTGGGTCAGCTTTGCTAGACATGAATTTCCTCTATTGTTGGGATGGTCCATCCAACACTAGCAATATATCATGGGGTTTCAATCCTCATTAAGAAATTCCTAATTTTTGGTCTGGTCCTATTTTGGGGGAAACTCAGCATCGTGGAACATTAATGTTCCTTATTCCTGATGGAAACTCTTCACTTTGGAGTAGCAATGTTCCATGGAATTATCCTCCACCTTGGGGCAATAATGTTACAGGGGGTAATCCTACACCATCAAGCAAAAATATGCTTGGGTGAAAACCTCCTCCTACAAGTGGTAATGTGATAGGAGGGACAAATACACCAATTAATACAACATTTCCATGGAGTGGCCGTTTTGCTTGGAGCGATCATCTTCCTTAGGGAACACCTCTTACAAGGGGTAACATTCTGCATTGGGGGGGGCAATTTTATCAAGGGAAAAAATACTCCCTGGAATACCCAACAATTTTAGGGACATAATTACCCTACATATTAAGGATATTAAGCTCCACCTGTCATAAATACTAATACGTCAACTCCAATGTGATTACCATTTTTTGCCACATCGAATTTACCAAACTTACCTTGGATAACCAATGACCCTATTTTACATCTAAATGTGTGGCATGCAATTCTGACCAAATTCCCATATAACATACCCAAGTTTGATGGTCTACTAGGATAATACCATGTGATGACTTTCCATCTATGGTGTTCTTCCAACTCCTTGGTTGATGATAGCATTTGTTTGTGTCTATTTCAGTGCACCCTCACAGATAACATTATTAAATGGTGCATTGATCTTCCTTACAATACCTTTATGGATTTATCATAGTTGGCATGGTATTTATTACAAATTTTTAGTTACCAATCCACTATGAGATAGGAACAAATTTGTTTACATCAACTTGAAAAACCAGTGACTTCTCACATTTATGATCATATTCAAGAATGGTGGTGATGAGATTGGCTCATCAAAGCTAACATCCTTGACAAATTCCTCGCAAATTGGTTTGTAAAATCCTCATTGCCTACTATTTCCAAAGATGTAGCTATATCAAGATCCATTACCAAATAACAACTCATTCAGAGTGGTTAACAAATGGACTTGATCTATTATCACTTTCGAACACTTTATGAAGTCACCCCTCATGCCACTCAACCTACGACATATCCAAAAAAACCACCTAAAGTACCACATGACGATGGTAAGGTTGGTTATTTTACCTAAACCATGGTTGATCAAATGACTAGTATATGGGACAAATGTCTATTCAAACTTAACCTGCAGTTGGGAAAATGTTGCAAACAACTTCAACTCCTACCCAAAATTCTGATGTCCTCTTAGTCTAGTCCATAGACCAAAAATGAAAGAAGAAGAATAAATAATAAAACAAATCATTCTAATCCTGGAAAATGATTTACTCAACAACACAATCCTCCTATTGGGGGAAATTAGGAGACACGGAAGTTTGAATTCCCTTGTAAACTTTGCATGAGAGATCATCCTACTCACCAATGTCCACATATAGAAGAGATTCAGTGATATATGGCCTAGTAGGGAGCTCAAAAACAACACATCATGTTAACTTAACATTTTCCTTAGTAGCAATAACCATAATGGTTTCATTAAACAGTGCCTCCACCAGGAGGTAATTAGGCCAATACCCCACTAGGGGGCAATGTCACAAATTCCAACATTTTCACGTGTGACCACGATGTTCATATCCATACCAGTGCTCATAATTACGATGCTCCTCCCTCTTGATATATTGATTTGGATCCATTTACATCACATCTAGTGTCCCTCTGAACATAGAAAATCTATATATTGATATCAATCCTTGTCCCCACAAGAGGGTTTTATGGAGGACCATTCATATCCCAATGCTCAAGCTTCATAGAACTATGGTGTTGTTGAGTATTTATCTCAAGCACCTTGTTCTATGTCTGCACTGATGGTCCTTTTGAGATTTCTAATGCAGTTGTGAGCCTTCATGAGGAAGGTCCTTTTAAAATTTGGTCTTTCCTCATTTGTGAGCCTTCATTGTATATTTTTCCTTGGTAACAAATAGTATGGAAGATATTGAAGTTGAAGATAACCCTATCGAAGTAACTCATGTCAGATATTTCTTTTTTGATTTGTTAGATATGGTCATGGTATTGTTGTTTCTTAGATACATTATTTTAAGTTGGATTCTTGGTTGCTTACCAATCATGATTTACACATTATTCAATTTGGTTAGGTATATTTGGAATCTTGCATATAGGTTAGCTTTTCCCTCAATTATGATGCATTTAAACATTTTTCCACTCAAGTTTTCCATAGGGTTGAACCTATTGGACGTTGGTGCATCATCCTTTTCTATATTCATTTTGTGCTAGTCCGAAAAAATATCCTATCTAACATCGGATGGTATAACCATTACCCTTTTACCATTTTGTTTCCCATGATGAGTTTTTCTCATAGGCCTAGGAGCCCTAGTAGTCCCATTATGACTTGATTTTGAGAATGCATGCTTCTCTCTCATCTTTTTTTTCTGGCCATTTCCTAATGGTATCCCATATTTTTGTCAGTTTACATCCGCATTTGTTAAAATATCTGCTTGTGCATCTATGCCTACTACTCTCTACTTATGTTTTTAATTTTGTCTCTTCACCATTATAGTCAATTTTTACCGCTTGTCATTTATATACCTTTTCTTTTGTTTGTTGACCTTTATCCCTAGAGGAAATATCTTTACAAGTGTACACAACTATCCTAGTACATTTTCTACAACTTGTTTTTTGATAGGACTGTCTTGTGCCCTTGGAATGTAGGCATGTTCCCTTGAGACACTAATTTCCTCCATTGTACAATATCATTGTTTATTCTTTTTTTAGCTTTCATAAAAATGAAAAGGACAAAAAAATACAAAAAATTTATAAAAAAAAACAAAAAGGGGAGGGGGGGCAATTGTGCTACATCAAAGAATCGAAATGTCAATAATAAGTCTGTATCTCCCTTGAACGCAACAACTATGTGTGTCAGTTACATTCAGTTTATTTTATATAATTTTCCTTAGGAAGTTGTACCATGTTTGTGAATTTTACTCCTCCAACTGGTTATCCATCTAGTCACTATGGAGCATTCATCAAAGCATCTGGCATGGATGGATTTCATCGATCTCTTATTTCTTGAGTCATATGTTTCCTCGGTCCACTATCTGTTGTTTTGTATGTTTAAGGGAATTTTTTTACAAAAACATGTGTCAGCCATTCCTCAGATATTTGTAACCAATCATGTCGTCCTTCCCTATGTCAAAAAAATTATTCAGTGGTTGTTATTCTGAGCTCTAGTCCCAAAAAAGGAAACCAAAATATTGATATTTGTTTTGTGTTGATTGATGTGGGGTGCCTTAATTCTCTCCCTCTAACTAAGCTCTTCCTATTGGATCCAAATAATTTTCTAGGAACACTCTCTAGGAATTCTTACAGTGCCTTGGAACTTGTAGTCATTAGTGGCAGTTTCCTCACAATGAACAATGGGTATACATCAAGGATCCCATTTCTGTTGATTCCACAAGTGTTCAACATCAATTCTTTTATTCACTTGCTAGATTGTACTTTGTATATTGGGGCCCATCTTTATTATTAGTGGGTTTCATCACTTCTTTTAATGGTATACATTAATGACTAGTGATAAAACAACATTCCAACATGGTTTAATTCAAATATTTTATTCACTTTATGTAGAATTGCACTATCATCGAGCATTGGATTAAAGAACTTGGGAACAATAGTAGAATGCCTCTTCGGTGCTAGATACTTGAGTTGTGCAAGATCATACCTCCATCTGAGTACTTTGAAGACTACAAGTTTTGCACTCCTCATAGTGTCAATTTTCATTCTGATTTACATTTTGTCATGGAACCCCTGTTTATTTTTTGTGGCTATGCATATTTACTACTAAGCATGGGTATACCCACCTCAAGGATTTTTTTTAATATCTAAGATTTGGGTTTTTAAACATAGTTACTTTTCAGATCCTTAGTTTGTAGTTCTCCTCCTTAACCCATCAAGCATAGTTCTAGATTATTTGAATTAATGAATTTTGACCATCAGCTCCCCCTCTGACCTCACATATTAGGGGGAATTTGTTATAATAATATTTAACACCCTTTATAGAGAAGGCCTAAGTGGACATCAAGGCACCTTCTACATAAGAAGTTGACTTCAAAACAGTGAAATTTATAGAGAATTTGAGTTTGGTCCCTATTTTCCCTAGGGAAAGGGGTGACCAATCACGACATTCAACCTTAAAGGTGTGATAAAATCCATCTGGTTGCTACATTGGGCCTATAAAGTGTGACTAAGGCTTCAAATTGGGAAAAAGTGGCACTAAAAGTGCAACCTCAAGTAAACAAAGGTTCAATTTCGCGTGGAGGAGACTTGTAATGCATGAAAAACATGCACTTTGTAATCATCACCCAATTTATACCTAATTAAAAGCTATAAAATATACTTATTAGGTGAATATGCAACAGGTTAGACAGAGGTCAAACAACATTAGCATACCAGACGTCAAGACACTTCTTATGATCAAAGTTAAAAAAAAACATTGAGTGATATTTGATTATTCTTTAATGAATGCAACATGCAAAAAAGAAAATAGATCAATTAACTACCCTTGTGTATTAAATTTGAGTGCAAAATCAACATGAAGAGAAAAATCCCATAAAAATACAGAAAAAACATAGGAAAAAAAAAGAAAGAGCAATAAAAACAGACTTTTTACAGGGTGGTTGCTACTGTTGGCCTAAAAGGGGTGACCGGATTGGTCTGGTCACAAATTTTGGGCTTATAAGGGAAACCGATCACTACTTTTGGTAAAACAAATGCAACCACATCCAATAGAGAAACAATTGACCCAAATGTTGATCAAAACTAGTCAAATATGTCTCAAACTTTCCCAAATTGATCACCAAGGTAAGACAAACTGTGTTATAGTTTTTAAAGAGCTAATGATAGAGAAAAATGACCAAATATAATCAAAGTTCTAAGAACTTTCCCCATTATGGTTTCCAATTCTATTATGAGGGAAAACATCACATAGCTAATGAGCTAAGTGTTTTCCATGGTGAGTGGGTTAGACTCACCGATAAATAAACAAAAAAACTACTCTACTATTCCCTAGATTCAACATGCATGAAAAGTAAAATTTTCAAAAGAAGGAAGAGGGATGTGTAACTTATTACTTTTGTTTGTCCAAATTTCTTTTGAGCCAAGTCCTTCAATTCTAATCCTTGCTCCTAAGCTGTAAGAACAATCCCTCACACAAGAAAACACCACACTTTCCTCATTCTTACAACTAAAGAAAATTGTGTTGTTTTGTATTAATCATTGAAGATAAACATAGTACTTACAATTATTGATCTTGTTCGATGTACTCCCTTATCCATATTTTAAGTATCCCCCTTTTCCTTGTCCTTGATGAAAAACAACTTCGAAGAATAGAAGCATCCTGCTCTTTGATATGCTAATGCTCTTCAACCTCTGTATAACCTCCTACATCCTTACCCCATAGGTCTCTTTTATATATTTGAATTAGGTCAAAATTGGGTGATGATTACAAAGTGCATGCTTTGCATGCATTACAAGTACCCTCCATGTGAAATTGAACCATTATTTACTTGAGTGCGCACTTTTAGTGCTTCTTTTTCCCAATTTGAAGACTTGGTCTCGCTCTATAGGTTCAATGTAACAATTAGATGGATGTGGTTGCACCTTCAAGGCTAAATGTCATGATCGATTTCCCTTTTCCCTGGGAAAATTAGCAACTAGGCTCAAATTCTTTGTAAATTTCATTATTTAGAACTCAATTTATTGCGTAGAAGGTGTCTTGATGTCCACTTAGAGATTCTCCATCAAGGGTGTTAAATACCATTATAACAACAAGTTAGGTCCAATAAGGAAGCAAGGGGCAAGTGAGAACTCAAAACGGGGAGAGGGAGGGGGAGGAAGGGATATCTCCCCCTATAAAGGTTATCTTCTCCACCACATTTGGGAACATGGAAAATGGAGCAAGAGGTGGTAATTGATGAAGGAGAAGGGTAGGATTGGGCTATTGAGGTAGCAGGGCACCAGTGTAGTGAGGCAAGTCCATTGGGAGGATGAGTAGATCTAAAGGGAGAAGAGGGGTTAGGGAGGAAAAAATTTGGAAGGGATCTTAGGAACATGAGGTGGTTTTCCAAAGAGAGAGGGTGGAAAGGGGGGAAGGGGTGGAAAAAAAAAACGAGAGGATGAACATAGCGGGTGGATTCCTCCGGGGTAGACCTCTTAGGTTTCTTTGGAAAGTCCTAGGAAAAATTATAGTAATCATGGCACCCATTATATTTGAATGGGGGTTGTTTGTAGTACATAGGTTAAATATGAGTCCATTTTCCTATCTTCAAATGAAATTATTTGAGGAAACCTTTTTCAATTCAGTTTGATGCAAATCTAAGCACAATCATGTTGATGGCATGCTTCTATATGTGTGTGTGTGTGTGAATGTATTTGTTAAGTTTGCTACCTATATTTGCTTGAAATGTTTTTCCCCATAGAATTAGAGGGAAATGGGGAAGACATTCCCATAATAGGATTATTGATCTGCGTGTGCAATTTAAGGTGAACACCAAGTGATCAATGATTTATATACATTCCTATTGAGCCCATGAAGTAGGTGGAATTCCTAATAATGAGATTTATGTCCTTAATAGAAATATTGTCCAATGGAGAAGGATGAGGGGTACATTTAAGAGGAGTTTCTACAAGAGGATAATCCCCACCAACCTTTTCCATCAAAACATCTTCAAGCAATGACTTGTCAGTATCACACTCGGGAAGTACTTGTGTCAGCCATTGTGGATCTATTTGTCATCACAGCCACTACCACCTATTGCATTTTTGATATGTAGGAGTTTCACGTACGGAATGTACATGATCATCAATGATGGTGATGATGGTAGTGGGGGAGAGAATCTTTTCAAGGTATTAGAAGGATTGGAGAGTTTATTCTATAGAGCCCAAGGTGTGCTCAAATGGATGGATGGATAAGGTGAGCGATGTTAAAGAAAATGAGGGAACCAGGGAAAATTTTGAAACATAGGTAATGACCCTTGGAGTTCCCTCCACAAGGAGGATATCGGGTGGTTTCTTGGAAAGGGAATTTGTAGCCCTCGACCACTTTTGTGGAGGATATTGAAGAAGGGTAAGTAATTCTTTAAGGTCCTTACCTAATATTTGCATCGAGTTTGGAATGCTATTAAGTGCAGGCGGATGGTTGGAGGCAGGAACAATGGATGTAGAAGGAATGGTTGAGGTAGCGACTATAGTGGAATTAGAGAAAGATTCTTCAAGTATGACTTCATATTTATGGTTTTGTTGAAGACGTCAGAGAAGAGAAATAAATAAAATGTAGGAAATTCCCTTTGTCACTTGGGACTTCTTCAACCTTTCCCAACTTAAAACTTCTTAGTCGAATACTTCAGAGGTCAAGTATAAAGGTAGTGGAAGCATCTAAAAATATTATGGATGGACTCCGTGGGGCCAAATAAAATGATATTCCTAGTCAATGCCAAACCAGAACTTGGTTGTATAATTATTAAACCATATCCATAGGATGTGAATGAAAGAAACATAGATCAAGGCATCATGCCATTGGTCGAATTTTTTATCATTAGAAGCAAAGTTATGGGTATCCATTTTGAATCTAAGGTACAAGACCCAACAATATGTAGCTAGTGGTAACTCCTGACCCTTAATGGGATGTCATTTCCACATGGTGAAAGTGAATAGCAAGTAATAAAAAATGAAACAACCTATTGACACATAGGAATCTATGTAGGATTGGAAAAGTACATCCATAAAGTTCTTGCACTAGTTGAGCTCGACACCCTATACACATAATTCTTCCAACAAGATGGTGTTCAACTTAGACTCTCCCTTAGTGTATTTCTACATGGCCCGACCCATTATTATATAGAAGGAAAATTTCACCTATGCTTTGTTAATATTGTTAATTATGGAACCTTTTCAACCCTGTTCCATGCCATATATATCATAAAGATTGGGCTCTGACCTTTCTCTACCTATCTTTTGCTCTCCCTAAAAGGTAGCAGAGACATCTTCCCATTCCATGAACAAACCTGTCAATTGGTAGATGTCATTGACATGATTGGGGTATTTCCTATCAATCCATAATGAATGACCATGCACCCTTCCAATCAGGAACTTGGTACACCACATCATTTCCCCTGTAGTGTTGAACACTGGTAGGTTTTCTTAATGAAATCAAGGTAGACTTCCTAAGAGGCTCGAATGTTGGTTTCCAATTGGCTGCAACATCTTTTATCTCTAATAGAAATAGTCCATGTGAAATGAAATGGATTAATATATAATTTTTCATTTATTTGGATATTTTGGGCTCAAAATATTAGATGAATTGGCTTGTAGGGCCCACTTAGGTGCAGTTTTCACTTTTCAAATTTGGGGTCAAAAACCATTTGAAATATTTCGATGCCATTCTGAGAGATTAAATGGAATTTTTTTTCTCAAACCTTACTTTGGACCATGATTACATATTATACACATCGATATCTTTCCAACGGTCCAAAAAATGCCTCAAACGAAGTTTGTATGAAGAAGTTATGCCTCCCACAATTTGACTTATCTAGTTGACCACTATGGTGCCGAGTGGATTCAACGTCAGCTCTAATTTCTCACACATGTGGAGCTATTCATGTGTGGAATTTAAATAACATTATAGAAGGTCAAAACCTCTAACCCTAAATTGGAATCAAGGCATGTACAAACCCTAAAATTAACCCTAAACAACTATCAAGTTATGTTAAATATTGGGCTATTAGGAAAAGTAGGGGTTCTATTTCGATTGTATTGTTCCATAGCTGAGAAGTAGTAAGGGGTGGTTTTGAATCATAAAAGAGGGAGTAATATATTCCGTAGTAGCCATTCAATTCACATTTTCCAGGGTAACTCGAACACGAGTATCGGTTTCCTTTTGTATTTGCATCCTACCTAAAAGAGTAAGGAATAGTCCTCATTCTAGCTAGGTTTTCCCCACAAGGTTTTTTCTAGGATAAATTCTATGTCAAATGTGTGTGGATTATGTATTTCTTGTTCTATCATTTCTCTTAAAGTTCTAAAAATAAGCTAATTAAAAGAACTAGCGGTAATATCCATTGTGACAAACTATTTGTTATCAGTCAAATTGGCACTTCTCCGTCCGTGACTACATTGCCTTATCGGACACACAAAAGGACCTTATGGATGGAAGAGCCTAGTTGATCATAGATTCTTTGGCCCAGAATTTGCAGTATCCTCCTTAACATAACCATTTTTTGTAACATGTTTCGAGATATAACCGCGGCTCTCATATCAGCAAACTCATGGGTTAACTGCGATGTTAGTCTATATTGACAACCCGTGAGTAACACCAAAAAGGTTGCACCCACATGTTGCTGGACACTATACTCGCGACTCACTCACTAGTTTTCAAGAGACATACTTGCGGGTATATCTAAATCACAAGAAAAAAATATTTAAATATGATTAGAGATCAATTATGGTAGTTATTCTAATGACCACAACCCCCCTAACCAATTTCCTTTTGAGTTTATCCTCTCATCCTTGCTATAAATACAAGGAGAGAGCCTTGAGAAAAGAAGAACCAATTTTTCTAAAGAAATGTTGGAGACAATTCCACTGAAAGAAAAGGAGCAGGAACCCAGGGTCAGATTTCAACGGTGCCAGTTGTAGAACAGGTTTAGTTGATTGTCTTTAATGCCAATAATACAGATAATATCCTTCTCATAAATATTTGTCCATTGTATGAATTTATGTCTTTGAATCTTTCATATATTTAATATATGATTTTCTTATTAAGAATTCATTTCTATTTGGTCAAAAGATTTGAGAAGGGTATGTATTTTACTGCAGGTAATCTATCTGGAGTAGTGGAGCAGGAGACTAAAGTTTGAAAGCTTGGATCGAACGTCGGTTATTCAGGTATTCATTTTGACTTTATGTCTTAGTTCTTTTCCATTAAAAAATTATTGCATGTTGCATCTGTTTACTATCCTATCTCTATAACTAAATTACATGTACCTTGATGATCTCTTGAATTCCCTATCATAGGTAGCTTTACCGCACAACACTATTCTAGTGGAATATCCATGATAGTTTATAGATCACCATGTAGTAATCTAGCCACATATCGAGATACAAATCATTGTCAAAGAAATGCACATTGATGAACTTAGTTTCGTTAACCTTCCTATATAAATCACCTATCACCTCAAATATGGGATCCTGGGGCTCAATATGGATGGCCTCTTTCGGTCTAGTTGCGGTCTTAGAGCCAAAAGATTTGCTTCCATAAACCTTCCCCATCTTTGAAAATATTATGTTGTATACTAGGTGAACTTAAGGGCATTGGGTAACAAGGCAATCACCATGCACACAATATTTTGCGAAGGATTTAGGTCAATAGTCTACAACTTACAAATAAAATTAAGTGAGGAATTAGTTGGATTCATACAATATTAACATTGCTTGACAATATTATTGGGATGATTTGACATATTCATTAATTGCATGCGTAGTGGAGGCTCGATGTGGTTTTCTTAAAATGCAACAATAAAACGCAAGGATTCAACATGGGATAATCCTAAATGCAATCTAATCATTTTGATATACTTTTTAATGATTTGGGAAATAGGCTAGATGATGGAGCCCAAACTCATAATACTGCCAACCCAGGATGCAAAACCAATTCATAACTTGGAAGACATGGGTTTCCCCCATACCCCCTCGACCATGGTTTACCCTACTCAACTGAAAAAAATTCAAAAAAAAATGCAAAACATAGACAACAATCAATGCAAACACAATTGACTTGCAAAATAGCGAAAACCAAAATTTTGACTCTAACTCCTACTCTACTACACTCCTTGTGACTGGAGTGTGGAATAACTAATTTATTAGGCATAGACATAGGGATTTAGGTGAGCACCATTCACCCATCCCTATACGAGAACTCCATCGATTTGCACAATCCTAACAACGCCATTCTCGTGTATGTATGTGACAATAAAAGGTCCAAACCAATGCATCTGAATTTTTCCTGGATGCTTGAGAAATTTATTAACATATAATAAAACATGATCTCCTTTAGTGAAATGCTTTTTCTTGATGTGATGATCATGCTAATATTTTTGTCTTTCTTTTGCCACAAATTGTGTGAAAAATGGCTAAAAAGGGTGATTCTTCTAACTCCATCAACTTTGGAATTTGTTCTACAGCTGACTCGTCGACGATCATATGAGTGGCATGTGAAATGTATAGACTTGGGATGACAACCTTAGTACGGACCACTGCATATCTTCCATAGACCAACTGAAAAGGAGTTTGCTAATGCAATTTCTTAATTGTAGTTTAGTGATCCCATAAAAATACAGGAACTTATTCATCCCAGTCATCTATGTTTGTGAAACATAGCTTGGTTAACCCCATCAGCAAAATTTTATCGAAAGTTTCAATTGTACCATATTCCTAGGGATTGTAGGGGATGATCTTGTGATGCTAAATGAGAAATTCCCTTGTCAAGGATGCAATTGTGCTACTCATAAAATTCATCCCCTAATCACTAGTGAGGCTCCAAAAACATCCAAACAAAGTAATAATGTTCTCATAGATAAACCCAATTGTTGTTTCTATAGAGAAATCCTGGACCGATTGCGCTTCATCCCACTTCATCAGATAATCTGGTGTGGTAATAATGTAGCAATCCTTTGAATCCTTTCTGGGAGGGTTGATGGGCCCAATAAAATCTATGACCCATTTCTTGAATGGTTGGAGTGCATGGACAAGGTGAAGAGGGAGGCTCATCATGCCGAGATGGTTTTCCCACTCGCTAACACACATCACATGAATGAGCATAAGATTTAGCATCATTGAAGATGGTTGGCAATCATAAGTTGGCTTGTAAAAATTTCCTTCTTATGGATTTCCCTCCAATATGGCCTCTCGCAACTCTTGCATGAATTCCCACAGATTGTCCTTGTGCTCATGATCCGACACAAACCGACATAAAATTCCATCAGTACCAAGATTATGTAATTGTCCAGTCACCAATTGATAGTTTCCATTCTGAACAACTAGGCGTTGCTTCTATGCAACACTATAATTTTCTAGTACAACTTATGTAGTGAGAAACAAGAAAATTTCCTGCAGATGGACTAGAATGTTGGGAATGTTATATTCTATGCATATAAATCAACTAGAAAATTTGATAGTTGACTAGTATAAGTATACTGGAGTTGAAGGCAACAAACAATGGAATTCTAGTTGGTCGTCCAACCAAAATAGTTGTTTGGTCAAAGGTCGACAAAATGACCAAAGCTCAAGGGGCAATTGACCAACATTGACCCAATCAAGTCAACTATAGCAAAATAACAAAAAATGGTTAGGAAGTTATTAGTTGTCATTAATGAGCATTTGGTTGTATTGCACATATAAATTATATGTAATGGATATGCATTAGTGAGGGAGAAGTAGTGTGTAGCATGATCATGTAATGGAGTGTGATTTTTGGTTTAGTAAGTCATAGTTGTAAAAACTTGTTTTATGGTGTTTGATTAATAGATGAGTGTAATCCCACATGTTCACTAGATTTCCTAGATTTTCCTCTAGGAAATAGGTTTCCATGGTAATTTCTATGTAATGTGTTGATGTATTGTGTGCCATTGTCTTGTGTTTGATATGCTGAATTATATGAATCAATTTCCAAACCTATTGTAATCGATATTAAGTACCAAGAGTTGGTATCAGAGTTGTATTTGGATGTAGGGGGATGCCTCTGTTACTAAGAGTTTGGCTTGATCTTGGATCTGGGTAATACCTATTATAGTGGGAGATTTTCATAAACATTGATTTTTAGTTATAATGGCTAACATGTTGAGGATATAAAATGAAAATTTTAATGGGAAAATGTCTAAGCTTTGGAATCTTAAAATGAAGGATCTCCTTATAGATTGAGGATAATGAATTACAGTCGACCCAAGAACAACTCTAGATGGTATGTCAAAGGAAGAATGGAAAAAGATTGACAGAAAGGAAAGGAGTACAATCCCACTTTGTTTGGCAGATTTTGTATTGTTGAATGTCTCAGAAGAAGACACTACAAGAATCTATGGGAAAAGTTGGGGAACTTGTACCAGTCAAAATATATGGTTAACAAGTCATTTCATTAGAAGAAGTTATACCTTATGAGGATGGGTGAAGGTGAATTGGTTATAAATCACCTAAATGCATTCAACAGAGTTATCAGTTAGTCATTGTCTATGGATATTAAAATCACCAAGGAGGAGAAATGCATCAGCTTGTTATGTTCTTTGCTAAATTTACGGGATAGTCTGGTTGTGGCTATTAGAAGCAACAACACCACATTGAATATTGATGATGTGGTCAAATATTTGTTGTTAGAAGAGATGAGACAAAAGAACATGGAAGGAGAAACCCACGAAGCCTTGATGGTATGAGGTAGACTGGCGGACATAGGAAAATGTAAAATCTCCAGTAGTATATTAAAGTCAAGGAGTAGATATAAGAATAGATCTATTGGACCAATAAGGAAAACATGTTGGTGATGTTGCAAAGTCAAGAATTATATACAAAAATATAAGTCGATGGAAGTCGAGAAAGTCAAAAGATCGAAAGAAGGTAATTTGAATGATGGTAAGTCTTCACAAGAAGAGAAAGGAGATGTGTATTTGGCCTCCACAAGTACAAATTCAGATCGTGACACTTGTATGATAGAATCGAGCGTGTCATATCATATGACACCTCGTAGAGAGTGATTCTATGAGTATGATAATATAAATGGTGGTGATGTTCTACTAGGAGATGATTCACCGCCCAAGATAGTTGTACAAGGTAAAGCTTGACTAAAACTGGAAGATAGAAGAATAGGAACACTTCCAGGAGTACTGTATATCCCAAGTTTGGCTCGAAACTTGATCTCAGTTAGCAACATAAGGAATGTAGGTGTGTAGTCTATATTTGAGAAATATAGGTGCAAGATGGTGCAAGGAGCGATGGTGTTGATGAGGGGAGCTCAGACTGGAACTTTGTACAAGATACTGGGAAGAACAGACACCGATGAAAGCGATAATGTGGTTTTTCTAGAGTTTGACAGCATATATTCTTGTCTAATCAACTCGACCATGTTTTGGTATCAATAGATAGAACATATAGGTGAGAAAGGTCTTCATTCTATGCATAGTAAAGTTATGGTCGATGGTCTCCTTGCTTGTTCTAAAGAAGTTGAATTCTGTGAACATTGTGTTTACGATAAACAGAGTTGTGTAAGGTTCTCATCTAGTGATACTAGGGCTAAAGAAATATTGGAGTTAATACATACAGATGTGTTTGGACCTATGTCGGTGCCTTCACTAGGATAATCTCAATATTATGTTTCTTTCATAGATGATTTCTCCAGAATGAAAAGGTTGCATTTTATGAGGACGAAATATGAGTTTTTTGAGAAGTTTCAAGAGTTCAAAGCTCTTATAAAACTAGATCGGTAAAAATACCAAGGTGCTGAGAATTGATAATGGAGTAGAATTCTATGGAAATGAGTTTGACAAGTTTTTCAAACAACACGGTATAGCTTGAAAAAACACAACTCCATACAAGCCTCAACAAAACATATTATCTAAAAGAATGAACATAACGTTGATGGAGAAAGTGAGCAGCATGCTTAGTGTTGTAGGAGACTACAAGAATTAAGGGAAGAAGCAGTCAACATGGTATGTTACCTAGTGAAAAGGTCGACATCGAAGGATCTATTTGACAAGACTCCATATAAGGCATGGATTGGTAAAATGCACTCTCTTACACATCTCAGAGTGTTTGGGTGTGATTCCTTTGTGCATATCCCAAAGGGGAAAAGAACCAAACTCGACAGCAAGTCATAGAAATGCATCTTCATCGCGTACAAGGATGGAGTGAAAGGGTATAAGTTGTGGAATCCAATGATGAGGAAGGAAATTTAAATTAGAGATGTGATATTCAGAGAAGTCAGAGGAAATTACATGGATGAAGAGGTTAAAAGAGAGAAATGAGAAAATCAAGAGTTTGAAATGCATAGCGAAAGGTTGGATTTAGGTGAGTCGTCTGAATTTGACGAAGAGGTGGAACAACAGACTTCGGATGTCAAGAGGTCTATTCAAGCAAGGCAACAAGTAGAAAGGTATTTTCCACCTGACGTTATCTCTTCTTCTTGGTATCTTCCATAGAAGACTATCCTAGGTCAGTAAAGGAAGTGATAAACTCGACAAGGATAAAAATGTGGAAAAGGGCCATGGAAAAAGAAATGGATTCCTTGAATAAGAATGAAACATGGGATCTATTCGCATTACCGAATGGAAGGAAATCCATCAACAGTAAGTGGGTGTTCAATAAAAATTTGAATGTAGTTGGACAAGTCGAGAAGTACAAGGCTCGATTGGTAGCGAAAGGGTATTCCAAAGTCAAGGGAGTCAAATTCAGTGAAATTTTCTCTCTTGTTGATAAGATAACTTCCATAAGGGTACTAATATATTTAGCTACAACATTTGAGCTTGAGATAGAATAGATGGATGTAAATATAGAATTTCTTCATGGTGATATTGAAGAATAAATTTATATGAAGTAGCATGAAGGTTTTACAGTGGAAGGAAAAAAGGAGTAAGCTTGCAAGCTCAAGAAGTCTCTCTATGGTTTAAAACAATCACCCAGGATGTGGTATCAAAAATTTGACATGTATATCCAATAGCTACAAATTGTGAGAATTCAGGTTGATCACTTTGTGTGTAGGAAGAAATTCTGAGTGGTAATTTCATATATGTACTTTTGTATGTCGATGACATGTTGTTGGTTTGAAATAACATGGATTTGATAAAGGAGATAAAACTGCATCTACCCTCCAAGTTTGACATGAGGGATCTTGGAGAAACAAATTCCATCCTTGGAATGGAAATCCAAAGAGATCATGTTGATAGAAGGATCTAGTTAAGTCATAGAAAATATGTTGAGACTATTCTAAAACATTTCAACATGTAGGAGAGTGGACCGATCAAGGTCCCTATTCCTGTAGGAGTCAATTTATATGTTGAACAGTGTCATAAGAAACAAGAAGAAATAGAGTACATGTTGCATGTGCTCTATGCTAGTGTTGTAGGTAGACTGTTGTATGCTATGATATATACTTGACTCGATATTTCCCATGTAGTGGGAGTATTGAGAAGGTACATGTCGAAAACTGGAAAAGAGCATTGGAATGTAGTCAAGAGAGTATTTAGGTCTCTCTGTGACATGATGGATTGTGTAATCTGTTATGGAGGAGATCTTCATGGAAACAAGGAAATCAATGCACATGGTTTTGTTGATTTCAATTGTGCTAGAGATATTGACCATAGATGGTCGACCAATAGATACATGCTCAAGATATTCGATAGAGTAGTTAGTTGGATGAGTAGGAGGAAGTCAGTTGTTGCACTCTCGACTACTGAGGATGAACATGGAAGCTTCTCATGTATGTAAGGAAGTTGTTTGGTTGCATAGATTGTGTTTAGATGTTGGGTTCAGACAACATGTTGTTATGCTGGATTGTGACATTCATAGTACAATATTTCTGTCAAAGAAACCAACATATCATTCAAAGACAAAACACATTTATCTTTAATACCATTTTATGAGGGAGATGGTTGAGAACTAAAAGGTGTTACTAGAAAAGGTAGACATGGTGAAGAATGTTGCAAACTCATTGACCAATTCTGTAACCATAAAGAAGTTTTCCTAGTGTAGTAAAATGATGGGCTTTTCATCCATACTAAAGTGAACTAAAGTTCTAAATATATTTTTTATGCAAAGAAGAAAACAAGTGGGAAAATGTTGGGAATGTTACATTCTTTGCATATAAATTGACTGGAAAAATTTGATAGTTAATTGGTATAAGTTGACTAGAGTTGGAGGTGACAAACGGTGGAATTTTGGTCAACCGATGAACCAAAATAGTTGTTTGCTTAAAGGAGAATGAATGGTCAATGGGTCGACAGAATGACCAAAGCTCAATGGGAAAATGAAAAAAGTTGACCCATCCAAGTTGTCTATAATAGAATAACTAAAAGTGGTTAGGAAGTTATGAATTGTCATTAATGAGTAGTTGGTTGTAATGCATCTATGAGTTAGATGTAATGGTTATGAATTAGTGAGGGTGAAGTAGTGAGGAGCATGATCATGTAATGAAGTGTTAATTTTGGTTTAGCAAGTCACAGTTGTAAACACATGTTATAGAGTGTTAATTGATTAACAGATGAGTGTAAGATCATTGGTTTGCTAGTTTTCCTCCAGGAGAGAGGTTTCTAGTGTAATTTGTGTGTGGTGTTTCATACCATTGTATTTTGTTTGATGTGTTTAATTATATGAATCAATTTGCAAAACTATTGTAATATGTATTAAGTACCAACATGAAATAGATTCAACCTCGAATAATGATGCATCCAGTAATTGTTTATCCATTGAACCGCCATATTCTCTTGTCTCCAATTGGGAAATATGATATTGACCATTATTGTACTTCCCTATCTTCACTATAACTTTGAAAGAGATCTCCTAGAACATGAGCAACCATATATAAATTCAAGCTTCTAGAACTTGTTTATTCATTGAGTACTTAATGGAAGAAGGGTCATTAAATCATTTAAAGTGACCACCCAACAGATAGTGTTGGAGCTTCTGTCATGCATAAATCATAGCCAACCCTTCATGCTCAATGGTTGTGTAGTTGTGATAATCCTGTGAAATTTTTTGGCTTGTAAAATAGATAGGATGATCCAATTAACCTTCTCCAAGTTCCACTAGGATAAATCCTAGAGCAATGCCAGATGTGTCAACATGCACATTAAATTGTTTTTTCCATTCATAAAATACAAGGATCAAAGCATTAATAATTTTATCTTTAAGGATTTTAAAAGACTTTTTGCAATCTTTATTCCAATTAAATGTTTCCATCTTCTTCAAAATTTCTTATAGGGGAATCGTGGTGGTGGAAAATTTGTGGATAAATCATCTGTAATACCCTATATTCCCTAGAGTAGAATTCAACTTCCTAATAGAAGTAGGAGGTGAAAGGTTCACTATAATAACATTTTTTGTAGGCTCCACCATGACCCCATCAGATAAATATTCATCTAATGACAAGGTTCCAACATCAGTCACAATAATGTAGTATGTTTCTTCAATGAAATGTACATGGTCCATTCAT
This sequence comes from Larix kaempferi, assembly GCA_027924585.1. Taxonomy (NCBI): domain Eukaryota; kingdom Viridiplantae; phylum Streptophyta; class Pinopsida; order Pinales; family Pinaceae; genus Larix; species Larix kaempferi. Next base: position 924,786 of record BSBM01000617.1, on the reverse strand, counting down.
TTAGATACACTTCCAAAAACATATGGATAAACTCCTTAAAGGTTTCTATTACAATATAATATTAGAAGACAATAGGACCATTCTTCAGTACGAAAGGCCTCACATTATAAGTGAAAGAGCCCCGTCCAGTAGTGAAATTGCTTTCTTCTAATCTTTTTCCGTAATCTATCTTCTTGTCTTCTTCCGCGATCCGTACTTGGTGATATCCTGAGAATCCATTCATAAAGGAGTACACCTCATTCCTAGCTATATTCACCGGGACTTCATCACTTAAAGGCATTGAGAATGGGTCATGGATAGATGCTAAGTTTAGGTTGTGATAGTCAATGCAGATTTTGATGTCATCTATATATTTCTTATTTTGGATCACAATTAGACTAATCCATTTAGATTTTTCTATAGGGAAGCCTAAGTCAGCTTCCAACAATTGGCTGATATATTTCTTAAATTTCTCCTTGACTCGAGGATTTAGCCAATAAGGTCAGTGATCCATAGGTTTGGAGTCAGGATTTAGTACTACCTTCATTTATCCTAAGTCACCCTAAATCCATTTTAACTCTATAAACATTTATAGAAATAATTCTTCATATTCCTTCAAAAGAGAGATAACTTCTAACACCATTTGTTCATCCCAATAGTCTCATATGGCTTCCATATTTGGTTTTTCTACCATCCCAATGTTACCTTTTCACAAATTAAGCACTTGTGTATAAGCCTTCCCAACTTTTTATGGTTTCCCATCCCATAGCAGCTGGGATCCTTCTAATTCTTTAAATGTGAAATTTCATAGGTATTATGAGTCATCTAGATTGGATTCCTCTTTGTCATTCTTTCCACAACAAAATGGTGACTCCACTCAACTGATGGGTATATAAAAATTGAGCAGATCTTGAAGGAATTCGAAGACATGTTTGTTTCCCACATTCCACAACCTATTCATAAAAATAATCTTCTTGATTATCTTCAAATATTTTGTAACTGAGGGGGATTTCCCCGCAAATGAAAAATCCTTATAGAACTGTGATTGCAAGGTTCACCAACACCTAGTCTGTCTTTGTGTTTCTTCATGTAGATACTAGGATTTTGGAATCATTCCTAATTCATGAACAAACTGGTGGACCTGAAATTATGGATGCAACCCATTAGCTTCCTACTTTTGTTCACACTGATCAACATAAACAAAGGGAATTGTATCACCATTATAAACTTCCACAACTTGGTTGGTTCCCCTTATTGTTTTGAAGGAAGTAAGCCAAGTTGTCATAGCGGTCTCAACTATAGTCCAATTAGACAGGTTAGTCTGATGAGTATCCCACTATCGATTTGGAGTGCCACATAGTTCCAAATCCAAAATTGATGTCTTTTGTTCCTCTACAACATGGGTGTTCATATTTTCTAGGAAATTAACCAAGCTAGTGACACCATCATATATTGGAGGGTATTGGAATTCTATGCCAATCCATCAAGTTGAATTTATCATTGGACAATGCTTATAGGAGAGCTCATGTTGTATATTCTACCATTCATTCAAAGCCTCCTTGAAATAAATATCAAAAGAGTGGATTCTTCTCCAGCTGACTAATCCATCTATTGTAGGATTCACATAGTCATCCATTTTCCCACATTCAACCTGTAAATATTATCCAAAATATCCTTCTCTGTGATATCCTAAATAGGTTTGGTATACCTGGTGAATTGATAAGGATCAATAGGTTGTGTAACCCTCATACCATCTACCTTAAATGTCATAATTTCTTCTTTTAGGTATATCACTCCATAATTATCATATGCAGATTTTATTTCTAGCAAGGACAGATAAGGGTCAGTCTTACCCATAATATTAACCATTTCAAAGTCAGCAAATGTTTAACTCCTTCTAAATCCACTTCTACATTCTTCATACTTCCTATAGGTAAGATGTGATATTGGTTCTCCATTCGCAATTGGATAGGTAAATAGACCAGGGGAGGGGTACTTATAGCCTCCCATGATTTTTTTGGAAGGATATTGACATTGGATCCCAGATCTAGCATTATGTTCTTGATATCATACCCATCCACCTAGGAATCAATCCTAAATTATTGTCCAGTTCTTCTCTTTCTCCTCTGAAAAATATTAGACCTTATTTTTGGAAGAGGAGCACACATTTCTACTTCCTCATTTGCAACATTAGAAAGAGTGCATAGATTTTTCGTAGCTTATAAATTGTACTTTCATCCAACAAAATGTCCACAAAAGGGTTGAGCCAAAGGGAGAAGGGGTTGGTTTTCCCTTAATATCTCATATATGAATTTCTTCTCGATCTGCCTAGGGTTGGAGTACCACCCGCACTACCCTCTTGGAATGTTTCTGCAACATCCTTTTCCTTTGGTGTAGGGATACACTGAAACATACCCATAGCTTACTTGAACATATCCTTCTATCATGCTGGGTCAAATTTAGGCTCCTTTGGATATGCTTTTTGAATGTAGGGAGAATTCAAATTATTCATGTTTTCACCTATTCTATTCCCTCCATGGGTAATAGAAAAAACAATAGCATTACAACCACTACAGGGATTAGAGTTAATAAAATTAGCTGGTTGTTGCATCCAATCTTCCCATGTTGTGATAAGTTCTGGACATTCTTCAGTACCTTCGGTGTTAATTTTACAATAAGTACACCATGGTTTTGTAGGAAGGGTGCAATCTCTTGCAACATGATCCAAGTCATTATAATTATAAAATCAGATGCCACCTCCATGTCCTCCTCCTCATCCATCTCCACCTCATTTCCTTCCTCCACCACCAAATCCTTGTGATTTTTATTGATTAGATACTCATAAAATGGAATTATATGGTCTTTCAGTCAAAGCATCCAAAGCTCTACATTTGTCAGTACTATGTGTACTAGAACCACAAAATTCACAATGTATTATAATTGGAACAGAGGAATTTTTTTGAGAATATGGAAATGCCACAGAAGATGGAAAAATGCCTTATAGATCTCATAGTATTCATTCACATGTGAATTTTTATATCGTGGGAACATATGGTTCATGGGCCCATGGAAGGGGGCCAATGTTGTAACTTACATGACCCCTGTAGTAGGCCTTCCTTGAAAGGGATCTCTAGGAAGAGTTATTCTTGCTCATAAATGTGGGCATTTTGAGGCATGGTGTCCTTCAGTCATGCATCTTGTACATCAAACATTCTCTCGATTAGGTTTTGGTATAGATAATTCATGGATATTCCCTATCAGAGCAACAATCTAGGTATGCACTTGAGACAAGTCTGAGTTGGAATATGAGGCTCCCATTTGAGATCCACTCAAGTAACTAACCATTGCTTCAAACTTCATTTCATATTCTAGAGTGGTTCTTGGTGAGTCGGTGACCTATTTTGATAATAGAATTTGAGTTAACGACACTAGACCCTAGATGAACCACTCCTTGTGAAGTGCATCATATATAGGGAAGGATATTGTAATGAAAACATCTTTGAACCTTTGTGCATACTTTCAAGCAAGTTCTCCCTATATTTTTCGGATTTATTTTAGCTCTGCAATACCCTTTTGTTCTGACTTTGGAAATTGAAACTCATTCAAAAATAATTGCTTGACTTCCTGTAATGTCAGTGGTGGGGCATTGGTAGACCATCTTTCTACCAATTTCATATACCATTTCCTGCAACATGGTTTGAAATTCAATCAACTTCAAAGAAGCTGGTGTCCCTATAGAGTTCCAAATGGATTTACATAGGAACCTGTGTTGTCCTACATTTTCTTCATTATCTTTTCCCTGGAACTCTAGGTACTTCATAGATGAACCTCCTTGTACCCCAACCATTCTAGCGACTGAAGGTACCACTAGTATAAATCCTCTCGCACTAGGTTGTAACACTATATTCGATGTTATCATGGATATGGAATGACTACTACTGCTCTAACTACTTGCGACTAGGTTGAACTATTGATATTACTTCCACATACGAATGCACCAACTTGCATACTGTTGAAACTACCACGTATTTGATCATACCAAGGTAAACGTAGAACGAGATTATAAAAACAAAAATACTATATTATGTAGAGGTGCTTGGGGAGTAGGTGAAATTGTGTTGGTGTCATTGCTTCCATTTTCTCCTTCCACAACAGAGGGGATTCACTCATGGGTGTTTCACCATTTTCCTTAGGTCTGGATAACTTTGTCTATTCCATGTTATTTTTTCGATAATTTCATTCCATATTATCTAGAATCACTAAGAGAATAACAAGCACAGCATAACAATCACAAGAGACAATGGACACAAAGCATTTCACCGAGGAAAACCAAGAAGGTGAAAAACCCCGCAACTTCCTCATAGATAGAATGACAACAAATACAAAGATCACAAAGATCAAACCCCAAAAGATAGATGTCTTCAGCAGCTACTCCTCCTCCACTTATGCGCACTCCTCTCTCTCAACTATGCGAGTTGGATGAGTGAGTGAATGAGTAAAATGAGAGAGACACACTCTCTATTTATACAACAACTTAACCTGCCTTTAACCCTAACTGGGACGACTTCCTAAGGAAGCCTAATAACCCATCCATGTGACTCATACAGGGACGACCCCGCCAAGGTGGTCTAATAACCCATCAAATATAAGTTACGACACTTACAATGTAACTTGCGACACTTGCAAATACAAATGACGACACTTCCAATCGGAGGAATAATACATCTCCGTTGGGGATACAATAAAGTAGAAACATAATATACAAGTGAATATCTTCCGAAGTTACAAATACATCAACACTCCCTCTTAACTAGGAAGGTATTCTCTTGACATAGGTCATCAATATATATCGGCACAAGTCTTCAATTCTGGAGCTAGATCATTGTCACTGGATCACGGAGCATCATCGTCACTGTTGTTGTACTCATCATCTCGATCACTGGTGCTATCTCTCAATTCTTCTCTTCATAGGAAGTTCTATAGAGCCATCCCTTTTTCATGCTAGATGTAGGCCTAGACTCTTGTATGTCTTCATCATCTATGCAAGCTGCCTGATAGAGGTGGAATCTTAGGACTGATTATGTGCCTCTGCAAAACCTGACAAGAGCATCCCAGGATCCTTTATGTGCCTTAGCACGACTGGAAAGATATCCCAGGACTGATTACATGCAACCTTCACAAAACCTTTAAAGAGCATCTCAGGATCCTTTATGTGCCTAGCACGACCGACAAGATCTATAAAGAGCATCCCAGGACTGATTACGAGCTTACTACTCAACCTATCGGATCTCTAGGACTGATTACATGTGAACTTCACAAAACCTTAAAAGAGCATCTTGTGACCTACAAAATCTCTAAAGAGCATCCCAGGACTTTTACGTGACTAGCACAACCTATCAGATATCCGGGACTGATTACATGTGAACAGGAAAAACCTTAAAAGAGTATCTTGTGACTTGCAAGATCTCTAAAGAGCATCCCAGGAATTTTACGTGCCTAGCACAACCTATCGGATCTCCAGGACTGATTACATGCCTACCTCGCAAAACCTCGAAAGAGCATCCCAGGACTGATTACGAGCTTACTACTCAACCTATCGGATCTCCCAGGGAGCTATTATATGATACTACACGACCTGCCATATATCCACGGCCTCGAAGTATCATCCTGACACTCATGATCAACCTGATCATCCTCGCACAGAGCATCATCCTCATGCTCATGATCATACTGATGATCATCATATAGTGCATCATGCTGATGCACATCATCATCGCATGATCATCCTGGTCATCATCATATATAGCATCATCTTGATGCATATCATCATCTGGAGCATCGTCCTTATGCTCATCACACAGCACTTACATCCACAGCCATGGGAAGGATCCTCCTACCACCATGCTTGGAATGGCTCCTGCAAATGTGTCCCATCACTTCCTCCTCGAAGTATATTCTATCTAAAGAACACCAAGCCGCTCTCTGAATTACTCTAACTTCACTCTGGCTAGTGGTTTGGTCAACACATCTGCAATCTGATCGTCCGTCGCAATAGACAGGAGATTCACTGCTCCTCTCTGCACCATATCCATGATATAGTGATACTTGATCTCGATGTGCTTCAACTTGTCATGGAACACCAGGTTCTCAGAAAACTTCACACAACTTTGGTTGTCACAGAAGATACAAATAGCATCCAACTGGAGATCAAACAAATCAGACAGTAGCTTCCTTAGCCATACTGCCTCACAACTAGCTGAACAAGCTGCGACATACTCTGCTTCGGCTGTACTAGTTAGTGCTACATAGGATTGCTTCCTGCTAAACCAAGAGATCACACTTGATCCTATACTGAAGAAGCACCCCGAAGTGCTCTTCCTATTTGCATCACTGCCTTCCCAATTTGAATCAACATAACCCTCCAGGTTAAACTTTTGATTCGCATCATACTTGAACCCATAATCAATCGTACCCTTCAGGTACCTCAGAATATGCTTTACAGCTATCAAGTGAACATCTCTAAGATCTGTCAGGAACTGTCTCAAGGTGTTCACAGCAAAGCAAATATCTGGTCTTGTGTTCATCAGGTACATCAAGGACCCAATCATCTGACAATACATTGTGGCATCAACCGACTCTAATGAAACATCACTCAATAGCTTAAGGTTTGATGCCATAGGTGTGGCCATGGCCTTGCAGTCCATCATCCCGAACTGCTTCAGGATCTCTACTGCGCACTTCCCTTGTCCAAGGAAGATTCCATTTGAACTCTGCCACACCTCCATACCTAGAAAGTAATGCATCATACCCAAGTCTTGCATCTTGAACTCGACAACAAGCTTCCTCTTCTTGTCGGCAATCAATCTATCCTCACCTGTCACAAACAGGTCATCCACATATAGTAGGAGTATCACTGGATTTCCTTCCTCAACCTTGTAAAGGTTGAAATCCACTTTACTCTTAGTAAAGCCTAAGCTGGACAGGAAGCTGTCTATCCTGTCGTACCATGTCCTGGGTGCCTGTTTCAAACTGTACAAGGCCTTCTTCAATTTGCATACATATGACTCCCTGTCATGTTTCTCAAAACCGAGTGGTTGCTCCACATACACTTCCTCTTCGACTACACCATTCAAGAAAGTTGTCTTGACATCCATCTGGTTTATCTTCCATTTCATCACTGCAGCTAGAGCAAGTATTGTTCCGATGGAAGTGTATCTGGCTACAAGAGTAAAATTCTCTTCATATCTATCCCTTCTTTCTGGGAGAATCCACCAGCCACAAACCTTGCCTTGTATTTCTCTATGCTGCCATTTGTAGCATGCTTGATCTTGTATATCCATTTGGAAGTCACAACAGACTTCCATTCTGGTCTTGGGACCACATCCTAAACATCATTCTTCATGATCGACTAGTATTCCTCGATCATGGCATCCTTCCATTACTGCATCCCTGATCCTAGGAACTTCAGATTCTTCAATATCTTCAATAGGTAGTTTTTCTTGAACTTCGTCGCTAGAACAAATGTTGTTGTCCTTCTTTTGGTAGGTGATTGTACACGATCTTTCCTACAAGTCAAATTCAATTGCATGATTATAAATTTATCATAGTTTTAAGAACCAAATCTTACACATAAGTACATATGTCATACAATCATGCAATTATCTTAGCCAATGCTTCAATACAACATTCATCCATATTCTGTATTCATACGGTAACCTTCTAGATGCCTTCCATCTCTACCTGAACATTGTTAAGAGTGTGCACTACTCCTAACATGTCAGCAAAGAGGTTTCATTCTAGATAAGTAGCAATGGAATGTTGTACAGTACCATAGGCCACTTACCCATTATTTGCATATTAGTAGTATCTTGTTCATTAATACAACTTTTCTAAAATGCATAATATACATCCTAAATCTGGGAACATAAGTATGTACATGATTGGACAACATCATTTAAGTAATCATAAATACGATAAATGACAATTTAAATACTTATCTTTGTTTGGTTGTTGGGTGGACTCCCTCTCAATCTTTGCTTCCTTGCAGGAGCTACTGGAGTCCGACTCTGCAGTAGCTTCTTCTACTCCTTTTTGTTGTGGATTGTAAGAAGTAGTCAACTCCCTCTTAATCCCTAAATCACTGCATAACCTCTTGAAGTATTCTGAAGTGAATTCTCCACCATTGTCGGATCTAAAGGTCTTGATCTTCTTTTCAGTGTGGTTTTCTATCAAGGCTTTGAATTCCTTGAATTTGTTGAATACTTCATATTTGTTATTCAAGAAACAAATCCAATTCTTCCTAGAGAAATCATCAATGAAAGAAACATAATATACATACCCACTCAGAGAAATGGATGACATCGTACCGCATACATCAGAGTGGATAATTTCCAAGATTCCTTTTGCCTTGCATTCACTACTTGGAAATGTCTTCTTTGTGTTCTTTCCTTTTGCAAGCACCTTCATGCTTTGACTGGATTTCAGTAAGACCTTCTACTACTTTGCTTGCAATTGGTAGTGCTCCATAGTGCACATGTGCAAGCATTCTATGCCAAATTTCACTTGGCTCCATGGATTCATGTACCATGGCATGTTCAGGTTGTCCCTTCAATTTGTACAATCCTTCCTCTTGCTCTCCAATCACTACTGCATCATCTATGGTCTTACCTTTTGGCCACATAAGTACTTGGCCATCAACAAATGAAACTCTCATCCCCTTTGCATCCAAATATGATATGGATAGAAGATTCTTCTTGAGTCCAGGTACATATAGGACATCTTTCATCTTTAAAGACTTCCCAAAGTCTAACTTGTAGGAGGCTTCACCACTTCCTTTTATAGGGTATTGATAGTCATCCCCAAGTTTCACCTTATGAGGTGACTCATGTTCAGATAGGTCCATAAGAGATTCTTTAAATCCTGTCATATATTTGGAAGCCCCACTATCAATAAGCCAATCATTACACCGATGTGTAACAGTACCTGTGAGAGAAGATATTAAAACATATTCTCCATCACTTGAAGAATCTCCACTTTCTTCTATAGTCTTCTTTCTGGGAGGTTCATCATCCTTAGCAACATGAGCATGATATCTCTTCTTGTTGTTCTTGAAGCCTTTTCTTCTCTTGGGACATTCTGAGGCAAAGTGTCCCTTCTCATCACATGTGAAGCATCTTAGATCTTTCTTCTCCCTTTGATGGTGGTGAGAATATTTCTTGTGATGAGGTTTCTCCCTCTTGAACTTACTTCTCTTGGTGTGTGCTGTGAGAGCTTGATATTCATTTCCCATATTTTCTTCTCGGGCCACAAGTCTAGCTTCGTCTTGTGAACATTCCTCCCACAGTCTATTGAAAGAGATCAATTTCTTTCTTGCACAGATACCTTGGATGAAGGAGTCCCATGACCTAGGTAGGCCATTCAATGTGGTCACCACAATTTCTCCATTCTCCACTACTTCATACACAACTTCAAGTTGTTCTTTCATTTGAGAGACCTTAGTAAAGTAGGATTGGATGGTCTCTCCATTCTGGATCTTTACCCCTTTCAATTGGTTTCACAGTGTCATCTTCCAATTTATATTATTTTCTTCAAACAACTTGGTCAAGGAGTCAAACATCTGCTTAGGTGTCTTTAGGGAAGACACATGGGGTATGAGATGGTATTTGATAGAATCAACAATGATTCTCTTGGCCTTGACCAAGTTCTTCTTGTCTAAGGCCTTAGCCTCATCTCCTTCTGGAACTGGAACCTCTTCACTTATGTAGGTGTCCAATTCATTCTCTTCTAGGATTAACCCAATCCTATACTTCCATGCTCAGAAGTTATCAGACCCTTCAAGATTATCCTCAATCTTGGTGTGGTGAGACATCTTAATGAGAAACTCAAATGGAAATAAAAGATTTAGGTCTTACCACTTGATTTGCTGAAACTGAATCTAGAGCTGGATTAGGGTTTTTTAGAAAAACCCTAAAAAATCAAACTTTGAATTTAAAACTTCTGATTGGATGGAAAGATGCGCCTTGCTAAGATGATCAAGCTAGTATACTTCAATTTTGAAATCTCCAAGATTTGACCCGTCAAAATTGACTTTGAAACTTTCGGATCTGCAGTTTCTAGTTTTCTGGTTTTCTGGTCAAAATCCCTAACTAGGGTTTGATAGAGCCCGGGGTTCTACCCAACCAAAAAGTTCGTCTTGGTCTCTAAACTTTGATTTTTCTAAGGAGCATCCAGCCGTGGTCTTAGATTCCAAAAATTCCAACTTTCTCCGAAACCCTAATTTCTTGCAGCAGTGACAAGCCAAAAACTGAAAATGCTCAGAATTGAATTCTGTCTCGACAGAAAGATGCTCCCTTGCTAGGAGAGTCAATCTAGCCTCCTGACTTTGATGAACTGTGTAGATAAACAAAAAAATTAAGAATCCCTAGCTTCCGCAGCTGCACAGTGTCTTCTTCTTAGTCCCGCTCTGATACCATGTTAAGTTTTCAATAATTTCATTCAATATTATCTAAGATCACTAAGAGAATAACAAGAACAACATAACAATCACAAGAGACAATGGACATAAACCATTTCATCGAGGAAAACCAAGAAGGTGAAAAACCCTGCAACTTCCTCAGAGATAGAATGAGCACCAATACAAAGATCACAAAGATCAAACCCCAAAAGATATATGTCTTCAGCAGCTACTCCTCCTCCACTTGTGTGCACTCCTCTCTCTCAACTATACGATTTGGATGAGTGAGTTAATGAGTAAAATGAGAGATACACACTCTCTATTTATACAACAACTTAACCTACCTTTAACCCTAATTGGGTCGACTTCCTAAGGAAGCCTAATAACCTGTCCACATGACTCATACAGGGCCGACCCCACCAAGGTGGTCTAATAACCCATCAAATATAAGTTACGACACTTACAATGTAACTTGCAACACTTGCAAATACAAATGACGACACTTCCAATCGAAGGAATAATACATCTCCGTTGGGGATACAATAAAGTACAAACATAATATGCAAGTGAATATCTTCCGAAGTTACAAATACATCAACATTCCACAACATATTCTATGGCTTATCTGTATGGATGAGTCTGTGAGCTAGAGTTCCACAACCCATCTTCACACTCTCTTTCCTCATTCTTAGTAGATTCTCCCCCTCCCTATATCTTCTTTGCTGGAATATATTGCACATCCAATCCTCTCGCCTTCAACCATGAACTAGCTAGTTCTCCTCATCACTTCATCTTTTGCAACTCGCTCCATCCAACCTCATTATTAGTTCCACTCTACAGCTCGTCCTCTAGATGCACACTTTTCTTCTTCACATTATGCATTTGCATCTTTGACCACTTTTCACAGATTGTCACTCTCCTTGCTGTGCACTCATCCCTTGTGAGATCACCAAATTCCCCCTTCATATTGTTGATTGATCTTCCAGAACTTTGCAACATCGACCCCGAGCATTACCCTATGGCGCAAGGGTTTACTCAACCATGTGGATAAGATTGAGTGGCAAAAACACAACTTCTACCATCCAAACTTTAATCCACAATAGAATCTCTTTTAGTATCCTTTCTTGAGCTCATTTCCTAATATCTTCTCCTCCCTTCAAAACTAGCTGGTTATTCTTTATTGAAAACTCTACAACATAGCCTTCAAGGATTTTTTCTAATCATAAATCAACAACTCAGGTCAATGGAATATCAAGCTGATGTAAAGCTACTAGATCTCTTGTGGTCCACTCAATGATTCTTAGTTGTCTTCCTTGATATTTTGGGGCTTCCACAAGTCTCTTCAACCACTTGCATAGAGTTATAGGTAACTCACACCACAAGACCTCATATTGATCGAACTCACATCCTCTGTATAATATACACTCTTGAAGCTTAACTATACCCCACCCTCATAGTCTATCTTCTTGCACTATAAAATCCTCAAATATTTTTCCCACCAATCCTGGATTTGTCTCTTTAGGATTAGTGTATCCATGCTGCTAATATGGTCCTATTGAAAACCATGCCTCGATAATGGAACCTTTTGTTGGTGCAAAATTGGGACAAGACTAGGGTTCTTGCGCATGTGCCAACAAATGGGGTCATTGTAGTCTAGCGTGCTAGTATTTTTTATCTTCCCAGGGGAAGAAAGTCTCACCCGAAGCATTTCCTATAACTGTGTGTGATAAGGAGGGTTAGTTGTAGGGATATATAGAGATGGTTGTTCATAAGATTTACTAGATTAATATACCACAACACATATTCATCATATTAGTTAGCCATCACATGTAAACAATAATAATTTACCTACTTCAGTAATTTTTTTAAAAATAACTCTAGTAAATATTACATAGTGAATACAAGACCCTCAGATGATCTATCCATTGAAAAGTGTGTCCTGCAAATAATAAACGTGACTTTATAGGAATAAGATGGCCTTCATTACATTACATTATAACTAGAAGGAAGTGATATTATATGGTATTTTATTGCATTAAAATCCTTCGTAATTACAACTTCAAACATCTCGAATAAAGTGAAAAAAGGTTTCAACTTTGTTGTTGTCAAGGATAAGTTGAAGAGAGAAACAATGCTAAAGGACTAGAGATAGAAACATCGATCTGATTAAGATAGGAAGCAATGATAGAACCAATTTGTCCCACAACTCTTAAAAAATACCCCTGTGCAGAAAGTGAAGTAAACGGAGAGCTAATATGCACAAAAGAACTTCCAAGAGTAAAGCATATAATCATGATGGTCATCCCATAATGACAATGAAACGATCATGACATGAAATATGAAAAACAGAGAATATGAAATTTTAATAAAGGGTTAGCAAGAGCATATAAATATTGAGAAAAATATGGAAGTAACAAAAATTGATATCACTTATAGATTAAAAAATATAGCCAGCAAGCAACTAAATCTTATGCATCCGTTGGTTTCTTGTGGTCACCATGACAAAATTCTATAGATACATGATCCTGAAAACATCTGAACATATTCCACACAAGAAAGTTAGTGACAAGTAAAATAGGAACAAGACACAACATCTACAAACATGATGATTCAAACTAAGAAACTATAAACTAATGCAAAAAAGATAGGAAACTAGTAACAAAAATCAAAGATGAATAAATTAAACTCTCACCAATGACGAAACCCTATGGTACCTAACTAGTGGATTTACAAACTCTCTTCAAGAAACTGCAAAAAGAATTGACTTACAACAACAATTTCTCTTTGAAATCGGGTGTACATGCCCTCTATGAAGGTCGGTTGCATGTGTGCGCACCATCTGTGAAATTTGGTCGTGTGTGTATGTGCCGTCTATGAAGGAAGGTCGCATGCGTACGTGTGTTCTCTATATACAACCCACATACCTATTTGTTAAGACCCTATAACTACAAATCCATGAAGGTTGAAGCCATCTGGACAAAATCCTACAAAAATACAAACCAGAAATAGGAAAAAAACTAAATATGGTACAAGAGAGATAGATCCTTGATGATAGGTTAGTATATAATATTTTTCAACTCATATCTACAAAGAAAAAAAAGTTAAATTTGAAAATTTTCTGAAAAAATCAGAAAAGTCAATGGTGAGGATTAGTGTTTTGGGAAAAAAAATCTCAAACATGTAGAAAAATGGCAAGTTCTAAAGAAAACCCACAAGGGTTATCTAGATTTGATGGAAAATCTACTAGATATGGAGGGCCCCAAAAAATTGAAGAATTGGTGATTGAAGAAAAAATAACAAAAAATTAATGAAAAAGGTAGAGCATAGTAACCATATATGATACCATGTTATATTATTGAGAAATATGCATAAACTTACAACAATAAATTTACTAACATGTAAATCAACAACTGAAATCTAACTAGTTTAATCTTCTATCAATACAAGCAACAACACCACATTAGTAATCATTACATATTCCGACAAACAAAAGTGGGCATCAAGCAAATAACAATAAACAGAACTAGTGTTCACATCACAACACATGCAAAATTTTGAAGGGGGGCCAAACATCTTATCTCTTTATTCGTATCAAAAGGGTCCATACAATTGTAGGCTCCTCTTTTGTTTCACATTCACTCCTAGTCTATGGAATCTTGTCCATCACAGATATACTCAAAATACACATGGAAAAACCCATAAACCCCAATTGCATTCCCCATCTAATTCTGCTTAGTACAACAAGATACAACAAGAACCCACAACAATCACATGCAGTGCGCCAACAATCATCAATCCCCAACCACCAACAACTCTTCCTCTTCCTTGTGCCATGCTTTTATACTTGTTGGTGTGGTCATTTCTGACCATGTCAAGACAATTATGTGCCAACGACTTCTGAGTTGGCGTATTTATGAAGCACTTTTCCTTGCATCACGCTTGATTCTGCAATTTCCACTCCATTGACTGTGTCTTTCTTCTACGGGTTAGCCTTATCAAAAACAAAGGATCCAACAAGGACCATGTAAATGCATCTCTTCCATATCCAACCAAGGTTGAAACTAGTTCTCCTATAGTCCAACTTTTTCTAAATCACTTAGATGCGATAATCCTTGCGAATGGAGAAACTAAATCGGACCAGGAAATAGTTTATAGTTAACACTACAACTAATCCATGGATCTACTCCCAGCTTGAGTCGATCACATCTACCAATCTTCTAGGCCACCCATTTGCCGAAGATTCGGAAGGATTTCATTAAACATTTCCACATGTTGGTTGCCCCTTTAAGAGACTTGTGTTCAGAATGGATCCAATCCTCTATGGAAACCTCCTAAAAATACATATCTATCATGTTTTTTCTCCATAATCCATATGAGAACAAGAGTCTCCAAAAAATATTCGCTCCTTGCTTAAATAGGTATATATAATTTTAAGCCCCATTTTCCATACTCCTTTGCTTTGGTAAGATTGGAACATTTGATTAAATGAATTTGTTCTATGTCCTTCCATCCCATCCATAGAAAGTTGAAGCACGTTTTCATCACCTTGTCGAGGATTCCTTTTGGGATATGAGATATAGTCATCCAGTAAACTGAATACTTTCAAGCATTGATTTAATGAGAACAACCCTACCACCTCGCAACAACCAACGATTGAACCAACAAACAATCTAAGCTTCTATATTGTGATATAACCATAGCCAATGTACATAACGATAGTCATTAGGCTTCAGATAGAAAGATAGATATTTCATACCATTGTCAAAATTACCTATAGAAATTGGGAACATCTAGAAGATTGAGCCTCAACTTATGGACTAAAGGCATAAAAGAGCATGAGAGACTTGTGAAAATTGATTTGCATTTCGGTTGCCAAACAATATGTATCCAACAACTCCTAGAAAGTTCTCCACTCCATTATAGAGCCATCTCCAAACAGGAAAGCGTCATAAAAAAAAATAGATGGGAGAGCTTGGTATTACTTGAAACCTTGATTCCTTTAAGCATGCCATTTCTTTTGGCATCATAAATGAGTCTACTTAGACCTTCAACAATTGAAAATAACAGTAGGGAAGATAGGGGCACGCTTGCCTCAACCCTCTAGAGGACTTAAAAAATGCTAAGGTGAGGCATTGATTAGCACCTCAAAAGAAAAAAAAGAGATGCAACCCATAAACCAATTAACAACAACTAAACCCATACCAATTTGAAGCAGAAGCATTTGAAGAAATAACCAATTAACCTTTCCGAACACCTTGTAGGAGATCTATCTTTAGTACAACAAATGAGGTCTTATGTTGCTTAATAGAATGCAATCCTTCTTGGGTTGAACCCATTGCATTGTGTATCTAATGACGATTTATGAAACCAAACTGTTCATTGGATATTACATTTGAAAGTATGTCCTTGATTCTAAGAGCAATGATCTTTGAGAAAATCTTGTATAGGAGGTTACAAAGAGAGATAGGTCTATAATTACCAAAGGATTCTTCATTGTTGCATTTAGGAATTAGGGCAATGGAAGTGGAATTAATAGCCCCGACAATTTACCTGACATACGATATTATTCAATAGCCAATAGTAGGTCATCCTTTAGCAACGCATAGAATCCAAGGTAAAACTCCATCGTCCAACCATTTGGACCAGGGCTTTTAGCCCTTTTTAAAGAAGCTAGGACTCTTTTTAATTCCTCCTTAGTTACCTCAGTTGCCAAGTTGTTGTTCATGTCTTGATCTATTACCCTGGGAAACAATCGAATCACCATTAGCTGATCTATGATGTGAGATCCTCTCGGTTCATATAACAATGAATGGAAATATGCCTCAGCCACTGAAGCAATGCCTTCAAAGGAGCTAACCTTCAATCTATTGGGTGCCCCTATTTCGCATATCATATTAACAAATTTCCTATGGGTGACAAACTTGTGAAGGAATTTAGTATTCATGTCTCCCTTAACCAACTATGTAGCACGACTTTTGAGTCTCCATTCAATTTCATCCAGATCTGACAGTTTCCTTTTTTTCACCTCAAGCTCCTTTAGTTGGATCAATTCATAATCATTAAATACCCTCTATGCAAAGCAAAAGGATTGTTTATGTCTGACTCAATTGCGACCAAATCGACCCATCTCTTTTCGTTGAAACTTTTGAGCCGTTCCAGAGAGAGACCCTTGATTCCCTTGAGATTTGACGCAAATTGGAACATTATCGACTCCCCTTGAGATAGATTGATTTCATTCCCTAATGTATGTGAATTTATTTTCAGTATCTGTCGAAGTTATGAAATCATTTTAAAAAACAAAGTTCTAAAAAAAAATTAGTGGCCAAAGGCAATTCTATTTTAAAATTTATTGGTATTTAAAAGCAATAATCACTTCATTTTTATTTTGGAGGTTCTAACATTGCACCCTCTTTGATATTACATAGTCATACCAATTGATCACTACAATCAATGCAGGGATGCATGTAATCCCAATATTATTGCACTACCACCACTCTACACTTAGTAAGCAAAGTGTAACCATCATCAACAAAACCTAGCCCAATGTTAATGAGTTGGGTTCAAGCCTCCCACCACTTCATAATAATACAAAGATCCATCTTAAACCCAAATCTATCAAGCACCGAGAGGGATCCAATTTCTTAAGGTGTTTTTTTTTTTTGTTTTAAACTTTTTACACATCAAGAAAAAATTTACACCTCAAAATTTTTTATCCTTCTCGATGCTTGAAAGATCCAAGTTTAAGATGGATCTATGCTAGTTTTTTATTTTTAATTTTATGGGCCGACAAAATGTGTGTATTATTTTTAAGTGGACATTCAACCAACATGTTATTATTATTTGTTAAAAATATTTTTTTAGCCAACATGTAATTTTTATTACTGCATCGAGAGGAGCAAGGTGTGCTATAGCCCAATAGGGGAGAGATGTTGACATGTAAGGTAATGTAACATAACGTAACGTTACATTACCAAAAATAAAAAGTAATTAAAAAATTCATGTTGACTCATAAAATAAAAAATTATGAAAAGTAATTTAAAGAAAATCCATATCAGCGTATAAAATAAAAAATGAATACTTAAACCTAGATCTATCAACTCAAGAAATTGGATCCCTCTCAGTGCTTGATAGATCCAAGTTTAAGATGGATCTTTGTTGGTTATTCTTATTTTGTAACATTGTATTATGTTATGTTACATGACAACATATTCCCTATACTTCTCTCGATGCAATAATTGAGTAAAGAAAAGAAAAGGAAAAAAACATTGTATTACATACACATGCTATATATAATGAAGATATGACTTTTTCACGAAGTAGATGAATTGGCGCGCATCCTCGAGTAGAGGCGTTGCGTGCCTCGATGTCGCTGGTCTCGAGGTCGATCTTGGGTGGGGATGGCCACAACCAATCGCCCCAACCACCCGACCATATCGGTGACCCCATAATGAAGAGGTTACTTGCTACAACATATGACCTTAGTTTACAAGAAGGATGGTCTAAAGATAAACTTTACTATCTATACAATCTTGAAGAATGATAAAGAAATGGCAACGTGACGTGGCATCTTCTTGAACGATAACGAAATGACGAGGTGACTAGGCAATTCCATTCACTAACATCCAAATGACAATTACCACCCATGGATTCCTAGGTCAACACCTCTCTCATCCCCTCGCCTTTGCTTGGCACATCCTTCCGCATGTAACAGACCCACGAGGAGGAGGTCCCACCCATCATAACGTCCCCTCCCCTACAAGAATCGCCATACCTCACAATTTATGTGGGGTCCCACGTGGCCTTTCATACGCAAGAATTCGACCCAATGAGACCCACGTAGGATACCACTCATTGCGGTGGGCCCACTCATATTGGTTTAGTCCAATCAAATCCTTTGTCGCTGCATATGAAATTCATTGCCCCAACTTTCCAAAAGTGATGCCCTCGACATAACGACCCCACAACCTTCCACAGCAATGATAACAACGCAGAACTCGAGCTGTTTGTTGCTTACGTGTCCAATTCTTATAGGCTTCTTGTTGCCTGCCTTTCCCATGGTGCAATTTGCTTTTGCCGACTTTCCTCCATAGCAAAGAATCTACTTGTTTTTATATGCTAACCGTGGTTGAAGCCTTATGTGACCATGGTTAAAGAGCACAAATATTTCGTCTACCCTATAGTATGTCCTTCACATCTCAATGAAAGATGAGTGTGTAATATTAACGTATATGATTGGGAAGGTGCATGTTGAGAAAAACAAGCTAGCAAAGCAAGGAGTAGTGTCCCTAACTAAAAAACAAACCAATGAAAACCAATCAACCACTGCTATAATGAAATGAAAACCAATCAACCACTGCTATAATGATGAAAACATAAGTGGGCACGTTAGATATTAACCATTTTGGTTTCATAGTGCTCTTGGTATTGGGAGCTCTCTTGTCTTCACTTCATTATGATGACCTTTTTACAGCATTATGTTATCATGCCACTGAGATGCCACCCCTTTTTCCCATCAAGTGAAAATTGGTGGTGGACTTTGTTTTGTGATTTTTAGTGATGGTGTGCCTAACTGAAAAACAAACCAATGAAAACCAATCAACCATAGCTAAGATGAAACATAGGTGGGCCCTTTAGATGTTAAGCATTTTGGTTTTATAGTGCTCATGGTATTGGGAGCTCTCTTGTCTCCACTTCATTATGGTGACCTTTTTACAACATTATGTCATCTGGCCACTGAGATGCCACCCATTTTTCTCATCAAGTGAAAATTGGTGATCAACTTTGTGTTGTGATTTGTAATGGTGAATGGTTTTAAAATTGAAAAGTAGTTATATATATATATATATATAAAGTTAGATGGGAGTGGTTCAACATAAAAATACAAAATTAGATGGTTTAGAAGAGCAAGTTTAATAAAAAAACAAAAAGTTTAAAATTAAGATAAAAATATCTATAACATCCTTTATAAAGGATTTCTTAAAAGATCTATTAATATAAGTTTGATGGAAGATGTATAAAACAAAAATTAATTTACATATATAAGAAAAAAGAAACTAGAGAAAGTCATAATCATTGTGCACTTCTTCTTGGCTATTAATGGAGGGTTTATTTGCTGCTTGTTCAACTCCATGTCCTCATGCATCTAATTAATCGTTTTTCTTTTTAAAATTCCTTGGTGGTAGAACCCATGGGTATTCTTGGATTGGGCGTTGTTGAGTGAGAGCCCTTATTAAGATTGCATACCATGTTTCTAAGCATAGAAATTTCTGCCTCTAAGACCTAGATTTTCCTCTTTTGTTGAACCAATGTATTCATAATCATGATAATTTGAGTGGTGTATAAATGTTCATTTTCATGAACCTTGGTAGTGATTGAAAAGATGGAATTTTTTTACCACTAATGAGGTATTCATGTCTTCTAAGAATCTCTCGAACTTCCCTCTAATCATTTGCATTGTATCTTAGACAACCTATTACCTAGAGTCAACAGTGAGCATTAACTAGAGACTAGATAAAAAGACCACTATGAATACTAATAAACCATTGTTGTTGATGAGAGGCCCTATGCCCAAGACCAAATTTGAGAATAGGACTAGAGAACCACCAATAAGAGGACTAGGGGGGATCAAAAGAGGAGTCTAGATAATTTGGATAGAGAACAACAAGCACAAGACCCCATGTAAGTAATGAAACTAACCACCTTGCCACAAAGGCCAGGGCCCAAACCACAACTACCAAAGACAAAAGGAAGACAAATTTATGGCATAGAACCAACAAAAACCACTACCAAAGAGGACAAATTAAACCAATTGGAACTAGAGACCTGAAACCACTTATCAAGAGAAAAATTGCTTACCTAGAATTCCATAAAGACTAGAGTCAACCATTGTTTTCCAAATTGTTCTAAAAATGAAACCTTTGCTTCCAATATCCCACCTTCAAGCCAAATGAGATCCACCATGGATTCAAAACTCTAAAGTGATAGTAAAGAAAGCATGTGTGAATGGATGTGAATATAACTCTTTGCATCCTACCTTCGTGGATATGTGATGAACCTTGGATGGTGCATGCAATTATTATTGAGCCACATGGAGGTTAGAAAATGTTGTGAGACCTAACACCATTTTAGGGGATGCTATGATGTCCAATACCCCCATTTTTTTCACCTAGATTTAGTCACGAAACGTTGTTTGCATGATAGCCTGCTTCACAATTATGTTCCCTGAAGACATGAAAGAATTGTGTGTCTATGAACTTGTATTTCTCTTGATCGATTCTTCTTAGGATATGGGATAATGTGCCATCCATCAAGGTTGTTGATGAATTCATGAGATTAATGATTACAGATGAGTCCCCAATAGCTACAATAGATTCTACTTTGACTGAATTTGCGAGAAATAATCCCTAAAGGAGAGCATGTGATTTTGTCTAGTTATTTGTACTTTTTCTCAGGCCCCACTCATAGTTCAATTCTTGATGCCCACTGAGATTGAGTATGATCCCCCTCCCTTCCTCGCACCTGCCACCCCTAGATTTCCTTTTGCACTTTTATAAAAAAAAAATGATTTGTTTTTTTATGTTTTGTTATCATTCTTGAAATTCTTCCTCTCATTCAAAGTTGTTGTGTTTGGAAGTGAAATGGATAAGAAGAGGCTACCTTCAAAAGGGGAGCACTTCCTTGGATGAGATCAAGCAACCACTCATTTTCCTTCTAGTCAAGGAGTTGAACTAAATAGCCCTTCATTCCTCTTTCTTTGATATCTTCCAACATAAGACTCCTAACTTTTGTTGTTGTTATTATGAGATTCTCCAAATATTGTTGGAATATTTCTATGTTGCATGCTAGCCAAACTTTCCAACATATATACTTACGCAAGGCTTTCCATGCTCTTTTGAGGACTAGCTTGTTGTTAAATATCCCCTTAGATTGTTTGTGCTAGGCTATAAACATTTCCTTCCAATTTATTAGAGAAACCATTATGTCTCTAATCTCTTTAAAATACCATTACCAAACTTGTTTGGTATAATCTGAACTATCAAAGAAAAGGTGCTTTGGTGTTTATCTTCTTCTTGATGCAAAATGCATTAAGAGGGTCCATGTATTCACCTTTTATTAAGGATTTAAGTTGTCAATAATGTTCCATGTACCATGATCTAATACAAAGTGTTTACCTTGGGGATTTCATTCCTTTTCCATACCTATTTCCAAATGTTGGTCTACTGAGGCAAAGGGGAATTTGAAATATGTGTTATATATCATAGTTTGATTGTGTATGCATTGCGTTCCAAATATCTATTGTCATGTGTTGAGGAATCGATCAAAGCACATCTTGAAAAAGAGGCAAACGAAACAAGGGCAATTAGAGCTAGATTAGAAGTGAGTGATAGGGGAGTCTAGCCAATCCAATGGACACCACCAAAACATCAAAGAGAGACATCATACAAGGTAAAAAATGTTTTCTTATCCATCCAATCCTTGAGTGGGAGGAGTGCGAGATTAGTCTCAATGGGAGGCTTCCCCATGATGCTACCTTTCCAATTTTTTATCACTTTGTCATTGTTGGGTATCCATGTGAGTTGAAATAGATTAAATATGCCACAAATTTGATCAATTTCCAATGTGTGATCCCTTGTCATCATTTAAAGGGTTGTCTAGGAATCTTTTACAATTTCCTTGGAAGTATTTTTTGAAAAGGGATTTTTTCCACCGTTCATATTTACCAGATAGTAGTTTCCAAAGGATCATATCACATAGAATAAAAATCATGACAGCTAGATCCTTGACTCCAATACCACCACAATATTTAGTGGATCTAAAAATGTTGCAATTAGTCAAGTGAATTTTTTTTAATTTGATTTACCTCTTTGCTAGAGGAATTTTTTGAATTTCTCTAGCCACATGTTACATAATTCCTTTTAGGGATGATAGCGTAAATTTTATGATGTGAACAATCATGCCCATTAAATTTAGCCATTTTAATCCCCAGTACTAGAATATGGTTTTAATATTTCTAACTATATCCTACAAAATTTCAAAGGTGGGAATATTTATAGAGATCAACATTAAAATATAGTTGAAATCGGTCCATGTGTATCAACAAGGGAAATAAATTATTTGAGAGATTGAGTGAAGAAGTAAGGGGCGAATATTTTCAAATTAGAGGAAATTTGGGGTCTAAAATGGGCCTCCTAAGGAAAATAATAAAAAAGACACGTCACAATACAAATATGCCATGTCACACTAAGTTAAAGGTGTTATCTAGTGAAGGTCACCTATCATATCTCATTAATGGTAGTTGACAAATATGTTGGGTTAGTGTAGAGTTAAGAGATGATGGTTGAAATAATAATGAAAGGTTTAGATTCTTGTGCATACACAATAAATGATATAATGGTAAATTTTTAAATTTATATTAGAATTTATTTAATTTTTTAATAAATGCACCACTAATTCTTTTTATATATTTAATAAAATCTAAAACTTAAAGAAAAAAAACTAAAATTACAATGAAAAAATATAATTACAATAATATTAAAAATAAACAATCACTATTTTTATTTTATTTTATATGATCACTAATTTCAAGTTCTTTAAAATACAAATATCACATTAATTAAGATGGTAGTGGAGTAATTTTGAGATAATAAAAACATTTATATAATTAATCTCTTAAAAATAAAAATAAATAATATTTAAAAAAGTATCATAAATTTAAAAAAATAGGAGAGAGATAAAATAAACTTTCGTTATTTTTGCGGTAACTTTCTCCTCCGAACTCAGAATTTGACGTTTTTTGTACTGTTGGAAATATTTCGACGAGAGACACGAATTCATGTTTTGATTTTTCCAAGATTCCTCATTGATTTTTTGGGGTGGATATTTCAGTACCAGAGTAATAAAATATCCTCCCCGGAAAATCGGCGAGGAATCTTAGAAAACTCTAAACACAAAAGTTGTAGCTCTCGTTAAGAGATTTCCAACGATACCAAAAAAGTCAAATTCCATGTCGAGGGAGAAATTAATCGCAAAAATAGCTAAAGTTTATTTTATCTCCCTCCTTTTTTTTAAATTTATGGTACTTTTTTAAATATTATTTATTTTTATTTTTAAGAGATTAATTATACAAATATTTTTATTATTTTTAAATTACTTCAGTGTCATTTTAATTAATGTGAGATTTATATTTCCAAAAACTTAGAAGTAGTGATAATATAAAATACTCTATATTTATTATTTCAAAATTACTCCACTATCATCTTAATTAATGTAAGATTTATATTTTAAATAAATTAGAAGTAGTGATAATAGAAAATACTCTATATTTATTATTTCAAGTATATTTATCATATTTCGAGATGAACTTTTCAAAATCTTATCCAATGTGAGGTTTATATGAAGTTAGCTATTGTCAAATAAAATTATGACACATAAACATCTTTGACTTCGATTTGTCCAACTCAACCATAATGGTTGACCAAAGTTATTGAAATTCTATTGGTTTGAGAAATCCAACTCATCCATGGCACATTTTTTTATAAGGCCCATTTTAGACCCCAAATTTCCTCTAATTGGCATATATTTGGTTTTTATCATTGTTAGTCTCCCCTTACCCCCGAGCATTGAGAAACAGATCAAGAACGACTTTGAACCTCTCAACTATTATTGTTGAGTGCTCCCCTACCCCCTAGATAATTGTGCCATCAACAAATTGAGAATGATTCATTGACCTCACTCCTCTAGCTATGTTTATAACTAGTAGGTTGTCTGCATCGCTTTTTGCTTCCAACTTTATACTCAAATCCTCAGGTATGATTATGTATAGGAAGGGGGAAGGAGGTATTCTTGCCTCAATCCTATGTAGCTTTTTAAAAAGTTTGTGCCCCCCATTGACTAGTGACCCTATCCATGGACCACTAATGCATGATTTTAACCACTTAAAATTATTATTATTAAAACCAAATTTATAGAGGATAACAAAAAGGAAGGAGTTCCTTACCTAGTCAAAGGCATTGGCCATGTCTATTTGGAGTGGATCACCTCTTGAACCATAATTATGTTATCTATAATTTGTCACTTCTGCATGAATCCACCCTAATGTTTACAGATTATGTTTTTTATAGAATCTTCTTCAACCTGTTGGCCATTATTTTGGTTACTATTTTGTATGAGTAATCACAAAGTGATATCTGCTAGAACCTAGAGGAGGAAGGGTTTTAGGAATAAGAACAAGAAAGCAATATTTTATATTGCCCCTTATTGTATGTTTTTGTCTACACATGTAGAATCATATTCTTTAAATCAAATTTTACATGGACCAAGAGGCTCTGGAAAAAAAATTAGAAAAATCATCAAATATCGAAGCCATGGCTAGAGCTAATCCCCAAATTGTGGCAATGATTCCATTGTTCTAACATTGCTTCTCTGGGTACCTAGTTCGCCACTCCCTCTTCTAGATATAATTTTCCAAAATGCTCCATAGATACATCTTTGATAACATTGAATTTTGGTATCCATGTTTTGCCAGCCAAGTTAATCTAAGTTAACATGATTTTTTTGAGTTCCAACCTTTTCTTTCTAGTGGAAATAAGAGGATTTTTTTTGTCTCCCACATGAATACATAAGATTATTGAGCTAAAGAGCCACATTTCTTCCTCATAAATGGTTTCTTTATGGAGTTCATGGGAGAGAGATCTCTCATCATTTTGAAGTTGTTTTATTATTTCATCAAATTCCATTTTTTAATATAGATCACCCAATTCTTCTATAATCTATTTTTATCCTTATCTAATGGTAGAAAATAGAGATTCACCCAATCATTCATAGTTGTTTTGATTGCTTTTAACTTCTACTCCCAAACATAGGTAAGATAATTAGTCACTAGTTTCCTCCATTCCTTTGAGATTATTTCCAAGGATTTTGGACTTTGAATCCAAAGTGGGTTGAATAAAAAGTTAGGGGTCTATAGTCATGAGAGTGATGGAACAAAAGAAAAATAATCTTATGGATGGACATAAGAGATGGAATTATTCTTGAAGTTATAATGAGATTATTGAGTAGTACATCACTATTGACAAGAAAACAATCAAGTCGAGCACTGAGAAGCAAAGTGTCCTTAGCCTATACTTTTGGTTTGATCATGTAAATATTCCTCTCATAGTATTACATCCAGTAGGCACAACCGATATTATAAAACTTATGATGGTGGCATCATGACCTCCTATAATACTCCTCTCCCCCTCAAATCAATTGTTGTCAAAATAGTCATAGGCAAGGAGAAAGGGATTCATCTCAAAATTGGGCTCATCAAGTCCCATTCTATCATTATATCTGCCATTTATTCTCTAAAGTGGTACCTTACAATACCCCCCCCCCCCCCCGCCTCTTTTCTCTTTGTTGTTTAAAACCATGTTAAAATCATTAATGACACTATTTTTCTTAGAAACTTATGTATCCTTCGGTCCTTATAGAGAAATTTAACATATGTCTTTTTCTTTGTAATGCATGGTCATATAAATATTTAAAATGTGATACTTGGTAATTGAATGTATATGAAATAGGCTTGAAAGAGCCCAGTGTCATGTTTGGAGTTGTATATCCAAAATAAAACTGGACTTGTCCCATAATGTGCATATGTCTCCTATCACACCTCTTGATTTGATTGTTATTCCATCACACAATTTCAATTGTTTCTTGGCTATAGTAAGCATTTATGTTACCTCAAGTTTGATCTCTTGGAGTAGGAGGATAGTTGAATTATCATATTTGATTAAGTCTCAAAGGGACGTGAATTCTTGAGAACTTCCTAATGAAGGAGTCGAGAGCCTAAAAATACACAACCTTAGCATCTAGAGAGGGCGAACACCCCCTTGAGGATCGAGATCCATGGGACAAAGTAGGTTACCACACACAACAGGGAAAAGAGATTGCACATATATAGTGTTAACGCATGATATCCAAGTATGAAATATCTCTACACTAACATTCATATTCATGATATATCATTATTAATTTTATAAATTATAATTATATAACTAGCATACCCCCTCAATAAGTGAATGGTACTATAGAAGTGAATTAAGGGTGGAGATATCAAGTGAAGGAAGAAGTAAGGGGGACTATTATATTATGAGTGAAGTTAGATGGAACAATGGCAATCATAGTATCTCTAATAAAAAATATTCATCTCTAACAATGCACTTTCATAGTTGTGATGGTAGGGAAGGACACGTAGTATAAGGTATTAATTTTGTGTTGGGATGGGAATGCAGGCTGGACCAAAGTTAGTGTTAAGAAATTCTACCATGCTAATGAAAATCAAATACAAGGGAAAATTCACACATTTAGACCATGAAAGAGGTACTAAAGGAGGACTTCAACACATGTGAATCATTAAAATGATAATATCGATAACATGGTGGAGCCTCATGTCATCCTAAAGTGGGCGGGGTAAGATGCCCCTAGTGCTAGTCACTCGTCGGCTAAGAAATGGTGCCAATCACTTGTGGGCTAAGAGATGGAAAGGGGGTCCTATTGCATTTGGATTTAGTTGCTCATTGGCTAAGAAGTCACAAGTGGGGGGTGTTGCACCTGACCCCAATCATTTGTGAGTTAAGAAGTGGAAAGCATGGGAAAGGATATTTCATTTGCATTTAATTGCTCATGGGATAAGAAGTTACAAGTGGGGGATGTTGCACTTGGCCCCATCATTTGTGAGTTAAGAAGTGGAAATCATGGGAAAGGCTATTGCATTTGAATTCAATTGTTCATGGGCTAAGAAGTCACAAGTGGGGGGTGTTACACCTGACCCCAATCATTTGTGAGTTAAGAAGTGGCAAACATGGGAAATTATTGAACCTATACTCAACTGGTTGTGAGGTATGAAGTTGTGAGTGAGGCAGTAACGTTAGTCCCAATCATTGTTGGGTTGAAAGGTTATAGGTAGACGGTATTGTAAGAGGCTTATTTTTAGTATTATGTACTTCTTATATGTCATATTCATATGGGAATCGCATAAATTAAAATAGGAAATAGTGAAAAGAGTTATTGAACTTTCGATCATGGATTTTATATGGGGAGACAATGGAAGAATATGGGGCAAAGGATAAACATGTCGCTTAGTCTTAGAAATTTTGATAGTGGCCATTATTATATAGAGAAATGTTAAAAAGGCAATGAAGAAATGCACAATATTACTTGAATTTTGAAAGTTAAGTTAAGCCACATGTTTCTACAAATACAATTTCAAATTAGTGTCTATAAGATAGAATCTTATTTAGCATGTTGAACACTATTTTGATTAACATCTTGTATAAGGAATTACAAAGTGATATTGGCCAAAAATATAGAAATATGGGAAAGTGTTTGCTTCTCTAGGAGTAAGAGTAAAAGTAAGAAAGGAAAAGTTTATACCATCGTCTATCTTATGTTTTTTCATAGCATGTCGAATCATACGCTTTAAATCAAATTTTACAATGGACCAACAGGCTCTTAAAAAGTGAATAGAAAAATTGTCACGTCATAAAGCCTTGTTTGGAGCACATAGTTAAATTCGATTATGTAAACTACACATAGTTTCTCATGCCTCTTAGGAGACAAACCTTTGAACTTCTACAATATTCTTCATAATGATTTTGCTATCTAATGTGTCTTGTAACGACGTCAACAAAGTTTTAAAACGCACTGGTTATATGCTGCGTTCCAACTATATATATTATCTGCACCAATACTGCTGAGTGGAGATAATTGTCTAACGTTTTGGATTTATCATGAGAGCGTCGACACTAGCTGCTCCTTTATATATATAAAACAAGTGGCCACTGCGGTTTTCATATTTAACCATGGAAGTATTCCTGTTTTAATGCGTCTCTTCAGAGTTGTCTGCATGTTGTGGCGTCCCTTCAGAGTTGTTGGCATGTTGTCTGCATGTTGTGGCGTCCCTTCAGAGTTGTTGGCATGTTGTCTGCATGTTGTGGCCAATCATTAGCATGCTAAAATTAACTAACATGTGGTGGAGCAATGATTGTTGGCTTATTGCTTGCACTTGGATTTTAGCACATCAATACTGAAATCCAAACACAAACAATAAACCTACTGTAGCAATCATTATTCTGCCCCAAATTGATTAATGTTAACACACTAAACTACTCTAAACTGGTTAATGGTCGCCCAGTAACATACCCTGAAGCATTTGTTTTTTAGAATATCGGCTTTGTTGTAAGCTGGTCTCATTGCTTTGGAAACAGTGGCCAGCCAAAAATTTGAAGTGTTTCTTCATGCCATGTTTCACTCTATAATTTATAGAATGCACGTAACCTAATCCTTGCTCGAATGCATGTAACCGGCTCCGAGGAAAAAACCGAATCCTTGCTCGAATGCATGTAACCCGCTCCGAGGAAAAAACCGAATCCTTTCTGGAATGCACGCAATCCATGCTCGGCCACTTTTCTCTAGCTCTTTAAGATTGGATTGTCTTTACATGTTAATTTTAGGTTTTACGAATTTTAGGTTTTGCACAAATATTTCTAGTTGAAAGTTTTTTGTTTTTTAGTCAAAAAATTACTTTCTTGTTATTCCAAGGAATCAAGTAAAGTTAACAATGTACAGATAATCTATTTAACTTTCAACGGACCACCATATCCTTGACATTTCTAATTCAAAATTAATTGTTTGATATATACACTGTCAATAAAAAATTTAATTAAATATTTACATTAATTAAACTAATTATAACAAGATTAAATTATATTTTAAAATTATTATAATGTTCTTATTTAATATTAATTAAAAAAAATATTCATTACCACATTAAAGTCTACATGCAATCATTGATAAATGATAGTAATAAAATAAGATTAATTTTTAATTTTTTTTTATTTAAAGATGACAATAATGAAAACATCAAAATGATTAAAATCAATAAAAATACTAAATGAGATTGATTGTACATATCATTGTGAAGAAGGTAAGAATCATTCTTCCCAACCACTCAACCGACACCCAATTACTATATTCAAATATTACTTAAATTGGTATTTCACTAATTATTTTTACTAATCAAGAACATTTATTTATTTAACTTTGCAAAGCAATTATTTAATATTAAGGCAATTGTTAAACAATTTAAACATATTTGTCATAGGGAGGCTAGTAGAAAGATTAGGAGTGAATGGTTTCAAAGATAAAGGGATTGTGATGTCCCCATTGAAGTCAATTGATGTTGCATGTGTCATCAATCTAGTTGCACTTTTTTTTTGTAAAGCTCGTACTTCTACCATCCAAACTTTAAACCACAATAGAATCTCTTTTAGTAGCCTTCCTCGAGCTCCTTTCCTAAGATATTCTTCCACCTTAGAAATTGACTGGTTATTTTTTTACGCAAACTCTACAACATAGCCTGTAAGGGTGTTTTCTACTCATAAATAAATGGCTCGTGTTAATGGGATATCAAGCCGATGTAAAGCTGCTAGATTGATCTCCTATGGTCCACTCAACTGTTCTTAGTTGATCTCCGGTATTATGGGATTCCACAAGTCTCTTCAACCACTTGTATAGAGTTACAAGGAACTTGCACCACAGGACCTCGTATTGATCAAACTCAGGTCCTCCATATAACATATAATCTCGAAGCTTAACTATACTCCACCCTCGGATTCAGTCTTCTTGCACTATAAAATTCTCAAACCTTTTCTCCCACCAATCATGGATTTGGCTCTTCAGGATCAATGTATCCATGCAGCTAATATGGTCCTATTGAAAACCATGTCCCAACAACAAAACCATTTGTTGGTGTAAATCAGCACAAGACATGGGTTCTTGCGCAGATGCCAATAAAGGGGGTCATTGTAGTATAGTGTGTTTCCATTTTCGATCTTCCGAGGGGAAGAAAGTCTCACCCGAAGCATTGCCTAGACCTATGTGTGATAAGTAGGGTTAGCTGTAGGGATAAAGTGAGAGGGTCGTTCATAACATTTATTGGATTAATCTCCCACAATACATCTTCATCATATTAGTTAGCCATCATGTGTAAACAATAATAAAGTACCTTCTTCGATGATTTAAAAAAAAAACTCTACTAAAGATTACATTGCGAATACAAGACCCTCAAATGACCAATCCATCGAAAAATGTGGCCCACAGATAATCAATGTGACTTTACAGGAAGAAGATGGCCTTCATTACATTACATTATAACTGGAAGGAGGTGATATTATATGGCATTTTATTACATTACATTCCTTCTTAATTACAACTTCAAACATCTCGAATAAAGTGACAAAAGGAACTTCAACTTTGTTGTCATCAAGGATAAGATAAAGAGAGGAACTATGCTAAATGACCAGAGATAACAACATCGATGTGCCTAAGTTAGGAAGGAACGACAGAACCAACTTGTCCCACAACTCTTCACAAATACCCCGTGGAGAAAGTGAAGTAAAAAATAGAGCTAATATGCACAAAAGAACTTCCAAGAGTAAAGAATATAATCACGATGATAAGCCCATAATGACAATGAAACGATCATGACATGAAACATGAAAGATAGAGAATATGAAATTTCTTTTACACAACAAAGGGATAGCAAGAGCATACAAAGATTGAACAAAAAATGTTATCACTTATAGATTAACAAATATAACCATCAAGCAACCAAGTCTTAGGCATCGGTTGGTTTCTTGGAGTCACAATGACAAAATGCTAGAGATACATGCTCCTAAAAATGTCAAACATCTTTGACACAAGAAATTTAATGACAAGTAAAATAGGAACAAGAGAAAACCTCCACAAACATGATGATTAAAAATATGAAACTATAAACTAATGCAAAAAAGACAGGAAGCTAATAACAAAAGGCATAGATGAATAAATGAAACTCTCACCAATGACAAAACCCTGTAGTATGTAATTGATGGATCTGCAAACCCTCTGCAAGAAACAACGAAAATAATCAACTTACAACAATGATTTCTCTTTTAAATTGGGTGTACGTTCCTTCTGTTGAAGGTTGGTCGCGTGGGTACAGACCTTCTATGAAAGTCGGTCACGTGGGTATGTGATTTCTATGAAGGAACATCATGTACGTACTATGTACGCACTTTCTATATCTACAACCCATGTACATGTTTGTTTAAAGCCCTGTATCTACAAATCCATGAAGGTTGAAGCCGTTTAGATGGAAACATGCAAAAATATGAACTAGAAAAAAAGACCAGTAAAACTTGAAAAAAAACTAAAAAAATAAATGGCGAGGGTTAGGGTTTTGAGAAAAAATCTCAAACATGTAGAAAAATGCCCAAATCTAAAGAAAAACCATAATGGTTATCTAGATCTAATGGAAAATCTACTAGATATGGAGGGAACCAAAAAATTCAAGAATATGGTGCTTGAAAAAAAATTAACAAAAAATTACCGAAGAAGGTAGAGCATAGTAACCAGCTCGTTTACCATGTTATATTATTAAGAAATATGCATAAACACACAACAATAAATTTACAAACATGTAAATCAATAACTGAAATCTAACTAGTTTAATCTCCTATTAACACAAGCAACAACACCGCACTCGTCATCATTACATATTCCAACAAACAGAAGTGGGCATCAAGCAAAGAACAATAAATAGAACCAATGTTCACATCACAACACATGCAATATTTTGAAGGGGACCAAACATCTCATCTTTCTTTATTCATATCAAAAGGGTCCATAAAATAGCAGGCTCTGTTGTCATTTCACATTCACTCGCAGTCTGCGGACTCCATTCCATCACAGATCTACTCAAAATACACATGGGAAAACCCATAAACCCTAGTTACATTCCCCATTTGATTTTGCTCGGTACAACAAGATACAACAAGAACCCACAACAATCACATGCAGTACACCAACAATCATCAATCCGTAACCACCAACAACCCTTTCTCTTCCTTGCACCATGCTTTTATACTTGTTTGTGTGGCTGTTTCTGACCGTGTCAAGACAGTTACGGGCCAATAACTTCTAAGATGATGTATTTATGATGCACTTTTCCTTGCATCATGCCTGCTTCCGCAATTTCCATTATTTCCTCCTTGGAGGCCCCTTTATGAGACTTGTGTTCAGGACAGATCTAGTCGTCTATGGAAACCTCTTGAAAATACTTAAATGTCATGATTTTGCTCCATAATCCATTCGAGAACAGGACTCTCCACAAAAATTTTGCTCCCAAGGCTTTCTCAAATAAGTATATATATTTTTAAGCCCCATTTTCCATGCTCCTTTGCTCTAGTAATATTGGACCATTTGACTAAATGAATTTGTTTTGTGTCCTTCCTTCTCGACCATAGAAAGCTGGAGCATTTTTTCCTCATGTTGTCAAGGATTCCTTTTGGGATATGAGTTATAGACATCCAATAAACCAAAATACTTTCAAGCACTTATTTAACGAGAACAACACTACCACCTCACGCCAACCAATGATTGCACCGACAAACGATCTGAGCTTCTATCTTGTGATATCATCATAGCCAATCTGCATAACGATAGTCATTAGTATTCAGATAGAAATCTAGATATTTCATACTACTGTTGAATTACCTATAGGAATTGGAAAAATCTAGAAGATTAGAGCCTCAACTTCTGGACTAAAGGAATGGAAGAGCATTAAATACTTGTGAAAATTGATTTTCATTTTGGTTGTCGAACAATATGTATCCAACATCTACTTGAAAGTTCTCCTCACCATTATAGATCCATCTCCAAACAGGAAAGTGCCATCAACAAATAATAGATGGGAGAGCTTTATATTACTGGAAACCTTGATTCCTTTAAGTATGCCATTTCTTTTGGCATCATAAATGAGCTTGCTTAGACCTTTAACATTTGACAATAACAGTAGGGGAGTCAAGGAATACCCTTGCCTCAACCCTCTAGAGGACTTAAAAAAATACGAAGACAAGCCATTGAGTAGCACCGCAAAAGAAGAAGAAGGGATGCAACCCATAATCCAATTAACAACAGCGAAAGCCATACCTATTTGAAGTAGAAGCATTCAAAGAAATAACCAATTAACCTTGCCAAACACCAGGTAGAGATCTATCTTTAGTACAACAAATGAGGTCTTATGTTGCTTGATAGAATGTTAGCCTTCTTGGGATGATCTCATTGCATCGTGTATCTGTTGATCATTTATGAAACCAAATTGTTCATCAGATAGTACATTTGAAAGGATTTCCTTGATTTTAAGAGCAATGATCTCCGAGAAAATATTGTATAGGAGGTTACAAAGAGAGATAGGTCTATAATTTTCAAAGGATTTTGGATCATTGCATTTAAGAATTAGGACAAGGAAAGTGGAATTCATAGTCCCAACACTTTACATGAGGTACAAGATTCTTCAATAGCGAATAATAGGTCATCCTTTGGCAACTCATAGAATCAAAGGTAAAACTCCACCGTCCAACCATCTGGACTAGGGATTTTAGCCTTTTTGAAAGAAGCTAGGACTATTTTTAATTCCTCCTTAGTTACCTCAGCTACCAAGCTTTTGTTCATGTCTTGATCTATTATCCTCAGAAACAGTCGAATCACCTTTAGATGATCTATGATTTGAGATCCTTCATATTCAAACAATAGTGAATGGAAATATGCATCAACCACTGAAGCAATGCCTTTGAAGGAGCTAACCTTCGATATATTGGGTTCCCCCATTTCCCATATCGTATTAACAAATTTCCTATTAGTGACAAACTTGTGAAGGATATTAGTATTTATGTCTCCCTTAGCCAACCATGTAGCATGACTTTTGAGTCTCCATTCAATTTCATCTAGCTTTCATAGTTTCCTTTTTTTTGCCTCAAGCTCCTTTAGTTGGATCAATTCCTGATCATTAAACACTCCTTGTCTATGCAGAGCAAAAAGATTGCTCGTGTCTGACTCAATGCGACCAAATCGACCCATCTCTTGTTATTAAACATTTTGGGCCATTCTATAGAGAGACCCTTAATTCCCTTGAGATTTGATGGAAATTGGAACATTCTTGACTCCCCTTGAGACAGATCGATTTCATTCCCTAATGTATGTGAATTTATTTTCAATGTCTGTCAAAGTTATGAAATCCTTTTAAACAACAAAGTTTTAAAAAAATCAGTGGCCAATGGCAATTCTATTTTAAAATTTATTGGTATTAAAATCAATAATCACTTCATTTGTATTTTGGAGGTTCTAGCATTGCACGCTCTTTGATACTACACAATCATACCACTATCGATCACTACAGTCAATGCAGGGATGCCTGTAATCCCAATATTGTTGCACTACCACCACTCTCCACTTAGTAACCTACATACACCCTCCCCTATGAAATGGCAAAGTGTAAGCATCATCAACGAAACCTAGCTTAATTTAATGATTTGGGTTCAAGCCTCCCACCACTTCACAAATAATACAAAGATCCATCTTAAACCCATATCTATCAAGCACCGAGAGGGATCCAATTTCTTAAGATGTAATTTTATTTTATTTTTACACGTCAAGAAAAAATTTACACCTCAAAAATTTGTATCCCTCTCAATGCTTGATAGATCCAGGTTTAAGATGGATCTATGTTGGTTTAATTTTTTTAAATTTTATGAGTCGACACAATGTGTGTATTATTTTTAACTAAACATTCAACCAACATGTTCTTATTATTTTGTTAAATTTACTTTTTTAGCTTACATGTAATTTTTATTATTTATTTTTATTTTGTAACATTACATTATGTTACGTTACATGACAACATATCCCCCATACTAGCCTATAGAGCACGTCATTACTCTCAATACAACAAACAAGGTTGAGAACCTCTGATCGTCTATGCGATATACATATACCGAAGAAGTTACTCAATACAACATATGCCCTTAGTTTACAAGAAGGATGGTCTACTGATCAAATTTAGTCTCCATACAATCTTGAGGAATGATAAGGAAATGGCAATGTGACATGGCATCTTCTTGAACGATAACGACATGGTGAGGTGACTTGGCAACTCCATTCACTAACATCCAAATGACAATTACCACCCATGGATCCCTAATTCAAACACCTCTCTCATCCCCTCG
The DNA here is from genome assembly GCA_027924585.1 of Larix kaempferi. NCBI lineage: Eukaryota > Viridiplantae > Streptophyta > Pinopsida > Pinales > Pinaceae > Larix > Larix kaempferi. Next base: position 889,275 of record BSBM01000617.1, on the reverse strand, counting down.
CCTTTGCTTGGCACATCCTTTCGCATGTCAACCAACCCATCATAACGTCCCCTCGATAACAAAGACCACCATACCTTACAATTTATTTGGGGTCCCACGTGGCCTTTCATACGCAAGAGGTCGGCCCTATGGGACCCACGTAGGATACCACCACCATTGCGGTGGGCCCACTCATATTGGTTTAGTCCAATCAAATCCTTTGTCGTTGCATATGAAATGCATTGCCCCGACTTTGCAAAAATGATGCCCCCAGATTCGGGGCTCCTCCTCGACATAAGGACCCCACAACTTTCCACAGCAATGATAACATCGCAGAACTCGAGCTGTTTGTTGCTTACGTGTCCGATTCTGATAGGCTTCCAGTTGCCTGCCTTTCCCATGGTGCAATTTGCCTTTGCCTACTTTCCTCCCAAACAAAGAATCTACTTGTTTTATATACTAACCGTGGTTGAAGCCTTCTCTGACCATGGTTAAAGAGCACAAATATTTCGTCCACCCTATGGTATGTCCTTCACATCTCGAAGAAAAATGAGTGTGTAATGTTAACGTATATGATTGTGAGTGGCATGTTGATAAAAACAAGTTAGCAAAGCAAGGAAATTATGGTGAATGAATAAAGGGACATATGATTGTTGTTGTGTGAACCACAAATGTCGGTGGCAAGTGGCACAATGGTGCCAGTGATGGTGTCCCTAACTGAAAAAGAAACCAATGAAAACCAATCAACCCCTGCTATGATGAGCCATAGGTGGGCCCCTTAGATATTAACCATTTTGGTTGCTTAGTGCTCTTGGTATTGGGAGCTCTCTTGTCTTCACTTCATTATGATCACCTTTTTATAACATTATGTTATCATGCCACTCAGATGCCACCCCTTTTTCTCATCAAGTGAAAATTTGTCAACTTTTTGTTGTGATTTTTTTTATTGGTCAATGGTTTTAAAAATGAAAAGAAGGATATATATATATATATAACAGAAGATTTGTTAATATAGGTCCAATGGTAGATGCCAAAAAGAAAAAGTAATTTACATACATAAGATAAAAAGAAATTAGAGAGAGTGTTATTTATTGTGAGCTTTGTTTTGGTCATGGAGGGTCGATTTGTTTTCTTGTCCAGCTCCATGTCCTCATGCATATATGGTGGTAGTTTTTTGTTTTTAAATTAATATGTGGTGGTAGAACCTATGGATATTCTTGGATTGGGCATGGTTGAGTGAGACTTTTTACTAAGATTTCATATCATATTTCTAAGTATGAAAATTTATACCTCTGGAATTTGGATTTGTCTCTTTTATTGAATGATTGTATCCATAATCATGATAATCTGAGCGGTATATACATGTTCATTTTCATGAACTTTGGTAATGATTAAAAAGATGGAAATTTTGTTACCACTAATGAGGTCTTCATGTCTTCTAAGAATCCTATTAAACCCCTAAACTTCCCTCTAATGATTTCCATTATAGCCTGGACAATCCATTACCTAAAGTCAACAATGAGAATTAACTAGAGACTAGATAACAAGGCCTCTATGAATACTAATAAACCATTATTATTGATGAGGGGCCTTATGCTAAGGACAAAATATGAGAATTAGGACCAAAGGAACCACTAATCAAAGGACCCAAGGGGGAAGATGATCCCAAAGAATTTGGATGGAGGATGACAAGCACAATACCTCACACAAGAAATGAAATTAACCACCTTGCTACAGAGACCAAGACCAAACCACAACTACCAGAGACAAAAAAAGCCAAATTTTAGCATAGAACCAACAACAACCACTAGCAAAGAGGGTGAACGAAACCAAATGGCACCAAAGGCCTAAAACCACTTATCAAGATGAAATTTGCTTACTTGGAATTCCGCCAAGACTAGAGTCGGCCATTATTTTCCAACTTCCACTAGAAATGAAACCTTTGCAACCAATATCCCACCTTCAAACCTAATGAGATCCACCATGGCTTCAAAACTCTAAAGCAACGTTAAACCAAGCATGTGTGAGCATATGCGAATATAACTCTTGACACCCTACCTTTGTTGATATGTAATGAACCTTGTATGGTGCTTGCAATTATTGTTGATCCACATGGAGGCTAGAAATGTTGTGAGACCCAAAATCATTTTAGGGGATGCTACGATGTCCAAGAACCCCATTTTTTCGTTCACATAGATTCAATCGAGAAGCATTGTTTGCATGATAGTCTGCTTCACAATTATGTTCCCTTAAGACATGAAATAACTGTATGTTTTTTAACTTGCTTTTCTCTTGATTGATTCTATGATTGAATCGGAAATAATTAATCCCTAGAGGAGAGCATATGCTTCTTCCTAGTTATCTATACTTGTTCCCATGCCCCACTCATATTTCAAGTCTTGATCTCCACTGGGATTGAGCATGATCCCCCTCCACCTACCACCTCTGGATTTCTTTTCGTAGTTCTATAAAAAGAGGATGTCATTAGAGAAAATTTGGGTCTAAAATTGGCCTCATAAGGAAAAAATCTATAGATGTATTGGATTCAAAAACGAATAGAATGTCAAGAAATTGGGTCAACAGTTATCCCTGAGTTGGATATATAGATGTCAAAGAATATTATGTCTTGCATTTTTATTTAGCAATAGTTAACTACATATAAAACTCACATTGCTTAAGATATCAATAAAATATCATAAATATTATTGAAATACTAAATATAGGATATTGTATATCATCACTACCTCCAACCATTATAAAAGTAAATATCACTTTAATTAAAATCAGAATTAAATTATCTTGACATATGGAAAAAAAAATTATATCATTATATATATATATATATATATATATATATATATATATATATATATATATATTGTCGTTCACTGACGTCACAAGCTACATCTATAGAAAGAACAGACACATGCTATTCACAGAGAATTAAGGTATCCCCAATGTCCATCATAACATGTCACGAGCTAGATTTGAACCTGGGTGGGGAGCATCTTTTTTTGTTTGTTTGCTAGAATCTCCTTGACTTGTGGGGGTGGCATTTAGTCTAAGAAACCATGACCCAGAGGCATCTAAGCTATCAAAATCACTTGGGGATCACACCCAGCCTAGGCCACACCAACCCTCAATTGGTTGGATTTTGGGTGTCTCCTCCCAACTAGCTCACCACTAAGGGGAATTGAACCCAGGTCGCCCTACTAATGAGACCCACACCTTAACAGAATGAGCTAGCGGAATTTGACAATCCTCACCTCTTCTTAACTCTATATTATCCCAACATGGTTTTTCAACTATCATTAATGAAACAATATAGATTAACCTTCACTAGATAACACCTTTAACATAGTGTGATGTGGGATATGCTTAGTGTGACATGGCATTTTTTTAATATTTTACTCAATTGGCCCATTTTAGACCCTAAATTTGCTCTTGCTTTTGATGTTTTTTTACCATTCTTGAAATTCTTCCTCTTTCATTCAAATTTGTCATGTTTGGAAGTGAGAGGGATAAGAAGAGTCTTCCTTCAAAAGGGGAGCACTTCCTTGGAGAAGATCAACCAACCGCTCATTTTTCCCCCAATCAAGGAGTTGAACTAAATGGCCCTTCATTCCTCTATATTTGATATGTTTCATCATAAGACCCTTGTATTTTGTTTTTGTTAACATAGGAATATCCAAATATTGTTGGAACATTTCTCTATTGTGCGCTGGCCAGACTTTTCAAAAGATATACTTAGGTAAGGATTGCCATGCTCTTTTGAGGACTTGATTGTTGTTAAATATTCCATTGTATTGCTTATGCCAAGTTGTAAGCATTTCCTTCCAATTTACTAAAGAAACCATTATATCTCTTCGCTCTTTAAGGTCCAATTACCAAACTTGTTTGGTATATGAACAATTAAAGAAAAGGTCTCTTTGGTGCTCAGCTTCTTCTTGACACATAACACATTGAGAGGGTCCCTATATTCCCCTTTTCTGAAGGGTTTGAGTTGTTGATAATGTGTCATGTACCATGATCCAATAAATTGTTTACCTTGGGAGGTCATCCCATTTCCATACCTATTTCCAAATGTTATCCTTCTAAGGCAAAGGGGAATTCAAAATATGTATATATATCCCAGTTTGACTATGTATGTATTGTGCCCCCAAACTCTATTGTCAGTTGTTGAGGAAACGATCAGATCACATCCTAAAAGAGAGGCAAACGAAATGAGGACAACCATAGCTATATTAGAAGAAAACTTATGACAGGGGAATTTAGTCGATCCAATGGGAACTATCAAAATACCAAAGAGAGATATCATACAAGGTAAATAGTGCTTTCCTATCCATCCAATCCTTGAGTGGGAGGAGGGTGAGATTAGTCTCAATGGGAGGCTTCCCATGATTATATATTTCCAAATTTTGATCACTTTCCCATTGTTGGGTATCCATGTGATGTGAGACTGGATTAAAAGTACCACTGATTTGATTAATTTATAGATGTGTGATCCCTTGTTGTCATTAAGAGGGTTGTCTAGGCATGTTTTACGATTTCCTTGGAAGTATTTTTTGAAGAGGTTTTTTTTCCATCATTCATATTTACCAAATATTAGTCTCCAAAGGATCTTAGCAACTGGAACAAAATTCATGACAACTAGATCGTTGAATCTAATACCACCATGATCATTAGTGGATCTAACAATGTTCGAATCAATCGAGTGATTTTTTTTATTTGATTTACCTCCTTAGTAGAGGAATTTTATAATTTCTCTAGCCACCTATTACATAGTTCCTTTTAGGGAAAGCATCATTGAACACTGATAGACTGGCAGAGTTGATAGCACAAATTTTATGAAGAGAACAATTTTGCTTACCAAATTTAACCATTGTGGTCCCCATTGTTGGACTATGTTCTTGATATTTATAATTATATCATGGGCCATTGATGCATGCTTTTACCCACTAAAAATTATTATTATTAGCAACAAATTTAAAGAGGATAACAAAAAGGAAGGAGTTCCTTACCTTGTCAAAGGCATTGATCATTATTTTGATAAGCATCTTGTTTTCCTTACTTTCTATACCAAAGTGGATCACCTCTTAAACCATAACTATGTTATTTATAATGTGTCACTTATACATGAATCCACCCTAATGGTCATATATTATCTTGGATATAATACTCTTCAACTTGTTGTCCATTACTTTGGTTAGTATCTTGTATGAGGAACACAAACCAATATTGGCTAGAATCAGAGGAGGAAGAGTTTTCTTCTTTAGGAATAAGAGCAAGAAAGAAAGAGTTTATATTGGCCCTTATCTTATGTTTTTTCTAAACATATAGAAGCATATGCTTTATAAAATCAAATTTTACACGGATCAACATGTTCTAAAAAAGTGAATAGTAAAAATGTCGAATCCCTTGTCTAGATCTAATCCCCAAATTATGGACATGGTTTCACTTTCTTCTATATCTTTGTTTATCTCTTTATTATCAGGATTGGAAAGGATGTTAGGGATGTGTTCTAGTATTTATTTTGCAGATATATAATTCACCACTCTCTCTTCTAGATATAATTTTTCAAAATGCTCCATAGCTACATCTTTGATAGTAGCGAAGTATGGTAGGCATTTTTTGTCATCCAAGTAATCTCTTTAACATCATCTTGTTGGATTTGAGTCTTTGCTTTCTAGTACAAATATGAGATTTTTTGTCTCATGCATGAAGCTAGAAACTTCTTAAGTTCAGGAGACACAATTCTTCCTCAAAATTGGTTTCTTTATGGAGCTTATGTTATATATATCTCTCATCATTTCGAGGTTGTTTTATTATTTCCTCAAATTCCATTTCCATTTTTAATTGTAGATTGCCCAACTTTGCTAGAATCTGGTTTTTCTCCTTATCTAGTGGTAGAAATGAGAGCTTCACCCAATCCTTGATAGTTGTTTTAACTGATTTTATATTCTACTCCCAAACATAGGTAGGATAATTATTCGTTGGTTTCCTCCATTAATCCAATATTATTTCCAAGGATTTTAGATTATGAATCCAAAGTGGGTTGAATCAAACAGGTAGGGGTCTAGTCATAAGGGAAATGGAACAAAAGATAATAATATTGTGGTCAGACATGAGACATAATTATTCTTGAAGTTATAATGAGATTATGTAGCAATACATCAATACGGATAAGAAAGAAAACAAGCCAAGTAGCAATGTGTCATGGGACTATACTTTTGGTTCAATCACATAAAACCTCCTCTCATAGGATTTACATTTATCAAGTCCCATTCTTTCATTATATATGTCATGTATTCTCTAAAGGGGTCCCTTACGATAAACCCCCCCCCTCCTCGCCTTATTTTCTCTTTTCTATCTAAAACCATGTTAAAATCATCAACAATAGTATTGTTCTTACGAACTTTTGTATCCTTTAGTCCATGTAGAAAAAGCCAACATATCTTTTTTTCTTTGTAATGCATAGACATAGAAATATTAAAAATGTGATACTTGGTACTTGAATGTAGATGAACTAGGCTCAAAAGTGCCGAGCATTAAGCTTGGATTTGTATATCCAAAACAAAAGTGGATTTGTCCCATAATGTGCATATACCTCCTAATGCACCTCTTGAATTGATTGTTATGCCATCACATAGTTTCCATTGTTTCTTTTTTATGCTAAGCATTTTTGTTGCCTCAAGTTTAATCTATTGGAGTAGGAGGATATATGGCTTCTCATATTTGATTGAGTCTCAAAGGGACAAGAGTTCTTGGGAAATTCCTAATTGAGGATTTGAGAACCTAAATGACACAGCCTCAACATCTAGAGGGAGGGAAGACCCCTCTAGAATCAAGATCCATGGGATGAAGTAGAGGAGAATGAAAAATAGAGAAGTGGGACCACAAATCTATATTGTTGATGCATGATATCCAAGTATGAAATAATACAACGCTAATAATCTTATCCATGATAAATAATTATTAATGGCATCTCATAAATTATTATTATTATTGAACTAGCATACCCCCTTAATGGGATAATGGGAATGCATAAGTGAAATATGGGTAGAGATATAAAGTGAAGGAATAAGTAAGGATGACTATTATATCATGATTGAATTCCAATGGAGAAATGTCAATCCTAGTATCTCTAATTAAAAATATTTACCTCTAAAAATGTACCATTCACTGTGGTGGTGGTGGGGATGGACACGTAGTATAAGGGAAGGACCTTGTATTGGGATGGACCAAAGTTAATGTTAAGAATTTATACCATTCTAGTGAACATCAAATAGGAGTCTAAAGTCACACATTTAGACCATGAAAAGGATACTCAGCGGAGGAATTCAACGCATGTCAATCATCGAAAGGAAAATATGGATAAGCTGTTGGAGCCTCATGTCACCCTAAAATGGGTGGGGTAAGATGCCCCTAGTGCCAATCAACCATGGACTAAGAAGTTTCAGGGTGGGGGCTATTGTACTTGGATCCAACTACTCATGGGATAAGAATTCACAAGTGATGGGTGTTGCACCTAAACCTAATCATTTGTTGGTTTAGAAGTGGCAAGGATGGGAAATTATTGCACCTATCCTCAACTAGTTGTGAGGTGTAGGTTGCAAGTGAGGTATTACCCCTGGTCCCAATCATTCATGCGTTAAAAGGTTTCAAGTAGAGGGTATTGTATGATGTTTATTTTTAATATTATGCACTTTTTATATGCCCTATTCATATGGGAATCACATAAATTAAAATAGGAAATAGTGAAAAGAGTTATTGACCATTCGACCATGGATGTTATATGGGAAGACAATGGGAGAATATGAGGAAAAGGGTAAAAAATGTTGCATGGTCTTAGAAACATTAACAATGGCCATTATTATCTATAGAAGCATTGAAGAGGCAATGAAGGGATGCAAAATATATAAAACATGCACACTTGAATCTTCAAGATCAAGTTGGGCCACATGTTTATAGAAATACAACTTCAAATTAGTGTCTAGAATCCATTCTCTTTGTTTTGACCCTCCACAGGGGTTTAAATGGGGGCCTGGAAGGATCATTAGAATAAAATTGGAGGCCATTCAATGTAAAATGGACTAGGTCCACTATATTTTTATTATTAAATAAGACCCACTATGTTAGTAAATAAATGTAAATGGGACCTCATATAAGAAGGTCCACTAGGGAGTTTTGAGGTTAAGATGTTAGATATGTAGTGTGGTTTTATAAATAAGGATGGAAGTATCCTTATGAGAGTGGAGAATAATATTGTATGTTGATCTTAGCTCATTAGGAGGTATCCTCCTTGAAGAGGCAAGTGAACAAGGTTGATACATCCATCAAAATCATCATTTGGCATAATAATAGAGTTGGAGATGATTGGATATGTCCTGTGTTGTTTCTTATTGTTGATATAGCTTGTGTTTGATATAAATTATATATTTGGTTTATAAAAATCAGTATCAGAGCCACTTTCTTGGGCCACAACTTTGGAATTTTCTCTATATTGCAAGTTTTTGAAGAGAGAAAAAGAGGGCCACGACACTCGAATCCATTTATGAGTCTTTTCTACAATAATTCCATGAATCTAATTGTAGATTTGAATTCCTCTAAAAAAATACACACGATTTATGGAAAAAAATCACTCAAATCTGAGTCTTGGAGAGGGAGATATGACCATTTGAAATATTCAAAAAATTTAGGGTTTAAGGTGATGTCCATCGACCTTACAGAGGTCGTAAGTTTTGAAAGGGTGATCAGATTGTAATGAGATTAGCATTGTTGGAAAGATAATTTATAGGGTCTTTCATATGAAATATTATATTCCCTAGTTTTGGCTACTCTCATCCCTTTTATCGCCCTATAAACCATTCCTCCATCCATTAAAGCATGGGAAAGTGGGGGCCCATACCATGGGAAAATCCATATGAGAAGCCATGAATACATGTGACAAGCTCATGAGTCTATGTGACTAGGTGATTTCTCAATTGAAGGATATTTTTTTCATGAGTACCATATCTTCTTTCATCATGGAAGAGTATATACAATACATAGATGCATGAAGGTACGATTTAGAGGATGATTGTGAGGATTGGTATATGGATGGTTGTAATTTTTGGGATACCAACTACTTCCATATTTTTTTCTCAATGCATCTTCTCTTTGATATGAGGAGAAAATTGGGGCAACATGACAATCATCGTATGCTTCTTATACAATAGTAGAATTCCTCTTAGCTCCAACATTTACTACTTTACGGAGGATTTACTTTCTTTTTCTACTTATATTTATTTGGATTCATATGAACATCATGGGCATATTTCAAACAACACTCCATTATTAGTGGAGTTTGCATATCAACGATGAGGTGTTAGCTGCAACACATTTTCTCCAAGGTTTGGGATGATTCCCTTCTACTATTTCACCATGGCCATTAGCACTTGTACTGGGACCAAATATTAAGAGGGTGCATGTTGGATGACCTCAACATTGTGGCTAATAATTCTACATGGGAATCAACATCCTTGGCCTACTTCAGCATGGATTTCAACATTCAGCCATGGGTCCTAGGATAATGTTTGTACCACTTCACATCAAGTGTTGAGGACAACACTTTCCTAAGGGGGTTGGAGTGTTATGACCCTCCCCAGGGGTGTAAATGGGGTCCCATAGGGACCATTAGAATAAAATTGGAGGCCATATAATGTAAAGTGGACTAGGTCCACTATATTGCTATTATCAATAAGGTCCGTTAGTAACTAAATGTAAAGAGGACCTCATAAAAGAAGGTCCACTAGGGATTTAGGAGGTTAGGAGGTTAGAGATGTATTGTGGTTCTATAAATAAGGATGGAAGTCACCTTTTGAGGGTGGAGAAGAATATTGTATGTTGAGATTATCTCATTAGGAGGTAGACCCCTTGAAAATGCAAGTGAACAAGGTTGATTCATCCCATCAAAAGAATCATTTGGAATAATAATAAAGTTGGAGCTTATTGGATATCTCTTGTGTTGCTTCTTATTGTTAATATCTCTTGTGTGTGATCTAAATTGTGTATTTGGTATATAACACTCTTGAATATAATCTTCTTCAACTTGTTGGCCACTATTTTGGTTAGTACCTTGTATGAGGAATTACAAAGAGATATTGGTCGAATTTTGGAGGAGGATGATCTGCACACGCCCAGGAAGCACGAGGGGGACAATAGTTCAACTAGAGGAGTCGGATCTGTTATGGAGGAATCTTAAGAAATAGAAGAAGCAAAGTAGGATTACACTACACAAATAAACACAGATACACACAGACAATATGCAGGAATGCGAACTATTCTTCTCTATTACTGGATGTAAAGACCATTAACTATGATCGATATATGTTACAATATTATACATGCTTATATAGAATGATGAGACACTTGGGTGCCTTCCCATTACATTCAGTTACAAGAGAATTTAGAGCAATTTCAGAAGTTCAACCGTTACAGTCAAATGGAATACAGAGAGACAGTCTGTCATAGTTCGACAGTCGCATGTCGTAGGTCGACGCTGCATGTCGACGTCACGAAACTGTGTTGAGGTCGCTGAACTTGTCGAAGTTGCTGAGTTTTTCAAAGTCGTGTCAAATTCATAACTTGCCAAAGTTGTGTCGAATTCGATGACTTGTCGCAGTCGATGTTAGCATTCGACAACAATGGCAAATACGATGTGGATCAGACCTCCTTCCTTAAGAAAAAATGGTCCCCATTGTTTGCTCATGAAGGTGAGGAAACTTATCAGTCAGTTCAGTAGCCGAGTACCATTTTACTTGTACTAGGGCTGGGATATATCCGGCTTTAGAAACCCAAAACAAGGGAATTGTGTTCGTCCTTGTATGGCGTACTCGTCATCCCACAATGGTGTCGCAAGGAAGAGGCTCCTAAACATCTGGATTGATGTTGTCGGCTTCTGCTGTCGGTAGGTCATTCTGTTCCAACAGTAATGCATGGTATGGTTGAAGTAGATCCACATTGAATACTGGATGCAGACCCAGGCATGCAGGAATGTCAAGCTGGAAATTGTTTTTTCCAATCTGGTAAAGAATACTGTATGGACCATATCACAAAGGTTTGAGCTTCTTGTATGGACCAATGAATCGTTCCTTATTAATATGTACCCAGACCTTATCCCCAATTTGGAATGAATGAGGAATACGATGCTTATCATGTCAGGCCTTAGATTTTGTGTTTGCTCGTTGCAACATTAAATGTGTTTGTCGCTAGATGTCGCAAATCTGATCTCCAAACTTCCTGTTGTGTAGTCAGTGTCGGAGTTCGACTGTGTCAAGGATCTGATCAATTCGATAGGCACCGAGGGTTGAAATCCAAAACATATCTCAAATGGACTCTTTCCCATAGAGCTATGCTAAGCACGATTGTAACTGTGTTGTATGTATGGAAGACTTTCATCCCATGTTCATCGATGCTTGTGGTTGTACATGCGAAGCAGTTGTACGACCAAGCAATTCACAACTTTTGTCTATCCGTCGGTCTGAGGATGGAAAGCTGTCGACAATGAGAGTCGTGTGTCCATATATTTCCAAAGGGTCTTCCAAAAGACGCTAATGAATCTGGAATCTTGGTCAAAATGATGGTTGTGGGTAAACCAAAGTGTTTCCAAACATGTGTAAAGAAGAGTTGGGCAGTCTATTGTGATGTCATGGTCTTCTTACATGGAATGAGAATGGCCATCTTGGAAAATATGTCGACTACTACTAAGATCACATCATGCTTATGTCTGGTAGTAGGATATCCCATCAAGTAGTACATAGAAATAAATTCCCATGGTCGACTAGGAACTGGCAGAGGTGTGTACAATCCTTATCGTCGATTAGGGGGTTTAGCAATGGCACAAACCGCGCATGATCGAATGTACTTGTTGACATTGGTTTTAAGTGAAGGCCAAAATAAATACTTATGGAGGATAGCAAGTGTCTTTGCTACTCCAAAGTGTCCCGCAGTCTTGTTGTAGTGCGCGTCCCAAATGAGTTGTTGTCAATGCTCACCTGTTGATACACAAAGTTGTCCAAGCTTGTATAGCAAGGTGTCTTTCAAGAAATATTTGGAGGTCGACGACTTGTCAGTCTGTATTCGTCAATAGATTGGAGAAAATTTGATGTCGTCCTGATACAACTGAGTCCAAGTGGTGGTGTCATATACTTGCATACTCATCACTGTAAAAAGGAGAGTAATGGGTGGTCGCTTAGACAATCGGCAGCGGCGTTAGCTTTACCTTTCAGATACATAATCACAAACTAAAATTGTTGTAGGTAGTTAATCCACTTGATTTGTCTGGTTGTTTGTAGTTTCGACTGGGTTGGAGCGAACTGAAGAGGCTTATGGTCAGTGAGGATGACCATTTCCTTTCCAAGGATGTAATACCTCCAATCTTGAGAGCTTGCACAATGGCGTACAGTTATTTTTCGTACTTCTAATAGTGTCATTAAAAGTTTCGGAATGAAAAGTGACTGGGTGACCAGAATGAGTGATCACTGTGCCCAAGGCATAGTCCGATGCGTCTGTCTCAATATCAAAGGGCTGATGCAAATCAGGTAACACAAGTATTGGTGCAGTGCAGAGATTGAGTTGTTCAAAAGCTTCTTGTTGTGTTGTTGTCCATTTAAAGACAATTTTCCCACTTCCCTTTGTCAACTGATTCAAGGGCCAGGATAGGTGACTAAAGCTGAGTATGAATCGTCGATAAAAATTCACCAAACGAAGAAAACTTCTTAGTTCTTGAATGCTTTGAGGAATGGGACAATATTTGAGTATTTGTACTTTGTCTGGATCGACGTGAATTCCTGCAGAGTCAATTACATACCCCAAATATTTGATGTTGTTCATCACAAAGGTACACTTGTCCATGTTCAAGTAGAGTCGATGTTGCTAGAGAGTGGCAAGGACTTGTCGAAGCTATATGACAAGTTCTTCCCATGATCGACTGAAAATCAGTATGTTGTCGAGATAGACAATGAGCCATTTTTCGATGAAAGGTTGAAGAATGTTATCCATGTATCGTATGAAGGTTGCAGGTGCATTGGTTAAGACAAAAGGCATGACTAACCATTCGAACAATCCTTCCTTGGTCTTGAAAGAAGTTTTCCAAACATCTGCGGGCTCGATTGGAATTTGATGATATCCCGACTTGAGGTCGAGCTTAGTAAATCATTTGGCACCTTTCAGATAGTCGATGAGCTCATTTATCTGTGGCAGAGGGTAGCCAAGTCCCGTCTTTCTTTGGAACAAGGATGACTGGACTTCCACAAGGAGAGGAGCTGGGTTGGATATGACCTTTGTCGATCAAATCTTGGATTTGTCTGCGAATCTCTTCATTTTCAAGAATGTACCTTCTGCAAACAAATGCGTTAGGCAAATAAGAACCAGAAGCAAGTTCAATGGAGTGTTTTACCTTGTAATGACGAGGTACTCTGTCCGAATCTTGGAATAAACTCTGATACTCGTCGAGAACATTGTCGATCAACTGCTTCTGTCGGGAGTTGCATTGGTTGGTGAGTCGACTTGTCGCTACAGTCTTCCTATGTTGAGGTTTGATCATGATTAATGCAAACTTCTGAGCATGATTGATGAGCCTCTTTGTATGTTTAGAAGATATCATTGAGACCGTTGGTGTAGGTCGTCGTTATGGTATGCTGTACCATCGATTCTGAATTTTGACAATCACCTTATGCAGTCGTGACTGATAACTTCCATGGCGATCTCATAGGTAAGGATTCCCAAACAGGGAGTTGGCTACAGAGAGTGGTGCCACGTCGCATAGTACTTCATCTTCAAAAGGCTTTATGAAGTAGGTGAGCTTGCATTGTCGAGTAATTCGTAGCTCTTGTCCATATTTCATCCAACCGATGTTGTAAGGCCGAGGATGCATAGTGGTGACAAGACCTAGTTTCTTCACGAGATCTTCAAAAACAAAGTTCTTCTGGCTCCTAATGTCCACAATCAGATGCAATGGATTATGATGAACCCATATCCGTGTATGGAACAGGCGCTCTCATTCCTCCTCGTCGACGATAGTCGAGGCTGCTGGAGTGGTCGATGTCGATGTCAAAAGGGTCGTTGCACCTGGATCAGATTCTTCCACAGTCTTGTTGAATGCGTCGGATGTCGACACTTTTGCCAAAAATGTCTTTTGAGCTTTGCATTCAGACGTATCATGCCAAGATGAGTGGTGGTAATCACACCATTTATTGTTAGGGTTTTTTTTTCTACGTTCCCTTTTTGAAAAGGATTTTTGTTGTGATCTGGATTTGGCGGAGTCGGCTGAGAAGATTTCAACTTGTCAAAGTCGGCTAGTGCCTCCTTGTCGAGTGGTTGTCCTAATATTGGCTTTGTCGCGAAACGTGCTTTTCCTTTATGCTTGGTTTCAAGTTTGTTGGCATAGTGGAATGCATCTGCGAGCATATTTACAATCAAAAACTCCATCTCCTACTGAATGTACTGGGATAAGCCATTGACGTACTTCAAAATAAGCAATTTATCTTCTTCTTGGATGCCAAGTCTAGCCATGAGTCGATAGAACTCATCGGTGTAACTTTGTACTAATTGGTCTTTCCATTGCCTTAGCTGTTGCCACTTTCTATACTGTTGTTCAACATACTTGGGTGGGTAAAACTCCTTTCAAACGTATTCGACAAATTTCTCCCATGTTTCGATGGGGTCTCCGCTTTTCTCCATATTTGTTGAGAGGTTCTCCCACCAGTAGTGCACAGATGTTGACATCTTTAAGGATGCAATGGTGATATTTTCAGCTTCTGAGAGTTGATTTACAGAGTAATAGGATTCCAATTGTTGTACCCAATTGTCGATGGATTTTGCGTCAATATTTCCTTCGAGATTCGATATGTCTAGATTCATTTTCACTTTGAAGGGGTTGATTTTGTCGGATCTAGTTCATGTCGAAAATCCTCCAGATGTCGAAGCAATTTGCATGAGAATTTCATTGAACTGGGCGAACATTTCAGTCCATTGTCAAGATAGTGCTTTCTCAATAAGTTGTGTTGTCTCGTCAGTTGCATGTCCATCATCTGTTTCTCCTGCCATTTCTGTAGGTAGTGTTTGCTTGGATTGTTGATATTGCGAGCGTGTTTGAACAGGCATAAGTCAGGTAACTTCGCTGGAAGTATATACGCAAAAATTAAGCAAGAACAAAGTTGAATGCTCTGATTAAGCTTTGAATGAGCTCTAATACCAATGATCTGCACGTGTCTAGGAAGCACGAGGGGGACAAAAGTTCGACCGAATGAGTCGGCTCTATTATGGCGGAAGCTTAAGAAATAGAAGAAGCAAAGTAGGATTACACTACACAGATAAACACAGATACACACAGACAATATGCAGGAATTCGAACTGTTCTTCTCTATTACTGGATGTAAATACCATGAACTATGATCGATGTATGTTACAATATTATATGTGCTTATATAGAATGTTGAGACGCTTGGGTTCCTTCCCGTTACGTTCAGTTACAATAGAAGTTAGAGAGGTTTCCGAAGTTCAACCGTTACAGTCGACTGGAAGATAGAGAGAGAGTCTGTCGTAGTTTGACAGTCGCAAGTCACGAGTCAATGCTTGATCCAGGAGGATATCGGTGGTGGCCCACCTCTTCCAATTGGCTCAAAACAGTCTTCTGGCAATTTTGGTAAATTACTATTTTTAGCAGTTTTTCGGGTCCTAAACTTCCAAAGCCGTTTTGAGGCCCCTAAATGACATTTTTTGGCGATTTCGGGGACCAAATGGTTTTCAACGGCATACATTTGGGCCCAATCGAAAGTTTTAAATCTCGGATAGACCTTTCCAATGGGCTACTGAGTGCCACAAACGGAGATCGTATGCAAAAGTTATGACCCCGAGAAGTTGACTGTTCAACTAACCACCTTGGGGCCGCAAACTTTATGACGGTTCATCTTCTAGGGTTAGGTTTTTGGATGTTTGGAATTCTTTCCCTCATGCTTATGATAAATAGGCCCTTTCGGCCTCTCTTTGTATTCATCTTGGCACAAATGAGCATAGTGACCACATCTCTTCTCAGAGATAGCTACCACCATTCTAGCTATTGTATTTTACAGTCTGTTCTATTTCCGCTATTTAATAGAATATGTGTTTACTGTATCACTGTGTTGTTTGCAATATATCTCTGTATATGATTCTGTATATGCTATCTTTTGTTTCGTTCCCACATAAATTCAGATCAGTGGTTGTTAACACCCAAAAAGTGCTCACTAGCTCATTTACCTATTCACATGACCCATTTGTCCACTTTTCCACCATCTGAGCCTCTGAAACCAACAAAAGGTCACCAAAAGACCTTGGTACACCCCTTTTTCCATTAAAAAAGATTATTTTTCCTAAAAAAGCATAAAAACCCCTCAAAAAGGGTCCAAATTCCCAAAAATATTAAAAAGGGAATTAAAATATTAATTTTATTCAAAAAAGGAAAAAGGAGGGAAAAGTACCTAAACCATGTTGGTCAATACCATTTGGTTTCCACAAAACCACAAATGGTATTCCCCACCACCAAAACCTATAAAAAGGTGGTAGGGGCTCCTCATTTCACATCCATCCATTATCTCATCCTTATGCTGCTGAAATCTCCCCTGAGCATTTTAGCCATTGCAAACCACATTGGAGAAGAGACCATTGGAGATTGGAAGTTGCTCATCCTTGGATCTATTCAACCTCACCATTAGAGGTATTGATTCCGCAAGCACTTGCTTGCCCCATACTTTCAATACAAATTCTTTATTTTATATGTTCTTGTTCTTGATCTTAAATTATTTTTGTTATTTGCTTAATATCTTTGCTTAGATCCATGAATAGTCTTGTTTAATTAGTTTATTGTTATTTATTTTCATTGAAACTGCTGCTACTAGTTAGCAGGTGCCCATAGCACTAAGCCTGGTTGCAAAACCGGGCCAACAGTTTTTGGTGACTCCGTTGGGTTTTGAACAATAGATCTCTAGTTTTGCTTTTAATCTTAGTTTTTTATTAGTTTTTAACCTTTAGATCCATAGATCTGCCATCTTACACAGCAGATCTATTGTTGTTCTGATTTTTGGCCTCATCTATTGCCATTAACAACCCGGAATTCTCAATTTTCGGGTTGGTTTTTCGGCTTCCGTGCACGGCTTTCGCCTCGCGGTTTTTAGCCTGACAGTCGCGCGGTCCATCGCGGCTTTCGGCCTTTTTTCCGCGCGGTTCATCGCGGCTTTTCGGCTTTTTTTCCGCGCGGTTCCCCGCGGCTTCGCGGTCATTTTCCGCGCGGCTCATCGCGACTGTGCAACAGAAACCCGCGCGGTCCATCGCGGCTTTTCTGTCAAAACCTACGCGGTCCATCGCGGCTTTTGGCCTTTTTTCCGCGCGGTCCATCGCGACTTTTATCCCAAAACCTGCGCGGTCCATCGCGACTTTTGGCCCAAAACCCGTGCGGTCCATCGCGACTTTTGGCCCAAAACCCGCGCGGTCCATGTGATTTTTTGGCCGCGCAGCTCAATTTTCAAACGACCATATCTCCCTTTCCCGAACTCCGTTTGAAACGATTTTTTTTTTCAAATTGGGTGTTTTCGATCAAGGAATCCAAATATGCTATTAGATTTAAGAAATTTTCCATAGAAATTTATCTAATATTGTATTTTAGTGTTATTTATCACTTCAGTTCACCCATTTTGGCTCATATTTTACAGTACTAAGATTCCAACATTGTTTACAACCATAGGAACATTTAACTATTTAGAATGCACATGTGAAAGAAGTCTTTTTAAAAAATTTCATCAATTGAAAGAAAGATCTATTTTTGCATTTTTATCTAGATTAAAAATTTTCCTGTTTACTTCTTTAAAAATCTTGCCCTTAGCAATTTCCTTGAAAAAAGAAATCCATTTATGTCTTTTAAAGAAGTCTATTATTTGCTTTCATAAATCAAAAGATCCATTATTTTTTCAGTTGATATTTGCAAAGCAATTTAATTCCCATTTATTTGAAAAAGTCATAAATATTTGCTTTTTTATTTTTTCAAAGCTCCTTTGTTTTGTGAAAATTTCCTATAAAGCATTTACATTTTTCAAGTTCAGTTTAAAACACCTCACGTGCACTCACACGATCACTTAATTGAACTAAGCCTTAAAACGTACCCTAATTTGAACACACTTTTAACCCCACTTGGGGAACACTAAAAGAACTTTTGTAGCTAGGTAGTATTGGGGGGATAGGTGTTCCAATAACACCCCTCAATTATTACATCTGAGACATAGAAGTTGTCCAATTAGGGAGCTAAAATCTCTTAGTACTTTTTGGCGCGGTCACAACCGGTTTGTGGGAAGGCCTCTCCCTTAGGAGGGTTGAAGTCGCGAGGATGGTTCCGGAAGCCTGAGTGGAATACCGAAATCCATTCAGTAACCGAAGGGCTACCATTCGCAGTTCTCGGGATATCCCTGTATTGGGATATTGCGATCAAAGGACCAAACGGCAGATTTACCTTTTCTCGACGCGTCATGAACGGAGTATCCTAGTAGCCTGTCTTTAGGATTGATTACCCGGTGTCCCTCCCGGTAGGGGGATATCTAGCCGTTGTCTCAACATTCATATTGTCTGACTTGGATTTCATCACCTTGCAGAGGATATCGTCTGTTTGAGTCACAATACTTTTAGTTAGGTGCTTGCATGATTCAACCCACCCTTGGTCTAGTTACACCTATTTTTTATAGAAGCCGTTTGCATGTTGGTACTCTGACCATTTGTTGCATTCCTCCACTTATTGTAGCACAGCTGCTAGAATAAGTGCATTTTTTGAGGATTGATTTTTGGCCTGAGAGCCTTCTTTTTCACTCCCCTTCTTGCACCCTTGGTTGCATTAGGGTTTTGAGTCTTTTTTAGATATATCACCACCTGATACTTAAACAATTTTTTTACACAAAACCTTAATTCTCACCATTGAGAATTTTAGACGCTCTCGTCGTCTACAGGGCGAACTCCCAGAGTTTAGTCCACTTGGCTCTCCACGTCACGGACGCAGAGCCTTATCCCTTGATTCGACACATCGTCAATCAACTAGACAGTCATCCGATTCTGACACACCTCACTTCACATTTGATTTGGAGGTAGAATCCGAAAACCCCACAGAGTTACCATCAACCACCATTATGGATGGATCACCATTTGATCCACTGTTTACAAGCACCATAGGTGAGACATCCACAGACTCGTCTGCGGTGGTGCCATCCATGGCAACAACCACCCCCCTGGGTATGCCCAACATGGGTAACACTCCACATTTAGGAATGCCCAACACAGGGCCACCACCTGTCATAGGTATACCCAACATAGGGGTCACACCCCCTCTGGTTTCCACAAACCCTATCCCAGGAATCCCCACTGCTATTCCTAACCCAAGTGTAACCCATGTTGCACTTGGAGGCGCTGGCCGATACCAGACTACACCTATTGGAGGGCATATACCCTCCACACCTAGCATACCTTTACGCACTACTGGACCCCTACACCATACCACAATGGCTAGGCATGTCCCAGTTCCAGTCACTACATCTGCTAGCTTACCATACATGGCAAGTCTGAACCTGCCAGACTTAGCTAGGCTCACTAATGACCCCATCAGACATGATCCTGCGTGGCCTCATATGCCCACCAAACTCCCCTCTGACATCCCTAAATTTGAGGGCAAGGCAGGTGAAGACCCCCAGAACCATATCATGTCCTTCCATTTATGGTGTTCCTCCAACTCCATAGTGGACGACTCAATCCGCCTCCGGCTTTTACAACGCACCTTCACTGGCTCTGCAGCCAAGTGGTATATCGAGCAGCCCCATGGGACGCATGCCACCTTTACCTCCCTTGCCTCGACCTTCCTGCAGTTCTTTCAGTTACCTGTCTGCTATGATGCGGGCGTCGAGATCCTACTGTCTTGCAGACAGAATACGGCCACCCACATCACTGACCACATTCATGAGTGGCGTCGACGCCGAAGCCTCTGCAAAATCAAATTAGACGACCGTATCTTCCTAGATTGGTTTCTAAAATCCATTCTCCCTCTCATTGCGAAGGATGTGGCATCCGAAAGACCCCAATATGAAGAAGAGGCCATCCTCAAAGCCCAACAGTTTGATCTCATTTACTCCCAATCGGGTTATCTATATACCATTATTCCAGACGCCCCTCGGGGCGAGTCATCCCAACATAATGCACCGGGGGCATCCCATGCCGCTGATGGCATCATTGGTCGTATGGCCTCGCATCCCCAACCCTTTTCCATTACACATCCTAGCCATGGTCCCGACCTTTTGCGGGCTACATCTCAGTTTGGAGCAACCAGTTCATATGCTCCCATGGCACATCACCATCATACCCATGGACCTTCATGTCCACCTCAATGTTTTGGTCATGCACCACCTGCATACGCCCCCCCAGCTGCACCTCAACCAGTGTACTATCCACGGCATGCTGCGGCAGCTCACCCAACACCTCCAATAGCTCAGGGTTACCAACAACCCCCGCAGGTCATTGGACCACCTCCAGCCCCACAAGCTTATTATCCACCACAACCTGCTCCCGCACTTGCGGCGAACCAAAATCCTCCCACTGCTCAAGGGCAAGTGTACACACAGCATAACCAACCCCAGAACCAAAACAACCAGTGCAACCAAGGTGCACAACAGAACCGTGGTAGAGGTCATAACCGCGGTAATAACCAACAACATCAGCAAGGTCCTCCACCTCCCAATCCTCCGCAGAATAACAATGCTGCTCCTCCCAACCGCAATCCGGATCGGAATCCTAAGCAGCCTAGAAATAATAACCTCAGAACAAACCACCCTTGTTCTATCTGCGGGGTCTATGGTCATTACACGCATTCTTGCCCACATTTGGAGCGAGCTCGGCAACTCTGGACCGACGATGCACATCGTCAAGGGCAAGCGGCTCCTCAGCCGCCACCCAACTCTCCACCACCTCAACATCAACCCTTGGTGCTGTAAAACCCCTTTCCAAACCAGGGTGTAGTGAACACTCAGCCGTTAGCCCCCCCTCAGGGCAACGTGCCACCACAGCAGATCACTTATGCAGCCCCCGATCAACCCATGTTCGATTTAGGTACTCACCATTTGTTGATGATGTCGACTGCCGATGCCAACCTCCAAACCCGAAGGAACCAATATGGCTCCACTTCTGAAGCCCCTCCCGCCGACAAAAACACTAATGTTAATCCCACAGATCAAACGTTACGTATACCTCCGGCTCCACTTGATGGTGCTTCTAAAGCACCTCACTTCCCACTTCGTCGCATCAACAGTAATCCCAATGCTCGCGCTGCGTCGAATTACAACATCGTAGACGACTTAGCCCAGTCTCCTGCAACCATGTCTGCTTTAGAGGTTTTGAAGAACTGTCCTTCGCAGTGCAAAACTTTGCTCTCTGCCATCGGCGCCATAGACCCCAATGATTCACAGCTGATCGCATTCGATTTAGACCAGTCTGAACCACGCCTGCCGTCCTCTTTAGCATTCCAAGTTTTCGTTTCTGTTCGGAATCTTGTCATCCATCGGTGCATTATCGATGAAGGGGCCTCCACATGCGTCATGTCCACATTCGTTTGGAAGAATTTGGGATCCCCTACTCTCCAGCAGTCCACCATTGCATTACGAGCTTATGACGGCCGTTCGGCTCAACCCCAAGGTCTTTTAGCCAATGTCCCTGTCCAGCTGGCGGGTAAAACTGTGCTCATTGACATTGAGGTCATCAATGCCCAACTAGACTATAACCTTTTACTTGGTCGCAGCTACATGTACGCCATGCGGGCTGTTGCCTCATCCGTATTTCGCACCATGCAGTCCCCCCATGAGGGACGCGTGGTCAAGGTCGACCAGCTCACCTATTACGATCCCAAGGCCCCTGCCACACCTGAAAATGTTCTTCCCATGGTTGAACAACCTATTTGTGGTGCAACTACCTCATTCATTTCCTCAGTAGGACCCGGACTTTACTCCGAGGCGCCGATGACCTCTACATTCCAGGCCATTCCACCACCGTCACCGGAGACCAATGTCGCAAACCTCTGTACTCTTTCACAGAATACACAACAACCCGGTAATCAACCACCTTTGTTCCCTAAACCACCATTGGTCCCTAGTCACATTGGGGTTACACCCATCCACACAATCCCCTTTCTATTTCCTCCTTCAGGTGTAGTAAGCGCTCCGGTTATGGCTACCCTTAGTCTACCCGGGTTAACATTGGGATTACCCGTGTGGTATATTTCGCCTCCAGTTCCACCGCCGACACCAAATGTCATCCTGCAACTGGTGCAACCCATTGTTACTTCTACCCAACCACCTCCCGGTATCACTACTCCTTCATCATCGACGAATCCCCCTCCACTCATCAGGCCCACTGGGGGCAGAGGCCCACAACCATACACTGTGGTACCCCCACCCAAGGCAGTTAAACCTCCCCCCGTTTTCCGTGCTCCTCCAAAATGCTCGCTGTGTGATGAGTTAGGCCATCCAACCCATCAGTGTCCACAGTTACCTGCATTGCAAGAACACATGCAAATGTTGGACGACGACCCCAACATCCCGGTGGTCAAACTAGATCCAAACCCTATGCCTCGTGATAAATCACTGCGTACCAACCACCCATGTACGATATGCGGTATTTACGGCCACTACTCCCACAACTGTCCTAACATCCCAGACTACAGAGCAGCTCTCTACGAGATGAACAATTTGGACCTAGAGACGGCACCCCCTACTATCGAGGAGATCTACCCTCCCGCATCATCCTCATCCGGAGAGATTAACACCATCTACATGATCTCTTCGACTACCACTACCTCATCACTCGATTTGACCACTCAAAGCTCCCGCAATGATGAAGAGGTTCTCGAGACTCCTACTGCCTTTTATTATCCCGGGGAAGACATGCACCATCGTCCATACTTCCTCCCGGAAGAGACTTCATCCACCACCGCTACCCAATCCGCGGTTGAGTCCAAGGTTTTCCTTCCAACTAAGATCGACTGGTTAACGGATCCCATGGCCGATATTTCTCCCGTCATCCACATTGACATCTCTGACCCACTTGGTGCCCTTCATACCATCACATTAGGAACCTCCCACAGTGAGCATGAGATCGGAGAATACCAACAACTATTCCAAGAATTCACTGATGTCTTTACTTGGTCAGATACTGAGATGCCTGGTCTCGACCCCACCATTATTGAACACCACATTGATACATGGCCTGAGGTACCCCCTGTTCATCAGAAACAGCGGCCCATTCACCCTTCCAAGCTCCCCGCTGTTAAAGCTGAGGTCGAAAAACTTCGCAAAGCAGGATTCATTTACCCTACTCCGTACACCACCTGGGTGTCGAACCCCGTTCCCGTCAACAAAAAGCAAGGCACCCTTAGAGTATGCACTGACTTCCGTGATTTAAACCACGCTTGTCCAAAAGACAATTTCCCCACGCCATTCATTGACCAACTCATTGATGAGTGTGCGGGCCATGAAGTCCTATCCTTCATGGACGGGTTTTCCGGATATAACCATATTCACATCCGCAAGGAGGATCAGTACAAGACTGCCTTCACCACCCCATGGGGCACCTTTTCCTATCGCGTCATGCCATTTGGCCTTAAAAACGCTGGTGCCACTTTCCAGCGAGCCATGACCTATTGTTTTCACAACTTGGTCCATATCCTGCGAGTCTATCTTGACGACCTCACAGCTCGTTCCCGAAAACGATCAGACCACCTTAACGACCTCCGGCAAGTTTTCCTGCGTTGTCGCAAATATAAAATCCACTTGAACCCACACAAGTGTGTCTTTTGTGTCCCGGCAGGCCGCTTATTGGGTTTCATTGTTTCGCAAGACAGAATCACTGTCGATCCCCTGAAAGTTAAAGCCATCTTAGAACTTCCACCTCCCCGCACGCTTCGGCAGCTCCAAAGTCTACAGGGGCGGTCCAATTTCCTTAGGCGCTTCGTTCCTGATTATGCAACCAAAGTGCACGGCTTCCTATGCTTACTTCGTACCCACATACCCTTTGTTTGGGATGAGCAAGCAGACACGGCATTCGAAGCCCTCAAGAAAGCTCTCACACAAGCCCCCTTGATATCCCCACTGGATTTTTCTCAAGACTTCACCCTTTACGTCTCCACATCTGAACATGCTGTGTCCGACGTTTTGTTCCAAGAAGATGCCTCCCACAAAGAGCATGTGATCTATTACGTCAGCCAGACCTTGTCTGGCCCACCTCTGCATTACCCATACGAGGAAAGATTAGCCCTAGCTGTAGTCTTTTCCGTACAAAAATTGCGACACTACATTCTACTCAGTCATACCACGGTCGTGGCCGACTCCAACCCTATGGTCTATCTCCTCACCCGACGGCTCCTACAAGGTCGTGTTGCTAAATGGGTCATTATCCTCCAGGAATATGACCTTACTTTCAGAACTCCCAAAAGCACTAAAGCCCTTGCACTTGCTCACCTCATCACGGACCTCCCATCCTCTTCAACATCACCCGTTATTCAAACGGACCTGATTGACGAGCATATCTTCATCATTTCGTCGGACGACCCTTGGTACGGAGACATTTTGACTTACCTTCATACGCAAAAATTTCGACCACACATCGATCGTGATGGACGCCGTCGCATACGACACCACGCCCCCCGATACCTCCTGATAGGGGATGTACTTTACCGACGCGGCGTTGATACCATCCTACGCCGCTGCCTATCCCATAGTGAGGCAGAACAAGTCCTCAATGATTGTCATAGCGGTGCCTGCGGAGGCCATTTCTACGGCATGGCAACCGCCCAGAAAATCATTCGGGCAGGTTATTTTTGGCCATCATTGTTTACTGATTGCATCACCGCAGTCAAGCATTGCCAGAACTGCCAATTATTTTCCCCCAAAGCAAGAACCCCCCCCCGCCCCCCTTCATCCAGTTATCACTGTTGGACCATTCTGCAAATGGGCCATAGACTTCCTCGACTGCAACCCCCCGTCAGCCGACAGTCACAAACACATTGTGGTGGCTGTAGATTATTTCACCAAGTGGGCAGAAGCCATGCCAACCTATAATTGCAAAGCCGACACTGCAGCACGGTTTTTCTTCAACCATGTTATCACTCGTTTCGGAGTACCACAGCAACTAGTTTCTGACCACGGCTCTCACTTCAAAGATGCCGTCTGGAAGGAATTATCAACCATGTTGAAATTTGAACACCATTTCTCTTCCACTTACTATCCCCAAGGAAACGGCCAAGTTGAAGCGATCAATAAAATTTTGAAGACCATTCTCCAACGTACTGTAGACAAGCACAAATCCAATTGGCACCACATGCTTTTCCCGGCACTATGGGCTTACCGCACCTCAACCAAAACCGCCACCGATTTTACCCCTTTCCATTTAGTTCACGGTGTGGAATCTGTCCTCCCTATTGAGTGCCAGATCCCAGCCTTACATATCGCTGTTGAACTCCTACCGGACACTTCCCCGATCGAGCAACATTTACTACTCCTAGAGCAGGCCGATGAAGATCGGCACACAACCATTCAAAACATGGAAGCAGCTAAACAACGATCCAAACTAAGTTACGACAAACGCGTCCACCCAAGAACCTTTTCTGAGGGAGACCTTGTCCTTGCTTATGATCAAGCTCATGATAAAACCGGAAAGGGAAAATTCGTGTCTATGTGGAAAGGCCCCTACATCATACACACCTGCCTCGGGCAGGGGGCATACATTCTGACCGATTCAGAAGGCAACACCCTACGCAACCCACGCAACGGGTTGTACCTTAAAAGATTTTACCCATAGAAAGACTGACGGACACCATCGTCCATTTTAGTATAGGCATACTTTCTTTGTTCACAAAAAATTCAAAAAACCTACATATTTTTTTTTCTCTGCATGACCACAGATGGAGCCTCTTCCACTCTGCCATATCGGTTTCGCTGATGGCGCAAGCCGTTGGTCTCCCAATCTCGCCTCCGCAGCTTGGGTAATATACTCCCCTTCACATGAGTTAATTCACATTGACGGAGTATGTTTAGGTGCCACTACCAATAATCAAGCTGAATACGATGCCATGACCGGTCTCCTGGCCGCTACTCTCCAAATGAGCATCCGTCACCTCAACGTTTTCTTGGACTCACAGCTCCTAGTCTCCCAGCTCAACAATGATTACCAGGTACGCGATCCCTGTCTTTTCAGAAAATTCCTGTGCACTAAACAAATGGTTAGACAATTTGAATCCATTTCATTCACACATGTCCCAAGACACCTTAATAGTGTAGCAGATAATATGGCCAACAATGTCCTCGACTGGCACACCAATCACATCATGTCATATCCATAAACAAAATGCATCCACGTGCATAACATGTGCCTCCACGGGCATAAAACAAATAACCAAATAATGCATCCACGTGCATAACATGTGCCTCCACGGGCATACATAAATAAACAAACATACTGTATCCACGTGCATAACATGTGCCTCCACGGGCATATACAAAAGACAAATGTGCATCCACGTGCATACACGACAATATATCCAAAATATATACACACATATATATAAACCATGATAGTCAATATCTCATAGGTGCCCTCAGCACCCGATATACAAAAAATACATCTGTCATACAAAAATGCTTCCCCATATGCTCATCAGCATTTGGGGGCAGATACAATGTATCTACTCATCTGGATCCCTAGGATCCTCCGGCTCCTCCTCAGGCTCCTCCTCCGGCTCCTCCTCCGCTGGCCCCGCCGGGTCATGGCGAGCCCGAACTCTCCGCTCTGCCGGCCCCGCTAGATCGTCCCGCAGACGTATCCTCCCCTCAGCCGGCCCTGCCGGATCAGCTCGTCTACCATCCCTGTGCCTCGCCACGAACACCGCTGTCCTCAATAGGAGCGACTGCCACTCAGGCGGCGCACCGAGACAACCCTGCAAAACATCCCGATCCAGGTCTCTCCAACCATCCTCGGGGAGTCCAGCTAAGATCCGGGCAAAGGTCCCTCGGACACCATCTATGGCATCATCATGAGGGCCAACCCCTCGCCCACGAGCTGCATATCCTCCACCACGCGGAGGGGGCACCGCTACAGGTGGATGGGCGACCACCATCGCCCGCCCCTGACGAGGCACGTAGTCGTCCGGTGGCACTGGACCCACATCTGCACAAAGCAAGTAAGCCATCACATATTATACAACAATAATCATCAATGATAAATCAAACAACATATGATATAATATCAAATAAAACACAAAACATACCGTCTAAACTCCAGGCCTGTCCTGGGGCACGAGGCATCTCTGGGTCACCTCGGTAGTCCATGCCGGTGTAGGGGTAGTCCTCAATCACCAAAGGCATCTGCTCCCACTGCTGATAAAAATCCTCCGTGAAATAGCCGCGGACACCACCGCCGCCACGGGGCATCATCTGCCCCCATCTCATCATACGAGGCTCACTCGGAAGACTAGCACGAACGGGTACCCGTGGCCGCAAGGTTGGCACCCGCTCGAAGAAAAAACTGCGTAAAAACGAGGCATAACAAAACTCGCCCCCCTCTCTAATGGCCTTGTCCAGATCTCTCCGGACACCAGCCAGGAACATCTTCCCCTAGGCATAATATGTACCCTGAAGAACAGAATCCACCATCATCGTCTGCCCCCCAGACATACGATGTGGTGCAGCAGCACCCAATATCTGCAGAACGCAGGCACCAACAGCTCGCATATCCCACTCATGTAGGGATCTCAGACTAATAGAGTTGTTCACCAAAACAGCATCATCAACACAGAAAGTCTGTAATAAGTCCTCCATATCTATACCTAGAGGCAACCTCGGCAAGATATCACCCACCTCACCCAAGCGAGGCAACCCAGTCAAAAAATAAACATCCGTGAGAGTGATCTCTAACCTCTCACCCCCAATAATGAATGCACCCTCCGCCGGCACCCACCACTGCACAAGCTTGTTCAGGAGCCGTATCACTGAACGTATAGGTGGGATCTGAGCGAACTTCAAAATTCCGCTCATAGCCAGAGTCTGTCTCACCCCTGCATTAGTCTCAATCCTCGCCATAAGATCATCATCGATCTCTCGCTCCCGCCACGAGGACTGTGGTCTCCTCAACATCCTGCCAAAAAACAGAAGAAATTTTTAGCCCCAGCATAAAAAATTTAGAAAAATCCCATTGCGGCTTTTACACAAAAAGCCGCGATGCCCATCGCGGCTTTTCCACCAAAAGCCGCGGTGATCATCGCGGGATCCATGAAAAAACCCGCGATGAAAATCGCGGGTTTTGGCCGGACAGTCGCGATGGACATCGCGACTATCCCCCATGAACTCGCGATGAACATCGCGGGTTCCGACCTCACAGTCGCGATGAACATCGCGACTGTGAGCTTAAAACCCGCGCGGTTCATCGCGGGTTCAGCCCCGAAACCCGCGCGGTTCCACGTTGGAGAGTCAACGTGGAATTTCGCGGCCTTCGGGGGCCCGCCGCCAAACAAAAAGACATAATTGACAAGGCTAAGGAAAATAGAGTTACCTGCAACTCGCTAAATTGAAAACCAACGGTGAAATCTCCCGGAAATCGAGAAATAGCTCTGACAGCTCTATCAAACTCGCACGTAACAATGACAAGTCATTTGGCCCCACGCCCTATTTATAAGAATTCCACCAATTTTCCAACAACCATTGCGGTATCACACGAAGTCCATTTCTCAAACCGTTGGTACCGTTGGGATCAGCACAGCGAGAACTTCATACAGGTTCCTTCCTTTTCCCGTTTTCACGGGGCCCATTTTTTGACCATTTTTTGGCCTCTCTTGTGGCCTCGGTTTGCGTGCCACATCGGCCGTTCTCTGTTTTAGACGTGCCATATATCACCGGATTCAGTTTTCCACGCTTGTGATGATGCTCGAGATCATTTCTCGCTCTCACCTTTAGATTTTTCTGGCATTTTTTTTCCATGCCCCCCTCGTCGCCTCGGTTTGCGTGCCACATCGGCCGTTCTCCGTTTTCGACGTGCCTTATATCGCCGGATTCAGTTTTCCGCGCTCGTGATGATGCTAGAGATCATTTCTCGCTCTCACCTTTAGATTTTTCTGGCATTTTTTTCCATGCCCCCCTCGTCGCCTCGGTTTGCATGCCACATCGGCCGTTCTCCGTTTTCGACGTGCCTTATATCGCCGGATTCAGTTTTCCGCGCTCGTGATGATGCTAGAGATCATTTCTCGCTCTCACCTTTAGATTTGTTGGGCATTTTTTCCCACGCCCCCTCGTCACCTTGGTTTGCGTGCCACATCGGCCGTTCTCCGTTTTCGACAATCCTTATGTCACCGGATCCAGTTTTCCACACTGATGACGATGCTTGAGACCTTTTCTTGACCTCATCAATCCATGTTTTGTTCGGTATAATTTTATCCCTTTTTCGGGCCGAGCAACCCCTTTTACGAAAAAGGCACTTAGGGAGTTTCTGTTAAGCTCTTTTCTGACTCCTAAAACAATGAAAAGATCGCCGAGCAAGCTTGCTTCCTTTCATGCTCGCTAAACGTATCTGAAAGGGCGTCTACCTGGTATAAGTTTACCCCTTTTCTGGACCTCGTAGACTAATTACGAAAAAGGTATACTCTAGTCACATCGGCTAGAAGAGTACTCCATCCGCATCATTTTATGCTTTTTCGGGCCTTGGAGACTAAACTTACGAAAAAGAAACACCAATAGAGTCCACTTACCGCTTTCAGACTCTCTAAACATGAAAGCAACCATGAGCATGAGCCATCCTGGGCTCGCAAAATCCACAGGACCGTACCATTTCAGAGCACACTTTTATCCCTTCTTGGAGCTCATCAAAACTACGAAGAAGGAATCAATGGTGCCTCTTGGCGCCACAACAGATCATATCTACTCATTAGGCAGCTTCCCCCATTTCGGTCGCCTTTGTTTAGAGTATTCTGCAGTATGTCACCTTGATAATTCCTCGACGACACCTCTCAGCTCGTCCTCCCCCCCCAATGTCAATACATACCATTCAGTCAAAGCAATGATCCCCACACCTACAAGTCAGTTCCCTACGCTGCCAGGTCAACCATGTCATCATGCTCTGAACAAAGGAAGTTTGAGTCTACCCACTTTTTGACCCAGTTATTTCCCATTCCCACAAGTATGTCAGTCCTACCATCAGTACTACAACACTTTAGTTTTACACCTCGTACTCCTATCAAGGAAACATCATTGCCTTGTTAGTTGCTGGTCTCCCTCTGTTGACGACAACCACATTTATTCCAGAGGATAGACCTCGAGGTCCCTGTGTCTTGGACTCATCACCATTTATGATGAGTGCCTACGAATCATTTTGAGAGGAAACTTCAGTGCCTCTCCAAATGATTGTTTCTCACATGCTCGACTTCAACACCTTGATCACATCGCTGAGACTCGCACAGGGTATTCGTCCGTTTCACTTATTAGTCGAAGACCCCGGATACCTCCTGACTCCTCCACATTCGAGAGTCTTCCTATGGATAACACCAGTTACACTTTTTCTATAGATATTCGGGTTGCGCATGGCGACAGTATTCAGATGTACCCCAGTTTCATACTCCCTTGATTATACAGTTACATTATTTCTCAGAGATGACTCATAGTCTTTGAGTCCCTACATATGTTGGACACCTTCAGTTTCAGCAGTTCATCAGTTATTCCAGTGTATCAGTTATTTAAATCAGTTATGATTAGCAGTATATCCCAAAATAATGTCCCCCCTGGACCATTATGATGTACCAGTAGCTTTTTTATGTATTAGATCCCCCTTTCTTGGGACTAATTGTTATGTATATGTCTTGATACGAGCATGGGAATGCCCGCCTCGTCCATTATCAGAGATGATACCTCATTCATATTGAGGCCATGTAATATTTTTTGTTTTGCAGCTTCCAAGGGCCGTGGCTCCAGTCTCCAACCGATCTCTTCTCTCCCCTAAAACCCCAGAAAAAGACAAATGAACTATGATGTCTATCGGCCATACGATGAGCTCCTGCCCTCACACATCAGGGGGCAATCTGTTAACACCCAAAAAGTGCTCACTAGCTCATTTACCTATTCACATGACCCATTTGTCCACTTTTCCACCATCTGAGCCTCTGAAACCAACAAAAGGTCACCAAAAGACCTTGGTACACCCCTTTTTCCATTAAAAAAGATTATTTTTCCTAAAAAAGCATAAAAAACCCTCAAAAAGGGTCCAAATTCCCAAAAATATTAAAAAGGGAATTAAAATATTAATTTTATTCAAAAAAGGAAAAAGGAGGGAAAAGTACCTAAACCATGTTG
The DNA here is from genome assembly GCA_027924585.1 of Larix kaempferi. Taxonomy (NCBI): domain Eukaryota; kingdom Viridiplantae; phylum Streptophyta; class Pinopsida; order Pinales; family Pinaceae; genus Larix; species Larix kaempferi. Next base: position 857,887 of record BSBM01000617.1, on the reverse strand, counting down.
GTCAATACCATTTGGTTTCCACAAAACCACAAATGGTATTCCCCACCACCAAAACCTATAAAAAGGTGGTAGGGGCTCCTCATTTCACATCCATCCATTATCTCATCCTTATGCTGCTGAAATCTCCCCTGAGCATTTTAGCCATTGCAAACCACATTGGAGAAGAGACCATTGGAGATTGGAAGTTGCTCATCCTTGGAGCTATTCAACCTCACCATTAGAGGTATTGATTCCGCAAGCACTTGCTTGCCCCATACTTTCAATACAAATTCTTTATTTTATATGTTCTTGTTCTTGATCTTAAATTATTTTTGTTATTTTCTTAATATCTTTGCTTAGATCCATGAATAGTCTTGTTTAATTAGTTTATTGTTATTTATTTTCATTGAAACTGCTGCTACTAGTTAGCAGGTGCCCATAGCACTAAGCCTGGTTGCAAAACCGGGCCAACAGTGGTATCAGAGCGGTCTGCTCTTTGATTGTTTCTTGGTGCATGTCCTCGACGAGGTCAGGATACAGAGAGTTGGGTCTTGAACTAGTTTCACTTGGGGAAGACCACTCTCGCCACCCCAAACGGCCTCCCATGGCGGAAGAAAAGAGAGACGATGGAGAAGTAGATCCTATCAAGTTGTTTCTCGAGGAAGCCCTCACGCGACAGAGGAACGAGATGATGGATAATTTCGCCCAGATCCTTCAATCCATGCCAAAAGTGGAAAATGCACCCTCAACCAGCAGCCATTTCAGAGATACGACTCCCTTCAAGGTACAAGTTAATTTTGATATCCCTTTATTTGAAGGCCAAATCGATGCCGATGCCCTAGATAAATGGTTGAATCTACTAGAAGGGTATTTCTCTGTCCACAATTTTTTCGACAGGGAAAAGATCGTCGTTGCACTCCTCAAGGTCGTCCCCCATGTCAAAAATTGGTGGGAAAATTATTGTGAGCAAAACTCATCAGACGAGTCTGGATTGTTTGAATATTCCAATCCCATTTGGGCCTCTTTTATAGATTCCGTCAAGGAACAATATTACCCTGTTGGAAACTATGACAACCAGTACACAAAATGGACCATTCTACACCAAGAGAGGGACCAAACGGTGTCGGAGTACACCAACAAAATTCCATACCTTGCGCACAAAGTTGGGTATCAAGGACTCCGAGCGGCACCTAGTATTGAAATATCGCAGTGGCCTACACCGGTACATATGAACAGAGATGGATTTCTTGGAAATCTCTTCACTTGGATCCGCCTATCGATATGCTGTCAAAATCGAGCAGAAATTTCAGCAAAAGAACAAGTGTGACTTCGGACCTGCACAGAAGCAGGGCAAGGGAAACTCTGGCTCGCAGAACACGGGGCAGGGAAAGGACAACCAGTCGCAACCACAAGCGAAGAAGGGTAACGAAAAGATGAAGAAGGACACTGGGAAGTGGTGCGAGTTCCACAAAAGCCCCTGGCACAACACTGATGAATGTAGCTCAAAACAGTCATTGGTGGTTGAGATCAAAGCTTCAGAATCATATCCCAGTTCTGATTCTGAATCAGAACCTAATTTCATAGCTGCACAAAAAGGGAAGCAGATCATTGATGCAGAACCCCATGCCATTATTTCCACCACACAGATTCAACCAGAGGAACCTGAAGAGTCCGAGGTAGAGGAGCACCTTTTCCACTCACAGATGTGGGTGAAGGGAATTCCCCTACACTTTGTTGTGGACAGCGGTATCCAGAAGAACTTGATCTTAGCAGAAGTTATCAAGAGACTGGAGCTACCAATAACACCACACCCACAACCATACACCATTGGATGGCTAAGACAAGGGCGAGGGATCCGCGTCAGTCACCAATGTCGCCTACCATACGGCATCAAGCCCTCCAAAGATGAGGTATTGTGTGATGTGGCCCCACTTGAAGTATGTGATGTTCTTTTAGGACAACCATATATGTGGAAGTGTCATGCTGTATATGAATCACAACCTCGCAGTGTCATTGTCACTTTGGGAGGACAACTCTATTGAATACCAAAGATAATTGCACCTACCCCAACCAAGCAAAGCAGGAAGCTAATCTCCCACACTGGGAAATTTTCCCTATTCACAATTGCCACTGAAGGAGAACATCAGATCGCAGAGACATCCACAACCTCTGCCCATTATCCCTCTACTCAGCAGAAACAAGAAAAACAGAAGTTCAGTGCAGCATCGCCTATTCGAGTTCCTTTGCAGTGCAAGGCCACGCATTCAAGGTGCTCCCCCAAAAAGAAACCATCAACACCAGTGCAAAATACCACAACAACCAAAACTGTTGAACAGCTCCAGCGCAGCCAGCAACAACAATTACAACCTTCTGAAGATTTCAAAGAAAGGCAACCTTTCTGCTTCAGCAAACACCACACTAGGAGCTCAACTCAACACACAGTTCGACATATGATAAGGGATTTAACGCAATGGAGACCATTGCTTCCTAAGGAGGGAGGATTGATCCAGGAGGATATCAGTGGCGGCCCACCTCTTCCAACTGGCTCAAAACAGTCTTTTGGCAATTTTGGTAAATTACTATTTTTAGCAGTTTTTCGGGTCCTGAACTTCTAGAGCCGTTTTGAGGCCCTAAATGACATTTTTTGGCAATTTGGGGGACCAAATGGTTTCCAACGGCATGCATCTGGGCCCAATCAAAAGTTATAAATCTCAGATAGACCTTTCCAACGGGCTACCGAGCGCCCCAAATGGAGATCGTATGCAAAAGTTATGACCCTGGGAAGTTGACTGTTCAACTAACCACCTTGGGGCCGCAAACTTTATGACGGTTCATCTTCTAGGGTTAGGTTTTTGGATGTTTTGGATTATTTTCCTCATGCTTATGATAAATAGGCCCTTCCGGCCTCTCTTTGTATTCATCTTGGCACGAATGAGCATAGCAGCCATATCTCTTCTCAGAGATAGCTACCACCATTCTAGCTATTGTATTTTACAGTCTGTTCTATTTCCGCTATTTAATAGAATATGTGTTTACTGTATCACTGTGTTGTTTGCAATATATCTCTGTATATGATTCTGTATATGCTATCTTTTGTTTCCTTCCCACATAAATCCGTATCAACGCTGCATGTCGACGTCGCGAAACTGTGTTGAGGTCACTGAACTTGTCGAATTTGCTGAGTTTGTCGAAGTCATGTTGAATTCAGAACTTGCCAAAGTTTTTTCGAAGTCGATGACTTATCGCAGTCAATGTTAGCATTCGACAACAATGCCAACTACGATGTGGATCAGAGGAAGAGTTTGTTTCCTTAGGAATAAGAGAAAGAAAGGAAGAGTTTACACCGCCCCCTATATTATGTTTTTTCTCAACATGTAGAATCATATGATTTAAATCAAATTTTACAACAAACCAACAAGCTCTAAAAAAATGAATAGAAAAATTGTCAAGTCATAGAGCCTTGGGTCGACAAATTCATGAGGCTATTGGAGTGGCTCAGGAAGGGATGCATAGTTTGAAGACCAAGAATCTGAAGGGAGCCATACTTAAAATTGATCTCTCTAAGGCCTATGATAAAGTGAGCTGGTTGTATCTTCGCCTACTTTTTACCCATCTGGGGTTTGGTATTGCTTTTATTAGATGGGTAATGTCATGCATCACTACTGTCTCCTTTTCTGTACTTATCAATGGAGCGGCTTCGAATTTTTTTCATGCTGAAAGGGGACTACGATAGGGATGTCCCTTATCCCCGCTGCTCTTTCTGTTGGTTGCTGAAGGACTCAGTAGGGCCATCAGCAGGGCAAAGGCTGAAGGGCAGTTTCAGGGGATTCTGGTGGCTCCAAATCTGTATATTACACATCTGCTATTCGTGGATGATGTTTTAATCTTCTGTTCTGGAAGCAAAGGGGATACCCTTATACTAAAGGATATATTGGAACTGTTTTCTACGGCCACTGGTATGGATATTAATGCTGGGAAGTCTACCTTATCCACACACTTGTTGAGACCGGAAGAGGAGGCAGAACTCACAAGGTTCTTTCCCTTCAATACTGCGGGACTAGAGGATGGTCTGAAATACCTCGGGTTCTCGATAAAAGCTAATTTATATTTGAAGAGGGATTGGGCTTGGTTGATTGGGAAGGTGGAGAAGAGATTGATGGTCTGGAGCCACAGGTGGCTTTCACGAGCTGGTAGACTGGTCCTGGTCAAAGCAGTGCTGGAAGCAATTCCTGTATACTGGATGTCATTAGCTTGGATACCTAAAGGAATTCTTGAAAGCATTAGGAGGATTTGTTTTAGGTTTCTTTGGAGCGGCAAGAAGGATGTACAGGTCACCCTTTGGGTTAACTGGAAGAGACTTGCAGCCCCAAAGGGCTTGGGGGGCTGGGGGATAAAGAACATTTTCTTGTTTTCAAAGGCTTTGGCAGCCAAGGGGGGGTGGAGGCTGGTGAAGACTACTAGTCTCTGGACCAGGGTCATCAAGCAGAAATAATTGGCCGATGAAAGCATTGAAGATTGGATTAGGAATCCTAAGAAGTCCCATCTGGGGGGATCAATGATATGGAAGGCTGTGGTAAAATCTTTTGGCCTGGTTGAATCAAATCTAGCCTGGAATGTGGGGAATGGTGAAAAGATGCTGGTAGGAAGGGACCCTTGGATGGGTTGTACACATGAACACATTCTCCCTGGACATGTTATTGAGGCACTTGGAAGAAGAGGGATTTACACACTGAATCAGTTGGCAGTTCCGAGACCTGTGGAGTCTTGGAGACAGAGATGGTGTAGGGAAAATGCTTTGGGGCTACAGGAACAGGAGTCGGCTTTCTTGGAGGTTTATATCCGCCATTTGGAAGTGACAAATGTATTGTTGAGTGATGAGGAGGATTCTATGGTCTGGGAGGCGGATTCGGAAGGTAAGTACACACCCAAGGCAGGTTATATTTTATTAAGTTCAGAGGAGGAACAAAGGGAGATAGTCTGGTGGTGGAAGTCTCTCTGGACGTTAAAATGCCCAGCTAAATCGAAACTTTTTATGTGGTGTGTACTCGAGAATAGAGCACCTACATGGGATATTTTGCAGAAGAGGTCCTTTCATGGGCCAAGTTGGTGTGTGCTATGCAAAAGGGAAAATGAAACTGCTACTCACCTGTTCCTTACATGTCCCTATTCTGTTGCAGTTTGGAAGGAGTGCACAGTTTTGGTGGGGTTTCTTTGTCAATGGGATGGTGAGTCGGTTGGGATAGCATGGGAAACATGGTGGAGGAGGAACATAGTTAAGACTTATAAGACACTACCTCTGCTTGTTATCTGGGGGATATGGGTGGCACGGAACAATGCTATCTTCAATGAAAAGACATGCCTTCCGAGATAAATGCAGCACAAACTATAGGTATCATCAAGTCACTACCTAAGCATATAAGGGCCGACCATCAAAGAAGGAATCTGGAGGTGGAGATTGATCGCTCTCGGCCATGGGATTTTTTCGATGGGGCCTCACAGCATAATTTATGTGGGGGTGGCGCGGTTCTTCATCTATCTGAAACGCATTCTTTCACTCTTTCAATGGGATTAGGGGAGGTCTCAAACAACTTTTCCGAATTGCAGAGCTTGAAACTTTTATTAATCTTTGCTCTTGAGAAAGGATGCAACACTTTGAATTGCTTCGGGGACTCAATGAATGTTATAAATTGGATCAAACAGATACAAGAATGCAGAAATTTGAGGCTGGTGAATATACTATCAACCATTAGGATGATCCTTTTGCGGTTTGACAATATATCTTGCCGGCATGTTTACAGGAATAACAACAAAGAAGCGGACACCGCATCCAAGGAGGGGCTCTCGAGGGACTATGGCACATGGCATATTCAAGAAATTCTAAATGGCAGAACACAGTCTTATTATCATAGGCCATTTATAGAGAATCTATGAATTAACAGCACACTATCTCTGATACAGTTCCTGTTTTTTGATACAATGTAAAAGCTTATTAGTACTCTACTGGTTTTTCTTAAGGTGACGGTCCAGAAACACTGACAGAAATTTTGTATGAAATATGCCTTACGGGTCTGATCTACTTATCTATACAACATCATAGTATTTTTTTTATGCAAACTGAAAGAAGACATAACAGTTCCATCATAGGAATATATGATCTTGAAGAATTCACTATTTATGGTGAACCTACAGAATGTAATTTTGATCTCTACAGATGAATGAAATTACGCTTTTTTTTCTTGGAAAAAAAAAGAGCCTTGTCTAGAGTTAATCCCTAGATTGTGGAGATGATTTTTTTTATTCTATATCTGTGTTTAAATATTCATTATCGATATTGGAAATTAGGTTGGAGATGTGTTCTATCATTGATTTTGTGGATACCAAGTCTAGTACTCCCTCTTCTATACAATTTTTTTCAAAATGATCCATAACTTCATATTTGATAGTAGTGACTTGTGTCATAGGCATGTTACATTAACCAAGTTAATATATTTAAAATTATTTTTCTGCGGTTCGATCCTTTGCTTTCCGATAGAAATAGAAGGTGTTTTTTTTCTCTCATATGAAGATGCAAGCTTCTTGATTTAAGGTGCCACATTTCTTCCTCAAACCTAGCTTATTTTTTAGCTTATGGAAAATGGACCTCTCATCATTTTTAAGTTGTTTTGTTATTTCATTGAGATTTCATTCTTAATTGTAGAATTCCTAGCTTTGATAGAATCTGATTCTTCTCCTTATCTGATGGTAGAAAGGAGAGCTTCACCCAATTTTTTATAGTTGTTTTAATTTCCTTCATCTTATGGTCCCAAACATAGATAAGATAAATGATCATTGGTTTCCTCCCTTCCTCAGATATTATTTCCAAGGCTTCTAGATTCTAAATCCATAGTGAGCTACGTCAACAGGTAGGGTTCGTAGCATGAAAAATGTAAGGGGGGGAATTTAGCCCATGGGATAATTTTTTACCCTTTTTCCAAAAGAAGTTGCGCCAATTTCTATTCTTTTCTAAATTGAACTGTCCAAATTCCATGGGATAATTTTTTTTACTCTAAAAATAACCTAAAATGTCCAAAAATTATATAAAATCCTTAGAAATTTGAATCTTTTTCAAAACATATTTCCCAACATTTTGTGGTTGGAAATTTAGGAATTAGTAAGATTCACCAAGATTTCTACACTTTAAGAAAATTATGGATCCTTAAAATTTTCCCTAATCCATAGTCATGAGGATGATGGAACAAAAGAGAAATAGGCTTGTGATCATACATGGTGGATGGAACTCTTCTTGAAGTTTTAATGAGATTACTGAACATTATATCACTATGGATCACTCAGTGAAACTATTCCATAGCGCCTTCGTTCATGGGATATTAAAGAATACCCCTATTTTCACTAGATATTGATAAATACCTACTAAAATCCTTTTGTTGATCCCCCTTCCCAATACATATTTCCAATTAAAAAACCCTATTTTTATGAGATATTCCCTTTTTTTACTACATGCCCCTTTTTATACCCCCCCAATACCTATTAACCCCCCATACCATACTCCTTTCCCCCTAATATATACAATATATTAACATTATTTTTCACAATTTAAAAACCCCCCTTTATGAATGAACATGATAAGATATTGATCAACAAGGTGAATCCCCTATGAATCAAGCCAAGTAGCAATGTGTCACAAGCATATCCTTATGTTCGACCACATAAGGCTTCCTCTCATGGGATTTACATTTGACAAGTTATAGTCTTCATTATATTTTCCATGTACTCTCTAAACGGGTCCCTCACAATGCCCCCCCCCCCCCCCCCGCCTCTTTTCTCATTATTGAAAACCATGTTAAATCATTGGCAACAATACTATTCTTAGCAACTTTCATATCCTTTAGTTCCTATACAGAAAGCCGACATATCTATTTTTATTTGTAAATGATAGGCATATAAATATTGAATCATTGATACTTGGTACTTGAATGTAGATGAACTAGGCCGGAAAGAACCCCAACAAAAGTGGAGTTGTCCCATAATGTGCATTTGCCTCCTTATAAGCCTCTTGAACTCACTGCTATATTGTCACACATTTTACATTGTTTCTTAGTGATACTAAACATTTATGTTTCCTCAAGTTTAGTTTCCTTGAGTTGGACGATATATGGCTTCTCATATTTTATTAATTATTGAAGGGATAGGACTTCTTAGGAACTTCCTAGTTAAGGAGATGAGAGCATGAAAATGCCAAGGCCTAAGCATATAGAGGGAAAAAACCCTCCAGATTGGGACAAATGGGAGAAGCAGAGGGGTTGGATGCAATAAAACATAGGACACATACAGTAGTATTTTTAATGGTTGATGTCAAAATATTACCGCAATAACATTCATATTCATCTACTTGATCAAATTAAACTATGAAAACAATAAATTGGTTTCATAGTATAAACTATGAAAACTATGAATTGGTTTCATAGTATAAAACTATGAAAACTATAAATTTGGTTTCAATCAAGTGATGCAATATGTGGTTGATAAATTCTATTTGAAAAACAAATACCAAGGGAGATGGGAATCCAGCGTTAAAGGAGCCACATCAATTATAAAAAAAGTGAACATGTAGAAAGTCACTGCAATGAACAAGAGGAACCACTACCAATTTTCATAGTTCTGTGAAGGCATATTAATTGTCATATAGTTTTGTTTTTTTAGTTTATAGTTACTCTAATTTTAAATTCTAAACTGTACAGTCCCCTACCATTGTCATTGTATGGAACAGTGTGACTTTTTTTTCTCTCTATCTATATGGTGATGCTTAGAACCAGCGTTGCCAAAACTTCAGTCTTTTTATTAATTCTTTGTCTTTTGAGATTTTTTTGTCATAAAGGCGCTTAGGGGAGGGTCGCCAGTAGTTGTGAACCAATCCCACCGCACCACGCTAGAGGCCACCCTAGCATAAAAATTTTATGTACGACACATGCCCAAACCCTAGAGCCACGCATTAGGTTGGTGGGGAGATTTATAACTTTCGCTTTAATGCACTTTTGGAGGGTTTTATCACATTTTCCGTTGACCTTGTTTCTTGCCATGTGCATTCTTGTTTGGGGTCCCTTGTGTGAGCATTCTGCCACCCCAATGTTGGTACTCCTAGGTACCATTCCTAGTTCGTGTTCGTTCTATTGGTGGTCTCTGTGGTATGTTGTTTCGGTGCTCCTTATCTCTGTTTTTTGTTTGCATCCTCTACTATGGTGGAGCATCCGACTCCCGTGGGGTTTTGCACTTTCCTTCTTCTCAGTTTCATGGGGTTTTGTGGTAGTTCTTGCTAGTTGTGGTCATTGTAGTGGATAGGTTCGATAGATTGGTGGCACTCATCCATTTTCGGTTTTGGCTTGGTTGAGCACTAGAGGTAATTTTTATTGGGTATGGACGCAACCTTTCCCATGCAAATTTGGTATTTATGGAGATCTATTATTGGTTTTATGCCACCATTGACCTGCATGGAAAATGCTTTGTGCAGGGTTTTGGCGGAGGCATTCATTGTTGGGAGGATGGGATGTTCAAGGAATTCGGTGTCAAGGCATTCAACAATCCACGTGTTACCTAGTAGGGATCAAACCCCACTCGTCCTTCTCAAACTGTGTTTTTTTAACACATTATTCATCCTCGTGGAAAATTTATTGAGTTCTGGTTCTTTGGAATTCATTATTTTGGTGGTTTTATTCGGTTTCCTAGGTTTGTTTGGTGTCAGTGGTGCACATATTTTGGCTAGCCACCTCATGGATCCGAACCCATTATGGGTCTACGTTGCATTCTTTGCATTGCGTGTATTTGGTATAATGGTGCTATATAATGTTGCTCACCACCCCGTGGCTTCAAATTGTAAATTATTTGTTTTGTCTTGGTGTGTAAATGGTTATTGTAACTAGATATTTTTGGTCTGCCACCCCCGTGGCTCAAACATATGACTTGTTTGTTTTGTTCGGTGTGTAATTGGTTATGTACTCGAGGGTTTTGGTCAGCCACCCCACGGCTTGAACCTGTGACTTAATTGTTTTGTTCATGTGTAAATGGATATTGTAACTAGAGGGTTTCAGTCCACCAGCCCATGGTTTGAACCTGTTAAGGGTTTATGGTTTATGTAATTTGGATATTCAGTTAATGGTTTATGGTCTATCAGTTTATGTTGATATGTAATTCGGTTATGTTGATACTTTCTTGGTTGGTTGTGGCTCGAATGCGTAACTAGATTGCTCCATTTCGAGTATAATTTTGTGTTTTTTGATAATGTTTTGGTTGGCCATGTGGCTCAAACCTTTGAGTACTTTGCCCCATTTCATGTATGTTTTGGATTATCTTGATGATTCTTGGGTTGGCCATGTGGCTCGAACCTATGAGTACTTTGCCCCATTTTGTGTATGTTTTGGGTTATCTTGATGATTCTTGGGTTAGCCATGTGGTTCAAACCTATAAGGGTTTTTCTCCTTGGTTGGTATAATTTGGTTATGTTGATTCTATTTTGGTTGGCCGTGGCTCGAACCTGTGACTGGCTATGCATTTCAAGGTTAATTCAGTGATGTTGAGAATGTTTTGGTTGGCCATGTGGCTTGAACCTATGAGTACTTTGCTCCATATGGAGTATGTTTGGGTTATGTTTATGATTTTTTTTTTGTCCATGTGCCTCAAATTTGTAATTTTTTTGCTCCATAATGGGTACAATTCAGTTATTTTTATACTATTTTGGTTGGTCATGGCTCGAACTTGTGAATTGTAATGCATTTAGATTATAAATTAGTGATGTTGAGGATGTTTTGGTCGGCCCTATGGCTCGAACCTATGAACTTTGCTCCATTTTGAGTAGGATTGGGTTATGTTGATGATAAATGTGTTGGTCATGTGCCTCGAACCTATAATACTATTTTGATATTATTTATGTTTACAGTTATGGTTACGTTTATACTATTTTGGTTGGCCCTATGGCTCCAACTTGTGAGTGGTTTTCTCCCTATTTAGTGTATTCCAATTATGTTGATGATTTTTATGATGGCCATCTAGATTGAACTTGTGAGTGGTTTTCTCAATTTCGTGTATAATTCGGTGATGTTGATAATTATGTTGCTTCCATCTATTAATTATGCAGCAAAGTAGTAGGCAGTTGCTTCAAATCATGAATCAAGGAAATGTGTGCTCAAAGTTGATGCTACATTATCTTCATTTTAAGAGTGTGATGTGATTGTATTGATGGTTTAATCTGTTTAAGTGGATGCTCAATATTGTATTCCATTTTTAGTTTCAAGAACTTGCAACCACTCGTAGATCTGCAATACATTGGGCCACTTCTATAATTGATTTTCAGTAAAATGATTTTGTATAAGTTATGATTCCTTACTGTCATAGAATAGGGAAGGTATTGGTTTCATTTACACATTGATTTTGCTAAACATGCATTAGTTCTATATCCATGTTCATTAAAATTGGATTAGTTATAATACAATGTTCATTTTGGTAAAAGATGCATTGAGTTATATTTTAATGTTAGTGAAAGTGCATGGATTCTAATTTGGCACTCAATTTAGTGATAGTGCATGCAAATTTAATTAACAGAGAGGGTGAGAAATAGGTGATAGGTGGGTGTAAGAGTAAGTCATTATGTTAGATTTGCACTAGAAACCTATTATGAAGACCTTATTATGAACTTGTTACTGCTTACATGTAGATCCACATTATCTTTGTTGAGAGAGCATAAAGCATGGTGGTAGATGATTTTCTTACCACGTTCTTACTAGTGTCCCTTTCCTTGAGTTCCCATGGCTTGAGCATATTGGGGAAAGGTTAGTATAAATTTTGGTATGGCAGGGAACACCCACACAAGGGACCCGAACAAGAATGCATAGGGAAAGAAACAAGGTTGACAAAAAGTGTGGTGAAACCCTCCAAAAGTGCATTAAAACCCATGTAATTAAGTTTCTCACCAACCTAACACATGGCTCTTACATTCAACAAAAGATATCCCTTATATAATTCATAAGAATTTATTTAGATTAAACAATATATCGGGGAAACAAAATGATTAATAACAGGAATATAGGTAACATGCATGTATGATAACAATCGTGGTCTTACATGGTTAAGATATATAAGACAACGTTGAAGTGTGGTTGTTTGTTGCATTCCAATTGAAGTTGTTGTTGCCAATAGGTTCACCTTGAACGTGGGCATGTTGTTGAAGGTGCATTGATAGAGTGCTGAAAAATAGTCATCAAAATTAGAGTGATAAAAAGTAGTGTTCTTACAGTTATAGTAAACAATAACTGAATATGGTTCCTCGAATACAAAAAATCCTTCCGCGACATCCAAAAATTGTCACCCGCAAAAAACCACTTTGCATGTGGTTTGTCAACACGAATCGACATCATGGTGCTTTATTTTATTGAATGTCTTCATTGCCCAAGCATGTCGAGGTGCCTTCTTGAGCCAGAACGATTGGCCTAGCTAAGGATGCTTGATTAGTATGAGGAGTTTTTATTGCATTTTTTTTAGGCCAATGTGATGCTTGCAGCCATGGGGGGATAGAAAAATCCATAGGCCTAACATGTTCTCGACACCCCCTAGTTAATGGGGGGGTTGGATAAGCAAACATCGAATTGGGAACTACACTTGTAGGAAAAAGGGGTGGGTTGTTCATGTGTGATTATAGTGCAGTAATTGAATGTTGATAAGGTCTGTATAGAATAGTGTAATATATGAAACATGTTCCAATGAATTGGCCATCATATTCCTTTCCTCGTTTGGGTGAGCGGTGTGTGAAATGATATTCCCATCATTTGCAGCCATTTGTTGCACCTTTCTTGCTTCCTTTTCCTTCCTTTCCAGTACCTTACAATGCTCCTTCTCTTCCCTAGTTTTCACTCTTTCAATCCTTTCCAACACACGTTTTCCAACTGCTACCAACCTAGTCCTTCCTTTCAACAGGCATCGATGGTGCCTACGAAGGCATGCTAATTCTTTCATCATTGGCGTTTGTGACAACCTTCCTTTTGAAGTTCAACATTGCTTCTACCATCCATGATGGCTATGATACCATGGTTGGAAATGGAAAGGGTACATTGTTGTTTTTTGGACCATTACCACCAATGACCTCACCAAAATCATCATTGAGACATGGAGTATGTGCTTCGTAATCCACCTGTGCTTCGTAAGGTTCAACCTCCTTCATGTTATATTATTTTGGTTCTTGTTCATATTGTGTTGCATTGACCTCTTCATTGTCATCCGCATCATCCATATCCTGGCAGTTTCGTTGAGACGGGGACAACATATTGTCTACAATGTCTACATTTTCCAGCTCATCCACATGCTCTTAGTCAGCCAAACCCTCATGGTCATCCACATTAAATGCTTGGATACAACCAGTATCATGGATAAGAGCATTGTATTTAAGTGGCCATATACATGTTCTCCTAAAACCAACCTTGATGTTCGAGGGTGTGAGAACCCTTTTAAAAGCCTAGATTGCAAGCTCAGCTAACTCGACCCTATTTACCTCTACCCCTGGGTTCTTCACCATCCATGTTGTTCGTTCTAAGCTGAAATAACACTTGAAGGTACCAAACACACTCACATCGAGGGGTTGTAACCTATGAGTTGTATGGGAAGGCAGTGTTAATAAGTCAATGTCCAACCTGTTTTCCTCCTCGATTGTTTGCACTAAGATGTGGCTTCCATGGCCATATAAAACCAGAAGGTGTCTATTCTCAGGCGACACACCACTCAGTATTTAGGTTGCAAAGTGAAAAATCTAGTTCAAAAATAGTTATTTGGTCATCCATGCATGGGGATGTGCAACCATGCATGCTCCCAGTTACACTTTTGGATGTAGTTTTTCAAGTGACTTTTACCCTTGAACAGATAAAATCCATGGACTGAAAAAACCAATTGCATTCACACAGCAGAGTATTGTTATCCACTCCTTGCTCTTGGGAAGATTCTTAGGGACGTTCTGACTCCCTCTCTTGGAAATTACCCACATGACACAGTTCCTCCCCTCCTATAACCTTGTTTTGTCACAGTTCCATATGTGGTCAGGAGGGTAATTATGTTTCTCATATGCACTGGAAAGTGTGTCGTAGAACCTAGAGACAATTGTAGGGCATAGGTTTAGTTCCCTATCTCTATTAAGGCCCTAGTTCGTCCGCAAGATAAGTTTTGGATGCATTTTTTTAAACCCATCTCACCAAGATTTACCTAAAAACCCATATTTGAACGGGTTTGGCCTCCCATGACAGATCTGAGCAACAGTTGATTTCAGCTGTATCAAATCCAACCCATGTCCCAAATCATCCATCTCCTCACACCACAGAGCCACCTCATCCTCCTCATGTTGAGTCAAAACTGTAACAGGACCCCTCCACTTGGTATGTGTTAGACCATTTATCCAGTAATGGGTTGATGTGGGTGTAATCCCATGCTTTTTTGCGGCTGCTCTAATAGAATACACATGTAATTCAACATCATCACTTGTAGCCAACATGTCATGTTATGTCCACTCTCTGATAGCATTGACTTTCTTACATGAACTAGCTCCTAGAACTATGGTTGATGGTGGCATTGTAGGTGATGGTGGGACTGTGTGGTCCCCAGCTACCTCTAGCAGTACATGACCTTCTTCGGCATTTATAGGAGCACTGTTATTGTTGGCATCCTTGGGGATGTCATCATCCAATGAGTTGCAACGTAGTTGGGAACCCCAAGGAACTCACTTCCTTGTGCTCCTAGTAAGAGCAGAAGTATTGACTCTTGGCATGGCCATGGAAACCTACACAAGTATAACACACACAAAAGACTGAAAACAATTATTTAACTCTACCATATTGTGGTTAGAATACTTGTGTTCCTAATCAAGACATGCTATCTTAGTTGGTGGTAGTGTTTTCCAATGCAGACAATAAGGGATGTTTGACACTCGAAACAAAACCATTCTGTTGATATTGTTTATCTTACAGTCATATTAGGATTACTGTGACTAACATGCAGATTCAGTTAAATATGAACTTGTTGATATTGTTTATATTACAATCATATTAGGATGTTTATCTTGCAATCATATGAACGTCCATGAATTCATCAAAAGCATGCAGAAAAACATTACCATTTTTTCTTGATGTTGCTAATGTTACATTCTTATTAATGTTGTTGTGACTAGCATGCAAATTCAATCAGATTCCAACAACCATGAATTCAAAGCATGCAGGAAATGCAAGCAATTTAGTATTGTATATGTACATGTTTATGAATTGCATTGCAGTTAACTAATTGATGTAAACAATTGTGAATTTCAATACCATGCAGGAGGGCGAACCACACCTAAACCACTGGGGCACACTGATTATGTTAGGATATTTCAATACTCCATCCTTGTCCTACCTAGCATTATTTATTTTTTCCTAGTTTTTGATGATGTCATTTTCCCCCTAGTGGCATGTAGATGTCATCCAGGATCCATCTACCACCTTCTGAGCCCTGCATGCATCATTTTAGGACCACTTCAGTCAGTTCCCTATTTTATAGGAACCTACTGAGTGTTCTGGTGCAGTGCACCTGAGTTATCTTACTCTTATGGGGGGTTACAGCTTTGGATGCCACTGATTGTGGCCTCATGTGCCCTTTTCTAACTAGAATGCATGACAGACTCACTATTGCGCCCTCCTTAGTTAGTTAACTGATTGTGACTTCAGTTAACTGAGTTTAGGTTCAGTTCAGTTGACTTTGAGTCTTCCGGAGCACTCCAGTGGTGATAATCCCCATGCTAAACTAACTGAGGTTCAAATTATTCTGCATGATTTGAATTCTATCCATTGTAACATCATTGTTTATTATACTGATTATTGGAACATGTGACATTATTATGCTCCTATCTGAGTTCTACTGCATTATTATTCCTCTGCTCCCTTTTACTGCAGTTTTCACTCTTATTTTAATTTTATGCTCATTCTTTATTTTTGAGGTATCCATCAGCTCTTAGATCTGTTGTGACATAGAATTTCACATGCTATCAGAGCATTTTGAGCGAATAGGTTGAGCAGCTGCCTTCAGTAGTGCACCAGAATCCTCTGGATTTCCACAGCAAATCCTGGTGCCATTGCATTGAATTCATTGGAGAAATCCAATGAGGTGTAGCCAGGTGTGAATGATTTGGATAAAAGTTTCCAATTTCCTAAAGCAGTTCTTAGTAGTATTCTACATCCATTATTGATATTTTTTTGCAGGTTATTCAAGTTTTTGAGTGCAGCAGTTTTCTGCAGTCGCGGCAGTTTCACCTTGTATTCGCTCCAGCAGTTGTAATGTTCAATTTGAACTCTCCTCTCTCTCCTAGAATCCTGACACCCTTCAATTATCTTGATTGGAGGGATGATATGCAGATGGTATTGCGAAACAAATCACTGTACAAGGTGACAATGGGGAAGGATCCCGAACCAACATCGGCTGTGGAGAAAACCAAGTATCAGAATAGATTGGATGAAGCATTTGGTTTCATGTGTATTCATATTTCCAGAGATCTACTCTTCTACATCGAAGGATTGAAGACTCCAAAAGAGTTATGGTTGAATTTAGAGACCCTCTTCGGCAAACAAGATGAGCTAAGAGGCCATATTCTGGAAAATGAGTTGATTTCTCTACAACCGAGCAATTTTGAGACCATTCAGCAGTTCTTTTCAAAATTCAAATCTCTGGTTGTGCAATGCAAGCAGCGTAGCATTGAGAAGAAGGATAGCAGCTGGTGCTATCCATTCTGAGAAAGCTAGGTCCTAAGTTATCCATCTTTGTCTCTACCTTCCATTCTGGGCGAATGTCAATCCCTAGTTGGAAGATTCCCTCCTTAGATGTTTTCATTGAATCTCACATCCAAGAACAAGACAAGTTGATATAGATGGGTGCCTTGAAGGACTCCAAAGATCAAGCTCTTATGGATGGAGAATCAAAAGGTGAAAATGGGAAAGGGAGGCACAAAGGAAAGGACAAGAAGCCATCTGAACCCAAGCTGAATGCCAAGTCAAGTCCATCAGAAGGATCCTTCAGCTCTAAGAAGGAAAAAACATAAGGGATTTTAGAAATCCAAGTGTTCCTATTGCAAGAAAGGAAACCGCCCATAGAGATCTTGCATGTAGAAGAAGATACATCAATTGACCAAGCTTCTTCAACAACACAACATTGCCCTCCCAAAAGGTGCAAGAGAGACTGATTCTAGAAGTGAGTCTAATGGCCATGAGAGATTCCACGCACTAAAGGCTGGATTTTTGAAATCACAAGCCCTCCTCATAGATTCAGGATCCTCCAACCACATGGTTTCCTCCGGAGAATCATTTTCTTCTCTATATCTCAAAAATGGTTCGATTATTTGCATGGGACACAACTCTCATATCTTTGTTGAAGGGATGGACACAGTACATATGGAGCATGGCAGGTTCAAGAATGTTCTATTTGTTCCTTATTTGTTGGAAAATTTGTTGTATGTATATCAGATTAATCACACAGGTTCACCGAAGAAAGTGGTCTTTGGTCCTAAAATATTTGAGATTGCAAAGATCTCCACCGGGAATATTATAGCGAAATGGTTTGCAAACCATCCCTCCAAGGCATATGAATTCTCACATTTTTTTTCATACTCTCTGCCTACCCCGTCAAAATATGATGAAGATCAAAGTGATTCCTCTTCTAATGAAGATGAGGATCAAGATCTTGATGTTGAGAATAAAGTTCAAGAAGATTCGGATTCATATCCATATCCAACACATGCTCCCAATCCATGGCCAAGGCCAATATGGGCTCACAAATTGCTTGTAGCTGCTGGGAACACAGTTGGGGATCCATCTGACCATAGAACCACCATATCTCAATATCATGCAAAACTTGCACTATGTCATGTAGATCCACTTCTCTCAGAGAGATGTTGCATGATGGTGAGGTTTGATCCACAATCTCTTGGAGAGACTTGCCATGGGGGATCTACAACTAGGCAACAATCTCAGTTGTCTGACAAAAGGTACTCAAAGGTTCATGATTTGGACCACAATGAGCCATTCGCTCCAATAGCAAGAAGGGTTCCTGAAAGATGTTTTTTTCCAAATACAACTTATACACAGTGGGAGGCATATCAGAGGAGAAGATCCAAATCTAGCACTTGCATTGCTATCATACAGAGAAGAATATTTCCAATATTTTTGCAAAGTCTTTCACTAAGGAAATTTTTTTGCTTCTATGCTTAGTATGAAGGTTCTTTGAGTTCCCTACTGCTGTTCTTTTTGAGGGGGGGTATTTTCCCATGAGGTTTTTCCCCATTTCCTTGGTTCATGGACAATTCTTTATTTTTATCATTTATTTGATTGTATGGGTGACCTTTGTTCTTAGTAACCAGGGCCCAGGATGCAAAAGTATGGATGAAGGGAGGGTGTTAGGATATTTCAATACTCCATCCTTTTCCTACCTAGCATTATTTATTTTTCCTAGTTGTTGATGATGTCATTTCCCCCCTAGTGGTGTGCAGATGCCATCTAGGATCCATATACCACCTCTTGATCCCTGCATGCATCATTTTAGGACCACTTCAATCATTTCCCTATTTTATAGGAACCTACAAAGTGTTCTGGTGCAGTCCACCTAAGTTATCTGACTCTTGTGGGGGGTTATAGCTCTGGATGCCACTGATTGTGGCCTAATGCCCCCTTTTCTGACTGGCATGCATGGCAGACTCACTATTGCACCCTCCTTAGTTATTTAACTGATTGTGACTTCAGTTAAATGAGTTTAGGTTCAGTTCGGTTGACTTTGAGTCTTCCAGATCACTCTAGTGGTGATAATTCCTATGCTAGACCAACTGAGGTTCGAATTCTCCTACATGATTCGAATTCTCTCCATTGTAACATCATTGTCTATTATACTGATTATTGGAACATGTGACATTATTCTGCTCCTATTTGAGTTCTACTGCATTATTATTCCTCTACTCCCTTTTACTATAGTTTTCACTCTTATTCTACTTTTCTTCTCATTCTTTCTTTGTGAGGTATCCATCAGCTCTTAGATCTACTGTGACATAGAATTTCACAGAGCCTAGGTTGATAGTGTTGATGCACTGGTTGAATGCGTGATTGTTGATAGGTTTTATGCACTAGTCGAATGTCTGCAATTCAATACTGTTTGATGCACTATTTGATGCTGGTAGGGTTGATGCTCTATTTGAAAGGCAGTGTTGATGCATTGCTTGAGAGGAAATTTGAGTGTGTTGTATGCAAAATTATGGCAGTGTCGATGCACTGCTTGAGAGGCAATTCAAGTGGGTTGTATGCACTATTTTTTGCACTGTTTGATGCACTGTTTGCTACACTGTTCGAGAGGTAAGGTTGTTTCACTGTTTGAATTCCCAAAAGGAAAATAGAGTCAATTGTAGAGAGAATATTGTTTCTTTATATATATTTATTGTTCTGTTGGATTGGATTTTGGAATTGACACGGATTGAAAATTTAAATTTTAAAACGACTGATTGTGATTGCTTTGGATTTGACCCAGTGGATGGAATTTGAACATTGTTAATCCTTGTGCTTTGAGTGTGTTTATGATACGAACCGTTACACCAAAACCCCGAGGTGTTAGTGAAGGATAACCACTAGGATCTTAATATCCCACCACACTCCATAGTCCAGACTCTGGGCTGGATGTGCGCCTGTACGGTCGTGTCCCCTTTGATTCGTACGAGCCCCGGACGGACACTGCAATACCAACGTTGCCACCCGCTTTGTGACTCGAACCTAGGTGGAGGCTCTGATACCAAATGATACGAACCGTTACACCAAAACCCCAAGGTTTTAGTGAAGGCCTCCCACTAGGATCTTAACAGTTTAATGGATTATTGCATGAGTTCATTTGGGTGGCCTTGTTCTTTCGATGTTGTTTAATGGTTGATGTGATGAGTTAATTTCGGTAGGTGGATGGTTTTGTGCGTTGATCTAGTGGCTGGAATATGCCATGGTCGATCCTTTTTCCTTAGATGTGTTTAATGGAAGATTTAATGTAATTCTATGTGTTTTATGGTTGATTTGATGAATTTATGTTGGAAGGTGTCATTAATTGAATAGGGTGGGTTGAGTAGTTGAACACCTCGGCTTGGGAAGCTGACACATTTTACCTTTTCCCTATCCAAGTGTCTATGTCTGATGGGACATAATGGTTTGTTGTGCATATGATGTTGCTCCAAAGGTAGCTAGTGGGTGTTGGGGTGATGAGCAAGGCTACTGCACTGCTCATATGTGGGGCTTGAAGTGATGGGAATTATGTACCTTTTTGCTAGGATTTTTTTTTTGTTTTAATGTATGGTTGACTATTTATGGAAGAACAGACTTGGATGAAAATGGGACAAAATGGTTTGTAAATTTGTATGTAAAAAGACTAATGCGTGAAAAATCATGGCCTAGTTAGTTAATGGTGTCTTTTTGCATTTAATTTAAATTATATATATATTTCTTGAATTTTAATGGTGTATATGTTGTTCATGTATTGGGTGTAACAAGTGACATGTATTATGACCACTAATGGTCCTCACACCAAAAATGGTCTCTCTCCCCTACATGATATGTGGATGCACTTATTTTGATATAGACTATTGTAACTTTGATTCAACCTTTGAATAACAAGTTACAGTTATTTTGTTTTGAAAAAAAAAAAAACTACTACCAACAATGCCCAATTGCCACACAAAATAATGAAAAACATTTATTAAATATAGATTCCTTGGTGAAATGGCCACTTTTCTCACATTGGACAAAAGCATATGGGAGCCCATTTAGATGAACCCTTGGAAAGACAAGGTTGATCCCAGTGCACCAAATCCTTTGAAATATTATGGCCTCAAGCTATATTCTTCTTACATTATCATGGTTGCGTGAGATTCAGTTCTACTCCTTTGCAACCATGGAAAAGTTATGTGCATAGTTTAATCACATTTCTAGCAATTGCAAGAGATATTCCAAGGAATTGCATTGCCCATACCATCAGTTCCACAATTTATATTTGTAATGTCAATTATGAACAAGTATTTCTACACTCTTGTCTGCTCGGTTTCTCTATTCATCCATTTTCTTTTCTAGCTACTGCAAAAATATATCTGGAAGGAGTGATTGAATTATATATGCATGGGTTTGTTTTATATATAATTGTTAGAAATATTCAATCATATCGGTTTATCTCATCGACTGTCAAGCTTAGTATAGATTTTGTTGAATATATCATCGTTATCCCTCACAGCCACAATCCTACATATAAAAGCTCTATGTTTCCTAGGTTGTTGACCATAAGTGCTGCAACTAAAAATTTGAATGGTCATCAATTTTTCATTTTATAATTGTATTGAGAGTAGTGAATTGTTTTACAAGGAGATTTACAATTTAGTATGGAGGAAATAGTGTCATTTAAAATAAGTAATATTGACTTGAAAACTATAACCTACATCACACAAAAATAACATATCAACACTTGAAATAAATAAATATAAATCAATTTTAAAACCTTATTTGTCAATATCCAATTTCTTGAATTTAAATTATTTAATAAATACCTTAAAAATATTATTTTTGTTTATCCTCAACTCTAATATTAACCTTAATATTGAGTAAATAATAATTTCCATTACCAATATTAGATTTTCTCCACTTTGAATAAAAGTTCAATCAAATATTTAAATACAAAAATCACAATAAAAGAAAATGAATTTTGTTATTTTTTTTTACAATGATTTTATTTAATATAATTAAAAAAATCTTAAAATATCCACTACCACATTACTAAACACTCAACTGCACATGCAATCATTGATATTAGCATTTTAATTTTAAATGGTTAGTCATCCATATTATCATTTTAATTTTATATGTGTTTTTTTTTAGCAAAAAAAACATACTATTGATATTCATAAGGAATCAAATAGTACATAATTGTTCAAGTCTTTAAAAGACTTATCAACTGAAAACATTTCTTCCAACTCAAACATATTTCAAAAACTTCTTCATCCAAACCTATAATCTCCAAAAAACCAAAAACAATCATGAAGCATATCAATTTTCAAAGATCTTCACAGAGCCATCATCACATATATGAAGGCCTTGGAGTTATTCCCACACACTAACTCCTTCTGCGCCTTCCATTGCTTATTTTGATATCTTATCCGCCAAAGAGTTATGTTGTCGATAGATGTGCTCAAAGGAGAGTTTGTTAAATAATTGTATTTCCGCCTTGATTCTGTAGCACCAGTGAAGAAGAGAAGTGACCTTTAGATTGTACTCACCACAGGTCCATTTAATAGTAACCCGAGAATCTCCAAAAACTTTGAGGTCACATATACCGAAGGAGTTTGCCACTTTCATAACACACCAAAGAGCAAGAAGTTCTTCTTTCATGTTAGTACATGTTCCACAATTAAGTCTCATAGTGAAATAGTGATCCTGATTTAAAAAGATTGCTCCACCTGCAGCACATAAGCCATTTGTAGTCGCACCGTCGAAGAAAGCAACAACACCATTGAATTGTAGATTGAATGAGCTCACTTTTTGAATCCTTGAACCTGCTTCCTCAGTAAAGTAGTCTTTAATCATGTTTAATATCTGAATACAAGTGTTTTGCAAGATCGGAGTTTTATTTTCAAAAACAACATTGTTACAAGTATTCCAGATAATCCACGATATCAACGCTAGAATAGTGGGATGTGATCTACAACTTCGGATCCAATGAACACAACAAATGTCAAAAATTTATAATCCCCATTGCTGATCAAGCTTTAACGAAGACATAATCATATTCCACGTATTTCTTGTAAATTCACATTCCACAAGTAAGTGTTTAGTGGATTCAAAATTATTTTTGCATAATAAGAAAATACTTGGACTGTGCCACCCTTTCTTAATAATATTGTCCTGGGTTTTAAGACCCTCTTGCAGAGCATACCACATAAAAAAATTTATTTTCAATGGGCACTGCCATTGCGAGAGCCTTTTATACCACCAATTCTATGGAAAATTACATATGTTTTTTATAATAGCATTGTAAGCATATTTAGCTATCACCATGTCTGTAGCTGGATTACCATTCCAAATTATCTCATATTTTTCATGTTTAAGTATGCAGCTAGCCGAGTTCAAATTCCTAATGTACCAGTTCCATTCAAAAGCAGCATGCCCGGTAAAACCCAAATTCTTTGCAGTAAACCAATAGGAATTTTGTTTAGACTTGACTCTCGTCTTCCTTATATTATTAAGATTGTATATACCACAGTATTTCAAATAGCTAATAATATCCTCTGAAAGTTTGAAGTTTTCTTCTAAACCCAGAATCGGGTCAATGCCAACATAAATCTCTTTACCATTTCCTACACGCAAAATGAGATCTTTTGCCATCCAATTGTAAACTTTGATGAACCCGTCCAAAACAGGAGAGGAACCTTTTGTTCTTTTCTTTGGATTCCTAATCCAATTTATAATATTCCCTTTTATATACTTCATTGAAATAACTTTGGACCATAGTGTAGAACCAAATAGACCCCTCTAGAAGCTTTTTAGTCTTAGAGAAAAACTGAAAGTGAATAAAAATTTTATTCCCCAACCTCCACAAATTTCAGGCAATGCTAATCTGTCCCAACTAGCCATAACCAAATTACTTCGTTCCATCCCTCCATTCCAAATAAAATTAAAGAAAACTTTCCTTAACGAATTGATAATAGAGCTCGGGACTCAAGAGAGAGAGAGAACCAATAAAAAAGTCCATTGCTTTTACAAGAGTGAGTCTTCCTCCCACTGAAAACAATCTGTAGGTCCATTGGTTAATTATGCATTCAATGTTTTTCAGAAGTTATGACCAGTCTTTGATCTTGTAACTGTTAGGATTCAAGAAATAGCCTAAGTATTTAATACCATCCTCCAAATGACAAGTTTTATATGGCAAAATTTCCTTTAAATCGACAAGCTTCAATTCCGCAATTCTATAGTGATAGAAGCTTGATTTGGTATAACTCACCAACATACCTGGAGCATCACAAAAAGCATCTCAACCATTCTTCAATCGAATTTGTCCCAACTAGTAAGACATCATCTACAAACAGAAGGTGAGAGAGAAAAAAATCAATTGAGAACTTTATACCCTTTATTTTACCTTCAGATTTGGCATTAATTATCAATCTACTGAAACCTTCAATGATTAAAATAAATAAAAGAGGAGACACGGGGCATCCTTGTCTTATGCCCATTGTGCTTTTGAAGAAACCCGATGGAGCTCCATTTATCAAAACTGCAGTGTTTGCAGTGGAAACGCATGCCATTATCTAGTTTGTAACCAGTGGAGGAATGCCAATTTGTATGAGGATTAGTGTTAAGAAAACCCAGTCGAATCTTTCATATGCTTTCTCCAAATCCATTTTTAGTAGAAAATCCTTCAAATTTCTTTTATTAATCGAATGAATAATCTCCTAGGAAATTCCAATTGCATCTAAAATTTGAAGATCTTGTAGGAAGCCAAATTGTTCCGAAGATGTATATTTGGATAGGGATGGATTCAAACGAACATAGATAATATTGGAAATTAATTTATAGGTTATATTACATAGAGAAATTGGCCTAAAATCCCCAAAGGATTTGGGTTTACTGCATTTTAGAACCAAAGTGAGAAAAGTAGAGTTCAATGCCCCTGAAATGGATCATTCAATTCTTGAGAATTCCACCATTTTCAAAATATATTCAACCATGATATCGAAAAAGTGCAAGAAAAGTTCAATTGTCCAGCCATCGGGCCCTGGAATTGTTTCCTTAGAAAATAATTTCAGAGTTTTTTCAATCTCCATCAGGGTAACCTCTTTACCCAATTCCTCAAATTCATTATCATCAAATAATTTAGGAAACAATATAACTATTCTCAACTGTGCATCCAGATCACATTGCCCAGTATCCGGGAAGATTATGCCAAAAAACCTTTTAGCTGAGGAATGGAGATTATCAAGACCATTAATTGTATTTCTCAATTCATAAGTTAGCTCCCAAATAGCATTGATGTTTTTCCTGTGAGAGGCATATGAATGGAAAAAAAATTGTGTTTTTATCCCCCACCCCAATCTAGAGGGCTCTGCTTTTAAGTCTCCAGTCCATCTCTTCTCGCTTAAGAATAGTATCCTTTTTCTGCTCTAGAACTTTTAATTTTAGAAAATATCCTTCTTCCATAATCTAGTCAAAATTCCTGATATGTAGCAACTGGATCTACTCCTCCAATTCCTTATACTCCTGGCGATCCTTAATATTATGAGTTTTTATCCATCTAGTAACAACATCTTTAAGTTTCTGAATCTTGAGAACTAACAAATCCATTGGATTCAAATCTTCATCTAATTCAACATTGAGCCAATAATTCCGAATAAGGGTACAAAAGTCCTCATTATTTAACCATGAACTATTAAATTTAAAGGGATACTTCACATATTTTTTGAATCATCTAGTTGTAAGAAAACCAGCCAATGGTCAGAAAAATTTGTATCTCCCACCCAAGACCTGTAACACTGAAAAGATTGAATAAAGGACGATTTTACCATTAATTTATCCAATCTTTTATGAATACCTTCCCCACCGAGCCTTCCATTTTTCCAAGTAGGGGAAAGAACACATGGATAAACATCCACTAAGTGAAATGTATTCAAAAGATACGATAAATAAACAACCATATCATCCACTCTAGTCAAAGGTCCCCATACTTTGATGCAGACCTAGTGAAGTTAAGATCACCTGCAATAATTAAATTATCTATACTCAGAATACCAGATAACTTAAGGGAATACCAAAAGGAACCCCTATCTTTATAAGGTCCTTAGCAGTTCTGTATAGACAATTTCTTATTTAAGATCCCACTCCAACCATCAAGTAAAATTCCCCAATTTGTCCTAAAAGCTTGAAAAATAAAAAAGCATGGATTCCATCCAGCTAATAAACCGCCTAACAAACCAATAGAACTTACAGCCGAAAGTTTCCACCTAGGAAAAACACTTGCAATTTTCTTCACGGAACAAGAATCTTCACACATGGTTTCCTGAAGCAAAACAATATTTGGGCTAGTAGAAAGAAATAAATTGGTTAAGGCCCTAACCCTGGAAGCCTTCCCCAACCCCCTGACATTAATAGATAAAATAGACATTAAACACCATCCAAAATGGGCTTCTTTTCTCTAAGTGCCCCAGTGGAACTAACAGAAGGTAGAATAACATTCTCCTTATCAGAATCATCAATTCTAGCAGAAATAGGTTTGTAAATGAGAGCTTCAACCTCCGGGGAAGGGTCCTTTAGTTTATTTTTATTTTTTTGGATGGTTACATTCTGAAAACGTAAACTTTGAATGGGTTTAACATCAGGATTCGAGGAGGGATTTTTTGAAAACACCATCAACGGCGTAAAACAGTCATCCGAAGGAGAAGGGTTATAACCACATTCAGTCAGAATATCCCTTTCATCTAATGAAAACACCCTAGCCTTCTCGACAGAGAAATTCGACCTATTCCCGATGACCTCCACCACATGGTTATTATGTCCCTCCAAAACAGTAATCGGGTTCACAACATGGCTTTTCTGAGAAGGACATGCCTCAATCTGATTGCGCGCAGAATTGTTACCCACAATTACAGGACATGTCGAAACCCCCTCATGTGTCTTTTTTAGAAGCCATGACCACTGTTTTTCTTAAAACCTTGGCATTGGTAGAAAGGGGACTCATAGGAAAATTTATCGGCATCTATCCATTGCCTCGATCAATGAATATGTGGATACAAAAGAATTAGATTTTCATGATCAAATGGAAATTGACATATTACTTTTGTGGAAGAAGATTCTACACCTTTCTTTTGGAAGCCAAAGAAGATTGGGATTTCATCTTTAGGAAAAACCACTACTTCTTCGGATCCAAGGGAATGTATTTGAATTGATGGACCCCTAATTTTGACCTAGACTTGGATGTTCCATTTGTTGTCCCAATTTAGGTATTCCTACCTTATTTTCCTTTGCATTGTTTTAATGGGGATTCTTTGACAAGTATAAGCAATTCCCTTGGTAAATATATAGACAAATCTGAACCAAAAGTAGATACATTCACATGTACTTGGATCTATGTTGAATTATATCTATAAAAGGGGATTTCAGAAACAATCTTACTCACCCTAGACAATTGGAAGCATGTTCAGAAACTAGACTATGAATATGACCACTTTCCCAAATATTGCAAGAAAATCAACCACAAGCCCAACCACCAACAAACAAGGAGGAAAAGTGGTATTTAGTAAAAATAAGATCACCTAGGCTCATGCCAACCCTCTAGTTTAAATCATCGAGCTTCCATGATCCCTAAAATATCTAGTCCTTCAAGTTTGTCTCAAGCCTAATCATATCACCAGGTTGCTTCAATAACCACACCTATTTTTCCCTTAGTTGGAGTGATATTGCATCCATCTATGCCAATATGATCTTCAAGCATATTTGAATTGCTATACCAACCCAATGCAACCACAATGGTTGAGGAACCACCAAATAAATCTATGGTTGACACCCCATTTCTTTTTCCAAATCCTTCCAACAACCCATATACTTAGCTTCACAAGTGGAATCTCTTCTTACTCCAGGGGTCAAGCTAGTCTTAGATCGGCAAGAGGAGAATGATCATGTCCCCAAAAAATCCCATCATCAATATAGTGGGGTGAAAACAAAGAAAAAATCATAGGAATAGCTTGAAGAGGAAGAGAAGGAAGAAGAAAGGCTTCAAAAAAATTCGAAAGAAAACCCTCAAAGGATAAAAAATAAGAGGTAGCAAACAAGAAAAAAATATTCTTGGGCATAGCGTTGAAATTGCATAAAACCCCACGACTGAGTGTGCCATCAGATAGCCAAAAATGTGGCAATACCAAACCCCTCAATGCCAAAAAAATGATAATGGTCTCCTGGAACTGTAAAAATCTAGGAAGCAGGTACAAGGAAGAAGCCTTCAAATATCTAATAAAAATGGAAAGTCATGTTGTTCTCCTCCTCCGTGAGACAAATCTAGATGAGATTGAGATGGTAGAAATTGGCCACAAATAATGGAAATCCTATGCATGTACAACAAGGGATTTCCAAAGGAGAATCAAGAGGGTTTTTCTCTCTAAGAGACAACTTAGTGTTCAATCTAAATTTTTATGTACAAACCCAACATTGGGTCCTTACTTGTCTTATTAAACAAGCTACATGTAATAAATTTCATATTTTCAATAACTACATGCTCATTTTTTATAAATAAAAAGAAGCTTTCCAGAAATCATAATAGGTGTTAAAGGATTCAAATTACATAAGAAACAACATAGTCGCTAGGGACTTCAATGTAATCCTATCAAAAAAAGAAAAGCGAGGAGGCAACATATTAAGGGATCCCTTATAGAAATGCATGGGATACATCATAGTAGACTAGGATGTTTTGGATGTTAAGCTAACAAAAGGGAAGTACACATGATCTAATAAAAGTCTTCAAATGGGTCATATAGCTACTAGGCTTGACATTCTCCTCATCCAAATTGACCTCCTACTAGGAAATTAAATTATCACCAGCTCCAAGATAATCCCATAAAGTGTATCGGACCACATTCCTATATCCCTAATATTCCATAAAAATCAATATTTTGGGTCATTGTGTTTCATATTCTTCCCTCTTTGACTAAAGAATCCAAAATATATAGATACCATTGCAAAGAAATGGAGCAAACCAACAAATGGATCCCCATATTTCATTTGGTAAAATAATTTGAAGGTTGTGAAGATCGCACTAAAAGATTGGGCGAAAAAATCCTATGTATCACCATTGAAGGAAAGGTTGTCACTCCAAAAACAACTAGAAATCCTCCATCCAAAAATGGAAGAGATAGAGGTTATAAAGAAATATTAGATCAAGGAGTATGAACTAAATAGGAAAATACACAAGGAAAACAAAGAGGTGAAGTCACAGATCCTTTGGTTGCAATTAGGGGACAAGATTACATCCTTTTTTTACAAGCAATCCAAAGTTTGGATTCAATTATTGTTAAAGAAATTACTCTTGTTGATGGCACAGTTTAGAAGGAATTAATCATCTTTAAGAGAAAGCACAATGACATTTTGAAACACTTTACAAACAAAGGCTTCACCACAACGATCCTTGATCATATCCCAATGTTAATTAATAATGAAGGGAACACAAAACTCTACAAAAACATAGAAGAGGACGAGAGGCAGAGCAATTTGGGGGCTTGCTCCAAATAAGGCTCTAGGATTGAATGGATTCTCCATACATTTCTTTCAAGGATGTTGGCCCATCATAAAAATAGATCTGAAAGGAATGGTAATTCATTTGCAAAAAAAGAACAAGTTGAGGGTTGCACCAACTCCTCCTTCCTATACATAATCCCTAAGGACATAAATCCCTCATCATTATCAAGATCCCATATAATATTTATATGTAATTACTCACATAAAATACTAACAAAATTATGCCAAACATGCTTAAAAAGAGCCCCCCACCCTACCCCCCGCCCCCCACCCCAAGATTATCTATGAAAAACAAGGGGGGATTATTCTAAAGCAATAGATCATCAACAATATAATATTAGTGCAAGATGCATTCCACTCTAGATAGGAGAAGAAAGATAAAGCAATGATAATTAAAAAGGATATGGACACTCCTTTTGACTAGGTAAGACATGCATTTCTTTATGTTTCCCCCCATTAATTTGGCTTCAATAAGTCATTTATCTCTTAGTTAAAATATTGTATAGATTCACCTTGGATTGTCCCAATGGTAAATGGAAGACCCACTACATTTTTCAAAAGCATCAAGGGTTTAAGGCAAGGATGCCTCCTCTTCCTAGTTGTATGCATCATAATGGTTGATTCTTTGAGTAGAAGACTTGAGTATGAAAGAGTATTAGGTAATATTCCTAGAATCGATTTTTCCATGGGAATAAAAGGCACCAATTACTCACAATTTGCTAATGATACACTCCTTATGAGAGGATCATCCATGGTAATTGTAGGGAGGTTCAAAGCTACCATAAAATGCATCTAAAGGGAAAGTAAATAGTTATAAAAGCCAAACATATGGGTGGAATATCGATGCCTTTAAACTTCAATTAGTTTCCAAGACTACTAAATTTCCTTGTGTAGCAACATGGACTTTATTCAAATACTTGGGGATGTTGGTTTCTCTGGACAATCCCACCTGTATTGTTTCTCAAGGCATAATAGGAAAAATTAAAGGCAAGCTTGAACAATGGAGATCACATTGGTTGAAAACAATGGGAATAATTTTTTTCATCAAATCCATCTTAATAACCCTCCCTATCTATCAATTCTCAACCATGCTTTCCCCGATTGGTGTGATGAAACTGATTGCCAAAGAAATTTGCAAATTTATGTGGCAAGGGGAAAAAAATAACACCAAAAAACTTCACTTAATCAATTGAAACATGGTAAGGTCTCCTAAAGACAATGGAGGAATTGGAAGAAAGAACTCAACTCAACTAAGTACAAAACTTGGGGAAAAGGTAATATTGTTAATTTTTTATCTTTAATCTGGAGCTGCAATAGTACTTGAAATCAAATAAAAATAATACACATAAGCAATCAAATTCGACACATGAATTTACCCTGGGGAAACCCTCTATGAATTGAGGGAGAAAACCCCAGCAAAACATTCCTTAGTATATTGATAGACAACAGAGAATGCCTTTCACATCAAGCACCCCCAATCCAATTACAGAGCAAGAGAAAGATAAAGAAGAGAGACTCGGAATAATATCATGCACAAAGAAAAGTGCATTTCCTTCAAGAGAGAAGAGGATTTGCTTCACACTAAATTCATCAATCCTGTATAACATATTTATACATTCTTATGATGCATTGGCTTCTATTTTTATCTTCTAAATTCAGGATGAAATCTCCCTCCATCTGGATGCATCAAGCTTGCATGAAGAAGTGTGCCCCACTTCTCATGTAGTGCATTAACTCACTAAACTTATTCTTAGGATGAACTCGCCTCTTAACTGAAATCTTTCCCATTTAGTTAGGTGGCTAACTTAAGTGTCAGCATGCAAGCGTCACAACTCAAGTGTTGTCTTTTAGTTTAACATAAGTGTCGGCATGCAATAACACTTAGTTAACTAGATCTTCTTTGTTATCACTTAGTTAACCCTCTTAACTTATTCTTTCTTCTTAACATCACTGTAGTGATCAATTCGAGTTCTCCTTTGATTGACTGAAGTCTTCACTAAATTTTAACAATTCAAATTATCTCTTAATTAATTCTTTTATGTGCGATTCAAATTCTCTCATATCTTATCACATCTTATCTTTATCTCTTGTCTTATTTGCATGGTCCACATGTGTCAGCTTAATTATCATATACTAAGGATATTTTCCCAATGATGTGATCATATTGTTATACTATCGTTCCAAGTGGTTATATGTTAAAGTAATTCACTCTAGAGGTGGCCAATCTCTACAAGAGACTTAATAGCTCAACCATGGTTAGTAGTACATCACACACCATACATGCTTTTACATTCAAAGCATCACCTCAACACATGAGGATTTTTCTTGACACACAAGACCTTAGCCTTGACTAGCAAGATTGTACAACATCATCACTTTGATATACTATGTACTTTCCTCAACAAATGAAGCTTATCCATTCTTGATTCCAACTCAAGATTCTTATCCAAGTTTCATGAGTCCAACTCAAGCTCCCATAAGGCACTACCTTGACACACGGGATCAATATTGACACACAAGATTGACCTGGAGAACGACTCATGATCTTGCAACTTTAACACTCCCTCTCAGCGAGGGAGGCATTCTCTTCCATGCCAATCTTGTCTCGAAAGTACTTATACTCCATCATTGATAGATTCTTAGTCAACATATATGCTATCTACTCACCAATAGCAATGTATTAAAGTATTACGGCACCTCTTTGGACCATGTATCTGATGTAGTGATACTTCATCTCAATATGTTTCGATCTGTCATGAAACACATGGTTTTTTGAGAGCTTTATGAAACTCTAATTGTCATAGAAAATGACAATAATCTCAAGCTTCTCACCGAACAACCCAGTAAGTAGCTTCCTAAGCCACACAGCTTCTCAGAAGGAAGTACTAGCTGTAATATAATCTTCTTATATAGTACTCTGGGCTACAGATCCCTGCTTCATATTGGACCAAGAGATCATAGTTGATCCCAAGCTAAAAAAAAATATGTATGTACTCTTTTGATCCTCAATACTTCCACCCCAATTGGAGTCGGCATATCCAAGTAGCATCACTCCACCACTGGAAGCATATCTGAGTCCATAAAAAATATTACCTCAAAGGTATCTAAGTACATGTTTGGAAGCAACCCAATGTCTATGTCTTGGCTCAGACATGAACTGACTCAAGATACTCACTGCATAACATATGTCCGGTCTACTATGTATCAAATACATCAAGGAACCAATGAATTTTCTATACATGGTAGGATCCACTAGATCCGATCTAGAATATGACGCATGTGGCTTCTTTAGATTAGACACCATTGGAGTAGACATGGACTTACAGTCCATCATACTTTCAAGTCCCCTTCCATCAATCCAATGCAAGGAAGGAAACATGACTAACTTACCATGGTTTAATTGGTAATTTCGGCCCCATACATTACTCAGAAATTCCTAATAATTAAAAACTTGTGTGTGCAGACTCACACTTCAAATAAACATAGCAGAATTAAAACTCATATTAACACACACAGACTGAAATGCATCAACATTTTATCTCAAGCAAATGATGAATCAACAGGCAGAGAATCCATCCCATTCTCATGCTATGCACAGACTTCATATCCATTTCATTAACATGAATAATTATCATTCAGAGTTAATACATTGGAAAATGCATAATGCATATAATTTAAACACCGAGAACACTTATCTTTGAGCTGAAGTTGTCCAAACAACTGGCTATGAGAGAAAAACGTTCCACCCAACCATAGATATCTGTCCAGCCTATATTCTTTCAGCTGAGAGATCACCCCCGAGATGGGTTGTGTATCCACTAAGGAGGAACTAGCTAGACTCACTCACAACCATGGTTTCACTCAACAACTATGCTAAGCCAATACATAGTTGGGTTTATCAAGCATACAAAATACAAATGAGGGAAATGCTAAGCCAGTGAGCTCATCCACAGAGCTACAAGCATCTCAAGATAATTCAACAGTCAAGGCATCCACATTACCTGCCACATCCAACACAAGGAAGGTCCCCTTCTCTGCTGCACAGTCCCTCAGGTGTCCCTTCCCTCCGGTGCTCTTCAGGATGGCCATAGAAAGGTCTAGCTGCTAATTCATTGAGATTCTAGCCTTCACTAGATTTATCAAGCAAACCCAACTTCTGCTCAGTCATTCACACTTGGATTTCTCACAATTCTGTCATCCAATAACTCAATCCCGACACTTGATTTCTGGGCTGTAAAAACTAGTTTTTCCAATGGATTTCAGGGTATCTAATACTCTCAAATTCACCCCAAGGTTCATATCTATGGATCCCCCATTGGATTTCATTGTCAAATACCAATTTTGGGTGTTTATGGCTCTTCAAAACGTGGGTTCTTGCAAAGTTGCGATTTCTGGTTTTTGCTCACTGCTGAGAATTCGTAATGTATGAAAATTGATGCTAGGATCTTCCACAATGGAATGGGAATGAGGAAGAAGCAACTCCCATGAGGTAGAGTGGCTTGTGGTACAAGAAAACAGATCCCATACCTGCAAATACGAATTTTTGGGCTGCCCATGCTCCATTGAAGCCATGGACTGAAATCTTCAACAACTTCCTTACAATAGAAATAAATGTCATCAAAGAAAGTCAAATGGGTTCTCACAATGACATTTGGCAGCATATGGCTCATCCCCACAACCCCCTCACCACTCCCTAGTGGATACACATGGCCCCTTCTCATTCGTTGCTTCCATAGCCAGTTTTGGTATTTTATTGCAATATCAAATATTTACATCATTTACAATATTCCATGGTTTAGTAGCACATGGGTAACAAAATATCAAATGCTTGTCCATTCTAAATAAAATTCGAACATACACTAGCGGGGCCTTGGCCTTGAGCTCCACACTAGGAAAACATACATCGCATGTATACAATATTTACATTAAAAGCCAATATTTCACAAGGGTCAAAATTGGGGTATTACATTCCCCTCCCCCTTAGAACAACATCGTCCTCAGTGTTTTCAAAACTAAACAAAAATGGGAATGCCTCTCTCATGGCATCCTCCAACTTCCATGTAGCCTCATCGAGACTAAGGTGCTCCCATTAGACCTTTACTTGCCCGATGGCTCTGATTCGGAGCAAAGTGACCTTCTTGTCGAGGATGCGCATAGGCTCTACTTGGAACTCTCCCTCAGGTTCCACCTGTATCACATTCCAATCAATCATATGATTAGGATCATATACATACTTCTTAAGCAAAGATACATGGAAAACATTATGAGCTCTTATGTTAGCAGGAAATGCAATTCTATATGCAACTGGCCCTATCCTATCTAGGACCTCGAATGGACTATAATATCTTGGTGACAACTTGGCACAACTCCCCAATTTGAGAGAACTTTTCCTTGGTTTTACTCTCAAATACACATGATCCCCAATCTAAAATTTCTTATGCACCTTTTTCAAATCTGCATAACTCTTCTGCCTATCCTAAGCTGCCTTTAAATTATGCATGATCTTAACAATTTCTTGTTCCATTTCCTTGATCATCTCTGGCCCAAGTACTACCCTGTTCACCGGGATGTCCCAATTCACTGGAGTCTTGCATCCTTTGCCATACAATGCTTCTAATGGACTCATTCCCAATGATGCATGATGTCCATTATTGTATGCAAATTCTACCAAGTGTAGGTAGTCTTCCCACTTGGATGGTTTATCCATCACATACATTATCAGCATGTCTTCAAGAACCTGATTCACCCTCTCAGTTTGGCCATCTGTTTGAGGATGATATGTTGTACTGAAATTCAATCTAGTTCCCAATTCCTGAAACAATCCTTTCCAGAAATTGGAAGTGAACTTTGTATCACGGTCAGAAATTATTGCCTTAGGAAATCCATGCAATCTGAATATCTCTCTCATGAAGATATTTGCAATGTCATTAGCCTTGTGAGTGGACTTGACTAGAATAAAATGAGATACCTTGGATAGCTTGTCCACCAAAACCATGATTGAATCATGCTTCTTCACTGTCATGGGCAGACCTGTTATAAAATCCATAGAGATCACTTCCCACTTCCACTCTGGAATGGGTATGGGCTACAACAATCCTGCTGGATGTTGGTGATCTGCCTTGACTTGTTGGCACTTTTGACACCCAACAATGTACTCAGCTATGTCCTTCTTCATACCATGCCAAAAGTATTGTTTTCTTGCTGCTGTTATAGTCTTCTGATATCCTGGATGTCCAGAGTATGGCATTTGATGTATTTCATCCATCACTAGCTTCTTCAAATCTACCATATTCGGAATGTACAGTCTATCTTTGTAGACGAGGATATCGTCTTCACCAAGATGATATCCCGCACACTTTTCATCCACATTACCCTGCTGCAACTTCACTTTAATTTGAAGGCAAGTTTCGTCACTGTTTTAGGCTTCAAGAACTCTTGTCTTCAAATCTGATTTATACACACTTAATGCTACAACATGAAATCTTCTACTAAGTGCATCTGCAACCTTATTCTCTTTCCCTTTTACATGCTTAATTTCAAAATCAAATTCACAAAGAAATTCCATCCATCTAGCTTGCCTAGCATTCAAATTTGGTTGATCAAACAAATACTTCAAACTCATGTGGTCTGTTCTAATCTCGAACCTTTTTCCCATCAAATAATGTCTCCACATCTTAAGAGCATGTACTATGGCTGCTAATTCTAAATCATGTGTGACATAATTATTTTCATGCTCCTTTAATTTCCTTGACTCATAGCAAATCACAACTCCTTCTTGCATGAGCACTCCACCTAACCCTTCAATGCAAGCATATGTGCACACTACAAAATCCTTCTTTGGATCTACTATCTTCAAAACAGGAGCGCTGGTAAGTAACTCCTTTAACTGCTGAAAGCTTTTCTCACACTTTTCAGACCATACAAACTTGATATTCTTCTTTTGCAATGAAGTAATTGGGTGAGCTATCTTGGAGAAGCCCTCAATAAACCTTTTGTAGTAACAAGCAAGGCCAATAAAATATCTAACATCTGAAACATTCTTTGGAGTAGACCAATCCATGATGGCATTAATATTCTCTGGATCAACTGCAATTCCTTCTTCAGGAATGATATGACCCAAATATTGCACCTTCTTTTGGTAAAACTCACACTTGCTTAACTTGGCATACAGCTGATGTTCTCTAACGACTTGCAACACCATCCTTAGATGCTCCTCATGTTCTTCTTCATTCCTTGAATAGACAAGAATGTCATCCAAGAACACAATCACAAACTTATCCAAATATTTGTTGAGGACACTATTCATGAGACACGTGAATGTAGCAGGTGCATTGGTAAGACCAAATGGCACCACTGTGAACTCAAAATGACCATATCTAGTTCTGAAAGCCGTCTTGTGAATGTCTTCTTCTTTAATCCTCACTTGATGATAACCGGACCTTAAGTCAATCTTGGAAAACACTTTAGTTTCTTTCATTTGATCAAATAAGTCATCAATTATTGGCAATGGATACTTGTTATTGACTGTTACTTTATTGAGCTTCCTGTAATCAATACACAGCCTTAAAGTCCCATCCTTCTTCTTAACAAATAACACCGATGCTCCCCGAGGAGACACACTAGGCCTGATATATCTTTTGTCCATTAATTCTTGTAGCTGCATCTTTAACTCTACCAATTCCAATGTGCTCATTCTATAAGGAGCTTTGGAGTTCGGCGCTGCCCCTAGAACAAGATCGATGGTAAAATCAATGTCTCTCTTTGGTGGTAGTCCCAGCACTTCATCCGGAAACACATCTTGGAATTCTTGCAACAAGGGGAAGTCTTCTATCATTGGACCTTTCTCCTCTAACGAATTTGATATATGGACTGCATATAATTGACAACCTTTTTTATAAAACTTTTTCAACTGTAACGCTGAAATTTGTCTTACTGAAACTTGCTTGGGAATTCCTCTTACCAAGCTTGGTCTTCCCTCTTCATCAATGCATTCAAGTGCTTTCTCATAACAGTCCAACTTGGCTCTATGCTTTTCCAACAAATCCATGCCAATTAAGGCATCATAAGATCCTAATGGTAGTACATTTAAATCTGCATGTGTGTGGAGTCCATTTAATGCTACGGAGCACTCCACCACTACTTCACTAATTTTTCTCTTGGTCCCTGTGGCTAATTGAACTAGCCAAGATTAATTATGCTTCACTTTTCTAAGAGAACAACCTTCAACCACTTTTGGAGAAACATAATTATGAGTAGATCCTGGATCAATCAAAACAGAAATAGATTGCTTAGCAATCTTACCTTCAACTTCCACCACTAATGATTGATGATCTACCTGATGATTATCCAACGTTGCATAAATTCGAGGTGTTTCCCTTGCCATATCCTCCACTGTAGCTGCTCCCTTTAAGTTGTTTAACCTCCAAGGTTTATACTTCCGATGTGGACAGTCCTTTAGCATGTGGTTTTCCCCACATCCTCAACACTAGAGTGGCCCTTTTGATGTCTTATCTGCTGCTACTGCTGGCTTGAATCCACTCCTTTCTTGCTGCCCTATGGAAAGGTTCTAGGATGACCTTTGAATGGTGGTTTGAAGCCACTTTTTTTTTGTTCAAACATCCCTCTTGGCTTTCCTTTCTATGCTAGATTAACCTCTGATTTTCCTCTATTTTGCTCATAGCAATGCATTGCCATCCTAATGGCTTCATCAAGACTTGTTGGATTAACAAACTCAATTCTATCTTTGAAACTTTGAGGTGGGCTTCCAAGGAAGCATTGGATCTTTATCCTCTCATCTTTAATGTAATATACATACCTCAATAATTCTAAAAATTTATGGACATGTTCTTCCATAGACTTTTGTCCCAACCTGAGTTCATTGAACTCTTTTCTCTTACTATCATAGTACCTAGCAGAAAGGTATTTTTCCTTGAAGTACCTCTTGAATCTCTCCCAGCGGATCTTCCTTTCATTGAACCCTTTTACTTGCAAGAGGTTGTCCCACCAAATTGAAGCTCTGCCATTTAGATTGTAAATAGAAATTATGACTTTTTCATTTCCTAAGTAGTCTTGAATTCTGAAATACTTCTTCATTCCAAGAAGCCATGCCTCTGCCTCTTGACCAGTCTTTCCTTCTCCATCAAATGTGGGAGTTCTTGCCTTCTTGAATTCTCCCTGTGGAATTCCTTTGAACTTCTTTCTTCCATCATATTTCATGGGCACATGCCTTGGACTTCTTTGAGAACCTTTGAAGTCACATGATCGGTTAGAAGAAGATCTAGAGGAAGGTGTTCTATGCTTCTTGCTCACAGAACTCTTCATTGGGATTGGAGTCCTCTTCTTTGAACGACCTCTAGAGCGGCTCTCTGCATCTCTTTCTTCTTCACCTCATTGCTTGGGTTGGATCCAAGTTTTATCTTCTGCTGCATATCAGTGAGGCTTTGAAAAATAGCAGCATTGAATTGGTTTTGTTCTTCTTGAGCCTTCATCAACCTTTCGTTGAAGCTCACCATGGTTTCAACCAAATTCTGAGGAGTTACTTGCTCCCTTCTCCCATTAGATTCGGTCTCAGCATTCCCTTCTTGCACATTTTATCCTAGCACATCTTCTTCATGCTCATAAGGATCATGAGCATCATTTATGGTCACCATTTTCTTTGGAGACTCTCTTCCCTGTAGGTTACTTCTGCTACACTATTAAATCTTATGAGCTGCAAACACTGTGCATTATGAAAATATTTGTTAGACATCTTAAGAATGCTTATAGAAACATAAACAATCAATATTTAACATAATCAAACACATGGAATAATTCACATAGCTTTTATGCATTCATTTCTTTTTCCCATTTATGCAATTCTGGAAATTGCCCATTTTGTTAACAATTTGACAAAACAGTCACTGGTACTTTTCTGCTCTAAATATCTGTACTGTATGATAGCCCCATTCAAATTTTGGTCATGCACCATTGTTCTTTGTTGGATAATCTTTCCAATGCCTATCCCCGTGCTCCATTCCGACATCGGGTGTGGAAATTGCATTACTTCAAAAATGACAACTTTCTCCACAATTCTGCACACTTTTACACAATTGTAAAATATCATGAACTGCCAACTTCAGCCACCTGTAGAAGCAAATCTATAAGGATTCAGGAAAACTTTTCTACCGGGAGAAGTTATTCCATATAACAAAGAACACTCAACAACTCGCGGATCTCTGTTCCAATGCTCCGTTCATCTTCTATAAAATTCTGGGTTTGACTATTTTCCACTTTTCACATTTTTCCAAAATTTCAATTTTTGGGCCAAAAATGGCTATTTCCCAAACGATGCATTTCTGGAAAAATTTTGTCTAACGTGAATTGTCTATTTTACTGAGAATATGAAATGTTGAGTTCAGTAAATTTCTTGAATTCTTCATCTAAGGTCTCATTCATCTACTGCAAGCTTTTCAAATTTCCAAAAACGTGGCCCGAAATAGTGCTTTTTGGCCTTCTTGCACACCCCAACTCCACATCCTTTGGATTTTGGCTCCAAAATTTCAAACTTAACACCGTGCTTGCTCCATGACTACCCCATATCAGTTTCGGCTCAATCTAACCTTCTTTCAAGCGTTGGGACACCAATTTATAAAAGCCATTAATCCCAAATTTGTGCCAAATTGGAGCATAATGAGCTCGGGATCCTCACTGGTTCATTCATGGCTTCCGTTAATGGCCTCAGAACGCCACTGAACTCATCCAAATCCGATTCTGCAGGCTCCTGTTATCCAAAAACCAAATTTCGGGCTCTATATTTTTATTTTATTTTGCCACCCCGCAACCTGCATCCCGCAACCCGAAATTGCGGGTGTGGAGGGTCAAGTTGCGGTCACGGGGATGTAACCATCCTGCAACCCGCAACCCGAAACCGAAATTGCGGGTTCGGAAAGCCAAGTCGCGGTCACCGAAATGTGACCATCCTGCAACCCGAAACCCGAAACTGAAATTGTGGGTTCGGAAATCCAAGTCGCGGTCACGGAAATGTGACCATCCCGCAACCCAAAACCCCAAACCGAAATTGCGGGTTCGGAAATCCAAGTCGCGATCATGGAAATGTGACCATCCCACAACTCGCAACCCGAAACCAAAATTGTGGGTTCGAAAAGCCAAGTCGCAGTCACGGAAATGTGACCATCCCACAACCCGCAACCCGAAACCCGAAACCGAAATTGCGGGTTCGGAAATCCAAGTCACGGTCACGGAAATGTGACCATCCTGCAATCTACAACCCGCAACCCGAAATCCGCAACCCTGGAACGCCTCCGGCCCTACAACTTCCGAGGTACATAACTCCTCCGTCCCTTAATGAAATGGGACAAGTCTGGTACCGTTGGAAAGCTCTTGCAGAGCTCTATGCAGCTGTGTGGCCCTATGTGACATCTGAGAACTCTAACTCTACCATTTTTCCATTTCAAAATGACACCCCAAACCTCTCCAATACTGTGTTAAAACATTCTGTTACTTACATGTAGTTCACGGTTTGGCCCAAGCAGCCCCAGTACTGCAACATGGGCTCTGATACCACTCTATCACGTCCCCTTCCATCAATCCAATGCAATGAAGGAAACATGACTAACATGCTTAATTGGTAATTTCGGCCCCATACATTACTCAGAAATTCCTAATAATTAAAAACTTGTGTGTGCAGACTCACACTTCAAATAAACACAACGGAATTAAAACTCATATTAACACACACAGACTGAAATGCATCAACATATTTATCTCAAACAAATGATAAATCAATAGGCAGAGAATCCATCTCATTCTCATGCTATGCACAGACTTCATATCAATTTCATTAACATGAATAATCATCATTCAGAGTTAATACATTGCAAAACACAGAATGCATATAATTTAAACACGGAGAACACTTATCTTTGAGATGAAGCTATTCAAACAACTGGCTAAGAGAGAGAAACGTTCCACCCAACCATAGATCTCTGTCCAACATATATTCTTTCAGTTGAAAGATCACCTCCAAGTTGGGTTGTGTATCCACTAAGGAGGAACTAGCTGGGCTCAGTCACAGCCATGGTTTCACTCAACAACTATGCTAAGCCCACACACAGTTGGGTTTATCAAGCATACAAAAGACAAATGAGGGAAATGCTAAGCCAGTGAGCTCATCCACAGAGCTACAGGCATCTCAAGATAATTCAACAGTTAAGGCACCCACATTACCTACCACATCCAACACAAGGAAGGTCCCCTTCTCTGTTGCACAGTCCCTCAGGCATCCCTTCCCTCCAGTGCTCTTTAGGATGGGCATAGAAAGGTCCAGCTGCTAATTCATTGAGATTCTAGCCTTCAATGGGTTTATCAAGCAAACCCAACATCTGCTCAGTCATTCACACTTGGATTTCTCATAATTCTGTCATCCAATAACTCAATCCCGTCACTTGATTTCTGGGCTGTAAAAACTGGGTTTTCCAATGGATTCCGGGGTATCTAATACTCTCAAATTTGCCCCAAGGTTCATATCTATGGATCCCCCATTGGATTTCACTGTCGAATACCAATTATGGGTGTTTATGGCTCTACAAAACGTGGGTTCTTGCAAAGTTGCGATTTCTGGTTTTTGCTCACTGCTGGGAACTCGTAATGGTTAAAAATTGATGTTGGGATCTTCCACAATGGAATGGGAATGAGGAAGAAACAACTCCCATGAGGTAGAGTGGCTTATGGTACAAGAAAACAGAGCCCATACCTGCAAATACGAATTTATGGGCTGCCCATGCTCCATTGAAGCCATGGACTGAAATCTTCAACAACTTCCTTACAACAGAAATAAATGTCATCAAGGAAAGTCAAATGGATTCTCACAATGACAGTTGGCAACATATGGCTCATCCCCACAACCCCCTCACCACTCCCTAGTGGATACACATGGCCCCTTCTCATTTGTTGCTTCCATAGCCAGTTTTGGTATTTTATTGCAATATCAAATATTTACATCATTTACAATATTCCATGGCTTAATAGCATATGGGTAAAAAAATATCAAATGCTTATCCATTCTAAATAAAATTCGAACATACACTAGCGGGGCCTTAGCCTTGAACTCCACACTAGGGAAACATACATCGCATGTCTACAATATTTACATTAAAAGCCAATATTTCACAAGGGTCAAAATTGGGGTATTACACATACCAAATCTCTGCAACACATCAACTGTGTACTTTACTTGTGAGAGAATATCTCATCTTTCCTTTGCCAAACTTCTATACCAAGAAAACAGTGTGATAAGACCTAAGTCTTTCATTTCGAACTCAAAAGTGAGCTCCCTCTTTCACCAATCTATCTGTTGCTCCTTTCTAGTAAGGAACAAGTCAACAACATAGAGAACCAAGATAAATGGATGGTTCTTCACAACCTTGAATTACAGGTTGGGGCCAGATTCACTTTTGGAGAATCCCAAGCTTAGAAGATAGTTTTCAATCCTCGAATACCAAGCCCTCAAGGCTTGCTTAATCCCATACAAAGATTTATTAAGTTTGCATAGATGGGACTCCTTCCCATGAGCTACAAACCCCTCAGGTTGATGTATGTAAACCTCTTCCTCAACCTCTCCATTGAGGAAGGCAGTCTTCACATCCATCTAGTGAAGTTTCCAACCCAAAATTGAAGCAAGGGAAATTATGGTTCGGATAGTAGTGTACCTGGCCATAGGAACGAATGTCTCATCATAGTCTATCCCTTCTTTCTATGATAAGCCATGGGCCACAAATCTTGATTTATACTCTTCAATACTTCCATCAGTTGCATGCTTGATTTTATAAATCCACTTGGAATTTACTATGGACTTCCCATCAGGTTTAGGAACCACTTCCCACACATCATTCTTCATGATAGATTTGTATTATTCTACCATGGCATATTTCCATACTTGTTTCTTTGAGGATTCCTCATAGGTATAGGGTTTTGAATCACTAATGTGACTCATATGTGCTACATATCCTGAAAATAATTTCGGTCTCTTTCACTCTTTGGATGAGACTGGTGGTGCACTATGCTTTTCTGCCTCTTGAAAAATGTCTTGACACCATGCAAATATCCTCTTATAAGGATGTTCATTAAGGGATCTTTCTATTAAATCTTCAGGCTCTCCAGGATCAAGCGTATCTATAAACTCTTATGTCTTCTCCCTCTCAAAATCTGAAAGGGGGGAATCAAAACCTGGATCCTCCATCATAGGAGTAACATGCTCCTCCATCTCTAAATCACACTGAAGTTCTTTGGAGCGCTTGAAGGTAGCCTCTTCATGAAAAGTTACATCTTTGTTGACTTTAATGTTTCTTTGTCCTAAAACATAGATTATGTAAGATTTGGAGGATTCATTATATCCAACAAATGTTCCTTTCTTTCCGGATGGCTCCATTTTTGTCCTCTTCTCTTTTGGTATATGAATGTAAACAGGACAACCGAAAATATTCAAGTGTCCAACATCTGGATTTTTACCAGTGAAGACCTCTTTAGGAGTATTTTCTCCCAAGATAGCATGAGGGCTTCTATTTTGCTTATAAATAGCAGTGTTGGAGGCTTCTACCCATAAGCATGTGGGAAGATCCTGATCACACATGATGGCTTTTGCAGCCTCACATATTGTTCTATTCTTTCTTTCAGTAACCCCATTTTGTTGGGGGTTGTAGGATACAATTAGTTGTCTTTTTATTCCTGCATCTCGACAGAAGTCATTGAAGTCATCTATGAAAATCACATAATACAAATAAACACTCAAGGATGGTGCAAACATAAGACCACATAGATCAAAATGAATCAATTCAAGGATCCATTTGGATATTTTGGTACCACTTGGAAAACTCTTCTTAATGTTCTTTCCAAGAGCACAACCTCTACAAACACTATCAAAATCAGATTTAAATATGGGCATACCTATTGGAGCCTAGGCCGCAGCTATGGTAAAGCTGCGAATTTTGAGGAAAAAGCACAAGTGTTGAAGGGAAAGTGCTAATTTTGAATAAGCACCAATTTGTGGGCAGAAGTAAACAGTGCGCAGTACGGTGCCAGATGGACGAGCTCAGTGCAGATTACGGACCGAAAATCGCGGAGCTCACGCGCACACGTCAAAGGAGAATGAACGTGGTCGAGTAGAAAGCTCAGCTACCACAATAAATAAAGCAACGGAAGAGAGGGATCAGCTACCCTCATTAAGTCTAAGTACAGAAGTTATGGTTGCTCTGATCAAGGAAGAGCAACGGACCAAAGCATTGAAGGCGAAGGACAAGGAGAAGTGAATGATGAAGCAGCGCCCATACCCGCAATCTGTGCCGGAAATCGCGGATCCTGCAGGAAGCGGCGACGTGACTGCAAGCGGCGCCTAC
Organism: Larix kaempferi; assembly: GCA_027924585.1. NCBI lineage: Eukaryota > Viridiplantae > Streptophyta > Pinopsida > Pinales > Pinaceae > Larix > Larix kaempferi. The sequence continues at coordinate 813,210 of BSBM01000617.1, read as the reverse complement.
AGTAAACCTAGCCATGACCGCGGTTAGGGTTTTTGGGGATTACTGCTGGGAAAGGCCCACAGTTTTGTAAAGGTGCGACCGACAAGGCCACCTATATATATGTATAATTGATAAGGGAGAAGGGTTGGTTGTTGATTGTTTTCTATTGTGTTGTTAGAAGACAAGAGTTAGAACTGGATAGATGTGAAGCTAATCCCCGAGTTGCAGACAGTCTGAGTTGACGTCTGAACTATTGTAATCTCTGAAGAAGAAGAGACTAGATCGAGAGAAGGGCTCCCAGCTGTGTGCGTGGAGTTTCCTGGAAAGATCTAAGGCTGCAGCTGTGTGCGCAGCAGGACTATAATTTCGATCCTTGACATTAATATTTTTCCCCGTGGAGGTGACTACATAATTCTTGTTGTTATGATGCTGTGTTGCATGAATGCATGTTTTAGTTTACTATCTGTGTTTACATGAATGTTTCATTGTCTTTCTGAATGAGTATATAAAGCAAGTCCTGGAAACTCCCTTAGAAGTTATATTCGCGCACTATCGAAGGAGTCGATAGGAGCACCATCGCCGCAGCGCTTAGGAATGCGTTACTGCGTTGGGCGTGCAAGCAGGAACGATACATAGAGTATCGACGCATAGGGTACTTACCTCGTGCGCAGGAGTGGAGATACCATGCAGCTAGGCTTTCAAGCGAGAGTTTCAGCGCAGTTGCACTGAGAGGTCTGCGGAAGAATAAGACGTTCCGCTTTGAGGAATCATCAAGAAAGAAAGGGAGAGGATTGCAGTCTCCGCATCGCCTAGGTTAAGGAAACCTGATTCCTTAGCCCCCCCATAGCCACTTCGGGTGAGACCTCGAGCTGCTACGCAGCTCGTTGCCGAGAGGGCCAGTGCGCCAAGGGGTTTTGTTGCTGTGCTTCATTAAAACCCGGGTCTGTCCAAAAAGCAGCCAACAAATGGTTCCGTTGCCGGGAAACTTGATGAATTTACTATCATAAAGGAGTACCAAGTCTCCTTCTTCAAAGTGTTTATTCTTAATATGCCTGTCATGCCAAGCTTTCTGTCTTGCCTTCTGTACTTGTTGATGGAATTCGGCTAAAAGTCTGTCTTCTTCTAAGGAAAGCAATTGTGAGAGTCTTTCACTCATAGTATCAATATCTGTCATTTCTGTAATTTGCGCAATTCTGAGACTGGGAACAATGTATTCCATGGGCATAACTGCTTCTTGTCCATACACCAAACTGAAAGGTGTGTGACCTCTTAGTTTCTTGCATGTGGTTCTGTAAGCCCATAACACAGCTGTGACTCTAAGGTCCCAATCATCTCTTTGTTGATTACAGATCTTCGTCAGGGCATTCTCGAGAATCTTATTGAATGCCTCCACCGTACCATTAGCTTGAGGGTGGTAGGGTGTACTCTTATGGTGACTAACGTGGAATTCTTCAGTAAGGGCCTCTATAGTCTCATTCAGGAAATGTGTACCCTGATCACTCATTAGAATTAGTGGACATCCGAACCTAGTAATAATGTTCTCAAAAATTAACTGCGCGGCAGTGGCAGCGTCGCAGTTCTTAACTGGCTTAGCCTCAGCCCATCTGGTGAGGTATTCAGTAGCTGTAATGATGTATCTTGTGCCGATTGTTTTTCCTGGTGGGTTGATGGGTCCTATGAAATCAATGGCCCACTTATCAAAAGCACGCAGTGTTATCTGGGGTCTTAGCGGCATTTCATCTCTTCTTGAAGGTTTTCCTATTCGCTGGCACACATCGCAACATTTGCAGAATTCCTTAGTATCCTTGTGCAATGTCGGCCACCAAAGACCTGCGGCTAAGATCTTCTGCGCAGTCAGCTTTCCTGCGAAATGGCCTCCTGCGGTTCCTGAGTGCGCTTATGTGATGATAGAATTCTTCTCATGCTGTAGGATACATCTGCGCAAGACTTCATCGGGGCCCAACTTATAGAGTTGGCCTGCTATCAAAGTGAAGTCTGCGGCTTTGACAACAAGTTGCTTCTTCTGCTGAATTGTAAACTCAACTGGCGCTTGCCCGGTAGTGAGAAACTCAAGGATGTCGGAATAATACTCATCGGTTGCTTGAATAGAAAACAGCTGCGCATCAGGCAGATTGTCCTCCAGATTTGTAGGTTCCTCCCCTGACTCTAGTCTAGATAAGTGGTCAGGTCCTGCATTCAATTTTCCTGGCTTTACAATAACCTCAAAATCATACTCTTGGAAGAGCAGTAGCCATCTGCAAATTCTTCCCCCTAACACTGGCTTATTGACCAAGTATTTCAAGGCAGAGTGGTCAGTATACATTTTAAAATGTGCGCCCAATAGGTAGTGTCTGAACTTCTGTAGGGCATACACCATAGCTAGTCCTTCTCTTTCTGTAGTGGTGTAGTTCTTCTCAGTTGTGGACAGCTTTCTGCTAGAGTAAGCAATCGGGTGATCAATACCTCCTTCTCCCAGTTTTGTAAGCACAACCCCCAATGCTATGGAAGAAGCATCTACATGAACATGAAAGGGTTTTTTCCAGTCTGGGAAAACTAGAATAGGCGCAGTGATCATCTTTTCTTTAAGTGTATCCAAGCTCTGTTGGCATTCCTCTGTCCATTGGAACTTCGAATCCTTTTTCAACAATCTTTCCATAGGTGCAGTGATCTTTGCATAACCTTTGATAAAATTTTCTGTAGTACCCTGTATGTCCCAATGTAGTGCGCAATTGTTTGACTGAGTTGGGCGCAGGTAAATTAGCAGTGATGGCCACCTTCGCAGGATCCTTCAGGAGTCCTTGTCTGCATACAATATGACCCAAGAGAATACCAAAAGGAGCACAGAAGATACATTTTTTCAAGTTTAGGGAAATCTGATACTGTCTACATTTTTCTAACATCATGCGCAGGTTCCCTATATGGTTCTTTAGTAAACCAAACACAGTCCAGTCATCAAAATAGACTTCTAAAAACTTATGAATGAATTCTTTAAATACAGCAACAACAACTCGAGAGAAGATAGTAGGAGCGTTCTTAAGACCAAAGGGCATTATCGTATACTGGAATGAGCCCCATTCAGTCGCAAAAGTGGTCTTATGGCAGTCTTCCGGATGGATTCTGATCTGATGGTATCCCGAAAATCCATCAGTGAAGGGGTAAGCCTCTTGTCCTCCAACATTATCAAGCGCTTCATCGGTAAAGGGAGTAGGAAATGGATCATGCGCTGATGCGTCATTCAGCTTGTGCAAGTCCACGCAGATTCTTATTTCACCTTTTGTCTTCTTCTCTTGTACCACCATAGGACTAATCCAGTCACTTTCCTCTACTGGCTCAATAATACCTGCTGCGAGCATTTTATCAATTTCTTCTCTAACCTTTTCTTTATATCGTGGGTTCAACCTGTATGGGCGCTGTTTTACTGGCTTGGCGTCTGCTTTCAGAGGTATGCGCATTACTCCTAAATCTCCTAGGATTCCTTTCATTTCTGTGAACTTGGTAGGAAAGATATCCTGGTAGTCACGTAATAAATCTGAAATATGGCCAACAATTTCATCATCCCAATAATCTCCTATAGAAGCAAACTTGGGTTCGGCTTCTGTACCAATGTTAATCTTTTTTAGCTTGATGTGTTCTGTAATGGCAGGGATATCAAGCTGAGGACCTTCAACATTGCGCATCCCTTATGATTGTGGAATATTGATGTTACGAGGATCATCTTCCTCTTCACTAGTGGTGAAATTATAGCATTCCAGGGCATGTTCTATCTGGACAGCCCAATCTGGTTGGGAATATTCTGGTAATGGACATTGTTCAAATACCTTCTTTTTAATACACTTTAAAGCCTGATCGATGCTTGGATGTTCTAACTCAAAGCTAAAGGTAAGTTGAAAACTTTCTATCATAAGAGGCCAAGTGATAGTGCCTCTGCGCAATTCTGTTTCAGTGTACCAGTTCCTTGGAACTGTATCCAACGTGTGGATGAATAGGTGAACCCACTCATCTTCTGGAATATGTGACCATTGCTGAATACATGCTTCAACGTGTGACCTGGGGTCACTCTGTCCATCATATTTGCGCAACACTTCTGCTGTAGTTTCCTGAAATTTGCGCAGTATCAATCTGCGACAGTCTTGCCATGTGTGAATATTCTCTTTATGCGCACCCCACCATCTTGCGGGTGTAGCGCGCAGTGCTATATCCAATGCTTGTATGTGCTGCTCATCTGGGATCTGTTGTTCATATGTATGGATGAATTTACTTATTTCAGTTAGACCATCAAAAATTGGAGTGTCATTCAATTCTATGCCAATCCATCGAATGGATTTAGTCATCATGGCGCAACGCCTTGCAGAAACTTCATGTAAGCGATTCTGCCAGTTTTCCAGTCCTACTTCTGATTCTGATGTGCACGAGTTATCGCATCGCCAGCTGAGATGGCCGTCTGCTGTGGGATTGACATAGTCACTATGACTAGCAGTCATCTGATACAAACTTTCCATGTGGCGCACTTCTTCTTCTGCTCGAATGGGTTCAATATACTTTGGTCCTTGAATGGGATCAAGCGATGCAATGACCCTAATCTGGTCATCCTCAAAGGTCATCTGTCTTTTCTTCAAATTAATGACAGCCAAATTATCAAATACCCAGTCTATGCCTAAAAGTGTTGTCTAAGGTCTACTATCATCCAGAATTTTGATTACTTCAAAGTCTGCAGAACTTCTTACTCCCTCAATATCAATAGGTACATTGGGTAATCTGCCCAATGCAGAGACTCATTGCTGATTCGCGAGTCTTAGCTCGATAAGAGATCTTGTAAGCTGAGGGCTACCCATCTGTTCCCATGTCTGCATGGTGAGAACATTAACTTCTGAGCCCAAATCTAAAATAACTTCGTCCATTTCAAATGCTCCAATCTGCGTTGTGAGCCTCATCTCTTTTCCAGTTCTAGTATGACTCCCAATCTGGTGAACAGCACGCTGCAGTGTATTTGTCGAAGCAGATTGTTGACATTTATCCAATAGGTGTTGAAGTTCCCTAGTTGCTTTTTCATTACGCAACAACTTTAAGCAGTTTCTCAGGAAAGCATGGACACTACCTAGTGCATCCTCTTCATCAGGCCTTCCAGATGTAGTGGCCTGTTCTTACGCCAGGTTGTCTTGTCTTAGCACTTGCGATCTGATATCATTATGCGAAATTGCGACAGAACTTGAAGCTCTCGGATCTGAGAAATACTCTTGAGCTTGCTTGAATGCTTCTTTCTGCTTCTGGAGGTCAAGCGGGGCTGGTTTAATATTAGCGCGACGCACCCATTGCGTCACTTGCTTTCCAGTTCCCAAGTCTGGCACACGAGTGGTTGCTCCACTGCGCGTCACTATATTAACTGTAGGATCTAGTTCTCTTTTTTCTGCTCCAATCAACTGAATATTCTGATTGACCTGTGGCATCTTTGCTTGCACGTTAGCCATCAACTGAGGGCATTCTTCAATCACATGATCATAAGATTTAGAATATCTGCAGATGATGGTAGGATTTTGGCAATCCCTTGCAAAATGACCTTGTGCTCCGCAATTATAACAAGTGATCTGTCCTCTTCCACGACCAAAATTTGCTGCGCATCCGCGGCCCCTATAATTTCCTCCTCGGCCTTCGCGAGTTTGGTCATACTGTGGACCTGCTGTGGGTCCTTGTGCCTCTGACTGTACTCTATAAACATCATGTTTCCTTTCCATCATAAGATCATATGCTCTGCAATTATTCTCATCATGGCCTACTGATTTACAGAAATTGCAATATAGATTCTTTGGAGTTTGTACGTATTTCTGTAACAAGTGACATTCTTGTGGTCTATGACCTCTAGTTCTACAGATTTCACACCAAGGTCCCTGGGCCTGTGGTAAAGGGTTAGTTGCTCCAGTTGCAATATATTCTATGAAAACGGGACAATGGTCCTTTGAATGACCTTGCGCTTTACATTTTGTACACCAAATTTCTTCTTTAACTTCCTTGCCTTTCTTAATATCATGCACTTGCAAGGTTAAGTTTGCTAACTAGTTCTGCAACTACGCAACATCGTTGCTTGTTCCAGCAATTGGTGAAGCTTCTAGTTTCATAGCCATCTCTAGAGCTTGTTCCTGTGTAGTGAGATTCTGTTGCATAAGAGGAAGTCTAATGTGTGGAAGCAGCGTAGCAATGAACCATTCCTTATGCTGCTGCGGTGCAAACTCAAAGCTTACTTGATCTATCAAGGCTTTGAACTTCTGGTCAAAGTCCCATACTGACTCTGTAGGTAACTGTTTTATGTCTTTGAGCTCTGTTATACACTGTGATTCTGATTTAGGTTTCTTGAATTCTCGAATCATAGCATTTCTTACATCAGCAAGCGTCCTATTCTGTGCTGCTGAGTATTTCATGAACCAAGTTAAGGCTCTTTCTCTTAGTGTGGTTGCTAACTGAAGCAGTTTAACAGCATCATCATTAATTTGCTTAATTGTCCAAATGGCTTCACATATGAACCAGTGTTGCTCAGGGTCTTCTAGCCCTATTCCTCTAAAAGTTGGTAACTTCATGTCATCACCCATCCTTCTTGCGCTAGGTTGAGGTGGAGGTGCTGTAGCAGTGCCTCCGGGATGGTTAAACAAAGGTGGTGCTGAGGTACTAGAAGTATCGTGCGGGCTACTAGAAGGTGTTACTACGGGGTTATACTGAGCCCCGTCTGGCTTTCGCAGTGTAAAAGGGTGGTAAGGGATATGAGCACTCCCTTGTCTCTCTATATGGCTTGCTCTAGGAACTTGACTATCTTCTGGGCTAGACTCAAAAGAATGCCGGTCAAGGCCTACTTTATACCGTTTTCCACTACGAGTGCAACCAATAAGTTCAGGGTCACTATCAGAATCTGCGGACATTACTTGTCTATGCTACTCATCGGAAGCTATGTATAGTTTGCCTTTTTTATACAGAAGCATTTTAATCCATAAGTTCAGAGAATTTAAGAACTTACCTCTGTTTGCTTGGAAGAAACTCCTCTCAGTTGCGCTGAAACTCTTTCTCGTATCTACTGCAAACTCGGTGATGAAGCCTTCCAGCAGACTTTTCAACCAAAAGTCTACTGCGCGGGACACAGAATTATCTACCCGCTTCAAAATACTGACTAGCTCAGGCGTCCAAGCGACGGGTCGATCAACATGCATGGTGGGTCTAGTATCTGCTAACTTAGCTACCCACACATGCAATTCTAGTGCAAACATGACAAAGAAAATTTCGTGAAGGTCAGTATAAATATACTTCTGCAACCAGTCTTCTGTCTGAAGCCTAGAGCTTCTATTTTCTCGTTCAGCGAACTCTCTAGCCTTTAAATCAAAACAGTCTTGAATTTCTTTAGCTGTAGGATTCAAGTAACACATTTGTTGGCTGAGCAAGTCTCAAGGCAACAGAACCATTTGTTGGCTCCAGCAGTATTTCACACGTCGCCGGAATAACAAGTCTCAAGGCAACGAGAGGTAAGGAAACAGAACCATTTGTTGGGTCCTTTTAAGGCGCTAAAGATAACAGAAGGAGGAGCAGTTCAGCTTGCGAAGCTTAATGGAGAATTGCTACCTACAATGATCAACATGAGTCGGATCAAGCTTTATCGTGACGGCCACTCCGCCCTGTCGACTTAATATATTGCTAAAGAAGTGCAGATGCCCACTGTAGTTGAAAGAGGCATCGCATTATCACAGTCTACACGGAAGTTGCGAGACACTTTCAGTCTCTGGCTTCCCGCACAGTTCCTTGAAACATCCGCGCATATCAATAAAGTTTGTTTTGAGTGACCTTATTTTTAAGCTCTTGCGAAGTTTTTCCCCAGTCGTCGAACCGTCGCTCTTGCGGAGTTCCCTGTGTCAAGTTGCCGCTTGAGGAGTTCTCGTTGTGGACCCCCCTATATGCACAGTTACCTATGCTGAAATGACCCGCCGAAAAATTTGAATTACAGTAGTCCTATAGCCGCTTTGAATATTAATGACGGATAAGTTCGCCATTTAATTGTATCCGCTCTGACAGAGTCAGCTTGATCTCCCTAAGATTTGCATTTATGTCATGTTCCGAAAAGCTTTAGCTTCTCCCGGAAGGCTGTCAGAGCCCGTCCATCACAATTAATGCACCGCAGAGGCGCGGGGGTTAGGGGTCTTGTCAACTCATGCATAGGAATCTACGGCTAGTAACCCCACTTGCCCGCATTTACTATCGCCTTTAGCTATAAATACCCCGCACTTGTATATTTTCGGGTTACTTTTCTCAAGTTGCATAGTCTTGTTTGAGAATCTAAGTCATTGTTTTCAGAGCCGTGTTGTGCTGACTGCTTCCTTTGTTTTCAGCGTTCGTATCCTACGCTGTTCCACCATTTGTCTGTTCAAGCCCTCGTTGTCTATACCGGTTCACGACGGAGAACCTCTCCACTGAATAAATTGTTCGTCAATTTAAGCGCAGAGGCTTAGATTTCGGCATGACTACCCCGGTGACGACCTTGGCTTACACGCACCCTGGTTGGACTGATCCCAGGCAATCTCCGAGAACAAGGACGTCTCAGCCGCAGCAGTCGAATGAGCCCGTTCCAGAGTCGTTGGCCACTATGGTGAATTACATTCCGCCGCAACCAGATGATGCACCAGAGGTGCATATTCCGAAGAATGCAAAGTATCCGATTCCGCTGCCTCCACTGCCGGAAGGTGTGCGACAAGAAGGGTCCCTGCTTGGACACCTTCCACTTGTCAAGTTTTCTGATTTCAATTTGGGCGACTACATAACATATCCTCAGTTCGCGCCAGATCGCTATTTGACGGTAGTCCACAATCCCACCAGAAAGGTTGATGAATTCGTCCCGAAGGAATTTGCAGCAAATTTAGAGAAACCAGGACTGTTGAACTTGTTGAAGCTACCGCACTTCAGGCGTAGCAATGAAGTCAATGCAGTTGTTAAGGCACTGTTATCCTGCGTTCATGGTGGTTACCTTTGGCTGGGGAGGCCAATCGATTTAAATGTCGACTTGATTCATCGTATTACCGGCCTATCTAAGGTTGGTAAGGACCCTAATATTCATTTTGTTGGAAAGGACAAAGACAGAAAGTTAGCTGCACAATTGGTGCAGAAATACAAATTGACAAGAGGAGGTCAGGCTTATGACCTCACTATAGTTGAGGATGAAGCACTTAGATTTACAGGCAGTCTGCTTGCAGGCAGACTTCTCACAAAGTGCAGACCTAAATAAGTTATTGGAGCTGTCGTGGAGCTAGCTATCGCAGCTGCGGAGGGAGAGCAGTACAACTGGTCTCTCTTCCTCCTCAATTCTTTCTTGGAAGACTGCCGGAACATCCAAGACAACCCCGGTCAGTTGTTCCATTTTTCTTGGCTTTTAATTTTATGCGCCTTGGTCGGGTGGAAGGAGCCCCCGAACACTCAATTCCTTCCACGCCGTGCAGGCGAGGTTGCAGGCATGCGCTATGTAAACCTCTGGGATTCTAGTAATCCCGCGAAGCACAAGATGAACCGCGCTGTATTTTGTGAATACTACCATCTCCTCAAAGATACCATTCAGGAAATGCCGAGGCTAAGTGAGGAGACGGCAAAACTATATGAAGGGAAGTTGGTTTTTTCTGCCAACTTGCATGAAATTTACCTCTGCCCTTGCGCCATTCAAGACGAATGGGTCACAGGCCTTTACAGGATGACTACCGAAGATGTTGAAGAAACTATCAAGTCTTGGTCGGATGAATGGAGGGAGGCTGCCGAAATCGCATCTGCGATGCTACCTCCTACTGCGCAACAGAAGGATAAGGGCAAGGAAGCCCCTGAGCAAAGAAGTGATGAAGGTTCGACAGAACCAACAGCCAAGAAGCAGAAGGTGTCGCATCCCTCTGAGACCATTGCCTTGGGGATCGACCAGTACTTAAAGGAGAAATTTCGCGAGCTGCGGACTGCACATGCTCACATCAGAAGTGCTCTGGACCTACAGTTTATGGAGTTAAAAGGTCTCGCAGGAAGAGTTGCACAGACCCATGCGCTAGCATCTACTTCGCAGGCGCCGCAAGCAACCACAAGTACCGAGCGAGTTGAAGTACTTGCAAAGAGGCATACTGTCGTGCACATTCCGCCTACAAGCATGACACTTCTGGATCCTTTGGCTGCACTGCGGGTAAGCGCAGTTGGCCCCATTGAAGTAAATTTGTGTTTGATTTCGATAGAAACCTTGCAGCTAGTGCAAGAGAAAGTCTCTGTTGATTTGAGAGCTAGAGAGCTCTCCACATTCCATGCAAACCAAAGACTCCAATCGTAGGAGATAGAGCTAAAGACAGGCTATAAGAACATCTCTGAGAATCTTGCACTTTATGAGGCACAAGACACTGGGATAAGAAATGTAGTTGATGAAATCGCCCAGGAGTTGCCGGCCTGCGAGATTCAACCAGACCTTCCTCTGCTTGAAAAAGTTCAAATTATTGGTGGAAGGGTGAAAGCCCTAGAGTAGGAAATAGTTGTTATGGCAGAAGACCATAGAACGCAGATCGCCGAGTTGGAAGCTCGTGTTGCAGCGCATTCTACAGATGATAGGCATGAATAATTTGAAGCGCTATGCAGAACTTCCACACAAATGAAGAGCAGAGCAGATGAAGCCGAGAACCTGATGACCCAAGCTATGGAGGCTTGGGCTAAGCTTGAGAAGCTCCCTTTCAAAGTCGGTCTTTTGGAACAGGTACAATCCGCAGAACAGTCCCTAACTGTTCTGAATGAAGAAGCTAAGGCCTTAGAAGGCTTAGCAAAAGTGAGGAAAATGAGTGAAGTGCGCAGAGTACAACAGCAACTGCACAAGCTCAGAAATGAAGATGCTAAACTCACCAACAGCATTCAACCATTTATGGATGAGTATGTTGAACTTGCTGCCCAAGTCGAGGCAAAGATCAAAGAAATTGCAGAATCTCAACAGGTGGTTGATGGCATAACTAAAGAGGAAGCCACTGCATAAATGGTGCAGACAGCTGTGGAGTGTGTCGATGAAATGGACTCCGCTATTGCGCAGTGGAAGAAAACATTTGCTAAGACCCAGGCAAAGGCAGATGCGCAAGTAAAGCGACCACACGCTAGTGCGAGTGGCTCGAGGACGAGCCACAAGTAAGTGTTAGGGGCCTGTTGGAGCCTAGGCCGCAGCTATGGTAAAGCTGCGAATTTTGAGGAAAAAGCACAAGTGTTGAAGGGAAAGTGCTAATTTTGAATAAGCACCAATTTGTGGGCAGAAGTAAACGGTGCGCAGTATGGTGCCATATGGACGAGCTCAATGCAGATTATGAACCGAAAATTGCGGAGCTCGCGCGCACACATCAAAGGAGAATGAACGTGGCCGAGTAGAAAGCTCAGCTACCACAATAAATAAAGCAACGAAAGAGAGGGCTCAGCTACCCTCATTAAGGCTAAGTACAGAAGTTATGGTTGCTCTGATCAAGGAAGAGCAACGGACCAAAGCATTGAAGGCGAAGGACAAGGAGAAGTGAATGATGAAGCGGCACCCATGCCTGCAATCTGCGCCGAAAATCACGGAGCCTGCAGGAAGCGACGCCGTGACTGCAAGCGGCGCCTACAGTACACCTAGCCATGACCGCGGTTAGGGTTTTTGGGGATTACTGCTGGGAAAGCCCCACATTTTTGTAAAGGTGCGACCGTCAAGGCCACCTATATATATGTATAATTGATAAGGGAGAAGGGTTGGTTGTTGATTGTTTTCTATTGTGTTGTTAGAAGACAAGAGTTAGAACTGGATAGCTGTGAAGCTAATCCCCGAGTTGCAGACAGTCTGAGTTGATGTCTGAACTATTGTAATCTCTGAAGAGGAAGAGACTAGATCGAGAGAAGGGCTCCCAGCTGTGTGCGTGGAGTTTCCTGGAAAGATCTAAGGCTGCAGCTGTGTGCGCAGCAGGACTGTAATTTCAATCCTTGAGATTAATATAAGATACACTTCCCGTGGACGTGGTTTCCCCGTGGAGGTGACTACATAATTCTTGTTGTTATGATGTTGTGTTGCGTGAATGCATGTTTTAGTTTACTATCTGTGTTTACATGAATGTTTCATTGTCTTTCGGAATGAGTATATAAAGCAAGTCCTGGAAACTCCCTTAGAAGTTATATTCGCACACTATCGAAGGAGTCGATAGGAGCACCATCGCCGCAGCGCTTAGGAATGCATTACTGCGCTGGGCGCGCAAGCAGGAACGATACATAGAGTATAGACGCAGAGGGTACTTACCTTGTGCGCAGGAGTGGAGATACCATGCAGCTAGGCTGTCAAGCGAGAGTTTCAGCGCAGTTGCAATGAGAGGTCTGCGGAAGAATAAGACGTTCCGCTTTGAGGAATCATCAAGGAAGAAAGGGAGAGGATTACAATCTCCACGTCGCCTAGGTTAAGGAAACCTGATTCCTTATTCCCCCCATAGCCACTTCGGGTGATACCTCGAGCTGCTGCGCAGCTCATTGCTGAGAGGGCCAGTGCACCAAGGGGTTTTGTTGCTGCGCTTCATTAAAACCCGGGTCTGTCCAAAAAGCAGCCAACAATACCTTTCACCATCTTCTGCAATCCAGGTAACACTTTGAAATGGAGATGACTAAATCTTCTATACCACAGGTCACATAGACTAATTGTTTCATGGATCATGGCTTGAATAATATTTCCACGAACTTTGTAGAGGCCTCCCTCTCTAACTCCAATCACTGATGCAGAGTTCAAGTCTTCATGCTTAGGCCAAAGGATCACTTTCTTGTCCATAAAGATAATTCTGAATCCTTTATATTGGATCGAATAGGTGGTATTATCTCCAAGCTCCACCTTACAGGAAAACTTATTTTCCTTCATATCTGTGATAGCGCTCATATATCCAATCATGTCCTTGGATGCACCACTATCCACCAACCATGTCTCAACACTAGTAGTAATGGATTTAGATAGGGATAAGGCAAGCAAGTACTCCTTCCTTGTCTCTTGATCATCGAATGAATTCTTTCTTGTAGTTTCATCTTCTGTAGTAGTATAAGCATGAAACCTACCCTTGAAATTTCCTCTTTGCTTTGCATGACATTCTCTTGCATAGTGAACCTTCTTATTGCAATTGAAGCATTTGACTTTAGACTTATCAAATTTCTTGTTATAATCATTTTCCTTTTGATGAGAGAATTTCTTGTGATATTTCTTACCTCTCTTCATCCGTGCCACAAGACCAAGGTTCTCTTCTTTGGAGGAAACGTATTTGCTCTAGATTCATCCTTCTTCTTGTAGGAAATCATGCCACAGTCTCTCAAAATTTGGTTTCACTTCTCGACCATTTACTACAGCCAAGAATGTCTCCCATGAATATGCAAGGCCATCAACAACAGTCTGTATGAGATCATCATTATTGACCGTCACACCAATGCTCATGAGTTTATCTCTTACTTGAGAGATATTTGTGGAGAAGGAAGCCACAGCTTTGTCCTTTTCCATCTTCAAATTTCGAAGATTGTTCTTCAATGCTCTCTTTTGACTGGGCACCTTCTTCTCATAAATATTTTTCAAAGTGTTGAAGCATTCCTTTGAGGTCTTCAATGCAGTATTCAGAGGCATCAAGTTGTCTTTCATGGAATCATAAATGATTCTCTTTGATTTGGATTGATTCTTCTTTAAAGTAATGCGCCATGAATTAGAAGTAGGCTCTTCAATAACACTAGATACATATCCATCCAAATCATGCTCTTCCAGGATATTCAAGATCTTGTCCTTCCAAGTATTGAAGTTCGAAGTTTTGTCAAGACGGTATTTAAATATCACCGAGATTGAGGTCATTGTTCTTCAAGTACTGTGCTCACTCAGGATCTACGTAGGCTCAATATTGATTGTTGAACTTAGCTATTTCATGACCTAAGCTCTAATACCATGTTAATATTTTATCTTTAATTCGGAGCTGCAATAGTACTTGAAATCAAATAACAATCATACACATAATCAATCACATTCAACACATGAATTTACCCTGGGGAAACCCTCTATGACTTGAGGGATAAAACCCCAGCAAAACCTTCCTTAGTATATTGATAGATAGCAGAGAATGTATTTTACATCAAGCACCCCCAGTGCAATTACAGAGCAAGAGAAAGATAAAGAAGATAGACTCAAAATAATAGCCTACACAAAGAAAAGTGCATTTCCTTCAAGAGAGAAGAGAATTCGCTTCACACTGAATTCAACAATCATGTATAATATATTTATACATTATTCTTTGCATCGGCTTCTATTTTCATCTTCTGACTTCAAGATGTACTCACCCTCCATATGGATGCATCAATATTGCATGAAGAAGTGCGCCCCACTTCTCATGAAGTGCATTAACTCACTGAACTGACTCTTAGGATGAACTCACCCCTAACTCAAAGCTTTCCCACTTAGTTAGGTGGCTAACTTAAGTGTCGTCATGCAAGTGTTGCAACTCAAGTGTCATCTTTTAGGTTAACATAAGTGTCATCATGCAATAACACATAGTTAACTAGATATTCTTTGTTACCACTTAGTTAATTCTTTTAATTGATTCTTTCTTGTTAACACCACTGTAGTGATCAATTCAAGTTCTCCTTTGATTTACTGAAGTTTAACAATTCAAATTCTCTCTTAATTAATTATTTTATGTGCAATTCGAATTCTCTCATATATTATCACATCTTATCTTTATCTCTTGTCATATTTTCATGGTCCACATGTGCCAACTTAATTATCATATCAAATATACTAAGGATATTTTCCCAATGACATGATCATATTTTTATACTATCATTCCAAGTGGTTATATGCTAAAGTAATGCACTCTAGAGGTGGCCAATCTCTAGAGGAGACTTAATAGCTCAATCACAGCTAATAGTACATCACACACCATACATGCTTCGACATACAAATCATCACCTCAACACATGAGGATCTGTCTTGACACATAAGACCTTAGCCTTGACTAGCAAGACTATACAAAATCATCACTTTGATATACAAATTGCTTGCCTCAACACATGAAGCTTATCCATTCTTGAGTCCAACTCAAGATTCTTCTCCAAGTTTCATGAGTCCAACTCAGGATCCTATAAGGAACTACCTCGACACACGGAACTACCTCGACACACGAGGCTCGATCTTGACACACAAGATTGACCTAGAGAATGACTCATGATGTTGTAACTTTAACAAATATGACACTTGGTATCTAACAAGTTTGATTGGAGGAAGTAGGTTTTGATAAAAACATGTTTCAGGGGTACCAAGAAAATATGCCTGAACTAATTACTAGAGGATCAAAGAGGTTCTTGCATGTGGAAACATTGTGAAACAATGGTTCCTTTGATTCATTCAAAACTAGCATGGGTTCTAGGGAATGATAAGCTAATTTGGATATGGGACAATTGATATAACGGAAAATCCTCCCATTGGTATAATTCAAGTTATGATAGGTATTCAACAATGGATGGAACATCAAGGATTTGGTTTCATATTTTGACATATCCCAGTGGTATGAGGTCTCTCACTAGATAGGATGGGTTCCTCTTTCTCCTCTAGGCCACCACCACCTTAAGTGCCAATTCTATTATTTCTTCTTCGTGGATGCACCCTTGTGGACAAATCTATTCCATATTATAGAGGATGAGGATCAAATTAAGGTATTTTTTAATGGTGAAATTTTTCCAATTGGTTATTTTTTGGCCTTTTTTTCAAAAAATATATTCACCAATTGGTCATTTTCACTTTAAAAATCACTTTTTTTTTACAAAAAATATGCTTATATTGATAATATTCACCAAAATTTAAATTTTTTAATAGTAAATTGTATTCTTTCTATTGAATATTCACCTACATATCTATATCTATGATTTTTTCAATCCAAAATAATCACCTAGAATACTATACTTAGGCATAATATTTGAATCCTTAAAAAGTACCCTGGATCAAAGGACAATGAACACATGATCAAAGATGGATATGTTGATCAAACCAAGAACCTAACTCTTCCAACTAAATATAGAATATGGAAGCATATTTGGAATGGGGACAAGTTTCCCAAAGTCAATACCTTCTAGTAGATAATGATGCATAAATGTTTGCTTACTACCAAAAATATTCATATGCATGGAATACAAGGGTCATCTATTTGTGTCTTGTGCAAAAAGGTAGTGGAGGCCCAATGCCATATTTTATTTGATTACCCCTTTTACTAAACAAATCTAGAATGCTACCTTTATGTAAATTGAACACATAATGGATCTACAATTTCTTGGAAGGATATGTTCACTATTTGGCATAAAAAACACAAAGGGACTTTCCAAAACAAACTTGGCCTCAAAATATTTGGCAAGCCATATAAAATATGTTTGTTGGAAAGTCTGCTTGGTTAGAGACAAAGCCATCTTTCAATAGGAAAGAATAAATCCAATATCCATCATTCCTAAAGATCGGGGAATTTTGATCAAAGATATCAAGGTCAAGGTAGTCAAAGGCCATACTATCCTTCTTCTAGAGCACAGAAAGAAAGACTAATCAAGAAATTTTTAATTGGGGGATTTGAACAACCAAAAAATAACCCTGAGCAGCAAAATCAAAGGCCTAGTTGGCATATTTGAATGGGGAAAGAAGAATTCAAAGGGTGGCAACTCTTGCAACAAAATACATATCCTCTTTTTTTACAGTGCTTCAAAGGGAAACCCAAGGGTGGCAGGGTCAGGGGGGTCCTTTATGATCCCGATGGAAATAAGAAAGCAACTTATGAATGGGGATCAAGTGAAGTAACCAAGAACTCAGTGAATACCCTCTCATTATTTCAGGGTCTAAAAACATTGGACTCGAGCCACATTCAGAAATTTATTAATCATAGGAGACTCAACCATTGTTATAAGAAAAATGAGCAATTCAACCATTGTATATAACCACAAATCAAATAGAATCATACTCATAATTCACAAAGGAACCTATCTTTTTTATTATGTGGATTACTACCATGTCCTTAGGGAGCATAATAGAGAGTCAGTGAACTAGCCAACTTAGCTTCAATATTGGATTTATATGGTTCTAAAGGACCAGAAGGGGGTCAATTTCCATTTCGTAATTATCCAAGTTGACCATGACCAAACTTTCCATGCCCTCCACATATCTCACCAAAGGACGGAAAGAAATACTTAATGTCAAGCAAGATTCAATGGATATCACCTCCATTGTCCTTCCACATAATCTTGTGTTAATGATAAGCATGCCTCCTCAAATACCTTTGATTAAAGTGGGGCTCGCAAGTGGGATTATGGCTATCTCTAGGGTTTCCCTGATAGTTGAAGAAAGGACTAAAAATTTAATCTGACCCGACCTCATCTATACCTAGGTATTTTAGTAAGCCTCACCCTCCTCAAGTATTCACTAGCAATTAATATATGAGGTAATAACAAAACTGTGAAGAATGTTTTGTAAATTGATAAAGCATCTGAGTGGCATTGTTGGGTAATCAAAGTCATAAAAGTTGATGTTTTTTCAAGGACCTTGATCCTCATTTCTTTGAATTCACATTCAAGCATTGAGAATTATATGTCATTGGTTCTCTAGTCAATGTATTTGTGTCAAATATTGTCCCCTATTTCATCCAATTGGAATCATGGCTTCGAGGTTGGGGGAGTGATTTGGCTAGTTTAAAATTTTAAGTAGTCTAATCGAGACATATTATTGGATTTCATAGTTTGGCATCATCATGGAATGGGCAATAGTGGCCATCAACACCTAATAAATTGCCCCATCTATGAAAATTCTGAGACTCATAAGGTATTGAGGAGACACAAGGACCTCATTTCAAGAAAAATAACTTCTATCTTCTCAGCCACCACCCAAATGCATCGTCATGAAGAAGCTCATAATACTAAACATGTTATCATTATTGAATCCTTAATGCATCAAAAGAGTCAAATACAAGATTGGAAGCAGAATGCAATCGACTCTACCAATTGTATACAAATCTAAACAAGGAAACTCCATCTGCTACATCCAACATCAAAATGTCTCTTGTATTAGGTCTTGGAGAGTGCAAGGAAGAAGAAACAGTTCACCAAATGACTGTTAATGTGGAAATGGAAAACCAAGAATCTCATCTTTCATGCATTATAAAGTACAAAGCAATCAAGTTTTTCCATAAAGACCTATTTTTTGTATGCATTACAAAATAGGCATGATACTAAGAGTCTATCTCTAAATTTATACTAGTCGAAGTTTTTGGATGTCCTCAATGAATTTTTTAAAATTTTGTAAATATAGTATTCAAAATCAAGAGAAAATGATGAATAATAATCTTTGTGATGTTCCACATTTTGTATTACCATACTAACCAATACGATTACAACTAAATAATAATACAAATAATGATTATTTTCATAAATAAATAAAAATATCAAAAAGAAAAAGAAAAAATATTTAATTAATAGTATTATTAATTTCATTGATTCATATCTTTATACATTGTATTCATATTACATTTCTAATAAAATATTAAAATCCTTAACATAAAACATCTTAACATAATCATTCAAAAAACCATATGAATGTAATCAATAGAATAATATCAGTTACCCATGTTATTCAAGGTTTTGGTTCCATAGATTCATTGATGAGGAATGTTGTGCACTAACTTGATAAAAGTTGGATTTGTTAAGAAATAATTTGACTCCATCCAATTGTCTTCATATTCATGTTATCTTTGGACTTTGAGCAGTTTTTTCCTTCATAACGTGTACGATATTATTTTTATCATATTTATAAATCATATAAAAAATCTATATATCAAGAAAAGTACATGTAAATATGTTACATTTACAAATTTACGAATAATAAAAAAATAACTTTATATATATATATATATATATATATCTTACAGAACAATATTAGAAAAGTGATTTTTGAACTAAATTAATTTTAACTTCAAATATAACAGAAATATAAAAATGTATATAATATGTCAAAAACATTATGAACTTTACGGTGAGACAGACTTGACATAAACGACTATCAAATTTATGAACTTCATAGCGAAATAGACCTAAAACATTGATTAAATAGTGTGGAAAAAAAATATTTTCTATTACATTTTTTATTCTATGAAATATTTTTTATAATTTTCAAAGCCATAACTTATTAACTCGTAAACATTAAAAAGAAAGAGAGAAATTTTGATCTTGGACATTAAGTATAAAATTTAAAAAATTACTTGGTTTGCTTTTGAATTTATTTATGTTTTTGAAAAGCTTAAAGAGAAATATTTACATATCATTATGGTTCTAATTAGTGAAAATGTAAGAAAGATGACAAACTTTCAACCTGCAACAGTTAGGAATTTTCTAATGCCCTATTTCACTATGGAGTTTGTGAGAGTTCATTCTTGTTTTAGCAATGTTGATTTTCTTCTTTATACTAGTTAAAGAGACACTTTTTATATTCTAGTTTAGGGTTAACCAGCTCTTTGTAGTGTCTTGATTTTCTCTTAATCTATAATTCTTTATCGCACCATAGTTTATCCATAAATTTAGATGTAATAATAATTTTAATATTATCAATATCTACAAATGTGAACTCTTCCTCTACTGTCCAATGATCTACCCAAGACTTGACATCTTAATGCCAACTCCGTTTGAGCCATAGGTGGTTTTTATTAGAGTTTGAAGCAATTTTAGGAAGCCTCTTGTATTCTATGTGCTATAGTGTGTTCCAAGATATTTGCATGAAGTTACTTCCTCCAAGTTATTATTGTCATATATGAAATTAGTGAAAGTGATCCTTTTGGATTTCATTATCATAACCTTTGTTTTGTCAATGTTAACAATCATACCCATACTAGAGCATAAATCCTTGAACATTAATAACTACTTGTCGAGATCATAGGGAACTTGCCATAAGAGAAATATCATCAACGTAAAGAAGAAGGATGATGAATATTCTAGTTAAATTTGTGTTGGCATAACTTCACTCATGATCTAACATGGAACCTTAAGTCTATGGGAAGTCATGATAATTTTAAGAGAGGATTTGGAGTGTCCCAAATTCCTATTTATTATTATCATTTTGGTCTCTATCCCCAATAATAGTGTTTCTATTTGTTCTATTTTAAATTTAACAAGCTCTATTGCTTATATGCATTGCAAAGTAAACTTATACTAAGTATCTATTTCCAACTTTATATTAATAGAAATTTTTGGATATCTTCTGTGAAAAATTATGAAAAATTGTCTTAAATTTTGTAAATCAAACTTTAAAAGTCAGGAACAAATATTAGAATAAAAAACTTTATGATAACCCACATTTTGTATTAACATAAAGCTCTATTGTTTATATGTATTGCAAAGTAAACTTTTCCTTTTTTGTAAGTTGCAGGCATAAATTTAATTAACATAAGCAGAATATGCATTGTGAGCAATAGAGTTTGTTGCAGATTGGGGAGGCCTCAGATAATGAAGCCACTATCCCAATTGCTCAAAAAGACTAAAGTGACTAACATAATACAAAATGAAGACCCTGTGAATATGGTCTTCCCATGAAAAAATTGGGACTTTCTGCAAAAATAAATACTGATAATGTCTGATAGAACTATAAACTAAACCATACAAAATATACTAACAGAGAAGCTGATAGTCACAGAGATGACTAGGGGCTACGGTCTTCCCATTAGCGTTTTGCAGGCATGTTCTCTGGTTCTTCAAGGATGGGACAAGCTATATAGAAATCCTCAAAGGTGCTCGGAGGGGGCAGAGTTGGAGAGGGTGACCCTGGAGAACGCGTGTCATCAGAAGCAGCGCCACGCACAGCATCATAGGCAGCATCACGAACAACATCACTGGCCGCGTCACGAACAGCATCACAGGCGGGGGTTGCAAAGGTTGAACCTTTGTTCTTCTTGACCTTGGAGAGTTTCTTTGCAGACCCAGTGGCTGTGGCTTCAACAGCTTTAGTCTCCTTGTTATTCTACTTGACAGGTTCAGAATTGTTTCCCAGGGAGAAGATGTCCCAAGTCATACTGGCATCTAGCATGTTAGAGTCATCTGCTGCCTCTTTTAGACTAGCATTGATGTTCTTGACAATACTGTAGTTGGCTTCCCAACTAGCTTCCATTTCCTCAATGAGGTTGCTCGTCATGTTCTTGAGAAACTAGTAATGATTAATGGTGCCTCCGTTGCTACCAGAGGCAAGGAGAGCCGCCACCTTAAGAGCCTCCCACCCATCGATAAGGCTACAAGTTCGTGCATAGATTCTTGGGGCATAACCATCCATGACCGACCAATCCATGGCGACCTTGGGCCTATGGCTGGAACTTTTCCTGTCGTTTCCCTGACGAGAGACCTCCCTATTGCGAATTTTCATGGCTCTGGTAATCGTAGAGTAAGCCACCCTAGAGATTTCAAGCACTACGCAATAATTCTCAGAGAGAAGCCTGAACTCGGCGGTAGAAGCGGAATGCATGTCGGCAGGGTGTTTTAAAGAGTCGAGGCCATTAATGTTACAGTCTGTTGACCTCGTAGAAGGTGGCATAATTGATTGCAGGACATAGTTTCCAAGGGAGGACGTCATTCTATACACGCGAGAGTGGATCATCACCATTCCCTTCGTCCCGTGATATTAAATACGCGCCGGCGCTCAAGGTGGTGGAGTGATCATCGGTCCTGGTGGACAGATGTGCAGTTGTGATCGTCTCGTCCACCGGTTCATGCATGTGAAGGGTCGGCCCAACGTTGCCACGTGCAGCAGTGCAAGGTGGCAGTTGTTCTTGGTTGGCATTGTACACGGTGTCGGGAAGAGGAGCACCTGCATCCGGGTCATTGCAAAGTAAACTTATACTGGATATCTATTTCCCAAAAAAACTTTATGATAACCCACATTTTGTATTAACATAAAGCTCTATGGTTTATATGCATTGCAAAGTAAACTTATGTTAGGTATCTATTTCCAACTTTATATTAATAAAAAAATTTGGATATCTTCTATGAAAAATTATGAAAAATTGTCTTAAATTTTGTAAATCAAACTTTAAAAGTCATGAACAAATATTAGAATAAAAAACTTTATGATAACCCACATTTTGTGTTAACATATTGTCCGATACAAATGCATCCAATTTCTAATACATAATATAATTGTTTTCATGAAAAATAAATAATAAAAACATCTAATTAACAGTATGATAAGTGCTAAATCAAATCATCAAACCATTATTTAGAAAATTTAAAAACTAAATGATACAATATTTTCTATAACAACTTTCAATATGATTTTAGAAAGAAGTGATTATCATATTTATATACATTTTATTGACATAGTATTTATAATAAATTATAATAAAATGTTAAAACTATTAACATAAATTATATTTATATAGTATTTATAATAAAATGTTAAAATTATTAATATAAATCATTTTAAAATAGTTATTGAAAAAACCTCACGAGGCATAAAATAGATAGTAAATAGGTGTATTGTTGTAAAGTCAAAACTATGTAGATACAAGTTTTAAAAAATTATTGAAAAAAAAAAATCAAATATAATTAATTATTTATATGAATGAAGGATTTGATTTCATAAATTCATTGCTAAAGAATGTTGTGTAATAAAACCAACATAGATCCATCTTAAACTCGGATCTATTAAGCACAAAGAGGGATCTAATTTTTTGAGGTGTATTTTTTTTTTTTTTTTAAACTCAAGAAATTTGATCTCCCTCTTGGTTGATAGATCCAGGTTTATGTTTTAATTTTTTTACTTTATAGATGGACATCGATTTTTTAATTAATTTTTATAATTTTTTATTTATGAGTCGACATAATTCTTTTTTATTACTTTTCATAATTTTTTATTTAATGAGCCGGGTTGTTAAGAAATACTTTTACTCCGTCAAGTTGCTTTTATGATCATGCATTACATTTTTAGGTTGTGGTATTTTTTGTTAGAATGTGTATGATGTCACTTTTACCACATTGATTTTTATATACAATAAAAAATAGTATATGTAAATATGTTTTATTTATAAAAATTATAAATAAGTAACACAAATAATTCAACATATGATAGAGAAATATTATAAAACGTATTTGGTAAACATTATTTATTCTACACTAGCGCATTAGTAAAACAATGATCCAAACGTAGTCTATGACAAATAATGAAACGAATCATAACAGGTTCGTGCAGTTGCAGGAGGTGCTCAACGAAATCCCGAGGAGCATGGTCGGTTGGAGTAGGGACAATAACGACCATTAACTATTAAACACTTCAAAAATATATAAAAATCAATACGGCTAAATTATGCTATTATAGTTATAATGATTAAAATTTATGGTTATAATGATTAAAATTATGTTATTATGGTTAAATGATTAAAAAAAATTCGGTATAACAAACAATACGACCAAATTATACTATTATGATTATAATGATTAAAAGACACCGTAAAGAATCGAACTTGTGCCCACTAGCTAATAAGACACTAAGTGGTTTCATCAAACCAAACTGCTCTATCCTATGCAAATAATATTTTATGTTATTTTAAAAAAACTAGTATTTTATGTTATTTTTATTTTTAAAAACTAACATCGTTGAAAGGATGATGGCCTAAGAATAAAATCAATTGGATATAATCTTTTACACAAGGAGGACCCACCCATCATGACGTCCCCTCCCCTATTTATAGTCCTTCAATAACAGCACACTTTAGAATCTAGTTGGGTCCAACGTGGCCTTTCATCTGCAGGGGAGTCGACCTTATGTTGACTCATGCTGGGTCCACGTAGGATACCCCACCATTACGGCGAGCCCACTCATATTGGTTTATCAAATCAAATTCTTTGTCGCTGACGTGGACATACCAAAAGTGATTGCCACGCGCCGCAAATTGAGGAACATAACGACCCCACGTGTCCTCTCTTCAAGTCGATTATAATTTGAGATATCAAGATAAGTATGTTTTTAGGAAAGGTTCAAGTTGACATAGCCACATCTCAAAAATCATAAAGACTATTATTTGGAGATATTAAAGTCAATTAATAAAGAGTACACCTTCGACTCTTACCAAAGTCAAAAAAATCAAGCAGTGGAAGAAGTACACCTATATTATTTGTGGCAATTTGCAGATTTGTGTGTTTTCTTTAATCAAAGTAGATAAATGTGGTGACTGTTTTATGAAAATAAAATAATGATTGCATAATAAAATAATAATAATATTTTATTTGAATGTTAATATTAAACTAAAAGTAAAAGGTGATATTGAAAGCAAAATCATTATCAAAATATTATAAAAAAAAATTACTATAATTTTAATCAATTAGAATTTTTAAATTATATTATATTAAATAAAAAAATCTACAGATTTTAATTGATGATTATGTTTCCACATTTTATTTTGAAATGTATTTTAAATATTAAAATATTATATAATTTAATGACGATCATGATTAAAAATATTGAACATTTTTATATTAAATTTGAAAAACAAATATTTAACATTTTCCCATAATAGAAAAAGGATAACAATATATGACTTTACAATGAACTCACGTACAAGAATTCTCTGATGTTGCAATCTAATGCTATGAGGAATCATCACAACAAATGTGTGAAGCTTTAGAAGATTAAAAGGTGATATGAAAGCAAAATCATTCTCAAAATATTATAAAAAATTTATTACAAAGACAAATCAATTTCAATTACAAATGTTCCAATTATATTATATTAATAAAAAATCTATAAATTATAATTGATGGTTATGTTTCTATATTTGATTTTGAAGTGTATTTTAAATATTAAAACATAGACATAATTTATGACAATCATAATGAGAAATATTTAGCACTTTTATATTGAATTTGAAAAATAAATATTTGTCATTTTCTCATAATAGGAAGAGGATAACAATGTATGACTTTACAATGAGTTAACCTACAATAATTCTCTCATCATAAACATGATTTGTACTTACGTGACAATGATAACTTATCCTCTTAGCCATCTAAACTAAACAAATAATTATCTTGAACATAATATTTATATACATAAAAATAATTATGGATAAATTATACTTGATAGATACAAGATACAAGAATATGAATTCTTCATCACAATTAATTATTCTGTGATTAAAATAAATAATTATATTTTAAACTATTTATATATTAATTAATTAATTTTTTTCAATATATATTTTTACTATATGATTATTATCTATCTTATGCATTAATTTTTTTTTTAGTTATATATATATATATATATTATTTTTAAGGTCGTAGCTTAGCCTAACACCAATTTGGTGTATGAGTGTTGTAAGGAAAGCTTCACGGTGATAACAAGCTAAGTGATTTTCCTGATGAGTGGGTATGGCTCACTGACAAATAAACAAAAGTAATTATTTCAATTTTTCCCTAGCTTCTACATGCATGATAAGCAAAAATGATTTTTGGGAAGAAAATAACGTGCACCTTATTAATGAAGTTTTTGCAACAACTTTGTCGATCTTGGATCCTTGTATTCCAATTCTTGCTCCTAAGTCTTGCAAACATACTTGCACACAAATACAGAATAAACCTTCATCATTCATTTAACAAATAATAATCATGCATAATGAAACTAATATATTAATTGATCCAAAAATACATAAAACATATCTCAAGGGGGGAAGTGAATTGATTTGTATTGATTACTAAGAAGAAGAAGATAGTACTTACAATCCTTTGGTTGTGTTTGTTTGCTTCCCTTCTCCGGAGTATGAGTTCCCTCCTTTTCCCTTAGCCTCAATGAAAAAGCTTTGAACAATGGAAGCGTTCTTCTCTCGTATATGCTACTACCCTTCAACCTTTAGTATAACCTTGTCCAACCTCTGTATCTTCCCCCCATAGGTTTCTTTTGTAGTTTTGAATTAGGTCTAATATGGGTGATAATTACAAAGTGAATGATTTACATGCATTACAAGTCCCTTCCATGCAAAATTTGAACCTCTGTTTAACTCATTGCATGCTTTTTACTATGGGTGTGGTCATGCCTTTAAGCTCAATGTCACCACCGATCTCCCTTCTCCTTAGGAAAAAAAGCAACCAATCTCCAATTAACTGTATATTTCACTATTTCTAAGTCAATTTTAGGTACATAAGGTGTCTTGATGTCCACAGTAAGCCTTTGTCATCAAGGGTGTTAAATATCATTATAACAGGTGCCCCCTAATGTGTGAGGTTCGAAGCGGAGCTTATGGTCAAAATACATTAAGTAAAATCATTCATAATTATAGCTGATGGGTTAAGGAGGAGACTACAGACTAAGGATCTAGAAAATATTTGCATACAACAACAAATATATCAAATATAAAATATATTCCCTAAGGTAGGCATACCCATGCTCAGCAGTAAACAACCATGGCCATGAAAAATACACAATGGATACATGTCAAAAGGTACATCAATAATGGAAAATGGCATTCTAAGGAGTGCAATGTTTGATAGTCTTCAAAGTAATTGAAACATGATAGGCATATCTTTCCCAACTTAGGAAATTAACATCAAAGAGGGATACTAATTTTGTTCCCAAGGTATTCAATCCAAAATCTCAATGATAGTACAAGTCTATTTCATGTGAATAAATGAACTGAATTCGAGCATGGTAGAACAACATATAATCACGGTCATTTATGTATAGTTATGACAAACACGAGGAAACCCATTGATAATGAAAATGGAATCCAAGGTACAAAGTAAAATCTAGCAAATGTGAATAAAGGAACTAATGTAGAACACTTGTAGAATCAATTGATCAAGGGTCATTAATGTATACACACTGTCGATTGCAAGGAAACCTGCCACTAATGACTACAAGTTCCAAGGTATTGTCAGGGTCCCTAAACCAACTTCCTGGAAAATGATTTGGTGTCTTTAGGAAGAGGTCCATCGGAAAGAGGGCATTAAGGCATCCCACATCAATTGACACAAAAAAATTCAAAAAAGAACCACCACTGTATGTTGACATAGGGAAAGCCGACATGATTGGTCAAGGATACCTTAGGAATGGTCAACACAGTTTTTTGTAACAAAATTCCTGTGAATATACAACACAACACATAATAGACCCAGGAAACACATGACTCAAGAAATAATAGACCAATGAAAATCCATTAATGCTAGATGCTTTGATGAAGTCTCCATAGTGATTGGAAGGATAACTAACCAGAGGAGTAAAACACATAATCACGGTACAACTTCTTAAGGAATATGTTATAAACCCAATTAAATGTGACTGGCACAAATAGGTTTTGTGTTCAACGGTAACAAAGGCTGATTGTTTCCATTTTAACTTTATGATGTAATACAAAATTTCCCTTTCCCCCCTCTTTTTGGATTTTTATCTTTTTTTATGTTTTTGACTTTTTCATTTTTATAAAATATTGAAAAAGAATAAAGAATGCTATAGTACAATGGAGGAAATGAGTGTCTCAAGGGTGTGGAACTACATTCCAAGGACATGGATTAGGCATATGGAAAGATAAGTGGAAAAAATGTATTGGGCCAGTTGTGTACAACCGTAAGGATGTCTACTCCAAGGATATAGGTCATTGAAACAAGAGCAAAGGTTAACATACAACAAGTAACAAAAGTGAAAGCAAAGATCAAGGAGGAAAAATTATCAACAAGTAACGATGTAGTAGGAACAAATGCACAAGCAGGTACGTAAACAAATGTGTAATGAAAAAATCAATAATTAGGTGGAAGCCCCATATGAAATGGTTAGAAAATAATGAAAGGAAAATATGAGGTTTCCAACATAGAGTCATGGCGACACTAAAAATAGGGCTTCTAGGCATACTCAAAACTCAACATGGGTGTTGAAAGGAAAATCAAGTGCTTATGTAAAGAAACCCATGGTATGTAATCCTTAACAAACATATTATGGTGTTGGTTGTGAGTATAGATGGAAAATTGTCGCAACATGATGGGATTGACCCTAGGGCATAAGGTCAACGGGATATCGAGTAAAAAATGCAAGGTGCATCAATCACTACATGTCGGTTGAGAAAAAATTAACCTTGGGTTAATATGTGGAACTATTTATGTGTTGTCAATCCTATAATAAAATTCAATCATGCAAACCTGTGATGATTAGAAAATGTGACCGAAATACTTCCTACAACCCAAAATATGGAAAAAATAAAAGGGTGAGTGCAATGTTTTTTACCCAAAAGATATAACACTAGATTATTTGAAATGGATCAATATATAATTTTTCATTTATTCGGTTTGAGGAATTGTCTTGTAGGGCCCATTTTAAGGGTAGATCTTACTTTTCAGATTTGGGGTAAAAAAACATCCAAAACCTTATGGGGCCATTTTGAGGGCTTAAATGGAATTTTTGGTATGAAACACATATAAGACAACAATTTTAAATGATACATAGTGATACCTTTCCAACAATGCAAGAATCGCCTCAATCAAAGTCCATGTGAGGAATTTATTCCTCCTACAAGTTGTCCCATCCAGTTGACCACCATAGTTCTGAGTGGATTCCATGTCAGCTCTCACTTATCACACATGTGGAGCTAGTCACGTGTGGGATTTGAAGAACATTCTAAAAGGTCCAAAACCCTAACCTTAAATAGGAATCTAGGCATGTACAAACCCTAAAATTTAAACCCTAAACAACTATAGAGATATGTTAAATACTAGGTTGTTAGGAAAAGAAGGGGTTCCATTTTCTATTGTATTGTTCCATAGCTGAGCAACAGTAAGGGGTGGATGTGAAGCATAATAGAGAGAGTAATAGATTTTTTAGAATTCATTTGGGCCATAGTGTCTAAGGTTACTCCATAACAAGTACCAATTTCCTTTTGTATTTGTAATCTACATAAAAGAGCAAGGCATAGTCCTCATTCCAGCTAGGTTTTTCCCTATAGGGATTTTCCCATGATAAATTCGATATTGAATGTGTGTGGATTGTGTATTTCATGTTCTGTCATTTCTCTTGCAGTCCTAAAAATAAACTAATCAAAAGTACCAGTGGTAATATCCGTTGTGTTGAAATGTTTTAGTGGAGTATCCATGACCGTTTATGGATCGTATGCATATAAGAGCCAGGTTATTTTGGTTTTTGTGGGTAATCATAGGATCCAGTAATTGGTAAAATAAAAGTCTTAAAACCCTTCCATGGTGTACGAGTCTATTCAAGGAGTGATGGATGATTATGAGCGATGATTGACAATACTGGAAATACAAGTAACGGTATCTCACATAACATGTCAATCCTCATGGTAGCTCTGGAGAGAAAGTTTGGACCTTTCAAAGATTTTGGAGGCCCTAAATTAGAACTCATATCAAAGAGGAAATCATAAGATAAAAACAAAGGCCATAAAATGATCGAATGAAAGAGATTGAGAAAGTACAACCGAGTTCTAGTTCGAGTACCCCTTTTGAGTCTCTATTCAAGATGGAAGCAAAATTCAACATCAAGTCGTATCAAGGTGATATCAATGATCTAAAACTAAATCATTGGTTGCAACACTTAGAGGTTTATTTTAGTATCCATTAAATAGTAGTGGAGCAAAATATCTCATTTTCCCAACTGAAGTTAGAGAGCCATGCATTATTCTGGTGGGAAAGCCACACAGAATCACTTAGGTTGGAGGGTGGTCCACTAGTAACTAAATGGGGGTAATTTAAAACCATCATCAAGTCCTAGTTTTACCCTATTGGGTATGTAGAGGACTAGTGGATCCATTGCCATTATTTCAGGAAAATGTGGGGACAGAGTGTGTAAGAATACACCATTGAGTTTAGGAAGATGACTGACATGTTGGGTATCTCACCCAAGAACCTAGATGTACTCCTCAAGTATCTAGGGAGTTTACACAATAACATACAAAGGTGAGTGATGCTCTTTGAGACTAGGTCAATTAATGAAGCTTGTGTAAAAGAAAAGGACCTGGAAACATAGGATAGAAGAAAGGACAACCAAGTAGTTCAAAACAAAAAGAGTGCAAAGATGCTTCCAAGGAGACTCGGAAGAAGAAATGGAAGGGAAAGGAGAAGACGACTACATCCATGGCACATCAGTGCAAGGATACAAAAAACCATTGGAACATTGATGGCCACACTAAAGGAAAGTATTGGATGTTACATCCTGAACTAAACCCCAAGAATCACAAGAAGAATACCAAGAAGAAGAACCTTCTATCCACAGATTCAAGCATGGAGTTAGAAAGTAGCTTAGAAGTGGACGAGAATATTATCTATACCACAGTGCAGAATGAGGTGAATCCAAGTATCCTTCACCTTAAGGAAGAGAAAGAGATGACGAAATTATTCCACATCAATATCCAAGTCAAGAAGACCAAGATCAACGCTTTATTCGATTTTGGTTCACAGGAAAACCTCATATCAAAGGATGTGGTACATAAGCTTGGATTGGAAGTACATGATCATCGCAATCCCTACCCATTGGAATGGGTAAATAAGGATGTATAACTCAGAGTCATGAAATAGTGCAAGATCAACTTTTCCATAAGTGCAAAGTATATTGATGAGGTGGAGATAGATGTAGTACCCTTGAATGTTTGTGGTGTAGTGTCTAGAACCCCATACATGTATGTGAGGGATGTGATATTCATGAAGATAGAAAGCCAATACCACTTGATCAAGGATGAGAAAACCTTCATCATCACTTTGCACAAAGGTAAATTGAAGATCTCTCTGGTAAGTGCTAACCAAGCAAAAAAGTTGATCAATTCAAGTAGAAAGTTTGTGTTGCTTTTCTTAAGACATAATCAGCAAGAATATGAATCAACAAAAGTGAAGGCATCTAGAGAGATGTACCAAAGAGAAAAAAACACTAGTTGGAGAACCTTCTGCAAGCATACAAAGAAGTGTTCAATGAGCCTAAGGGGATGCCTCCTAAGAGGGATGTGAAGCACAACATACAAATATTGTCAATTTCTCCATTGCTGAACATCAGACCGTACAGATAGTTTGTCATAAAAGAAGATGAAGTGAAGAAGTAGTTGCGGCAATTGTTGGAGTTTGTTGGAGTAGGGTGTGATCTTACCAAGCACCACATCTTGTGGGTCACCTATAATCATAGTACCCAAGAAGGATGGGACTTGGAGGATGTGCATCGACTGTAGAGAATTGGAAAATATCACACTCAAGAATCGGTACCCTCTACCTAGGATCGATGATCTATTTGACCAGTCGCAACATGCCAAGCACTTCACCAAGTTGGATCTCAAATTGGGATACCACCAGGTGCGATTAAAGGAAGCATACATTTGGAAGAGTGCCTTTAAGACTAGGCAAGGTCTATATGAATGGTTAGTAATTTCATTTGGTTTATGAAATGCACCAACTACATTTATGTATTTGATGAATGATGCATTACACCCTTTCTTAGATTTGTTTGTTATAGTATATATAGATGACATATTGGTTTATAGTGCAACTTGGGAAGAGCATATATATCTCACATCTCAAGCAGGTGATAGAGACTCTAAAAATGCACCAAATTATGGCTAATTTAAAGAAATGTGAGTTCTCCCAACAATCATTGGTGTATTTGGGTATGTGATTAGTAGAGGGGAACTCAAGATTGATCCTATAAGTATGGAGGCCATCACTAAGTGGCCAGCTCCAACAAATTTTACTAAAGTTAAAATATTTTTTGGGTAGAACAATACCTTCAAAAGTTCATATCTTCCTTTTCAACTATGGTTGCACCCCCTCCATGCCATAACAACCAGCAACAAGGGGTTCCCATGGGGAAAGAACTAGCATAAACCATTTGAAGAGCTCAAGCAAAATATCAGTCAGGCATCGATTCTTGCACCACCCAACTTGCAGAATCCTTTTGAATTGAATACATATGCAAGTGGTTGTGCCATGGGAGCGATTCTAATGCAAGGAGGAAGGCCAATATGCTATCATTCTAAAATGTTTCATGGGGGAGTCCTAAACTACTCTACCTATGATAAGGAACTCTATGCCCTAGTTCAAGATGTTAAGAAGTGGAAACACTATCTGATGGGAAATGAGACCATCATTCACATTGATCACCAACCACTATAGTATTTGCAGGCCTAGAGTAAGCTACAACATACCAGAAATTATAAGTGGATGGGATTCTTACAAAAATTCCATCTAATCATCAAATATAAGAAGGGAAGTACAAATAAGCTAGCAAACATGATCTCAAGGCCACCTACAACCAAGATCATAGCCTTGCGTACTCTTATGCATATGGAGCCTTTCAACCATGATGCATACAAGCAGGAATACACAAAAGATGAGGACTGCAAGGAGGTATTTCAACAACTTCAAGGCCAATTCCATGTAGAAGAAGGTGAAAACAAGGTTGACTATCATCTTTAGGATGGCTTACTCGACAAGTTGAACAAGCTTTGTGTTCCTAAAGGTGAGATATTGTATCTTATCAAAGAGGAAAACACCTCCAAAGTTGCAGGGAATTTTGGTGTATGGAAGGCAGTTGCAAACTTACAGAGGTATCTTTATTGGCCTAGAATGCAAGAAGGTGTAGCTTAGTTTATCATAGGGTGCATATTTTGTTGTACAATAAATCCCAGTAATAGGAAGCAAGGTCTATACCATCCCCTACTTATTCCTACAAGACCATGGGAGAGAATCTCCAAGGATTTTGTGGGTGGTCTTCCAACCACTAGGAAGGGACATGACTATTTATTTGTGGTAGTTGACAAATTCAACAAGATGTGCATTCTTATTCCTTGTAAGAAGACCAGCAAAGGACAAGAAGAAACAAACATGTTCTTTGAAAGGTCTAGGTGCACTTTTGGATACCAAGGATCATAATCTTAAATAGATATACTGGATTTTTCAGTACATTTTGGATTACACTTTGAGAAAAGATGGACAGTAAGTTGAAGAGATCTACAACATTCCATCCACAAACAAATGGACATAGACAAGTAGTCAATAAGACTTTGGTACAAATTTTGAGGGGTTACAATCAAAAGCATCTGAAGACTTGGGATGAAAATGTGATCTACATCCAACACTCTTAGAACATTGCAATCCACAGTTCCATTGGGAAGTCCCCTTTTGAAACTAGTTTTGGATACCTACCACCTTCCCTCTAGATGTTGTTTATGGACAACAAGGGGGAGTGAGGGAAGACACCATAGGTGAAGCAGTAACAGTTGAAAAATTCATCGATAAGATTGGGAAAATCCATTTACAAGTACATGAGGCACGGAAGAAGTTATAGGAAAAATACAAGGCTGGGCATGACCAACACATGGTTGAAAAATAGTTCAAAGCGGGAGACAAATAATGGTTACACTTGAACAAGGAAAGACTATAAGGTGACGGGTCTTGGTAAGAAGATCAAGGATCTGAGTTTTGTCCCTTTTGAGGTATTGGAAAGGTGGGAGATAACTCCTACAAACCCAATCTACCCCCATACATGCGCATTTACTCAGTAGTGAATGTAGAAAATTTGAAACTTTATGAACCTTCCATGTTGGACCATGAACCTCAGCAGGTCTTACCTTCTATAGAGACTTAGCACTAGAGGCTCAGGCAAAGTTAGTAGAAGACAATTTTGTAGAAAAAGTCCAGAACAACCAGGTGAGGATAGTATGAACTCTGGCAAGTGGGGTTGAAAGGAAAACTTCTAGGAAAGGCTAAATGGTACTCCAAGGAGAGGAAAAATTTCATTACCTCATTCAGTAAGATATTTTGGGGACTAAAAACATCCCACAATTGGGAGGTGTGATCTAATATGAATCAATATATAATTTGTCATCTATTCGGTGCTTTCTTGGTGGAACAATTTGAGGACTTGGCTTTTCAAGGTCCATTTGAGGAGAAGATATTACTTTTTGTATTTTTGGATAAATGTATAAATATGCACAGTGCATCAAGATACAAGGTACAATGTAGTAGGGTTATATATATATATATATATATATATATATAGACGTTGAAGCAATGCTTTAAACACATGTAAGGATCGTTGCTCTTTGAGCCTCTACAAAAACACAATTGTCATTTGCTTCGGAATTACTATATTTCACTAGCAATTTTAATCCATACATGATTTCATTTCATTCTTGGATTTTCTAAACTCTCCCAATTTAAAGATTTTCATGATAGCCATGTCTCCATGGAAGACACAAGAGAAAGTAACTTCTTTACTACCCCTTGATTTTCATTTTCCATTTCATTAGTTAATTACCCTTTTTTCAATTTTGAAAAAAAAAGTGTTTTTATTGTGGACTGCAACTTTTTCATGCATTGACATCGAGTGAGTTTATAGGTCACATCACTCACATTGCTCTTAATAACATCGAGGATTTAGTGCAAATGGTTATTGTGCTCCTTTGTGCAGTACATGATTTCATGATGCATTGTTTGCAATGCATACTACATACATAATGAACTTCTTAATGCAAGACACATGTGCCATGCATTGGTGGTGCATGTCATTAGACATATATAAGCAAAACAAATGCATTGGTGTAGTATGTTTAATGCGTGTAACAATGCATTGGTGGATCAGTCAATGCACCGACAACGATGCTACCCATTCACATTTTGAATTGGCATATTATATGTACATTCCATTGATGGTGTGCTAACTTGGTCTCATGGCATCCACAACATGCAATATGGCCAAGTACGTATGCACACCAGACATCCACAACATGCAATATGGCCATCTGAATCCCCTTTTCATAAGTTGATTTTTCCCAAGTGCCTCTCACATACTTGTTCACAAGTAAAAGCCAATGGTAATCCCTCTTGTCTGAGTATTCACTTTGATGCATTTACTCAACATGTCACATTCCAAGAAAAAGGTCTTAGTGAAATGGGGCAAATCAAGTATTAGGGTTGTACACATAGCGTGCTTCAAGTTATGGAAAGCCCCTTTTGTAGCATTATTCCAATTGAAAGCATTTGCTTGTAGAAAAGTTATGAGGGGAGCTGCAATATTATCATAGTTCTATATGAACTTTCTATAATAACTAACATGACCAAGAAAACCTCTTAAAATTTTAAGAGTTTGAGGGTAAGGGTAATCCTTCATTGCTTCAGTTTTATTCGGATCGACACACACACCACCATGATTAATAGTATGGCCCAAATGTTCCACTTTAGAGACACTAAAGGCACATTTGGACCTCCTAATAAAGATTTGATGATCAACAATTAGTTGTAAGACTTGATCCACATGGGTGGCACAAGCTTGCAAAGTTTTAGTGTTGATCAAGATGTTAAAAAAAGAGACAAGGACAAATGAGAAGAAAGGATTTAAATATTTTGTTCATGAGACTCTAGAAGATGGAAGGTACATTGCAAAGGCCAAAGGGAATCAATAAGAACTCATAATGGTATTCTTGAGTGTGAAAATAATTTTTAGGAATATCTGCCTCCTTCACACGAATTTGGTGGTAGCTTGAGCGGAGATCAAGTTTGGTGAAGAATTGAGCACCCTTGAGCTCATCCAAAAAGGTTATCAATGATTGGAATGAGAAACTTATCCTTGACTAATGGTTTGTACAAAGATCAAAAGTCATGATACATGCTCCAAGTGCCTTCTTTCTTGAGGACCATGACATCTGGTGAAGGATAAGGGCTACTACTAGGGCATATGACAACAATGGTTGCCGCAATTCCTGAACTATCTTTTTTATTTCATTTTTTTGGGCAAATGAATGGCAATACAAGCATACTTGGGTCGGAGGCTATTGGGTATGAGAAAAATAGAATCATTTCCTTGGTAGATTCAAAGATGGATTGGTGCTTAGACAAGACTAACTACATCGCATAATTAATGTATTGAGAAGGTGTCTCAAAAGCTTGAATGGCATGGAATTGAGCCACAATTTTTGAATGGCCCTTTTTAATAAAGCTTTCCAGATGGTGGGAGTTGATGATATTTGGAGATCCAGTTGCAATTCCTTTGAAAGTGTGCCATATGCCCCTCATACTGGAAACTCATGTATAATTGATGGAAATCCATGATGATGGGACCTAATGTATGTAATCATTCAACACCCAAGACAATATCATAACCACCCATTTCAATAGCAAACATGTGTGTTTTTAGGGAATAATCACCCATGTGAAGCCTACATTTTCACAACAACCACCACATTTCATAGAGCCTCCATCAACAATCATGATTTGGAAGTTGTTCACAACATGGATGTAGTAGTGTGTTTCTTGGGCTGCACATCAGTGATTGAAGTTATTCATGCTACTGCTTTTAATTAAGACAATGACTTTGCCATCTTTGATGTAGCCAATCAATTTGAGAGTTTGGGGATTTAGTTTGGGAAGTACGAATATCAATCAAGGCATGCAGGGAGATCTAGGGTTCCACCACGTGTGAATTGGGCATTGTAATGTCTTACATGGATGGATGAAGAACCTCTAGGGGTATAACTCAACTTCCTCACCATAAATGTCCTTCAAAATGACCATAAAGACTTTTTGCACATTACATTTATGCCCATAGAAGTATTTCTCAACAAAGTTGTACTAGATATATCTACGTATGTGTTCCACAATTTCAATTATGGTTAAGTTGTGGATCTTGAGAAGTGGAGAGGAGGGAGAGGAATTAGTTGGGGGGAGGGCAGGCTAGTGGGATCAGACAGTGAATAAAATGGGTCTTTTTTATTTGAGCAATCACAGTTACATTTTGGGATTCTTGGGCTCTTTGAGAAGCTTCCAACCAAGTAGTAGGACGAACCATTAAGACCTATGCATGTATCTCTTCTTTCAAACCATTGATAAAGCATTCCTTGAAAAAGGTATCAGACATGCCTTAAGTGTAGATGGCTCGCTACTCAAAAGAAGACATCAAATCTTCAAATGTGCTATAATGTTTAAGATTGGTTAGTTGTCCCAAATAATTAGTGTATGTTTCAAGCATTCATAGAGGCTCGAGACAAATTGTGTCCAAACAATATAACCCTTGTAGGATTTCTTATGCCATTGCCAACATTGTCAATGTTCGAGATCCATATATAAGACACCCATGCAAAGTTTCATCAAGTCATCGGTGATGCCATGTAGGGAAAAATAATGTTCCATCCGAGTGACCCATC
This sequence comes from Larix kaempferi, assembly GCA_027924585.1. Classification (NCBI taxonomy): domain Eukaryota; kingdom Viridiplantae; phylum Streptophyta; class Pinopsida; order Pinales; family Pinaceae; genus Larix; species Larix kaempferi. Next base: position 776,098 of record BSBM01000617.1, on the reverse strand, counting down.
TTGTGGGATCAGACCCATGAAATTTGTTGTGATCAACTTTGGGAAGTATGTCCCGCATTTTAGTCATTTGATTATGCACAAGCAAAGTGGATTGATGCCCACTAGAATTGAATGATTCAACACATCCCTTGTGGTGAGGTTGGTCCTAGAATTGGTAACCTAAATATCGTGAAGTGAGGATCTAATTATTCATTGCCACGAGTCTCGACATCTAGTTGGGTAGAAACTCTAGGTTGACTTGATATATTTTATTAGTTTATTAAAGTGCCATGTGTCAACTTCACTTTTACTTTTTAGGTTAGGGCCGATATTGTGAAATTTTTATTTACTTAATATTTTATCATTTTATCAAAGTGCCACGTATCAACTCCACGTTGAGCACGAAATTACACTTCTCCCTCATATTGGATTGTAAAAAACACCTCTTAATACAACAAGCAAAACATTAAACATATTATGTGAATATATGTCAATCCATAATATTCACCTTAAAAAAATAATAGATATGTAGACTGTTCCATATGATTTCCTTTCCATTACCACACTTACGGAAAACATTCAAAACTTAAATTTTCAACACTCAAGAGTAATACAAATGCACTCAACTTGACACAAGAATTTGAAATAGGTCTCAGATAAAAAAAAATCGTTTTTTCCAATCAAATCATATCCTACACACCTTTAATGGGTACTCTCCTCAACATAACAAAACAAGAAGACTATGGTACACTTTATTGGGGTGAATTATGTTAAACAAGTTAACAAAACGATGAAACTATGGTAAACCTTAGGGTTAAAGGGACACATGGTTGTTTAGATAAGAATTTTGTTCATCAAGAGGTATAAGTAAATTTATATTTGGTTTAGTTTAATTAGTTTGTGTGGGGTTTAGTTGTTATCAAGTTTTGCGTTCAAATTTTATGAGAGGGGTTGAGAGTGAGAACTACTTAGGGGATCACACAAACCTAGTGTAAGCATTTTACTTGTGGGAAGATCATTCTCTATCCAACATTAAGGCTAGCCATAACCTAAGTTCATACTAGTAAAAAAAACAGGTCAATTTCAGCTCAGTGTGAAAATAAAGAAACAAAAGATTCATTTTTTTTAATTTTATGAATCAGAACGTCACACGTCCCCTCCTTATAGTCTTACAAGGACTGGCACACCTTAGACTTTGTTTGTGCGTGGCCTTTATAGGCAGGTGAGTCACGTGGATTGGGACCCCTTGCAGTGACTCATGTGGGACCCACGTAGGATACCCTGCCATTGCGGCGGGCCCACTCATAATGATAAAAACGCAAAGCTCGACCTATTTGTTGCTTACGTGTCTTTTTTAAATTAATGTTTTGTTGTTTTCGTAGTGAAACGACAAATCTTTGGGCCAATGATGGATGCGTGTACTTATCCAATTAGGTTTTCCCTTTTTCTCCCACAAATCTAAGATTGCAACGTGTTGTTATTACATTGGTAATATTAATAAAATATTAAAAAATAAACAAATTAATATTTTTTTAGTTTATAAAATGTTTATTAATATGAATAAAATAAATGAATATGTTGAAATTTATGGGTCCTCCTCGCTTTAATGAATTGATTGGGTTAGTGTGTACAGTATGCGGGTCCAACCCGTAGTCTACCCGCCCACCTTAGAATATAGTTGGGTCTGACGTGGCTTTTTAGATCCACGGAAGTCGGCCGCTAAGGATTAGGACAGCCGCACTTCCCTCCAACGGGATTAGGAGTCACTCACGTGGGACCCACGTAGGATATCTTGCCACATGCCGCGGGCCCCACTCTTTCTCGTTCTTTGTATGAAATTCATTGCCCCGACCTTTCTAAAAGTGTTGTACGCAAAAATCGGCGCCCTCCTAGACATAACGACCCCACACCTTCAATGGAAACGATAACAACGCATGCATTACTCGAACAGTATGTTGCTTACGTGTCCTATTCTGATAGGGTTCCTCTTCTGACTAACCCCATTGGATACAAATAATGGGGGAGTTGGTCATTGATTAAGGGAAGTACCTACTTAGGGGGAGGAATACTAGGAACTTGGAGAACATCACTCAGTCGTACAAGCTTGGGACCATGTAATACACATCTTGAAAGGTGGACAGTGGACACTTACATGAGGACACTTGGATCGAGAAGCATACTTCATGGAGGTTGGTTGTGGACCTAGACACATATGTTAAGGAGGAGTATTAGAGCTTAATGTCCACATCACTGCACGTGAGAGTCAATGGGAGAACATGTGACACACAATTAGAAGAGAAGTGCCTTGCATGTGGACATTTGGGTAACACATTACAGTGGAAGAGGGGGAATTGGAATAACAAAATGTTGGAGAGCATACCATCATGGAGAAGGGGCATTGAACTCATGGAGGAGCATGCTTGGAGGGAATTTCACCTTGGGGGTTGTATAAAACTTAGTTTGACAAATTTATATCCTTGAATTATGGAGCACTCCATGCAAGGTTACCTTGTTTGTTACTTGTATGGATTTATGTCCTTATTTTAAGTTAGCTTCCTTCACCTATGAAGAGCTCTTGTCATATTTAATATAATCATCGTACTCTATTTTTCGTAATAATCTTGGAGAGTATTGTTAGGAGCAGGATGTTAGGGTTCATGAGGAAACCTAGGAGTAGAGAAAAGGAGAGAGAGACAGAGATGTCTTAGTTGTTCATGGAGAGATTGATGTTGTAAGATGTTAGGGTTTTCTATTATGAGATGCTATGGTTTTTGCTATGAAAGTAATCCCTAAAGAAGAACATGGCATCATAGGTGATGATGTATTGTCCTATGACTCTTGTTGTAGCATTAGAGTTTCCATCCTAGTAGAAGACATGGAGAGAAGAGCAAACCCCTTGGATGATTTTGGAGCCTTCTTCTTGTGATTCATGGAGGCTATGGTAAGATCATGTAGATATTATCTTGATGAGTTTTGAAATTGGTGGGATGCCTTAGTCAGAAGAGGACTTGTTATTGTAATTTTGATTGTCTTGGAGCACAGTAATTTTTAGGGGCGAAATTTCGGCAATTGGCTATTTTTGGGGCTTTTTTTCAAAAAATAAATTCTCTATTTGGTCATTTTTAGTCTCTAATATCACCTATATTACTATTTGCCAAAATATTTCAGTAATAAATTGCCAAAATTTACACATTTCATGTAATATCACCTATATTACTATTTGCCAAAATTTACCATAAAGTATTTTTTTGTTCATAATATTTGCTAAAATTTACACATTTCAGTAATAAATATCATGTTTCATATATAATATTTTCCTACCTGTCTATATACATATCTTCTTCAATCCAAAATAATCGCCTATGATACTATACTTAAGTATAATATTAGAATCCTTAAAAAATACCCTACTATGGAGATATTGGTACTTGTGTTGATGCAAGAGTTGAAGACCTAGGATTTGAGGATCGAAATTCTAGGATGGACATGTAGAGTTGGATGCTAACATTAAAGTTGTCTTGCCCTGTGCTTGTGTGATGCAACATGACTAGTGTTTGTAAACCATAAGGAAGACGCGTGTTAGTATGACTAGCTTGTGTGATACAAGCTTGGTGTATCTTCCAAGGAGGACTTGTTGGTGTTGATGCTAGCATGTTAACAATGTTTGGTGGAGTGACCAACTTTGATTGTAAGTGATTCATAGCTATGGGTGGCTAAGGCTTTCTTATGATTTCCATGATAAATAATTGGAGAACTTGACTTGTACCAACATTATGACAAAGTTGTGATATATACTTATACCTTATATTTTATCTATATTTGAAGTTTTCAATTGTCCAAATATTATGTACTTGCATATTTTTAAAATTATAATGACAATTATCTATACATAATCTTGAATCAACAATATATCATACAAATAGGAGCCACAAGATGGCAATGTCCTTGCAGTTGCTTTCGGCAATTGCTAACAACTATTGCTATAATATGATACTTTTGCCACAAAATTGTAATAGAAAAAAAAATCTTTTGCTACAAAATTGCTTAACCATCGAATCAATTTTCAATGTTTTGACGAAACAAAGATAGTTGAAAAAGATGCAAAATGTGTCAACCAAATCCATAAAATAACTGCAACAAGATGCAATATAGCCTCTATATATTCAACCTAGCCTAATTCCTACTTGCTATTGCGGGAATCACTAGCTACGTCAGGATTTTATGTACAAATTTTATATTGAAGGACACAGGTGTCAGGTTCCTTTGAAGGAGTGACGGGCATAAGACCAGCCTCTACCAAGGCCATGGACAACCCTAAAATCCTATCTACATGTCTATCACGGTCCTCTTTTTTAAACAAACGATCACAAGACTCGAACCGCTCATTGCTCACAATTGTGTATTACTATTAGTTCATGGTCATTTGTATCAATTCTGAAATTATATATCATTATATTAATATTTTAAATATAAATGCTTTATTTTTTTATTATTAATAATTAACAATTGATTATATTATCAAATAGTCCCTTTAAATTCATTACAAAGGCATTATTATTGGAATGACTACTTGGAAATAAAATTCTTCACAGGGTTTAGAATGTTGAAGCAGGCAGAGACATGCATGAAATATTCATCCGAGGGAAGGGTAGGTGGGGTAGAGGCGGATTGAGAGGACCTTCATGAGAGACTCATCTCATAGAGAGTCAGATGTTTGCTGCAACGAATTTCGAGATTGACATCATACCTGTAAACCAATAGAAACATCAATACTTATTTTATAAAAAAATGAAAATAAATAAACAAAAATCTAACTATATGAAAACATTACACAGTGAAAAAATTATTTAAATACTCATTATTGATCTGAAAATTAAATGTATACATGATTATTGTTAACACAAGTTAAAAGGCATCTATTGTTAAGAGAGATTGGGTGGATTAAACCTTAAGTGTCATTCATTTGAGAAAGAAAGCACTTAAACTCTATACCTATAACTTACTGTTGAGTGGCCATTCAAAAGAGGGTATACAAATACTTGTACTTATAGTTGAACGGCTAATCAAAGAGGGTATTATAATAATATTATAATATTTGTTACTTATATTGAAAATTAATAAAAATATGTTTATGATGATTAAGTCCATAAGATCTAAAAATAAATAAGATTTGTAAACGGATTTTTTTCAACCGAAAAAAAGTACTATTGCTATTCCTTGAATCAAATAGTACAATGATATTCACCTTTTTTGCAAAAAAGGTACATTCTACATAATCACAATAGTGATCCCATAGATCGCCTCCAAATTACATCATTGTCCATGCCAGACTATACATATCAGAAAAGACAATGTCCTTACAAAAAGTGTCATAAAAAACCTTGACAAAAGCATTCTTAGAAGAAAAAAACTTCGCCACATTCTAGCATGCTGGAATCCATCCATTCCTCCCAATATAATATACCTTCAGGACCTGATAAAGCTTGCTTTGATAAATCATCAGCCCGACCATTGTGTTCACGGAAGATGTGAGAAAAGGTGATCTGCTTCTGCTTATCAATCTCCATTCTAGCCCGCCTACACCAGTGTGAAAGTGCAATAACATTTAATTCAAATTCTTTTGCTGCCCATTTGATAGTAACACGTGAATCACCATAAACCATAATATTGACCAACCCAAAAATGTTGGCACATTTCAGAACACACCACAGTGCTAAAAGTTCTGCTTTCATATTACTTCCATTCCCACAGTTGAGGCGAAGAGTATAAAAATGTCCCTCATTCAGATAAATAACACCACCAGCAGCACAAATACCGTTCTGAGCAGCCCCATCAAAGAACAAAGTGGGTTTATTAACAGTAAAAGAGAACTGTCCAATCCTTCTCTCCTCTGCTGATATGTGATTTTCAGAATATTGTTGAGTTAAATTTGTAGCAATAAGTCCACATGACACTACATCCGACACTTTATCCTGAAAGGTAATCAAATTCCGGAAATACCAAAGAGCCCAAGAAATAAATATAGGGACCTGTAATGTTTCTCTGGAATCACGTGACCAACTCAGCAAGGCTTCACCAAAATCAACCTTCTCCCATACCTTTGTGATTGCCAGCTTTGAACAACAAAAATCCCAAACTTTTTTACCAAAGGAGCAAAAAACAAACAGATGATTGATAGATTCAGAATTCTCCTTGCATAAAATACACCAGTTTGGTCCATTCCAACCATGCTTTGTGAGATTATCCCAAGTTTTCAGAGTTCCCTGTAAAGCATGCCATAAAAAACATTTGTGCTTTAAAGCAATATTCCACTTCCAAATCTTTTTATACCACCAGTGTTGTGGAAAGATATACTTCTCCTGCATAATTCTGTCATATGTAGCTTTAGATGTGACAATACCAGTTTTTTCATTCCCACTCCACAACAGCCTATCTTCATGATCTGATAAAATAATACCAGCCGAACCAAGAGAACTAACATAAGTGTCCCAAGAGATGGCATCCTCACCAACCAATCCCAAATCTGAAGATTGAAACCAATATGTCTGTCCATATAAATTTCGGATACGATCTAAGAAAGATAGACCATATATTTTTATATAATCCAGAATCTTATTTGAAAGACAAATAGGTTCATTTATACCCAAAATATAGTCTTTGCCAACCCTGATGGCCTTCCCGTTACCAACTTGCCACCTCAAGTCGCGAATGATCCAACCCGAAACCTTTAGCAATCCACGCCATAAAGGAGAACAACCAGGACTCTTAGGCATATTCAATCTGATCCACTCAACCAAATTCATATTAATATATTTCACAAAGGAAATCTTGGACCAAGGATTATGATTAAAGAGACACCTCCAAAGGCTTTTGGCCCTGAGTGCCAAGCTGAAGGATTTTAAATCCTTGATTCCCCAGCCACCATAAAGCTCAAGTCTAGAGACCGATTCCCAACTCGTCATCACCAAAGATGCCCTGTCAAGACCACCGGACCACAGGAAATTAAAAATCAGTCTTCTGATAACATTTAAAATATATATAGGGACCTTGAGGAGAGATAACAAATATACAGGAATACCCATCAGAACAGCCTTGACCAGAGTTAGTCTGCCTCCCACAGAGAGCAATCTATATGCCCAGTGTGAAATCCGAGCCTCAAATTTCCGAACCAGCCACCACCAATCCTTGATCTGATAGTTATTGGGCCTCAAGTAAAAACCCAAATACTTGAGTCCATCATCTAATGGATGGCAAGTGTAAGGCAAAATAGAAGCAATACCTTTTCTTTCATCAGAATCCACATTATGAAAATAGAAGCTAGACTTTGACAGGCTTATCTTCATCCCAGAAATGCGACAGAAACAATTCAAAATATTCTGGAAAATCCCCCACTCAGCAGCAGTAGCCATACTAGCCAGCAATACATCATCCACAAAAATCAGATGTGTAATAACACAATCTATCCCCAGATCAATGCCCTTAAGTAAGCCATCATGCTTAGCAAAATTTATCATTCTACTAAGAGCATCAACTATCAAAAGGAACAATAAAGGGGATAAGGGACACCCTTGCCTGATGCCCCTTGAACACTTAAAAAAAGAAGAAGGCGAACCACTTATCAAGATAGCAATGCTAGCCGAAGAAACACATGACATGATCCAATTTATGACAAGTGGGGGCACCCCAATTTGGATCAAAATAAGCCTTAAGAATGTCCAATTTACCCGATCGTATGCCGTTTCCAAATCTAATTTGAGCAGCATAGCACTTATTCTCCAACTCTTAATAGAATGTAGAAGTTTCTGAGATGCCCCAATGGCATCATGAATCTGTCTATTAAGCAAAAAACCAAACTGTTCTGCAGTGATATGATCTGAGAGAGCCGATTTAATTCTTTGAGCAATAATTTTTTATACTAACTTATAAGCCAAATTGCAAAGGGCAATAGGCCTATAATCACCAAAGTGTTCAGGCTTACCCTTTTTAGGAATCAGTGTAACAAAAGTAGAATTCAAAGCACCTGAAGTGAAACCCTGCAATCTTGTATGTTCAACCATTCGCAAAAGCACTGGCCCCATTATCTCAAAGAAATGAGTATAAATCTCCACGGGCCACCCATCGGGGCCAGGGATTTTCTCACCAGCAAAAAGTTGCAAAGTATGTTCCACCTCCTCCAGTGAAACCTCCCTACCAAGAGCAACAGCCTCCTCATCGTTGAAAAACCGGGGAAAGAGTTTTGCAATTTTGATTTGTTCCCGCAGATCACAGTTACCTTCATCTTTATAAATATTCCCAAAATGCTTAACAGCTTCCAATTTTAAAACCTCATCACCAGAGCAAATATTACCATCAGCATCAGACAATTCCCAAATAGCATTCAAATTACGACGAGCTGAAGCAAAAGAATGGAAAAACTTGGTGTTTAGATCACCATGTTTACATGTACACATAAAATTAATATTATCTTATTAACCTGAAAGGACTCTGTATATAAATATTTTAAGTAAATAAGATTTATAGTATTTTACATATACAAATCATATGCACTGAACATTTTCAAGGAACGAATTATTTATAAGATAAAAAAAATAGAAACTGAGTATATACTATCCAAAGAAAAACAATACACAGGTAAAGGAAAATAGATCATGTCTTAATTTAGCCTGTAAATCCTTGTATTGAAACAAAAAAGGTGCTTAAGATAGAATTTATAGAAGTAAATATTTGTCCCTTATGACCTCCCTAATATTAGCATTTTATTTACAATCAAATAATGAACAAGTGAGGGGAATTAAACATTGGAATAAGAATGAACAAAAGGGATAACTTATTATGACCATAGGTTACTAAGGTCCTTACTAATACTAATAGGATTGTTGACAAGAGACTTATATTGAACTTTCAGATATTGTATGACCATGGTACAACAATTCAAACTAATAATAAATAGCATAGATAATATTAGTTTGTAGAGTTGACAAGAGACTTATTAAACTTTCTATGATGTCAGTATGGTAGAGTTGACAAGAGACTTATTAAACTTTTAGATATCTGCATGAACTTGGTACAACAATTCAGACTGATCTCTGAAAGTTTAATAAGTCTCTTATCAAATCTACGTTAAAGTTATCAGTTCTATTTATTATTACTCATAATTGTTGTACCATGGTAATGCAATATTTGAAAGTTAAATTTGTAAGGTAATTTGTAAGGGTTCTTCATAGCATTTGCTAAAAATAATATAAAATAAGTGGGATTAACAATAAAGTCGCATAGTATTTATATTTTTAAGTAAATTTTGATAGAAAATAATTGAATAGTAAATTAACAAGTAGATGTGAAAAGGACATTGCCATTTTGAATATCCAATGTGTAGTTGTAGTTGTCACGTTTGTTTGTCTTACCATTTTGTAAAATTTGGGCTTAATAGATCAGGATTTAAGATGGATCTATGCTAGTAGGTATGTGAAATTGGAAATATTAAATATGTAGCAATTACTTGAGATTTTATAAAATTTAAGCTACTAACCAAAAATAGTAAAATACTATATGTGTATGTGTGACTAATGACACCTAAAGAAGTTAATAGAACTTTTATATATAGCAAAAATAAATAAAAAGGGAAACATCACGTGTACAAACATAGTAACAATGTCATTCAACAAAACATAACACTATAAGGAACTATCCATAATATGGTCTCCAAATATAGAGAACCCCCGAGGGATTTAGCCAACTGATTGGAGGTAGGAGGTAGTTAGTGAATGAGACTATCCAACCTAGGTGCTTTTCTGGTGTTATCTAAGAGATCACAATGAAGACATATCAAAATTTTCAGATTTTTCTCTCTTGCCAATGAAAAAAAAACAAGAATGGTAGATTAAGGTTCTAAGTCTCACCCATAGTAGAGCCAAGCAGAAGCAAGTTAATATTATTATTTATATTATCTATTGGACACTAGTGCGGCAAGACAAGACAATATTGAGATCATCAAGATCTAGCTACAAGAAGGAGAAACGTGGGAAACTTTTAAGATTAAGGTTCTAAGTCTCACCCACAGTAGATCCAAGCAGAAGCAAGTTAATATTATTATTTATATTATCTATTGGATGCTAGTGTGGCAAGACAAGACAATATTGGGATCATTAAGATCTAGCTGCAAGAAGGAGAAAGGTGGGAAACTTTTAAACAAGAAATGGAAGAAGATAGAATTATAATTTGTATGGAGTATTAATCAACAATAGTCACGGGGATAACCATGTCGCTAAAGTGATTCCCCAACATCAACAACTAAGGAAATACTTTCATTGAAATGACTTGATTTTTATTACAAACTTGACAAATTCAAGCGTTACGGGTCAATATTTGCATAATGTTATTACTTACTTCATCATATGCATTAATACCTTATATGAGACAACAAATTTCTTCTCTCATTAGAAAAAGTAGCTAGTAAACGTTCATTAGTTCAGTAATCCCAAGTCTCAGAATGCTTGCAAACTAGATATATATTCACAAACCTAGTTCTAAACTAATCAAATATTAAGTATGAGGAAAGAAGACAAAGATAAAATTAACATAGCTACTCTATTATTAATTGTCAAGAATAAATAGAGCAATCACTTCATATAAACAAGAAGACAAAATCTGTAGGCTTCAATGCCGTGTAATAAAATTAAGTGTCATTCCTCATGGCATTTCTATATCACAACAAAGATATAGTGTCTTATTACAATCCAAAGAAAAAATCATATGAAAATAATAATTTGGCTATCGACCCTAGTTCAAAATATACCAGAGTATATATACAATGTTTTGATTATAAACAATTTCTCTGGAGGGCTGAAATAACTATAAAATAATTACATTGCAAAGTATAAGAGAACTGTAACATAGATTTATAAGTTTGATCCATTCATGGGGTTGTAACGCTCAAATAACAAAGTAATGCTAATTTAACTCAAGAAGAGAGTATTTTGTTTCGAACAACTAAGATAAATAACTCCGAAAAAACTCAATATAATATATCTCAGGGTTTATATAGGGAAACCCCTATTGCAAACTCCCCTGCCCAAATGGGCTTGAAAATACTGAGATTAAACAAGTGACCCATAAGGTTAACAATGAGACAAAGAGATTGCATGAGTCCAAAAGTTGGATAAATAACTTACAAGTGCCAAGTGCCTCACAAGCTGTGGGTGTAGTAGGAAGGCCGATACCATTTCTCTCGAATATACCTATGACCAAAACAAGAGCAAATCATTGATGTGATAAACGATAAATGTAGGAAGCAAAGAAAGAACTACAGTTGCAGGCTATTGACCAGAAGGAGGTGGCCATTATACCCATGACCTACATGGTGTAAGACAACCTAGTTAGTGCAACGTAGAAAAGGAAAACAATAAATAGAATTGGAAACTAAATAATACGCGTCGATTATTTGTACATGGAGGTGATGGCTATGGTTGGCAGATTTATCAATAACCCTATCCAAGCACACCCATGAGCATTTAACCCATTCCTATACCAAATCAAAGAGTACCCAAGTCGTTGCTTCCTAAAAAATATTTATAGATATAGTTAAGAACCCTCAAAGGGTCAAATATAAAAAATAGAACTTAGGTTGCAAAATGCATAGAGGCGAGCAAGAGAATCTTGACTGCCCATATTTGACTTCTCCTACTCTTGTCCAAGGAAAACCTACATAGATTAAATAGAAGAGTAAAAGATATAAATGAGGGTTTGAATCCAGAAACATTGTACAAACAACAAGTAAAAGATACTCATAGACATCACTTACAATAGTTACCTTTATACGAGTAAAAATTTGTAGAGCACCAAGCTCGTCGAAAGTAGTAATGAAAACATTTGGCATGAACCATTAAAAAGGAGACAAAATATATCATGTGGGTGTCACTCTTCCTCTCTACGGGATAGATTCTTCCCAAACTCGAAACATACACAAACTCCTAGGGTCAAGTGCCTTACCAAGTCAAAACCTTGGTGGATTAGACCCCACCAAACACAACCATGGTGGAACTAAAAGTAAAAATGTAGAATAGGTAAAAACGTATGATCATCCTCCTCCAAACCTATAGCTGGGTAAACCACACTAATGCATTCAATCTCCATGTACATGATAACAAATGGCAGCCAATGAAGCAAGCATGTGTGACCATCACTGAATGTTGATATCTATCATGGAAATGGAGTAAAGGTTTACGACTACTAGCCCACAGAAACAAGATTTTTTTAACCACATATAGTGCGGCAAATTAAGGTCAATGACCCTATAAATAAATTAAGCTTCAACATCTGTACAATATATAATTTCTTATAAAAATGCCCAGGCAAAAATGCCTCTGGGTACGTTTTCACAATGAAGAAATTCAAAGACAACCATTCACATAAATTTCCCCATAAGCTCCAAGAGATTGTGGTTAACTATATAGAGAACTTGGGAATTAATGCCTACCTGAACTGATGCCAAACATTCGTTTATACCCCAAATCATCAGTGAATTGAACATGTTCACAAGAAAAATGTTGAGTTAGTAACTAAATAAATGGTTATCTCAAAACTAAAATGTCAAGAAAGAAATGTAGCGTTATAAGAATGGGAAGAAAATGGAAGGAGATATAATTTTTACCCTGTAAGTTGTCGAGAGAGCACGCTGAGCTCTTTCACTTTGATCCAAGGGAAAAGGATTTTTTAAAATCCATTCAAACACTTGAGTGAGATGGATAATAAGTCTATTAATAACCATATAGCATACTATCATAAATTGCCAAGGAGCCAACAATAGTTACAAACATAAGAAAAGAGGTTACCTGGACAAGAATTTCTTTGTGCCATGAATTTTGTGTTCACATCCAAGCCAAGAAAAAATTATAGGTATAAATCCTTTCATGCAACGCCATGAAAAACCCTCTTACTATCACCACAAGAGCTTCATGCGATTATTCCACCAATAGATGATGAGGAAGTTCACTCTTAACCTTCTCCCTTTGAAAGGCCACTCAATATGAGCGAAAGTAAGATCAAGGAATCCTTACACATTCTCCATGACACACATGTTTTAGTGTCACAGTCTTGTTGGAGAGTTTCTTCATTGGAAGATTCATCTTTCCTTGAAGCCATGGAGAAGACCCACAAAGCAATGCCTACAATTCAAGATAATTTTACATACATGCTTTCTGACAGAGATTACTTGTATGAGCTTGTTCATATATTGCATGGAGCATCCTTGAAGGATGTTGAGTAGATTTGCAAGCTCAATGATGACTTGATGACCAACCAATATTCTTTGAGAAGCACTCAAAGTTCCCTCTTGGAATATAAGATGGAGATAGAGCAACTTCACCAAGAGTTGTAGAGATCACATATTCCATCCTACATTCTAGTCATCCATTCTCTTTTGGTTGATGACATTCATAATTATATGAAGGAACCTCATGAGATGGTGGTTCATGAGGTGCATAGTGACATGCATGTGCTTGAGGATTTTTCGGATGAAGATGATGAGTTCCAAGCACATATTATCTTCCAGAGCGAAACTGAGATTCTTCCTGGAGTGAGTCATCCCTCCATTGAGGAGTCAGAAGAGCTCCCGTGTGATGGACGGACCTTTGATGGAGTTGATGCATCCATTGGCTTGATGGATGAGGTTTGTAGTGATGAGATTTTGTTCCATGATCCTATGTCAGTTCATTCTATTTATTCCATGTCAATTGAAGGGGAAGTTTGGGTCAAGAATTTCTTCTTGATGGTGCCTGGAGAGGAGCAAAAGGCTCCCACATTCGATCTAGTTGATTCAAGGATAACGCCAACTCCCTCCCAGTAGTTGCAGCAACATCCCATGCCTACCTTTGATTCCTTCACACATAAATGTGCATATGGTTCCAACTTGACTTCATTGGGCATATCACATTTTGATTGCATGCACCTTTTGGCCAATGGCAGAGATTTGAGCCATTGGGAATATTCACATAGGGAAGCACTTTGTTTTCTAGTTGGATCATGGGGTTGGAGTGTCTCTTCTTTTCCTATTTGGGAGAAAATACACATGAGTGATATTCCTGCTTGCATCTATAGATACTTCTTGGATACATTTTAAACTTCTTGTGAGCAACATGGGCATCCATGGAATTTTGATGATGCCTACTCTTTTTGTGATTGGACATGGGACTTTCACCCTTGTCATTTGAACAAAAATGTATTGATATTTGATTCTTGTGTGCATTGGACACATAAGAACCTTCCAAGGATCTTGGATATATTTGTTAGGTTTCGTCCCTACCGAGTGGATGCATTTTTCATAATGGATGATCTCTCTATGATTCAGCCTAGCATTGGGGGTGACACACTTTTAGTATGGTTGCATGATCTTGTCATTCCTCATGATAGTTACTTCATCCTTCATAGTACCCTTCATGGTTCTAGCTTCTACATGGTATTGATGATGTTTGAGGGGATGCACACCAAACCGTGGGACCCTGGCATTCCTTGGGATGTCAATTTTCCTCACATGACACTACCATATGGAGATTTATAGATGAGGAAGTGGGATCCAGACATTATTTTTCCCGATGGGATTTGTTGGATGTCATTCTCATTGATGAGAGTGAAATACAAGCAATGGGATCCTGGCATTGCTTATATTTGGAGCATTTTTTTCATGTTGGATTGATGGATCAAGTCAACCTTCTCTCTCATAAGTTCATCAATGTTGCACTTGGTTTCAGTCTCCTACTTGGGGAGCATTTCTCTGGATGGACTTATGGTTTGCATGCAGGGTGCATTGGAGGATGTATCTTACACCCTACATTTATGAGGATCATTTAGGATCCAAGAATCATTCTTGGTCTCAAGTAATTTAGATGTAAGATTCATTTAGAAGTATGTGGGGAAGAGACATTCCTAGAGAGGGATGAGACACATAAGGTTAAGTACCTCCCCAAGGTTGCTCCACCTAGATCATTACCATCAATTTCACTTGTAAGAGGAACTACTACAATTTGCAGCTGGAAAAAGAAGGTGTATTAACCACTTTGCAGATTTACATGCTCAACTCCTTTAGCTGGGTTGATCCAAGCAGAGTTATCCTTGAGAAGGGGTAAAAATCATAGTAGAGCAACAAAAGCATGGTGGATCTCTTTGGAATTGGATTGCAATTTCTTGAGGACAAGAAATTTTGGGAGGGGAGAACTGTCATGTTCCCAATTTTGTCAGCAACATGAAGCAACCAATGACCCATCAAACCCCCATGGACCCTAGTGAAAATCAATAAATTAATTGATAAGGGGGATAACATTGGTAAATTACCCAAGCTAATTAAATTAACTAGGAATAAAATTTAGAGTATAGTTGTTTTGAATAAATTAATTTGGAGGTGATGTAATTATTATTTTTATATTTAATTATTATTAAATGTGCTAATGAGTTGGATAAGGGTGCATAAGGAGATAAGGATAGCTCATTGAGTTTTCAACCAAAGAGGAAAGTGAAAGAAAAGTAGAGCAAAGCGAAAAAGAAGGAAACTGGAAAAAGTAGTGAAAAACAAGCAAGTGCATAAAGTGGGAAAGTGTACAAAGCAAGCAAGTACTGAAAAGTAGCTAGTCTTGAAAAGCAGGAAACTCCAAGAAAGAAAGGAGGGCCCAGTTTCCAAAGAGGAATAAAATCCAGTCAGTATGAAAAGTAGGAAATATCTGGAAAATCCAGGAAGGCATTGTTCCAAAAGGGAGAAGGAAATCAAGAATGGAAAAGTAGGAAGATTCCAACTCATACAAGGAACGCGCATTGGATGAGGCCAAGGAGGTTCTTTGGAAACTTAAATCGCTCAACAAGTCATGCACTCTATAAAAGAAGGAGGGTGCACCACTTTCACATCTTTTGACAGTTTATTTTTGTGATTGAGTAAGCTCAGTGCTTCTCTAGGCTTTGTAGATGCGTGTTGGAATATTCACAACATCATTTTGTATTTTACATGCATGCATGCAAATCTGCATGTTTTGCATGCTTTGCATGACACTGCATGCATCCAGTCATCATCGTGGTTGTCTCCCCAGCACCTAGAGCTTACTTCTAACTCTCCAGATCCTGTCTTTAGCCCTCAATTGGCCTCCTACCTACCTAATGTGCCCTCTTTGACTTATCTGCTTAGCAAGTGCACCTTTCTCACCTACCACTATCAGTTAGAGCGCCTTTACTCACCTACCTTCAGTTATCACTCAATTAGGGCACCTTACTTCACCTACCGGGAGTTATCATTCAGTTAGTGCATTGATTGAGTAGTTCTTACACTGATTGGTCATGCTGACTGCTTGTAGCTTCTAATTAGCTAGTTCTGGAGTTCCACTTGACTATTTGATAGCCTCATGTGCCCTCCTTGGAGTCTCCATTCCCTGATTTATGCCTAGATGGTTTTGTTAGACTCAGTTAGACACACTTGACTGACTATTACCATTTATGACTGATACTATTGACTGTATGATGTCTCCATTGTTATCCAAGCTAGACTTTGAGTTAGACAGCCTCATGCAGCCCACTTAGAGTCTCCATTCCTTGATTTATGGCTAGATAGTTCTGTTAGACTCAGTTAGACACACTTGACTGACTCTTACCACTCATGACTGATTCTACCGACTGGTTGATGTCTCCATAGTTATTCATGCTAGACTTTGAGCTCAGAATTCAAATTCCCTACTTGGCTAATTCGAATCCTATATGATGCCTCATCATTGATTATTGTAACACATTCTCTACATTCATTATTCATTGTATGATATTGACATTGTCCATTATTCTGTGTTTATGAGTGATTATTGAATGCATGCTTCTTCTTCTTTGCAAATAATCCTGAGAGTTAGATTGTGAGTTTGTTACAGTTGTTAGATCCCTGTATATTATCACATGGCATCAGAGCATTCAACAACTATTTGAATTGTAGCCATTGTGGCAGTTGCAACATTTCTTTGAGTAGCTATCTTTCACTTGTGCACCAGAAGCCTCTGAGTTTCCACAACAAATCCTAGTGCTATTACTTGAATTCATTGGAGAAACCCAGTGAGGTATAGCTAGGTGTGAAGGAATTAGTCTATGTGCCAAGTGTCCTTAAGGTAGTGTTCAGTTGAAGTGTAGCATTCTCCATCATAAAAAATTATCTTGTTTTGTAGGTTTATTCACCCGTTCAGAATCTTCTTCAACTATTCGACTTTCTCTGTTTCAGATGGATCTAAAGCTCACATCTTCCAACTATGTTGAGTGGAAATCCAAGATGACTCTCTTCATGAGATCAAAGAGCTTCACCCGAATACTCAACGGGACGGTGGTAGAACCTCTCAGTGTAGTTGAAAAGTCCAAGTACTTGAATAGGCTTGATGAAGCAATTGGCCTGCTCCTTCTCTCAATTTATGAAGAGATTCACTTCCATGTCATCGATCTTACATCTCCTAAAGAGGTTTGGGACAATCTCGAATCTCTTTTTGGACCAAAAGATGATATGCAAGGGCACAAATTGGAGAATGAGCTCATATGTTTGAGTCTAGACAGCTTTGAATCTATCAATGCCTTCCTCACCAAGTTCAAAAGCTTGATATCATAGTTGAAAAGATATGAGATAGTGAAAGAAGACAAGTAGCTTATACTTGCCATTCTCTCAAAGTTGGGGGCAAACTTCTTAGTTTTTGTCTCTACTTTCCAGTCAGCTAGGTTGTCTATTCCAAGATGGAAATTTCCATCATTTGATGATTTCATCCAATCTATTACTCAAGAGGAAGAGAATTTGATCTCTATGGGAATGATCAAACCCAAATTGGATTCAGCCCTTACAGTTGTAGATACAGTGAATGGTAAAGGAAATCAAAAGATTTCTGACAAGAGATCGAATGATACAAGGCCTTACAGATAGTACATACCAGTCAGATGGGGCTTCGAACTCAAGGAAGAAAAAGCATTCTCAGAAGGGAAAGACCAAGTGCACCTATTGTTTTAGAGGTTTTCATCCTGAGAGTTCTTGCATGAGGAAGACCATAGACTTAATGGCTCAGTTACTTGAGAATAAAAATCTTCCTGTACCAGCATGTGCAAGAAAGAAAGATCTTGATACTGAATCTTCTAGATCCGAAGGCAAATAAATATGTAATGCTCTCATAACAAGTGCATCAATTGATTCTTCTTTCATCATAGATTCAGGAGCATCATGCCACATGGATTCCTCCAAAGATCTCTTCTCTAGTTTTGAAAGCTCTATTGGCCTTTCTGTCAGTTTGGGCAATGATTCAGAAGTCTCCTCTCATGGATTGGAAGAATCGATTTTGATCATGGTTACTTTTCTGATGTGCTTTATGTTCCTTCTCTTGCACCTAATGTCCTTTCAGTGTATCAAATGACTCATACTGGAGAGCCCAAAGAGTGATCTTTATTCCATATGAAGTCGATGTACAACACATGGTTTCAGGGGAAATCATTGCAAAAGGAGTTGCAAACCATGAGACAAGACTCTATGAGTTTTCACACTTCTTGCCTCTCTCAAAGGAGTCTGCTCTTTGCTCTCATATTCATGAAGAGAGTAGACTATCTCATCTCAGCCACAAGCTAGCTCAAAATGTGGTTGATGGTCTTCTAAGTAGCAAGTTTGTTCATGACACCTTCGAAGGATGCCTAAAGGGAAAAGATACATCAAAGGATATTGAGAAAAAGAGGGCTCTTGAAGAAGTACAAATGCTAGATCCAGATCCAAAAGAACCTAAGGATCCAACACCTGTTTTTCCAACTCCCACTTCAATATGGGCCTCTACTACTACATCCTCTTTTGATCTTAATGAAGATCCATCATTATCTAGTCCTTGTTCTTCCATTGATTATAGTCACATTGGTTCAGATGAGGACTACATGCATATTCTAGAGCAGTTTCATGACATCAACTCTTATGTTCCTCTTTCGAGTGATGGTGAGCTAGTTTTACTTACTTCTCCTCTTGATATTTCAGATTTTGCATATGATGATCCAGTTTTACTTGCTCCTATTCATGATATTTCAGATTTAGAGTTTGGATGTGATGATGCATCTTCACACTATATTGTGGATTCAGAAGATGGTGATGATGATAGAATGCTAGATCCAGATCCACAAGAACCTGAAGGTCTAGAAACTGATGATGAAGATGAGCGAATGGGAGATCCAGATCCACAAGCAACTAAATATCTCTCACATGATATTCCTCCTCTTCCTCGATGGGTAGCCACTACACTCCGATCTGCGAGTGATTTGGTTGGTGATCCACATGATCATAGAAGAACCAGATCATATTTTCAGAATAGAAGGTTTCATCCTTCTCACATTGCTGATCCATCTCAGATCAATTGAACCTTCTTTGGAAAAGAAGGAAACTTACCTTCTTTAGGGGTGAGTGATAACATGCTATCTTAGCATCCTTTAGTTTGTTTTGAGGGAGGTATTTCTTCCCACTAGGTTTTCCCTCTTTCCTCACTTAGTTTATTTAGATTGAGTATACGGGGTGACCTTTGGTCTCAGTCACCAAGGCCCTATTTTGTTTTTTGGTTATCATCTCATAGTATAGCTTGCGAGGGGTGATGGAATATTCACACCATCATGTTGTATTTTGCATGCATGCATGCAAATCTGCATGTTTTGCATACTTTGCATGACACTGCATCCATCCAATCATCATCATGGTTGTCTCCCCAACACCTAGAGCTTACTTCTAGCTCTCCAGAGCCTGTCTTTAGACCTCAATTGGCCTCCTACCTACCTAATGCGCCCTCTTTGACTTATCTACTTAGCAAGTGCACCTTTCTCACCTACCACTGTCAGTTAGAGCGCCTTTACTCACCTACCTTAATTTATCACCCAGTTAGGGTGCCTTACTTCACCTACCGGGAGTTATCATTCAGTTAGTGCATTGATTGAGTAGTTCTTCCACTGATTGCTCATGCTGAATACTTGTAGCTTCTAGTTAGCTAGTTCTGGAGTTCCACTTGACTATTGGACAACCTCATGTGCCCCCCTTGGAGTCTCCATTCCTTGATTTATACCTAGATGGTTCTATTAGACTCAGTTAGACACACTTGATTGACTATTACCATTTATGACCGATACTATTGACTGGATGATGTTGTTAATTTTTGAGCATTAATTCTATATACTCTAGGATCTTTACTGAGAGAATAACATGTACAACATATCAATCATATCAAGCATGTCAATCATGTCAATCACAACAAGAGGCAAACATAAGAGACAATAGACACAAGAGTTTCCATGGGGAAAACCCTAAGGTGAAAAACCCCACAACTTCCTCAGAGATAGATAGAGTAATAATACAATCAAAGTACAACCCAAGTACAAGAGATAGTCTTCTCCTAGCAGATGATCCTCCTCCTCACATGTGCGCCACTTTTTGAGTGATGTAGAAGTGAGTAATGAGATGTCCAAATAGAGATCTCCCGATCTCTATTTATACTTGTCCTGTCCTGCCCAATAAACTAATGGGGCCGACTTGTCTAGCTTAGCCTAATAACCCATGGTTAACTTAATCAGGGCTGACCCCACACATGGTGGTCTAATAACCATCGGCAAGTTATGACACTTGCGACACTTGTCAATACAAATGACGACACTTCCTTATAGAGGAATAACACATCTCTATAGGAGTACAATATACATAGATGAAATACATAGGTTAAATACATTCCGAAGTTACATATACATCAACAGATGTCTCCAATGTTATCCAAGCTAGAGTTTGAGTCAGATAGCCTCATGCAGCCCACTTATAGTCTCCATTCCTTGATTTATGGATAGATAGTTCTGTTAGACTCAGTTAAACATACTTGACTGACTCTTACCACTAATGACTGATACTACCAACTGGTTGATGTCTCCATAGTTATTCATGCTAGACTTTGAGCTCAGAATTTGAATTCCCTAATTGGCTAATTCGAATCCTATATGATGCCTCATCATTGATTATTGTAACACATTCCCTACATTCATTATTCATTGTATGATATTGACATTGTCCATTATTCTGTGTTTATGAGTGATTATTGAATGCATGCTTCTTCTTCTTTGCAAATAATCCTAAGAGTTAGATTGTGAGTTTGTTACAGTTGCTATATCCCTACAGATTATCACAATGCACCCTTAGCCACCTGAGGGAGATGTGCCCCACATTTAGTGTTCCAATATTCTTCATATGATCTAGTGCATCCAATGATGACCAATTTTCAGATCTGATCCAACCCATTCCATGTATATATTGATCCTTTATAGTTGATGCAGAGATCTAATCCATTTTGATGTGGTGTTGATGAGTTTCACTTTGAGAGAGAGATCAATTGGAGAGATTGCAAGAAGCTTCAGAAGATCAGTTCACCTCACATGAACAACCAATAACTCCTAGAATTACTGTAGTTTAGATTTAGCGACTACATCTCCTCTCCTTACTCTTCATGTAACATTTTTCTTCCATTCATTGTAATAACTCAAGAATAATGACTCTCGGTGAAGTTTGAACCATGATACTTATGTTTATTGCTTAATAAGCTCAGTTATTTTTTGTTGTTGTCTCTTTTATTCATGTATGAGTGATATTAGTCCTCAGAAGGATAATTCGAGAGCCTTAGAGGCTGTTTGGGTTGAATTTTCTCAAGACTAGCTCTTTAACACCTTTTATTTGACTAGTTTTGCAGAATATTTGATTAAAAGTAATATTAATGCCTATTTTCTGTTATATCAGTAATATGAGGTTCCTAAGGCACTAATGAAGCTCGTACAAGTATCATACTGAGTATTTTTATCCCTCTTGGCCTATTTGGAAGAGCCTGGAAACAAACTAGTTAAGATGTCCACAATAACGCTCTATCTCTTCAGAGCTCCAAAATCAGTCAAATCCTCCCTAAAATTCAGTAGCTCTTGTCCAACAATATATTAGGGGGTTTTTACCTCATATCCATCCTTTGGTTACTATCAAGTGTAAGTGAATGAGTCTAGTTTGCATATGCTGGTGTGCCTAGGAAGCCTTGTCTAGACTTCAACGATAGTTGTTGTCAAATAATTAATGGCCCCAATACATTGTGCATAGGAATCCAGAGATGGAATTGAATCTGATATATTTGATTATGTACACTCCCTAACATATTTTTCATATTAAAAAATTCAAACCATCAAGCTCTTCCGGGGTTTATCTGTGTCCAAGACTAGTTTCTTCATGACTAGTTTTGAGGACTAGTTTCAGTTGTGTTAATTTGTGTTCTGAATTTTAAATGTGAGATAATATCCTTTGAAATATGATTTAGTGATATTACATAAACATAGAGGGAATTACCAAAAATGGACAACTAATTCAAGAACTGATTCTATAACCTCATCATCCATAACAATTTAATATTCAATTTATCCAAAATAAATAAAGAAAATATGAACATAGGAAAGGTTTTGTACCTATAAACCCGAGATGACACTTTTTAGGAAAAATGTGGAATATTAGGCTATTAGTGGTGGCCAAGTAGGGTATTTTATAGGAAAATGGCCAAAATGATGGTCCATAGATACTCCCAAGAACATCAAAATAGAGACCCTGTAGATTTCAGTGCAATTGATCTCTTTTGTCTCTGTTTGGGATGTGGGTTTTGTGAATAACTCTTCCATAATATCATAATTTATAGTGTTTGTAATCAATGCAAGGAAGTTTTCATGTCCCAAATTTTGCATTGGGTAACAATGGCCTAATCCCATTGGCCATATTCATGATAGTTTGTCAAATTGATGTTAAGGGTCAAATAATTGCCAAGGAGGAAAATTACTAGTTTCCTATGTTGTGGGTGGAAGCATTGGGATTTGAAATAAGAAGGATAATAAATGATGTGTGGACATTAGAATATCATAAATATTTAATAAAGGAGCTAAATAAATATATACAAGGGAAAATCAAATTGTCATTTGACCATGAAGACACATGGAGGAAGTGGGACCCACACAAGCTAGTTTTCTATGCCACATGGCATCCTCCTCTTGTCAATTCGAATCCATGAGAAGTCCAATGTTACGGGGATGAGTTGGAAGGGAATTATACTTGGCATGATTCAATGAGGTCGAAATGTAGAGGAAAAGTAACTCCCATGGAAGAGGAAGAGGCAATTTGGAGCTAGTGGGACACTTGGACTAGATTTTCTAGCTCTATGACAACAATGATGATGATGCTATGACACCTATGACAAAAATCAGACTTGAAGGATGACATCTGACATATATGACATGCCAGGGATAAAAATATCCTCCAAGAGGGATCTCAAGTGAGTTAGGGTAGCCAAAGAGACACCAATTCGAATTTGGAGAAGGAGAGGGCTAGAATTGGAAGGACACGTGGCATACTTGGGAATCTCTTCCCAACTTGAGTTGGCATGAAGCTCTCGAAAGGAATTCGACCCATGGAGGACCTTAGAAGTTTATAAAATTCATGAACAAAGAAGAGTAACAGCTTTTGATCATTTTAGAATTTTCATTTTTCATTTGGGAGAGGAGAGCTAATGGAGTGCTACTCTACTTGCCTTAGCACCAATTTCGAGGGTGAAAGATTCCCATCCTAGTTGGTAATTGGAAAGACCATTCAGAAATTTCATTTGGAGATTTAATGGATTCTTTTGTTACAGGTTGAAGCTATAGGGAAGATCATTGTCACATCTCCTTCATCTTGCTTCTACAACCATTCTTCTATTTCTTGGCATATTCTTGCTCCTTGAGGAGAGGCGCACTTGTTGAGGTGATGAAATCTTTGGGATAGCTCTTGAGGCCCCATACATTTTTATTTTGATATATATACTCTTTATTTTCTGTTCATGAGACTCTCAGGTCGAAATACTAAGTGGAGTTATGTAAAAATATCAAATAATGCAAAAATGATGCCATTTCCCCTAGATTTTGTTGTTGGAGTTTGAAGAGACACCATTTAGAGTTATATTAGTTATTCTCTTTGATTTTATGGATGTATGGAATGATATTAAAGTTATGAATAATTTCCATTAACAGAGCATAATCCCTTGGCACCTAAAATTCAAATTTCCTAAGTCATGGTGAAAATAACTAGCTTCCCCCCCTATGTGAAATATTGCATATAAACATCTGATTTAAAGGAGTTGCAGAAGCCCATAAGAATTATTTAATGATACATTGGGGATATCATTAAATCCACTTATCAATAACATTCCCCTGTTAAGAAATTTGGAAGGGTTTAACAACATTTGGGAAGCCATCTTGTCCACTACCCTTGGGTGTTTGAAGCTCGAAATTGCTAGTAAATTTCCCTACTCTGTCCAGATTGTAAATGAATGTTGCAGAAGAGTTTTAGTTTTTTTTAAGCATACATTAACATAATTTATATGTTTTAATAACTATCAAATACCTTCATACCCAATTTGGGAGCATTTGGATACCAAGAGACCAATACTAGTCAAAGAGAAATTGCTAGTCAAACTCCCTACTTTGGCCAGAACATAAAGTAAATTTGCAGAAGCATTTTGAAGTCTATAAAGCATCCATAAACCTCATATTGATGTCCTAATATCATCCATACACCTTCTATAACAATTTGGGAGCATTTGAAGTCATTTGGAGACCAAGAGACCAATACTAGTCAAAGGTCGAACTAGTGGAAAAGTTGAAAATTTCACCATTAAAATAAATTCCTAAAAAGGGACAATACAGTGGTATTAGAGAATTATATTGGTACCTGATGTGGTATTATATTCCTGAGGACAAGAAGTCAGGGACTAGCATTAGATATTGAAACCAAAAGTTCTTTTGTTGAAAAGGAAAAAGTAGGAAAAAAAAGAGCAATTGTTTTTGAGGAAACTATGACTAGGGATAAAAAGGGAACCTCAAAGGATGTTGAGGAGATTAGGAAACTCATTAAACTACTCTTTGAATACATGTCCAAGCAGATGATGAAAGGATTCGATTTTTGGGCTATCCAACTTGGGAGCAAAGGAGTAATAGGAGGTAACAACAGTTCTCATGGTGAGGAAAAGAAGCCAATGGGTGAGCATATTTTATCAAGCACAGGTCCCCATAATAGAGAAAATGAATTTCATAGAACACCAAGGCCTATTGCACCAAGATTTCTTTAGTCCAATGATGTGGAAAGAATTCTAATTGAATGGAAAAATTTGAGTGAAGATTGCAGAAACACTTTACCATTTGATCAATACCTCATTGTCTCAAATAAGCTCAAGATGAAGGAAGGTAATAACAATCCATTTCAAAATAGAGAATTGAATTATGCAATAAGTAAAATGCCACTTATCACCTTTGATGGCTCATCTCAAATTTCTGCACATACTCGGGTACAAAATGCATCAGCTTGCTTGAAGGAGCAAAATGAAGAGACACATTTTACCTTGGACATGAATCAAAGAGCATCTACTGATGGATGCTTAAACTATGAAGGAGTGCCTACTGATGGGTGCTCACACCTCTATGTTGGTGACATAGAGACAAATTTTGAAAGGTTGTTGCAAGACAAACTTCCATTAAGCATGAAAATGAAGACCTTGTAGCAGTTGAAGAAGAAACAAGATCAAATTTCCCATCACCAGTTGAGCTTCATGAAGTTGGTCCAAGTAAGAAGGAAGAAGATGAGGAGGTTTATTTGCAAGAGCCTAATTTTCTTGAAGGGTCCTTAAAAATGAATGAAAAGAATATCAAAGAGTCCCTTAACATTCTCCATGAAACTCAAGCATTGGTGTCAAATTCTTGTTGGAGAGCTACTTCATTGGAGGAAACATCCTTCCTTGAAGACATGGAGAAGATTCAAAGAGCAATGTGCCACATCAAAGGTAATTTCATGTCCTTGATTTTTGATAGAAACCCTTTGTTTGAGCTTAATGAATTGTTACATGATGCATACTTGAAGAATAATGAGGATAATCATAAGTTCACAATTCAAAATGAGCAACTTCTTGAAAAGTTGCAAGATACTTGTTTTTCCTCCTATGTTTCAGATTGTCAAATGGTATATTGTTTGGAGGATTCTCATGACATGGTGGATCATGAGAAATGTGGAAATTTGAATGTGCTTAATGTGTTTGAAGATGAACTTGAAGAGATCCAAACACTTGATGTGGTGGAAGAGGAACTTGAATTGTCTCTTGATGAAGGTTATGCAATTTTTAAAGAAGAGCATGATTCCTCTACATTGGAACCAATCTACAACAAAGGTTTCACACTTTTGAAGGATCTGCATGATAATACCCATATGGATCCTTCCCGTGATGAAACTTCTGCACTTTTTGATCATTTGGGTGAGTTAGTTCATTCTCCTACATCCTACAATTCCATGTTTTGCAGCATTAGTCTCAATGAAGTATGGGTGAAAGGGTTCTTTTTGATAGTGCCACATGAGCATGGAACTCCTAGATTTACTTTTTATGATGACATGGTTGGAGAACATTCTTATTCACATTTGCAGTAGCATCCTTTGTTACTTTATGATGATGCACATCTACATGGATGCACCTATGATATGCATTTGAGTCCCTTGAAGACTCATGGTTTTTCTTGCTCGACACTTGGTTCATTTGATGTTGGATGAACTTCATCCGACACTTGGGTGAATAGATTTATGATTGGAAAATTTGTTTTTTGGCAGCCACATACTTTGTTATATTTTTATGATTCTCACATTCATGGATGTATGGGTGAGACTTCTTTGAGTCATTTGAAGTCTCCTTGTTTTTTTTGCTCATTATTTGGTTTAGATTTTAGTGGAGATTATTCATTCACTTCTTGGATGAAAGAATACATGGCTAAATATTTTGATGCATATCACACCCTTTTGGAGCAGCATTATAGGACATGGGATCCTCACCTATGTCATTGGAGTAGATTTGATTGGTCACTCGATGCTTGTATGCACTTGGAAATTGGTGGTCTACTTGCTTGGAGGTATAAGCACTTTCATGATTCTTTGATGAAGCATCTTCTTGATGTACATTTTCATTATGTTGTTATGTACTTTGATGATATATATTTTGTACTCATGATGTTTGGAAGAATGCATACAAGAAAATGGGATTAAGGAACTCTCTTACCTGATGGTATGAGTTGGAGAGCACTCCTAATTGTTGGAGTGCAATACAAGCAATGGGACCCTGGGATAATTATTAGTCTCATTGGTTTCAATTTTTTGGGGAAAAAAGTAGTATGGGGGATGGATTCCCCACTTAATAAAGTGATTTTAATCAGAGTAGTGCAGCAACAAGCATGGTGGTTCCTCTCTAAAATCTTCATGGAATCTCGAAGACTCAAAGTTGGGCAAATTAGTGGCAACTTCAAAGAATTATACAAAAAGCAGGTTCTTCAACACCCATGTTTGAAATTGCTTGAGGAAAATCAATATTGGGAAGGGAGGATTCGTCATGTCCCAAATTTTGAATTGGGTCACAATGGCCTAATCCCATTGGCCATATTAATGAGAGTTTGTCAAATTGATGTTAAGGATCAAATAATTGCCAAGGAGGAAAATTACTAGTTTCATAGGTTGTGGGTGGAAGCATTGGGATTTGAAATAAGAAGAATAATAAATGATGTGTGGAAATTAGAATAGCATAAATATTTAATAAAGGATCTAAATAAATATATACAAGGGAAAATCAAAGTGGCATTTGACCATGAAGACACATGGAGGAAGTGGGACCCACACAAGCTAGATTTTCTATGCCACATGACATCCTCCTCTTATCAATTCGAATCCATGAGAAGTCCAATGTTATGGGGATGAGTTGGAAGGGAATAATACTTGGCATGATTCAATGAGGTCAAAATGTAGAGGAAAAGTAACTCCCATGGAAGAGGAAGAGGCAATTTGGAGCTAGTGGGACACTTGGACTAGATTTCCTAGCTCTATGACAACAATGATGACGATGCTATGACACCTATGACACAAATCAGACCTAAAGGCTGACATCTGACATATATGACATGCCAGGGATAAAAATATCCTCCAAGAGGGATCTCAAGTGAGTTAGGGTATCCAAAGAGACACCAATTCGAATTTGGAGAAGGAGAGGGCTAGAATTGGAAGGACACGTGGCATACTTGGGAATCTCTTCCCAGCTTGAGTTGGCATGAAGCTCTTGGAAGGAATTCGACCCATGGAGGACCTTAGAAGTTTATAAAATTCATGAACAAAGAAGAATAGCAGCTTTTGATCATTTTAGAATTTTCATTTTTCATTTGGGAGAGGAGAGCTAGTGGAGTGCTACTCTACTTGCCTTAGCACCAATTTTGAGGGTGAAAGATTCTCATCCTAGTTGGTAATTGGAAAGGTCATTCAGAAATTTCATTTGGATATTTAATGGAGTATGTTGTTACAGGTTGAAGCTATAGGGCATATCATGGTCACATCTCTTTCAGCTTGCTTCTACAACCATTCTTCTATTTCTTGGCATATTCTTGCTCCTTGAGGAGAGGCGTACTTGTTGAGGCGATGAAATATTTGGGATAGCTCTTGAGGCCCCATATATTTGTATTCTTATATATACACTCTATATTTTCTGTTCATGAGACTCTCAGGTCGAAATACTAAGTGGAGTTATGTAAAAATATCAAACAATGCAAAAATGATGCCATTTCCCCTAGATTTTGTTGTTGTAGTTTGAAGAGACACCATTTCGAGTTATATCAGTTATTATATATGATTTTATGGATGTATGGAAAGTTATTAAAGTTATTAATAAGTTCCATTAACAGAGCATAATCCCTTGGAACCTAAAATTCGAATTTCCTAAGTCATGGTGAAAATAACTAGCTTTCCCCCCTATGTGAAATCTTGCATATAAATATATGATTTAAAGGAGTTGCAGAAGGCCATAAGAATTAATTAATGATACATTGGGGATATAATTAAATCCACTTATCAGTACCATGCCTCTATTAAGAAATTTGGAAGGGTTTAACAACATTTGGGAAGCCATCTTGTCCACTACCCTTGGGGGATTTGAAGCTCGAAATTGCTAGTAACTTTCCCTACTTTGTCCAGATTGTAAATGAATGTTGCAGAAGTATTTTAGGGTTTTTTAAGCATAAATTAACATCATTTATATGTCTGAATAACTCTCAAATACCTTCAGACCCAATTTGGGAGCATTTGGAGTCATTTGGATACCAAGAGACCAATACTAGTCAAAGATAAATTGCTAGTCAAACTCCCTACTTTGGCCAGAACTTAAAGAAAATTTTCAAAATCCTTTTGAAGTCTATAAAGAATCCATAAACCTCATATTCATGTCCCAATATAATCCATACACCTTTGATAACAATTTGGGATCATTTGGATACCAAGAGATCAATACTAGTAAAAGGTCGAACTAGTGGAAAAGTTGAAAATTTCACCATTAATATAAATTCCTAAAAAGGGACATTACAGAAGTTGTTAAAAGGAAATACAAATTTACTCAAAAGGTACAACTCTTGATTTCAATGAAAGTTGTCGCTTGATTTTTATTTTATTAGATATTTGCAATTTTGATATTTTTAACTATGGGTGTCATACCATTATTGTGCATGCACATGTGATAATAACAATGGTAAAAAATGAAACTAATATGGGCCAACATTTTGTACAATGTGTAAAGGATGGATATTTATGAAGCCATTTATTTGTATTTTTTTTTAAATGCAAAAGACGTATGGGATGAAGCAATAAAATTGATACTTTTGGAATTGTAATTCACACTTTTGGAATTGAAAATAAAACTTTTGGAATTGAAATTCGCACTTTTGGAATAAAAAATCATAGTTTAGGGTTCAAAAATCACAGTTAAGGGTTCGAAAATCATAGTTTTGGAGTTGAAAACCACACTTTTGGGGTTAGAGATCATTCAAAATTCACAGTTTTGGAATACAAAATCACACTTTTGCAAACCAATATTCCCACTTTTAGAACCCGATTTTGCACTTTAGAAAGGTTGATATTGACACTTTTACAACAAAATTCACACTTTTTTAGTCCATATTTTTCCTTATTAAACCAAATTTAATGAAATAGGCATTCAAGGTTTCTAAGAGGAGAAAGTATCTTTTGAGGCAGCCATTTGATGCGATGCACCAAAATCTAAGATCCATGCATTTGGTGAATAAGATATAGCAATCAATGCATTTTCTTTATCTTGATATTCTAGTGAATTGTCTCTAAGCTTTTTCTTGGCATTCTTTGATATGAAATCTCCTAGATTGTTTTGTTTCAAAGCTTGTTCCATTAGATCTATAGTCTTCTTCATGCAAGAACTTTTTGGATGATATCCTCTGTTGCAATAACTACATTTGGATTTCTCCTTCTTTGATTTTCCCTCCTTGGATTTTGCAGACTCTATAGACTTGAAGTTTTCACCTTTCTTGTGATCAAGATTCTTCTTGCCCTTTTGTTTATGCTTTCTTGCCTTGCTTCATTCATGTACTACTAGCGCATGTGCTTTGGAATTCTTGAGAGCACCCACCTTTGTGGGCTTATCTTTCTCATGCATAAGTAGTTCAATGAAGGATTACATAGGAGTAATTTTCCAAGCTTTTCCCATGGTTAGCTTTGAAATATGAAAGGAAGACACAAACAAAAAATATCAGGGCCTAACTTTGAGAGAATAGATAGACTTAGTTGATCCTCTTTCTTTTAATTTTCTATTTCCACATGATTTGAGTTGTTGCAACAAATATTTAAAATTTGTGAATAATTCTTGCATGGTGTCAAAACTTCTTGGGCTTAATGAGATGAGCTCATTCTCCAACATGTGTCATCATAGTTCATCCCGTTTCTCGAATAGAGCCTCCAATGTGGTCCATACTTCGTTTAGTGTGGAATCATTTTCTTCTTGGAAATGTAGATATGAAGATATTGACAAGCTTAAAATCCCAAATTCTTTATCCATTTTTTTGAAATACTTAGCTTTCTCAATGGTGGAATTTGGTTCAGCTTTGGTACCCATTGTGATCCGATAAAGTCCTTTTCTTCTTCCGAGAAGAATAAATTTAATCTTCCATTCAAAGCAATTGTATGGTGTAAGGATCATAAAAGGGTGTTGATACATTCTTTATGTGCACTCCAATCCCTTGTTAACATGAAAAAGAAATTATGTGCTTCTTCTTACAAGCTCATGTGCATTGATACCATGTGAAATTGTTGAATACCATGCACATAGAATCTAGTTACAAAGAAGAAATGATCAGCAAGTGCAAGAGAGAGCCAAAGGAATGAAGAGAGAATAAAATAATTATATTCCACAATGAATGACTGGTTAAATTACATAATATATACTCAACATAGTGAACTAATGCCCTTAGTTGAGCTTCTAGAGATTGATTGGGTGTGCATTGACACAAACACCAGTAATATGCCACCTAGTTTTAGTTAACAAGACATGCAATCATTAGTTAACATGACATGCACAAGTGGATGTGCACTCCTATTTGCATGCTCATGAATGCACCCTCTTGGTGATGATTCCAAGGTAGATAGGTGCTCCTGGTGATGATTCCAAGGTGGGCATGCATAACTGAACTCCACTGGTTTAACTGAAGCATGACTCAAGGAGCAAGGCTCCCTTGTCTAGGATAAGATTGTTCTCATCTAAAAGAGGAGATATTGGACCAAGTGAGATAAAGTGCACCCTCATACATATATTATGGAACATAGGAAAAATATTTAGTAGGTAAATGTGTATATACTCTAATAGATGGGACCTCCACTCATGAGTTTGATGGACCAGTGACCAAGGAGTTTGTTGAGTTAAATCCTTGTGGTAAATATGCCTCTAATTCACATGTGATATTCACAAAGTGTAGAAAGTAAGGTCTTCACTCTATCCTCACAATCTGATTTAGATCTCCATTATTTTCATGGGAATTTACTATGATAGCCTGACCCTCAGTACTAGAATGATCACCCCCCCCACCACACTAAGGGATATTAGAGGTTCTATAGGATTAATCCTCTTGATAAACTCCTCTTGGATCTTAGCATGTACCGAACTATGGTCCCTTGAATATTGTCGAGGGCTTGAATAGTCAAATACTGACAAACCTTTGGTTGGATCCAAACTATAGTCCAACAAATCCTCATCTTCCTCTAGGGTTTCCTCCCATCACACTTGAACTTCATACAACCACATATCAAGTTCATTAAATTATAAAATACTATATTTTTTATTTATTAAATTAATTTTGAAACATTATATTCATAAAAAAATATTATAATTATTTATCAAAAAATTATAATATATGATATATAATATACCAAATTTATTATTATTAATTTTATTCCTCAAAAACATAAATCATAAGTTTATTGGTGCCAACAAAATCACCCTTTTTAGTGGCTTCAATAACAAATCATACATATGAAATGCTTGTGAAATAAAACAATCTAAAATATACTCAAAAAAGTTTTATCCATCCTTGCACTACATTCCTTCTAAAAAAGTCATTATGTTTTTTCCAACATAAATGTATAAAAAAAGGATCCAACAAAGTGAAATGTCCAACATCCATTAGGATTAAGACATAGTCCTCCCTATATTATTTCCACACTAGTAGGTTTTCCACTTGTTCTATCCGAAAATATAATAAAAAGGAAAGAGTAAAATATATCCTTCAACAATTCTTAAATTTACATGAAAGGTATTGGGTCATGTTCTTCAAGCGTTCTTGTTAGACTTTCCCATAAATGGAAGCTTCAAGGGGCCATGTTTAAAAATTCTTTTGTAAGACCATCCACAATCCCATTTCTTTCCCTGTATAAATGTACAAATGAGACATCAACAAAAAAGGTTTTTTTTTTTTTTATATTTAGAACATCCTCAAAGATAACCCTAATCTATATGCTTTCTAAAGATCTCAAGCCCTTCATCCACTCTATAATAAGTAGTGGGTCCCCCATAACTTGAATTATTTGAACTCATTTTCTAAATATCAGCCTTAAGACCAAATTCAGAGCCAATAGTTAACTTTGTTACTTGTGGATAAGCCCAAGCTTGTTTTGAACATGCCCCAATTATTGTTAAAGAGATATAAAATCCCCCTCGCCCCACCTATAAGAGTGTGATCTTATGCAAAACCATTGAACTATGCACATGCCCCTTCTTTTTAATAACCTCTAGTTGATGCACCACCCTTGATTTTTTAACAAAAAATTCTTTCTTAAAGTAAAACGATGAATCAGAGATGTAATGACCCTTAACCCATAAATTGAATCACAATAAAAATATAGAACTCCTTTACTTTATAAATAACCAAAATATATTCACCATAAAAATCACACCAAGATATAGAGAAACCCTTAAGGTGGGGTAACACCATCAAATACCTAAGGGAGGAATCAATCCATAAGTCGTGCTTGCTACAAAACAATAAATCCAATATACCTCAATACAATGATACTCATATGTATTTATACTTTCTCATGAGTATTCATAGGGGTCTATGCGAACTAAACCCTCATTATTATATTATTTCCTTAAAACTACCTAGTGGGCCTATTCCATTATTTATGGCCACATTACATTAACTATTCCCCCTAAGGTACACATTACATGATATATTTCCCTTGGGTACTTTTGGCACTATCTTAGTTTTGTAAATGAATGTTATATTATAGTTTGCGCGGTATATTGTATAAAAGATTGCACAGTAAAAAGTAAAAGATAAACAAGAATAGATAAGTCATGATTAGGTGTTGTTAGTTAAAATACAATTGAGAAATGAGATAGTTGTTTGTCATTTTGTATAAAGAGTAAAAATATGGGACTTTTTTGGTTGTTGATGGAATTGCGATCTAGACAATTTTGATGTATGACAATATGTTATACTGGATGTAGTTTTCTCAGTATGAATGGAATGAATGGAATGAATTGATTATATATTCTAGTTTATCTGTGTATGAATGTGATCTTGTGTACATAATATTGTTGAGTCATAGTTCTATGATTAGCAATATTATAATGGCATGTATTTATCAAACCTTAACTTACTTTCAGTTTTTTCAATCCCTGTGAGAGTCTCAGGTGATACTTTTCCCTTTTTGGGTAGTGAAAATGTCGATTCTCATAGGGGTATTGTTGGTAATTGATTTAGAACCTAGGGTTTGAGTTTGAGGTGCCTCTCTAGGTACCCCACATTATCTCTCCCTGGGTACATTACAATCAGCCCCCGTTGAATTTTTTTTCATCCTAGAAACATGAGTGGAAATCATATAATAAGATCTATTAATAATAGTAGTAAATTAGTATAAAGCAGGAGCATCCATCCATCCAAGTGAAATGTGGACACATGGTATAATTGCTTCATTGCCACCTTGATTCTAGTTCCTTTTGTCTTATGATTTTGCTCTGCTACTCTTATGTCTCCATGCATTGTTTTTATTCCTCCATGTGCCTCCATACTTGGTGCCCTTCTGGTTCCATGCTGGTTCATAGTAAGTTCATTCATTCTCAAAACCTTTCCATAATGACTGCTGTTTCTCATAGTGCAATGGGTGTCAATGGACCAAAACCTTAACTATTTGTGCTTATTTCTCTGACTTTGCAATCTATGGTTAATGGGGGTTATGTAGCTCATTATATTCTTCGTCCTTTTTATCTCCTTCCTGGGAATTTTATTTATGTCCTGCTATAACTTAATCTTCTTTTGATTCAACCTCGAACTCTTCATCTACCATGTCTGTAGGGGATTCAACTATCTTACTTGCCAGGGATTCTTCATGTTCCCCCTTGGTCCCTTCTTGTTTAGTAAGAGAAATATCCTGCAAGGTGATTTTCTTTTTCTTAACAAAAGCTTCAGAAATTTCTTTTGCATATTAATATTAACTGTACCAATTGAGTCCATACAAGGATATCCCAAAACAATTATCCACATCAACCATATTTTTATCATAAAAATATGAATGCAACACATATTTATCCATGTTAACCTTCAAATCTTTACAAAACTTGAACATTCTCACCATTAACTTGTGTGATTTAAATATACTTTGTGGGAACTTGGAATATTTTAGCTAAATCAACATTGATAAAATTATGTTTTCTACCAGGGTTTATAGAGACAATTACCTTCTCTTGTTGAATACATCCATGAACATGTAATAGGAAGTTGTCACATGAAAACAAATTCTTGGTGTTTTCTTTATCATTCTTCATAGCATGAGAACACCTATCTAAAAATATATTTTCAAATGCTTCATGTCGAAGTTTGAGTATCTCCTCAGTGTCATGTGAATTCCACCATTCATCAACATCATTCACTAGACCAATG
Source organism: Larix kaempferi (assembly GCA_027924585.1). Taxonomy (NCBI): domain Eukaryota; kingdom Viridiplantae; phylum Streptophyta; class Pinopsida; order Pinales; family Pinaceae; genus Larix; species Larix kaempferi. The sequence goes on along the minus strand of BSBM01000617.1, from coordinate 740,806 downwards.
ATTACAACGACTCTCTAAAATTTGTGACATGTAACCAATTTAAAATGAGCATAACTCCATCAATACTTCTTAAAATCTCTATTATGAAAACAATTATGAAATACATGGCCATTTTGCATCTACTTGAGATGGTTTGATTGAAATATGGTCACTTTATCAAAATATATCAACTTTGCAATCTACGTGGTCATCACTACAAAAACCCTAGAAAATAATTGATTTTAAATTAGGCATTAACTTCACTTTCTGGAATTTGTTTTGGATCATTGTTTTTTTTTAAATTGGGTGCATCAGATAGAATACATTAGATATGAAATTGATTTATTTATATTCTTCATATAAAGTTTCATAAATCAACCTAAATTACGTTTTCCTCCTTTTCCATCCAAAAATTTGCAAAAAAACAGAAAACAATATTCCATTTTTTAGCCCAAGAAAGCGCTTTGATACCACCTGTACTAATCCTTAACCTTGAAATTGAATCAAAACAAAGATATAAAACCCTTATACTTCAAAAATAACCAAAATACATTTACCATAAGTATAACACCAAGACAAACAAAAATATCCTTAAGATAGACGTAACATCATAAAATACTCCTTATGGAAGGACTCACTCCACAAGCCATGATTGATAGAAGACAATTCATCTAAAATACCTCAATATAATGATACTTATGTCTATTTATACTTTCTCATGAGTATTCCTAAGTATCTATTCCAATTAACCCCTCATTATTATTTTATTTCATTAAAACTACCTAGTGGGTATATTCTATTATTTATGGCCACATTACATTAATTATTCCCCCTTAGGTACACATTACATGATATACTCCCCATGGTAACCTCCCTGGGTGCCCCATATTATCCTCCTCTAGTTACATTATAGCTACCTTGTACAACACTATTGAAGTATCCCCTTGCCCTTTCTTTATTAATAACATCTTAATACACCACTCTTGACATTTAACAACATAGACTTGCTTAAAGTGAGAAAGTATAACTAAACTTTGAGAAGCATAATCGTGAGGACAAAAAATACCCTCAAAGATACCTAAGTTTCTAGAGATCCATATTCCACATGCTACAATAAGAGGTAGGGATCTTATAATTTTATTCATATTATTTTGGATCCAGTTTGTAAGTGCTTTCACTGCATTCTAACCCACCAACAATTTTGAATCCAAATACCTTGTATTGTCCCAATCCCAATCTTTGGAATGATACACATTTGGTTTTAAAAATGCTTTGCATATACATTTTCTTTATGCCCTATTCACTACAAGGAAAAGGCCCTGTAGCGGAGGTCATAGTGGAAGTTTTTAGTGTTACAAGATTGGCAAAAATTGTCAAAAAAACCTACGCCATTGGTAGTGGATGTTTTTATGGAGGTGATAACGGATGCCATTTATAGCTAAAAAATACTCGGTGGCCATAGGTTTTAGAGAAGGTTAGCTTACCAGTGCACTTAACAGAAATTAAACACATCAATGCGTTTTAAACTATAACACACCAGTGTTGTATGCTTAGAACCTACGCATGGGTGCACTCAACCAGAACAAGCACTGGAAAGAATCAAATTGAAAGGCCGCACTGGTGCTTGAGTATATTAAATACGCACTGGGGCATCTGTACAAAATAAACGCACCGATGTGATATTTTATACCATATGCACTGTACATTTTTTCATTACATTTATATTTAATGGTGGCATACATTTATCTAGTTGCACCCGTGCATTTTATGCACGAATGCACCGGTGCATTTATCAGTAGACCGCACCGGTGCTTACAAAATATCAACCTGACTGGGTGCATTTAACCACATGGAACGCACCGCTAGGCTTAAAAACTAAAATTCAGTTTCCATAAACTGTTATCATTCTCGGTGCGCACAAGCAATCAAACTGCACCAGTGCGATAAACATAATAAAGCGAATCAGTGTAGAGTGTTGTAAATGCACCGGTGCATAACTATTTGAATGCACCGGTGCCTAATGTTTTTCACACACCGATGCTTAATTTTCGTCTATACGTTCCATAAGTTGTGATCGTTCTCGATGCGCACAAGAAATCGAAATGAACCAGTACGATAAATATAATAAAGCACATTGGTGCATAATGTTGTGAACGCACCGGTGCGTAACTATTTGAACGCACCGGTGCTTAATGTTTTTCACACGCCAGTGCTTAATTTTCGTCTATACGCACTGGTGCGTAATGTTAGTATAAGAGCCATGGTGTGACATTTATTATCAAAAGCACCGAATATGATTATGTTAAGAATGTCTATTGATATTTCATTCAAATATATATATTATATTTTTTATTTTTTCAATTCCATTATTCATCTAAAACTGAAATATTTGTTTATAGTAAAATTCATTTCCTTTTAATTATTGAAATTGTTTATTTGGATTAATTTCTTATATCATAGATGACTTATATCATAGATGAAAGAATCTATTGTAATATTTAATCAACCATACATTTAATTACCAATTTACCATTTACAAGTGCTCTATGGAAGTGCATAATTTACTTTTGCTCCATCTTGAATGAAGATACGCATTTTTTTATTGGAAATTTTTTTACCAATGTACCATTTCACATGTTCCATTTGACAATAATATTGAAGAATGCAATAGAATAATTTTTATTTTATTTTATATATATCAATAAGAGTGCCTTTGTCATACAAAATACGACAACATAGAGACAACGATAATCAAAATGTCAACATGCATGTAATTATTGTTACACTTATTGGTAACTCGTCTTTCAATTCAGACACTATGTCTACATTATTATACAAAATGTCTGATTTCCACAAACAATTATTTCAAAATATATAACAAGCTACATCAGCTTGCATTAACATCCAAATTAAATACGGAGCATCATTCTTCGTTGGAACTGTTATCGGTGCTCGATTCACTTGCATCAATTGGGTTATTTGGCGAAATGTTTTGTGGACTGGCTTGATTGTTTTCATCTTCTTCAGCTTCCATCTGTAAACATTAAAAAAAGTACACTGAGTGTATCTGCATTACAACTGAGAAGAATGAAAAATAAACAGATAGTATACACTAATGTAAATTGAAAAGCGACATACCATAGAAATAATTGACTCATGAATGATACACATTCTGCCAAAAACAAATATCACGCCTTCTATCAACAAGTCTTATGTTGGATCCAGTCTGTACTTTGTTTCTTGCAAGTGTTATGCCCCATCATAAATCATAGATTTAATATAAAAGTTTTTTTGTTGTTTTATTAATAATAAAATAAAAGAAGTAAAACAACATAGAGACTTACAAAATCCACAATTAATTTTTGATACGTCAACATATACTCACAACCTTTGCTTAAACCAATGTCAATCAATTCTTTTGATGGCTCCTCTTTGTATGCTAACACCTGTTTGAAGGCATGCAAGGATTGCTAATGAAAAAAAATTAAATATACCAATCAAAACCACTACAAAATTTTTATTTCTTTCAATGAAATAAAAAATACTCACAAACTTTGCCATTAACCCTTTTTTCCTTGTCATCCTGTCTTGTGTGCTGACTGGGTTCCATTTTCTCTTCTTTTCTACAACAAAACAATTGAAAGGTAATATTTAATGTTGAATTAATTAATGAAATGTATAACATAAACCTAAAAACCAATGATCTTATACATTTGAAGCACGTTGTTGTTGAGATGGATCTTCCTGCGATGCAATTATGTCCATTTCCTTGACCAGCTCCTTGTACACTTTCTTGTACATCCCTACTGGCACATTTCGCATATCACCTCGTTCATACTTTGGGATTCTCGTAATCTTCCTAAAAATGTAAAATGGCATTAAACTATTTCTATGTTGATATGAAAAATAAATATGATAGAATTAAAATTATTGAATGAATGATGCTTTGTAATAGTTTTAGATATATATTATACATAGACATGTTTATGAATATTATCTTTTGAATGATTCTTTTTTTGTTGTTGTATGTGTTTTTCTATTGCAATCCTGACAGGTCTCATTGACCATTGCTCTTGGAACACCTATTGTAGTTTACATATGACTCGATTCTTTGAATCATTTGATTGGTTTCTTTATTGTAAGTGAAAAGTACGTTTGTACGTTCTTTCCACTAAATCCCTCATAGTATTATAAAATTATTTTCTCTTTCTATTAACGTCCAACACCACTCTAGTAGAGATAAAGACCAATTGATCACCATTTGCATCTTCCATAATTTTTTTCTTCTTCTTTTGATGACATTGACTTCTGTTGCTGTCAGTACCTGCATAACATTCATCATATGTGAATTATGTTATTTGAAACATATTAGTGCATATTCTTAATTAAGTAGATTATTACTCAAATTTCAATAAATAATTCATATTGACTTATTTTTTATTCACCTAATTCATCCATCTGCAAATTTTCCATCAACGTTTTATGATCTTATGGAGTTAGTTTGGTACGAATCTTATCGAGCTTCCTCATTTTTTGGCACTGCATGTCACACATTAACCAATACATATTAGTTAAATTTACAAATAATTCAAACAAATTATGCTAATGATCTATTCCAACAGTTGGGTTGCGAACCAAGTCATAGAGAAATATTGTGCATCCAATCGTTACCCTCTTGAAGAGAAGGATGAACTAAAAATTGGGATTGGGTGTAACAACTCGGTAATAAAATATTTATGTGCATAATTTCTAACTTTATAATGCAACTTTGAATTATAACACTTATGTTTAATATATCAATGGTTGGGTTAATAAACATATGACATCATCATTTGTTAAATTTTCTTATAGGTGCATTAGTTCCTATCTATGTGGGATTATGGACATCATTTTCGCACTGATGATGCTGATAATGGGCGTGTTACACAAGACTGTGGAGTGGAAGTCGAGTTCGACCAATCTAGTCGTGCTAGCCATCGAGATCGAAACTTGGTAGGAGGGATGTTGGGTTATGTTGGAAAGATACAAGAGATCATTCAAGTGGACTTCTCATCTTTCCAATGTGTTATTTTTAGGTGTAGGTGGTGGGACACATTCGACAGGAATAAAGTTAAGGAAGATTGTGACAGTGGGTTGATATGTATCAACTCTACAAAGATGTGGGATGAAAGTAAGGAGCCGTATGTTTTCCCAAAACACTGCAACCAAGTGTTCTCTCACCCACATGTGTTGGATAGAGATTGGTGGTTCATATTAAGACATGACCCTAGATCTAAACATGTTTCTAAGAACAACAATGCTATCATGCCAACCGAGGAAGATAATGAGGGTGATGGAAACAAAGAGTGATATGTAAATGTTTTATTCTGTTATTTACATATTGAGATATCATTTTGTTACTGTTATCTTTGATTGTCTTTAATTATATTGTTTATTTTTCATTTTATGACGGTGAAAATGAAAAGTTGATTACTGGATGCAGCGTTTAAAAAATTTCATTTGGTTAAGAACCAATTATATGATGCGAAATATGTTTTATGTCTATGAAGTAATTTATGATTGTATATAATGATTATATGTCATTGTCCAGATTACTCATGTTTTGTTTTATGTAATGTTTTTTTTCATTATATGATTCAATTAAATTGAATTTTTGTTATAATGTAATGTTTTTCGACTTTTTGATTGTATTTATAATGTTACCTCCAACATAGAAAATGACACGTTTGAAACCTCGATTGAAAATGAAAATCCAACAATGTTTTTAGCAGTGTTGAGATCTACAATGACTTTATTTATGGCCTTGATAACAATGAAATGTACATCAAATTATAAGGTGCTCTCCGATATATCCATCAATAATTGAATGCTTGTATTTCTTGATTTTTTTTGTTATAAATAATGCTAAGAATTATAATTGCATTAATTTATGACTTTTCTGTTAGAATGTAATGTTTTTTAATTATATGATTAGATTAAATTAATTTTTTTTAATAATGTAATGTGTTTGTATTTTTTGATTGTATTTATAATGTTAACTCCAACATAGAAAATGACACGTTTGAAACCTTTGTGGAGAATGAAAATCAAACAATGTTTTTAGTAGTGTTGAGATCTACAATGACTTCATTTATGGTATTGATAACAATGAAATGTACAACAAATTCTAAGGTGCTCTTTGATATCTCCATCAATAATTGAATGCTTGTATTTCTTAATTTTTTTGTTATAAATAATGCTAAGAATTATAATTGCATTAATTTATGACTTTTTTGTTAGAATGTAATTTTTTTAATGATATGATTTGATTAAATTAAATTTTTATTATAATGTAATGTGTTTGTATTTTTTGATTCTATTTATAATGATAACACCAACATAGAAAATGACACGTTTGAAACATTGGCGGAGAATGAAAATCCAACAATGTTTTTAGTAGTGTTGAGATCTACAATGACTTAATTTATGGCCTTGATAACAATGAAATGTACAACAAATTCTAAGGTGCTCTCTGATATCTCCATCAATAATTGAATGCTAGTATTTCTTGATTTTTTTGTTATAAATAATGCTAAGAATTATAATTGCATTAATTTATGACTTTTTGTTAGAATGTAATGTTTTTTAATTATACGATTCAATTAAATTACTTTTTTTTTATAATGTAATGTTTTTGGATTTTTGGATTGTATTTATAATGTTAACTCCAACATAGAAAATGAGACGTTTGAAACCTTGGTGGAGATTGTAAATCCAACCATTTTTTTACTAGTGTACTTGATCTCTACAATGACTTAATTATTTATGCCCTTCATAAAAATGAAATTTATAACAACAAAATTTATTGTGCTCTCTAATTTCTACATCAATATTTGAATGTTTTTAGTTCATGATGTTTTTGTCGTAAATAATGCTAAGCATTATAATTGCAAATGTTTTCCGAATGAGTATAAGAGATAAAAAACGGCTTGAAGATTATCAAATCAACTTAATGATTAACAATAATAATATATTTTGAGAATGCAAGTTGTGGCTTTACATTAGTTGAGAGAAAAAATGTGTTCTTTTAATTAACTATTTGTTTTTCGTCCTATTAAAGATTTGATATTTGTCATTGTAAATTGAGCTATTGTCAACAAATTAAAAATATTGAATGATACATTGATAGGTCATATTCATGTTCATATATATATATGTGTGTGTGTGTGTGTGTGTATGTTCATAAACATGATACTATGATAAACTATACAACCATTAACATAAATCATATATATATAGCATTGTCACAACTTCATCCATTAATATCAATACAAAATTCATATATTTAATTGAATGATAATATTTTTGCAATTATATTATGTAAACATAAACATATCATCATTAATATCAATGTCACCATATAACAAACAAAAAAATAAACACCATCATACCATCATTAACATAAAACTAATAAAAATAAGCATGGACGTATAAACATCATACATATTACGTTACTACATATTAATCTAACATATACATTGTATATATTTAAACATCATCTAACACACATATGATCTAACAATAACATGTAACAAAACACAAGTTCCAGTTTCTAACATAATGAACATAATCGAAACTGGCCTAACATACACAAGTACATCACCATCAACATATAAATAAGCATCAACCTAATCATCAACATCAACATATGTAAAATGGAAAATGCAAACTTCTAATGAACATCATCGAACCCGACCTAACATAACATCATGACCATCAACATATAAATAGAAATCAACATAATCATCAACATCAACATCTGCAAAATGGCAAATGACGTATATATATATATATATATAGACAATATCATCAAAATGACGATAAATGTCAGATATACATGTCTAGTACACCCCCGGAAGCCTATCATCATCACTATCTATCAACCCACCAGATGTATTGACACCTACAGCGGTAGAGCTAGAGGCCTGATTAGTACCAACTCTTCTAGGAAATAATATATCATGTAGATCAATAATAAAGACACAATCTCTAGGAATTTGGATCGTCCCATCCGATCTTAGCATCCTCTTATTTCATTCAAACTGTACGATATTTACCTAATGGTACGATATTCAAACTTCATATCTCAAACTTCGGTCATTTTAAAACTTCTTTATTTTCTTTGAAACTAAATATCGTACTCCATATCTCCTCATTCTTGCACTCCTATAACTCCAAGCATGGGTAACCAGGATTAGCCTGTTATACCGATTTTGTTAGGATATTCCTATACTCCATCTTAGTCCCACCAGTATTTTGATCATTTACATTTTCAGTCATGCATGCACTTTTAGGGTTTGCATGCATTCCAATCATCAGTCCAGCACCTAGCCCTCAGTTAGCCAGCCCCTGAGAGCTTCTCTTAGATCCATTTTATCCCTCCTACTGCTTAGTGCGCCCTTCCTCCTTGATTTAAGGAAGCCACTTGTCCTTTCTCACCTACCAGTCCAGTTTACTTCAGTTATCCACCAGTCTTTCCTTGATTTGAGGCCAAACTAACTCCTCACTGCTGTTATCACTCCGATTGACCTCCGATGAGACATGACTACCTGTTCTGACTCCAGTTAGCTCCTCATGCACCCTCCACTAATCCTCCTTCATTTAGTTAGTGTCTCCATGTGCCAGTTACATTCAGTTACACCTACCACACTTAGTTAGACTCAGTTTGACTGACGGTTGACAGTTACTTGTGCATTGATGACTCCACCGATGATGAGACAGACTACTAGTTGTGCTTCGATGACACTCCAGTGATCTCTTGATCACTCCATGAAGGCTAATTTGAATTGCCACCTTAGGAATTCGAATCCTCATGCATTGTACTACTTATTGTCCATATTGTGATTAATTAATTAGTGTATGTGAAGTATTTTTTCTTCTATCCGAGTTCTATTGTATTATTATTCTATTGCTCATTATACTGCATTGACCACTCTTCTTCTATTTTTCTGCTTAATCATAATTACTCTTGTGAGGTATACATCATCTCTTAGATTTGCTGTGAGGATTTTCACAGATTTAGCATGTCTTTTTGGCTTGAATGCTTACCCCCTTTCATTATTTCACTCCAATGGAGAGGATACGAAACATATCGGGGGACTAATGAGAAGAGATGGACTGTAGTGAACACCAAATGCTCCACGCCATCCATCTTCTCGCTTTGGGACTTGACTTGACAAGCCACATGCCATCCCTCATGTCCTTGCATAGTCACCTTATGCTGAGGGACTAAGTTTATCCGTCTGTTCGCACCATGCATGATTGAATTGGGTCCAACTGTGGGTCTAGGGCTGACCCCATCCTTATGGGATGATTTTAGTTCTCTGATCATTGTTTGAAAAGAGAAAATTTACCAGTGGGAGGTGGATTGCTTGGTTCACCAGATTGTCTACCTCCTAGTTGTTTTCACGTAAGACATGGAAAAATTCCACCTTTTCCATATCATCTAAATTTTGTTTTAATCTAAGCCATAAGTGGTTCAAGTTGAGGTTATTGGGTTGGGATTTCAAGATGAAAGAGCTAATGAGAATTCTTGAATCTCCCACAATTATTTCCCTTTGGATCCCTTTCCTAGTTAGCCAATTGGTTCCTTGATAGATAGCTAGAAGCTCAGCCATGTTGTTGCTTGCACGTCCAATTCTCCAAGAGAAAATTTCTTCTATGTTTCCTCCGGGATCCAAGATGATCCCCTTACATATGCTGTCCCTTTTATTAATACTATTATTGATAGTGATATTGGTATATTTTATTATAATAAATATAGTTATTATTATGGCCATCCAAAGTGAACTATATTTTACATTTTTAATCATTGTTAAATATAGTCAAATATAATAAAACACGATCATATATGGTCAATAATAGTTAACCATGGTCAAACATAGACGTATAGTCAACCATGGTCCAATATAATCATACATTGTCAACCATTTTTATTTAAATATTATATTTGATTCATATATATATATATATAGTTGTTATAATCAATTACTATAATAACAATTTTATTACTACTACTATAATAATAATAATAATAATAATATTTGGACAAGAGTGAGCGCGGGTACAGCTGCCAGGGTTTCACGAACTTCCAACGAGACTACGCAAAGTTTGATAAAGAAGTTTAATAAACTAGTAAAAGATAAGGACAAAAAGCAGATATGCAGACAAGGAAACCCTAATACGAAAGAAGTAAGGAGCGTAATCAATATGTCGAGCCATGATTTGGATGAGGACGCGCACAAAGTGCTGGAAAGAGGCTCGAATTTCTCCATTGCAACAAGGCACATCCTGATAGAGGAGATAATATGCTCAGTTGAGGACTCCATCAACTCATTACCGGAACATGAAGCAAAAGAAGTGAGACTAGATTGCGCTCTGGTGCTGAGAACTGCCACTCCACCAAAACCTAACATCACAAAGAATGAACTACGAGCATTGAAAAACCTGAGATCAAACAAGGAAATAGTAATAGTAAAGGAAGACAAGGGGAATGCAACAGTTGTGATGAGTACGATGGACTACGAAACCAAGATGTACGAGCACCTTTCCACAGGTGGCAGCTATAGAAAATTGAAGAAGGATCCCACGACAAAGATTGTACAAGAACTTAAAAATGCCATTGAGAAATCCACGATTGAGGAGAACATCAAGAAGAAACTTATTCCAAGAGACACGATCATCCCAAGGATATATGGTTTGCCCAAAATCCACAAAGAAGGCACACCTTTACGACCAATTGTAAACACAATTGGGTCACCAACCTACCAACTAGAAAAATTCTTGGCAAAAACCCTAAAACCGCTGGTCGGAAAGACATTCTCCTACATTAGAAATTCTCCCCATTTTGTTGAAGGCATCAAGAATCTTCATGTGGAGGATAATGACTTATTGGTAAGTTTTGATGTAGTCTCTCTTTATACAAAAGTTCCGGTTGAGGAGGCCATTAAAGTCATAAAGGAAATTACAAATGAAGAAACAACCAACTTAGTCAAGATCTGTCTAAAATCAACATATTTCATTTTTCGTGGAGAAATATACGAACAGTTAGATGGTGTTGTGATGGCATCTCCGCTCTCACCTGTAGTTGCGGTATATGGAGAGGTTTGAACAAATGGCCATTGACTCCTTCCCTTCGAAACCGAAGGAGTGGAAGAGATTCGTTGATGATACAAATATTATCTAGCCACATGGGAGGGATAATCTAGAGAAATTTCTCACACATTTAAATAGTCGATCAGATCACATAAGGTTCACAATGGAAATTCAAGAGAATAATTGTCTACCATTCTTAGATGTCTTAATCACGAAAAAGTTAGACGGTTCTCTTGCACATCAGGTATATCGTAAGAAGACTCACACCGACAAATACTTACATGCTGAATCACACCACCACCCTTCCCAAAAGATCGGTATTCTGCATACTCTTGCTAAAAGGGAAGTTAGAGTCTCTGATGAGGACCATCTTAATGAAGAATTACAGCACCTCTCAAAGGTTCTACAAGAGAATAGTTATACCAAGAAGGACATTAACAGGGAAATCGAGAAGGCGCAAGGTTGTGGAATTAAAAACCGAGTAAATGAAGATGAAGAAGGAAACAAAGGAATGGTGATACTTCCATATATCGAGGGGACGACAGACAAAATAGCCAAAATCTTGAAGAAGAAGAATATCAAGACTGTTTTCTTGCCTCCAAATTCCTTACGAAATCTATTGGACAGGACCAAAGACCCCATTGATCCTAAGCTAAAGAAAGGAATCTACTCTGTCCCTTGCTCGTGTGAGGATGTGTACATAGGAGAAACAGGTCGCTTAGTAAAGACGAGAATAAAAGAACATTGCGCGGACATCACTCATGGAAGGATCAAGAACTTGGCGGTTGCTGAGCACTCCCATATAAGTAACCACCAGATACGCATAGAAGACATGAAAGTAATTGCGATCGAGGAGCATTACAATAGAAGGCGGATTCGGGAAGCAATCGAGATTGAGAAGAACCCTAGAAACTTCAATAGAGATGATGGTTTAATTCTGAGCGCGGCATGGAAACCGATTATACATAATCTAAGAAATAAGAACCTCCATAAATAGCCAGAAATATTAATCTTGGCCGACATTGACTACACTATAATAATTATATTTCTGGTCTATTTATAATACCCTAAGTCGCTAATTCCATTGAGACACTCTCACTCCTGAAGATGGAACCAGCTTTGAGGTCCGAAACGTACGTAGAGTACACTTTACCAATCACAGGTCCTCCACACTTGTCTCCAACATACCCTACCTGTGAAAACCTAAATGCAAATAATAATAGTAATTTTGCAATGTCATATAATGTGGAAAACACCATAATGTCACAATGTGACATTATTTTTAATTCATCTATAATCAACTTTTCTCAACAAGATAGAAACCTAATCAACCAAAATCATTCAAAATGTATAATATTTACCTAAACCTAACCAACATCAAATAGTTGACCATAATATATAATTAATTATTATTAAAATTATTTAATTTTATTTATCATAAAATATTAATATTATTATTTGATCCCGAAGAAAATCAAGAAACAAACTACACTTTGAGGCGAAGAACAATATCGAATAATAAAGTGGATAGCAATCAATGTAGATCATTTTACAACATCTTAAAAACAAGTATCTTCCATCTGACGAAGTTCTCCTTGGACATTTTAGTGCTAGAATAAGAAAAGAAATCCAAGCTTTTATTTTTTCCATCCAACGAAGTCCTCCTTGCACATATTAGTGCTAGAATAAGAAAAGAAATCCAAACTTTTATTATTATTTTGTTAATACTATTATTAATAATAATACTGGTATTTTGTATTATAGAAATCCTTCATGCACACTAGAATAAGAAAAGAAATCCAAGCTTTTATTATTATTTTGTTAATATTATTAATAATAATACTAGTATTTTGTATTATAATAAATATAATTGTTCCTATTGTTACCTTATTATGATGATTTTTTATTTATTGAATATTGAATATTTTATTTATTTATATTTTTATTGTTTTTATTCTTATTTTATTTTAAAGTTCATAATATTATTTTTATTAATTTTTTTGTAAATAAAACACTATATATTATTGCTGAAAAAAGTACATCGCCAGTATCACAGAGTCTTCATAATCCCAGACATTCCTAGCTAAAAACAGCTAAACAGGAATCCTGACACAGTTCTCACAGAGTCTTCATAACCATAGACATTCCTGGCTAAAACCAGCCAAACAGGAAACTTGACATAGACATAATGTTCAAGAAAGATAATCTCAGAACTCCTTAACATCAAAATCATTCAACATAAACAAAAGCAATATCAAAACAAAATCCCCAGAGAAAGCCCCACTGATGCACAAAAAGAGATGCCAGATCTCAAACCTTAGATATGGATTACAAGTGTAGAACCCCTACCGCAGCTATCCAGGTTTGGCTACTGATCAGTCGGATGCGTCTTCCCCTTATCAGCGCTCGCAACAACCTCCGTAGAGCTCCTGGTGCTCCTGCGATCATTGCCCACATGCTCCCCTTCACCTGTACCCTGGATAACGAAGGTAATACCCAGTTTTTTGGCTATTGCGTCAATTTTCATATGCATAACCCGACTGTCCAAGTTATGAGTCTTCCAGGATCTGAATGGTTCTTCGTCACCCTTTCTTTTGTTAATGAGTCCATCAACACATGCGCCAACAGATTTTTAGTGACCTAGTAGGTCATAATAGTCTGCTCGTAGGCTGAAGCACGGCCCACCATGGAACCAGGGTCGACCACCCAATTTTCTACCTCACGACGAACTTCCTCCATGGGAAGTGCTTGAATAGTCTCCCAGAGCCCCTTCTCCACCACCTCAATGTATTCCCTGATCAATGGGGGAATGTGCCCATGAGTGTTATGGAGAAAAATTCCTATGGCTTGGGGTAGACCACAACAGACAGCTGACTACCAGAAAATAACTCAATTCCCAATGCAATGCTATATAAATGACAATGCTAAGATAATGGAGAAAAGACCAACCTTCAATCGGATGTTCGAAGTAGATCCCCGTTGAGCTTTCAACTTCTACACTTGAACCTGCTGATTAGTCTCAACAACAAGTACAAGCAAGTGCATATAACATGTGAAAGAAATTAGTGTAATCAATAGCATGATCCATGATATCATAAGCAAATATAACCCAATGTAATTTAACAATATTCACAACATCAATTGGACGAGAAAATGAGTATTTCCATTAATGAATAACAAGAAGTACAATATACGACCTCTTGTTGGCAACCAATCTGAACCAAGAACTCGGTCTCTCCACTTGTGCCTCCACCACTTCAATCCCCCATGCAATGGAAAACTCAAACTATGAAATGAGTTTGGTAGGTGAACATAAGGAGTTCACAACAACAAGGATCAATGAGTGTAGACTCAAGTCACGGCAAAAATCCACTAGAGTTATCTTGCTCTCTCTTTCTCCTCCCTTCCGTACACCATAAGAGCTCAATATATATCCTTCCAAAGGTAAGTGAAAGGTCAAATCGAGTCGTTTTGGGGTATATGGAGGGCCAAAGGTCACCCTAAGACCGCTTTTTGGGAGTAAAAAGTAATTTTCTAATGATTTTTACCATTTTACTTGGTGTCCACGGGCTATAGTGGAACAGCCTGCATGTACGCTGGCTATAGTGGAACAGCTAGCGTACATGAACAAAAATAGGGATTTGTGTGTTCCTAGAGGGAAAATGATAGCTCTGAGTCAGTAAAATGGATCCTGAAGGCTAATGAATGTTGATGCTCACAAGGTGGAAAATTACGCCGTAACAATGAAAGAAAGAAGCGGACTCCTGAGCTCTAGACCTGGTAGAAGCACGAGTCACTTGACCAACCCTAACATTGCAATGCTCAAAAACTAAACCCTCGACTGACCGACCACCACCCCCAGAACCCTTCAATTCTCTGGGATTATAATAGTGCTGAGGATCCATTTCCAAATCCCTATGAAGATCAGGTGGTCTAACCCAGGAAAACCACCCACACTCACGCTCACAAATAATCTTGGCACCTTCTTTGAGTTTGCAGTCTATCAGGACGAAAGAAAAAATGATGGAGATGTAGGGATAACCATCCATATTTTAAACCCAAAGTCTCATAATGGGAATAACTGCGAATTTATGATATTTCGTCACTTGAGACGGAACATCAGTAAGGGAGATGAGAGTCTCACGAAACAAAATGAGAAGGATGCTCATGGAAGTACGAAGAGACCTGTACAAATCCATTCCACCAAATTTCCTTCGCTTTGATCTGTACCTTCTTATGCCTGCAGCATATCTCGAGGAGAGAACAAGTGTCATTCTGCTCATGATTGACCCAAGAAACGATGCACTTTCATAACTGACCCCAACCGACTGCTAGCACCGGCCTGGTTAGTGGGAGCCATCGCCGCCACCTGTCTGCAACTTGCTAGATTGGCATCCGCAAGGTGGCAACAGTGCATGGACCAGTGCTCGTGGCAAAAGTATGCCAGAGTGCCACTCATGACCTAAACCCCATCCAATCGCAATACGCAATTCCCCCACTGATAAATATTTATCCTTGTCATCCCATTGTGAGATTCTGATAGTTTCTTTCATATTATTGACCAGCTTCATCCAAACCTCCTCCTCCATGTGATATTTGTCCCGAAAGATACGTGCATTCCTCTCTTTCCAGATCGTCCAAATCACCATGCCAAGGAAAATCTGCCATAGAGTACCAATGATAGGGTTAGAAAATGCTTTTAAATCCCATGACTTTAAGGTTTGATCAGGTTTCCCTCTGGCACGATTACTTCTTCTAAAAATCAAAGCACCTTTGTCCCATAAAGATGAAGAGAAAGGGTAGGAATCCAATAGGTGGCCAACAGTCTCCTCCGAACTGAGACAGAGAGTGCAACAAGAGGGGTCCAAGATCCCGCGCTTCTTCAAATTCTCACTTGTCAGAATTCTCTTCCACACCACTAACCAGCAGAAGACGACAATTTTAGGCCAGATGTTCATCCCCCATATATTTTTTAATAAGTTATCCAAGATCTGACCAAGATATTAACTTCCACTCAAAGTTTTAATAAGACTTTGCTAGTAATTTTTAAGGCCATTTCTCAAACTGAGCAGGATGTAAATGACGGGGACTGAAACTCTGAATGAGGATGGTAGGAATGATATTAAGTTCTTTTGTATGGGAGAGTGTGCAGCAGCAACTTATACAAAGGGAAATTTTAGGATCCTTTGTACAAAGCACGGAGACCATTTATGTTTCGGACATCAGCTACTGCTAAAGCCTACCACAATGCTTCCTGGGTACATCTGCATATACAAACTAGATCAGGGAGTTGGGAAGGATTAAAAAACTGATATTTGTGTTCATGGAGGTCTATGGGAATAAAAAATCAGCAATTAACCACTGGATGAAGAGTTTGGGGAAAATTGTTGTGACTTGGACTGTCGAGCTAGTTTTAATGGTTGACTTCCAAAACATGGTAAAACCCTCCCAAATTCAGTACCTTAAGGTTGGAATGTGTTCTAGGATATTTACATGAGCAGCGGCAAGTGACAGAACTGGTTTTTGACCAACATAATTCTTTTAATGCAATTTCTGCTAAAACTAGTCCTCTGAGAGTGCCCGATGAGCATAGGGGGAGGAGTTAAACTTGTATTTGACACTGTAATATTTAATTATATATTTAATGGACCTATTACAACATATTTGATTGAAAATACAAAGAATAAAACTTTACATCACCTCATTACATTTCCAAATAACTTTTATACCATAAAAACCTTCAAAACCCCCCTAGGTTTATCCAATCCTTCATTGAAACATATATCTGGCTGAAAATATTTCTGTAATGGATTAGGAGAGTTATATCATAGATTATAAATCATCTAATCAGCTGCATACATCTACCATTCGAAATTAAAGTGCTTGAATGGTGAAACTACTCCAAAATAAGCTAGAAAAACAAGACTGAAAGCCATTATTACATCATGAGCCTCTGGGGCATATTCATATGAGAAGTTGAAAAGATTTTAGGATTGAGTTTAGATGTTTATTAAAAATCTTTTATGGTTGGAAAAACAGCAGCAAACCATCCTCTCCAATGACAAAAGGAAAGAAGATTCAATCCCTCAGTTCTTGACCTTTTTTAGTACAAAACATGACGCCCTTGGGGAATATCGAACTAGAATCTCTTGGCCATGATAGAAATTGAATGAATGGCTGTAATTTCAACCTCATTTATGAATATGGCCATCATACATCAGATCCTTCATCACATTGATCATTGGAAATATTTCAATGGAGCAACCCTTCCACCAACACCTTGCAATACTGAAGAATGGGGAAGAAGAGAGGGGATAATGAGAAGGATTATTCTTGAACTCTTAAAATATTCTGAAGAAATTCGACCCCAAACTGATATCAAAACTTTAATGGCTGCAAAATTATCTTCAGTGGTTGCAAATAGATCTTCAATGGCTGCCCAATAGTCTTCAATACCTGTGTGTGCGCGCGTGTGTGTGTGTGTGTGTGTGTGTGTGTGTGTGTGTGTGTGTGTGAGAGAGAGAGAGAAAGAGAGAGAGAGAGAGAGAGAGAATGGGGCACATCACCCATAGAGTGGCTTGCGTGCATCACAAAACCTAGAGGAGCTTCAAAGCTCTCATACAAACTTCACAATGAAAAAAGTTGTGAAATGGAGTTGGTTGGCTTCTTTTATAAACTTCAGGATGACCTTTAGAGCAAGTTACTTGGCTTGGTGACCTATGAGTGGACATACTTTCCTTAATTTTGCCTTACAAGCTATCTCCTTTAGAAACTGTGCCCTCCTTGACCTTAGATGTTTCCTTCTTGTATTAGCACTTGCTTTCCTTGTGAACTGGGCATTGAAATGGAAACTACATCGTTCAGCATGTTTCCTTTTTGGTAAACAAGATTGTTTTTTTGGCAAGTGCGCCCTCCTTAGCTTTTTCTAGTTGTTTCTTTTTTCTGATTTGGAAACCTTATCTCCACCTTCCTTCTCTTCATATTTTTTCCATATCTTCACCCATTAATCCATTTTGGCAACATCTTCCACATGGGCGCCCTCTTGGCCCACTTGCTCATTATCCATTAATTTTATTTATCAAAATGAACTTTAATAAATAAATTTGCCAATTTGTGAGACTTAGGATAAAATTAATTCTAAGCAAATAGAATTAATATAATTTAATTCCCTTATGGGTTGATCTTGTCCTCTTTCACCCATGGTACTGGATGAACCAAAATTGGGGACATGACAGTCCTCCCTTCCCAAGATTGCTTGTCCTCAAGCAATGTTAGGATTCCACCGAGCTTCTGTTGCACCACTCTGATTATACTTGTCCCCATCCACTGAGCATTCTGAAAATTAAACTTGGGGCCTTCAAAAAGATCTGAATAAAATGTAAGATGAATATGAAGAATAGAATGCACTGTAAACTCTATCTGCACTAAATCATGAACAAAAATCTTAACCTAGTTAAGATAATTGAGTAGAATTCCTGGATCCCATTGCTTCCTCTGTAAGGACCCAAAATTTTCTGTCACCTCTAGAAAGTTGTCACTCCAAGGATTCCTTGGATCCCATTGTCCCTGATGAATACCATCCATCATCACTGTTACTTGTAACAACTTGTCACTCTAGGGTATGCCAGGATCCATCCACCATGTTGGAAGTGTGCCACTCCCAATGCAAAACTGAATAGTTGTGAGACTTCTCCACCAAACATAGAACTTCTTGAGAGAATGCAAATCAGAATGCATCTCTTGTGCATGTGTACTGGAGACATATAATGGCTGAAAAATACATCTTTGTTTCTGCTCACAATTCAAGACAATGTCAGTTATAACAAAAAATTTATTGCAGAAACATGAGAACCCTTTACCTTCCAAGGTATTCATTGCAATGATGCCTCTACCCATCCAACCAATTGATGGATAAACACTTTTATTTGCTGAATCATATGGAATGTGATCATCCATATGTATGTCCTCCTCAAACAAAGAGATCTCATGATCTCTATGGAACTCCACAAGTGCTCCCCTCTTCATCCAATGGCTCAACTCTCTGCCATTGATCCAAGGGTGCAAAACTCCATCAATTGACCCACACATTGAAGGTAAGTGTAGATCTGATGCCTCCTGGTCAAAAGTGGCTGCACACATATGCATGGGCTTCTTCAACTGTTGCTGGTTAAGGAACATGTCATAGGCCTCACTTTTAGGATCCTCCTTCTCATCATGTGACACCAAGAGGAAGAATCCTTTTACCCAATTTTCATTCCCAAAATTTGTGGCTGAATTTGAAGTGGGGAATGAAGAATGGTGAGCCATGCTTCTGAACATTTCATCCACTGAAGTTGTGTATGTATCCTCTCCATTGATGGCTGATCCATCTATGGTGTACTCATCTGGATCTTCCTTGGAAGAGTGACTTTCTTCAATGAACCTCTCAAGTTCATTCTAGAAAAGGTCATGTGCTTGTTTTTCTTCAACTATGTCTGCACATTCCTCAAGCACATACCAAATAGATTGTTCCTCATGATCCACCAACTCATCAGGTTCCTCCCTTGGAACATGAAATAATTCAGCCATGTTATTGTGACTTTGTGAAATAAGGGAGGTAAAAAGTGATTCTGGCAACTTCTCATTAAGCTGCTCAATCTGATTCTCAAATTCTTGACAAGCACTATGAGTACCAATCAGAGAATCCTAGGTAGTTTCCAACATATGAGTGAGCTTGCTGATCTCCTCATCATTCCTTATTGCAGCATTATAGTACATATTCACAAGCTCCAACAAGTGATCTCTATCAGAAAGCAGTTGAGAGAAATTTCCTTTTAGGCTTCCTACTACTTCCCACATGTGCATGTTGGCTTCCTATTTTGACTATTCAGCATCATATTTCTAGTTTCAAGTCACATGAGATTAAGTGCTAGTCAGCCTTATTTAGTGTTGTTTTGTACATGATTATGCCTTTTGAAGATCAACATTGCTAGGTTTTGGTAAGTGACTTTTTAATTGCTTATTCATTACTTTGCTTTGTTTTTATGTGTGTAATGCAACCTTTAAGTTTCCATTTAAATATTTGGTCAACTAATGAGTCTTTGTTTCTTCCATGTAGTGGTATCGGCGCTCAGAAGATATGTTGAACCAGCGATTTGGGGGATTCGTTCCACAATGGAGATGTTTCTCTTGGATTCACATCACCTTCCAGATACTTATGAAGATTGTCCAGTGCTGTTCTGAGGATCTCATTTGCTCAAAATGGCATTTCCGTCCTTGATCAGGAACCTGATTTCGGGCTCAATTTCTGAACAATCAGTTGGGAATTGTTCAAAATGGTTCGAAACCCACTTCACAAATGGCCCCATTTACCCCTAACCGTAGGCAGTTTTCAGAATTTGTAAACGAAAGTGGAGAAATCTCTTCCAGAACAGACGTGGTTTTGCCAGATTTGGTGTTGGTCGTTTTCTGGGTAGTTGCTCGAATTTTTGAATTTTGGGATGGATCTTGTCCATCTGTTCATGTATAAATAAAGCTTGAGATGGAGATAGACGGAGCATAGATTAGATAGAAGAATGGAATATAGATAGAATTTCCAGTGCTCATATTGTTCTTCTTATTTTCAATAAAGTGATTAGAGCTGTTCGTTCATTTAATTTCTGTTATGATGAGTTTGTTGTAAGAATGTTTTAATATGCGTTGATGAGCCATGGTCTGTTGAAAGAGAAGGCAGGGCCCCCTTCGATTGATACAGAGCCGTATGAATTGTATTCACAGTAGATTCCATCTTCATACTTGAACGTTATCTTTCAGCAAGATTTCAATTTCAGTTTACATTTTCAATTTGCTCATTGATTTAATAGTGCAAAAGTAGCAGATTTGAATTCAGAAGGTTTCATTCGATTGCAGTAGAATTATTTCATTAGAAAATAGATTGCCGAATGATTGAGGAGTTATAAGTAGCAGTTTCATTCGATTATAACAGAGGATTTAGCATCAAGTTTAAATGTTATCTTTCAGCCATCGATTTCAGTTCTCAGTTTATTGATTTCATAGTGCAGAAGTAACAGTTCGGAACTAGTTTCATTTGATTGAAATAGAGGGTTTCATTGCATTACAAAATAGAAGTTGCTGAGTTGTGTGGAGTGATAAGTAGCAGAAATGTAAGCATTGTTTTCAGCCATTAATGTTCAGCCATTGTTTTACATGCATATGATCATTTTTAATTAGTATAGAACAGAGTGCAGAACAGAGCAGATTACAGTAGTTTCTTTTCAGCAAATTCCTTTCATGTTCAGAAAGTATTTTCGCATTCTTTTAACTCCCTCTTCAACCCTGCATTTCCTGTGTTGGTTCCTCTAAGTCTACCTTCCTGGCTTGACAATTAGATGTTGATTTACATGTTATATATTTAGCTTGACATTTTTGGCGCCGTTGCCGGGGAGGTACTAAAAAGGATTGGAGAGTGGATGTAGGTGTGCTTTTATTTTTAGCCAGATCAGATTTGATTTTATTAGTGTGCAAGTGGTTTCTTTCAAGATTACATTCAGTAGCAGAGAAGTTTTCATTTCAGTAGATTTTATTCAACAGTAGCAGAGTCTTCATTTTAGCAATGTTAGATTTGATTCAGCAGTTGATTTCATCAGTATGAGAGGGTGTGTATTTGATTCAGTAGAAGCAGTTTTCCTTTCAGCAAGGGTGCATTTCATTTTATTTCAAGCTAGTGTGGGTTTCAGAATTATTATCAGTTGGTGTGACTTTCAAAGTTTTTAGAAAACCCCCTACAAGAAAAGAAAAAAAATCACAAAAAAAATTGACTAATGGATCCAAGATTGAATGAACGAAAGACGAGATTGCTGCAGGAACTTTCGTGCATCTTACAGGAACTCGAAGAGATCTCTGCAGCTCAAGAGATGGAGGAGGAATCAATTGATTCAATGGTTCTGATGGAACACCTTTTCCAACCTGCAGAGAACAGTGAACAGTTAGAAATTCCAGCAGAGAAAGAACATGGTATGCATAATCATATTGACCATTGGTTTCAATCTGTTTTACAGCCTTCAAATGATCTTCTTCTTCAACAATTCTTGGACATCAAGCAACCGGTGTTGCTTGCTCAGCATGCCTTGGTAATTATACATCTATATCTTCTATCAAAGGGCATGAATGCATTACTGATTCTGCTAAGATAGTGGCTACATTGGTTATTTGCCTATACTTAAAGAAATGTTTCATTTCTTTAAGTAGGTAGGTAGGATAGTGAATAAATGTTAGTACCTTTAAATAGTTTACTTTTATTCTGCAAATAAAAAGAGCATCAACTGGAATAAGAAGGATTGAAGATTTTCTATCTAAGTGATGAATGAATGAGTTGACAGAGTACAGGGGATCTTCTCAGCAGTTTCCTATCAATCAAGCTGGACAATTATCGGGACTGTTAACATTCTATTACCATGCCGGTGTTAAAGAGGTGAATTCGTTTGCATGAGGACATGAGGATGCAGATATTACCAATAGGTTTCTTTTGAAGGATGTAGATATTTTTTGCAGTGAGGCTCAGGATGTTTTGAAGGCATAAGGGAAGTCTTTCTGTTACTACCCCTATTTCAGCCTTTGATTATTTTTACAAAGCATTTTTAAGGACTGTTAATTTGGATTAAATTTCTGAGTTTCACTGGCTAATTGGAATGCTTGTATCAAGTAAATAAATGTGTGCTGTTAGGTTTTTCAGACTTGTCCTCTTTATTCATATGATTACTTATTCACCTGACATTGCCTCCATCAATGATTTAAGCTTCCAAAGTGGTTTTTACTTATGAACTTATGGGTTGCTAGGACCATTTGACTTGGTTTCACACTAGATGGAGCGAGGGAATTGTTTTTAGGAACAGCTATGGGCATTAAGTTATCTTTAAGTCAGGCACCATTGTGGAAAAGGTCTCTAGGACTGAGAAGTCTGTTGGTTATTATCTATTGGCTTCTATAATATTAAATACATATATATATAATAGTGCTGAGGATCACCACCCCCAGAACCCTTCAATTCTCTGGGATTATAATAGTGCTGAGGATCCATTTCCAAATCCCTATGAAGATCAGGTGGTCTAACCCAGGAAAACCACCCACACTCACGCTCACAAATAATCTTGGCACCTTCTTTGAGTTTGCAGTCTATCAGGACGAAAGAAAAAATGATGGAGATGTAGGGATAACCATCCATATTTTAAACCCAAAGTCTCATAATGGGAATAACTGCGAATTTATGATATTTCGTCACTTGAGACGGAACATCAGTAAGGGAGATGAGAGTCTCACGAAACAAAATGAGAAGGATGCTCATGGAAGTACGAAGAGACCTGTACAAATCCATTCCACCAAATTTCCTTCGCTTTGATCTGTACCTTCTTATGCCTGCAGCATATCTCGAGGAGAGAACAAGTGTCATTCTGCTCATGATTGACCCAAGAAACGATGCACTTTCATAACTGACCCCAACCGACTGCTAGCACCGGCCTGGTTAGTGGGAGCCATCGCCGCCACCTATCTGCAACTTGCTAGATTGGCATCCGCAAGGTGGCAACAGTGCATGGACCAGTGCTCGTGGCAAAAGTATGCCAGAGTGCCACTCATGACCTAAACCCCATCCAATCGCAATACGCAATTCCCCCACTGATAAATATTTATCCTTGTCATCCCATTGTGAGATTCTGATAGTTTCTTTCATATTATTGACCAGCTTCATCCAAACCTCCTCCTCCATGTGATATTTGTCCCGAAAGATACGTGCATTCCTCTCTTTCCAGATCGTCCAAATCACCATGCCAAGGAAAATCTGCCATAGAGTACCAATGATAGGGTTAGAAAATGCTTTTAAATCCCATGACTTTAAGGTTTGATCAGGTTTCCCTCTGGCACGATTACTTCTTCTAAAAATCAAAGCACCTTTGTCCCATAAAGATGAAGAGAAAGGGTAGGAATCCAATAGGTGGCCAACAGTCTCCTCCGAACTGAGACAGAGAGTGCAACAAGAGGGGTCCAAGATCCCGCGCTTCTTCAAATTCTCACTTGTCAGAATTCTCTTCCACACCACTAACCAGCAGAAGACGACAATTTTAGGCCAGATGTTCATCCCCCATATATTTTTTAATAAGTTATCCAAGATCTGACCAAGATATTAACTTCCACTCAAAGTTTTAATAAGACTTTGCTAGTAATTTTTAAGGCCATTTCTCAAACTGAGCAGGATGTAAATGACGGGGACTGAAACTCTGAATGAGGATGGTAGGAATGATATTAAGTTCTTTTGTATGGGAGAGTGTGCAGCAGCAACTTATACAAAGGGAAATTTTAGGATCCTTTGTACAAAGCACGGAGACCATTTATGTTTCGGACATCAGCTACTGCTAAAGCCTACCACAATGCTTCCTGGGTACATCTGCATATACAAACTAGATCAGGGAGTTGGGAAGGATTAAAAAACTGATATTTGTGTTCATGGAGGTCTATGGGAATAAAAAATCAGCAATTAACCACTGGATGAAGAGTTTGGGGAAAATTGTTGTGACTTGGACTGTCGAGCTAGTTTTAATGGTTGACTTCCAAAACATGGTAAAACCCTCCCAAATTCAGTACCTTAAGGTTGGAATGTGTTCTAGGATATTTACATGAGCAGCGGCAAGTGACAGAACTGGTTTTTGACCAACATAATTCTTTTAATGCAATTTCTGCTAAAACTAGTCCTCTGAGAGTGCCCGATGAGCATAGGGGGAGGAGTTAAACTTGTATTTGACACTGTAATATTTAATTATATATTTAATGGACCTATTACAACATATTTGATTGAAAATACAAAGAATAAAACTTTACATCACCTCATTACATTTCCAAATAACTTTTATACCATAAAAACCTTCAAAACCCCCCTAGGTTTATCCAATCCTTCATTGAAACATATATCTGGCTGAAAATATTTCTGTAATGGATTAGGAGAGTTATATCATAGATTATAAATCATCTAATCAGCTGCATACATCTACCATTCGAAAGTAAAGTGCTTGAATGGTGAAACTACTCCAAAATAAGCTAGAAAAACAAGACTGAAAGCCATTATTACATCATGAGCCTCTGGGGCATATTCATATGAGAAGTTGAAAAGATTTTAGGATTGAGTTTAGATGTTTATTAAAAATCTTTTATGGTTGGAAAAACAGCAGCAAACCATCCTCTCCAATGACAAAAGGAAAGAAGATTCAATCCCTCAGTTCTTGACCTTTTTTAGTACAAAACATGACGCCCTTGGGGAATATCGAACTAGAATCTCTTGGCCATGATAGAAGTTGAATGAATGGCTGTAATTTCAACCTCATTTATGAATATGGCCATCATACATCAGATCCTTCATCACATTGATCATTGGAAATATTTCAATGGAGCAACCCTTCCACCAACACCTTGCAATACTGAAGAATGGGGAAGAAGAGAGGGGATAATGAGAAGGATTATTCTTGAACTCTTAAAATATTCTGAAGAAATTCGACCCCAAACTGATATCAAAACTTTAATGGCTGCAAAATTATCTTCAGTGGTTGCAAATAGATCTTCAATGGCTGCCCAATAGTCTTCAATACCTGTGTGTGCGCGCGTGTGTGTGTGTGTGTGTGTGTGTGTGTGTGTGTGTGTGTGTGTGAGAGAGAGAGAAAGAGAGAGAGAGAGAGAGAGAGAATGGGGCACATCACCCATAGAGTGGCTTGCGTGCATCACAAAACCTAGAGGAGCTTCAAAGCTCTCATACAAACTTCACAATGAAAAAAGTTGTGAAATGGAGTTGGTTGGCTTCTTTTATAAACTTCAGGATGACCTTTAGAGCAAGTTACTTGGCTTGGTGACCTATGAGTGGACATACTTTCCTTAATTTTGCCTTACAAGCTATCTCCTTTAGAAACTGTGCCCTCCTTGACCTTAGATGTTTCCTTCTTGTATTAGCACTTGCTTTCCTTGTGAACTGGGCATTGAAATGGAAACTACATCGTTCAACATGTTTCCTTTTTGGTAAACAAGATTGTTTTTTTGGCAAGTGCGCCCTCCTTAGCTTTTTCTAGTTGTTTCTTTTTTCTGATTTGGAAACCTTATCTCCACCTTCCTTCTCTTCATATTTTTTCCATATCTTCACCCATTAATCCATTTTGGCAACATCTTCCACATGGGCGCCCTCTTGGCCCACTTGCTCATTATCCATTAATTTTATTTATCAAAATGAACTTTAATAAATAAATTTGCCAATTTGTGAGACTTAGGATAAAATTAATTCTAAGCAAATAGAATTAATATAATTTAATTCCCTTATGGGTTGATCTTGTCCTCTTTCACCCATGGTACTGGATGAACCAAAATTGGGGACATGACAGTCCTCCCTTCCCAAGATTGCTTGTCCTCAAGCAATGTTAGGATTCCACCGAGCTTCTGTTGCACCACTCTGATTATACTTGTCCCCATCCACTGAGCATTCTGAAAATTAAACTTGGGGCCTTCAAAAAGATCTGAATAAAATGTAAGATGAATATGAAGAATAGAATGCACTGTAAACTCTATCTGCACTAAATCATGAACAAAAATCTTAACCTAGTTAAGATAATTGAGTAGAATTCCTGGATCCCATTGCTTCCTCTGTAAGGACCCAAAATTTTCTGTCACCTCTAGAAAGTTGTCACTCCAAGGATTCCTTGGATCCCATTGTCCCTGATGAATACCATCCATCATCACTGTTACTTGTAACAACTTGTCACTCTAGGGTATGCCAGGATCCATCCACCATGTTGGAAGTGTGCCACTCCCAATGCAAAACTGAATAGTTGTGAGACTTCTCCACCAAACATAGAACTTCTTGAGAGAATGCAAATCAGAATGCATCTCTTGTGCATGTGTACTGGAGACATATAATGGCTGAAAAATACATCTTTGTTTCTGCTCACAATTCAAGACAATGTCAGTTATAACAAAAAATTTATTGCAGAAACATGAGAACCCTTTACCTTCCAAGGTATTCATTGCAATGATGCCTCTACCCATCCAACCAATTGATGGATAAACACTTTTATTTGCTGAATCATATGGAATGTGATCATCCATATGTATGTCCTCCTCAAACAAAGAGATCTCATGATCTCTATGGAACTCCACAAGTGCTCCCCTCTTCATCCAATGGCTCAACTCTCTGCCATTGATCCAAGGGTGCAAAACTCCATCAATTGACCCACACATTGAAGGTAAGTGTAGATCTGATGCCTCCTGGTCAAAAGTGGCTGCACACATATGCATGGGCTTCTTCAACTGTTGCTGGTTAAGGAACATGTCATAGGCCTCACTTTTAGGATCCTCCTTCTCATCATGTGACACCAAGAGGAAGAATCCTTTTACCCAATTTTCATTCCCAAAATTTGTGGCTGAATTTGAAGTGGGGAATGAAGAATGGTGAGCCATGCTTCTGAACATTTCATCCACTGAAGTTGTGTATGTATCCTCTCCATTGATGGCTGATCCATCTATGGTGTACTCATCTGGATCTTCCTTGGAAGAGTGACTTTCTTCAATGAACCTCTCAAGTTCATTCTAGAAAAGGTCATGTGCTTGTTTTTCTTCAACTATGTCTGCACATTCCTCAAGCACATACCAAATAGATTGTTCCTCATGATCCACCAACTCATCAGGTTCCTCCCTTGGAACATGAAATAATTCAGCCATGTTATTGTGACTTTGTGAAATAAGGGAGGTAAAAAGTGATTCTGGCAACTTCTCATTAAGCTGCTCAATCTGATTCTCAAATTCTTGACAAGCACTATGAGTACCAATCAGAGAATCCTAGGTAGTTTCCAACATATGAGTGAGCTTGCTGATCTCCTCATCATTCCTTATTGCAGCATTATAGTACATATTCACAAGCTCCAACAAGTGATCTCTATCAGAAAGCAGTTGAGAGAAATTTCCTTTTAGGCTTCCTACTACTTCCCACATGTGCATGTTGGCTTCCTATTTTGACTATTCAGCATCATATTTCTAGTTTCAAGTCACATGAGATTAAGTGCTAGTCAGCCTTATTTAGTGTTGTTTTGTACATGATTATGCCTTTTGAAGATCAACATTGCTAGGTTTTGGTAAGTGACTTTTTAATTGCTTATTCATTACTTTGCTTTGTTTTTATGTGTGTAATGCAACCTTTAAGTTTCCATTTAAATATTTGGTCAACTAATGAGTCTTTGTTTCTTCCATGTAGTGGTATCGACGCTCAGAAGATATGTTGAACCAGCGATTTGGGGGATTCGTTCCACAATGGAGATGTTTCTCTTGGATTCACATCACCTTCCAGATACTTATGAAGATTGTCCAGTGCTGTTCTGAGGATCTCATTTGCTCAAAATGGCATTTCCGTCCTTGATCAGGAACCTGATTTCGGGCTCAATTTCTGAACAATCAGTTGGGAATTGTTCAAAATGGTTCGAAACCCACTTCACAAATGGCCCCATTTACCCCTAACCGTAGGCAGTTTTCAGAATTTGTAAACGACAGTGGAGAAATCTCTTCCAGAACAGACGTGGTTTTGCCAGATTTGGTGTTGGTCGTTTTCTGGGTAGTTGCTCGAATTTTTGAATTTTGGGATGGATCTTGTCCATCTGTTCATGTATAAATAAAGCTTGAGATGGAGATAGACGGAGCATAGATTAGATAGAAGAATGGAATATAGATAGAATTTCCAGTGCTCATATTGTTCTTCTTATTTTCAATAAAGTGATTAGAGCTGTTCGTTCATTTAATTTCTGTTATGATGAGTTTGTTGTAAGAATGTTTTAATATGCGTTGATGAGCCATGGTCTGTTGAAAGAGAAGGCAGGGCCCCCTTCGATTGATACAGAGCCGTATGAATTGTATTCACAGTAGATTCCATCTTCATACTTGAACGTTATCTTTCAGCAAGATTTCAATTTCAGTTTACATTTTCAATTTGCTCATTGATTTAATAGTGCAAAAGTAGCAGATTTGAATTCAGAAGGTTTCATTCGATTGCAGTAGAATTATTTCATTAGAAAATAGATTGCCAAATGATTGAGGAGTTATAAGTAGCAGTTTCATTCGATTATAACAGAGGATTTAGCATCAAGTTTAAATGTTATCTTTCAGCCATCGATTTCAGTTCTCAGTTTATTGATTTCATAGTGCAGAAGTAACAGTTCGGAACTAGTTTCATTTGATTGAAATAGAGGGTTTCATTGCATTACAAAATAGAAGTTGCTGAGTTGTGTGGAGTGATAAGTAGCAGAAATGTAAGCATTGTTTTCAGCCATTAATGTTCAGCCATTGTTTTACATGCATATGATCATTTTTAATTAGTATAGAACAGAGTGCAGAACAGAGCAGATTACAGTAGTTTCTTTTCAGCAAATTCCTTTCATGTTCAGAAAGTATTTTCGCATTCTTTTAACTCCCTCTTCAACCCTGCATTTCCTGTGTTGGTTCCTCTAAGTCTACCTTCCTGGCTTGACAATTAGATGTTGATTTACATGTTATATATTTAGCTTGACATTTTTGGCGCCGTTGCCGGGGAGGTACTAAAAAGGATTGGAGAGTGGATGTAGGTGTGCTTTTATTTTTAGCCAGATCAGATTTGATTTTATTAGTGTGCAAGTGGTTTCTTTCAAGATTACATTCAGTAGCAGAGAAGTTTTCATTTCAGTAGATTTTATTCAACAGTAGCAGAGTCTTCATTTTAGCAATGTTAGATTTGATTCAGCAGTTGATTTCATCAGTATGAGAGGGTGTGTATTTGATTCAGTAGAAGCAGTTTTCCTTTCAGCAAGGGTGCATTTCATTTTATTTCAAGCTAGTGTGGGTTTCAGAATTATTATCAGTTGGTGTGACTTTCAAAGTTTTTAGAAAACCCCCTACAAGAAAAGAAAAAAAATCACAAAAAAAATTGACTAATGGATCCAAGATTGAATGAACGAAAGACGAGATTGCTGCAGGAACTTTCGTGCATCTTGCAGGAACTCGAAGAGATCTCTGCAGCTCAAGAGATGGAGGAGGAATCAATTGATTCAATGGTTCTGATGGAACACCTTTTCCAACCTGCAGAGAACAGTGAACAGTTAGAAATTCCAGCAGAGAAAGAACATGGTATGCATAATCATATTGACCATTGGTTTCAATCTGTTTTACAGCCTTCAAATGATCTTCTTCTTCAACAATTCTTGGACATCAAGCAACCGGTGTTGCTTGCTCAGCATGCCTTGGTAATTATACATCTATATCTTCTATCAAAGGGCATGAATGCATTACTGATTCTGCTAAGATAGTGGCTACATTGGTTATTTGCCTATACTTAAAGAAATGTTTCATTTCTTTAAGTAGGTAGGTAGGATAGTGAATAAATGTTAGTACCTTTAAATAGTTTACTTTTATTCTGCAAATAAAAAGAGCATCAACTGGAATAAGAAGGATTGAAGATTTTCTATCTAAGTGATGAATGAATGAGTTGACAGAGTACAGGGGATCTTCTCAGCAGTTTCCTATCAATCAAGCTGGACAATTATCGGGACTGTTAACATTCTATTACCATGCCGGTGTTAAAGAGGTGAATTCGTTTGCATGAGGACATGAGGATGCAGATATTACCAATAGGTTTCTTTTGAAGGATGTAGATATTTTTTGCAGTGAGGCTCAGGATGTTTTGAAGGCATAAGGGAAGTCTTTCTGTTACTACCCCTATTTCAGCCTTTGATTATTTTTACAAAGCATTTTTAAGGACTGTTAATTTGGATTAAATTTCTGAGTTTCACTGGCTAATTGGAATGCTTGTATCAAGTAAATAAATGTGTGCTGTTAGGTTTTTCAGACTTGTCCTCTTTATTCATATGATTACTTATTCACCTGACATTGCCTCCATCAATGATTTAAGCTTCCAAAGTGGTTTTTACTTATGAACTTATGGGTTGCTAGGACCATTTGACTTGGTTTCACACTAGATGGAGCGAGGGAATTGTTTTTAGGAACAGCTATGGGCATTAAGTTATCTTTAAGTCAGGCACCATTGTGGAAAAGGTCTCTAGGACTGAGAAGTCTGTTGGTTATTATCTATTGGCTTCTATAATATTAAATACATATATATATAATAGTGCTGAGGATCACCACCCCCAGAACCCTTCAATTCTCTGGGATTATAATAGTGCTGAGGATCCATTTCCAAATCCCTATGAAGATCAGGTGGTCTAACCCAGGAAAACCACCCACACTCACGCTCACAAATAATCTTGGCACCTTCTTTGAGTTTGCAGTCTATCAGGACGAAAGAAAAAATGATGGAGATGTAGGGATAACCATCCATATTTTAAACCCAAAGTCTCATAATGGGAATAACTGCGAATTTATGATATTTCGTCACTTGAGACGGAACATCAGTAAGGGAGATGAGAGTCTCACGAAACAAAATGAGAAGGATGCTCATGGAAGTACGAAGAGACCTGTACAAATCCATTCCACCAAATTTCCTTCGCTTTGATCTGTACCTTCTTATGCCTGCAGCATATCTCGAGGAGAGAACAAGTGTCATTCTGCTCATGATTGACCCAAGAAACGATGCACTTTCATAACTGACCCCAACCGACTGCTAGCACCGGCCTGGTTAGTGGGAGCCATCGCCGCCACCTGTCTGCAACTTGCTAGATTGGCATCCGCAAGGTGGCAACAGTGCATGGACCAGTGCTCGTGGCAAAAGTATGCCAGAGTGCCACTCATGACCTAAACCCCATCCAATCGCAATACGCAATTCCCCCACTGATAAATATTTATCCTTGTCATCCCATTGTGAGATTCTGATAGTTTCTTTCATATTATTGACCAGCTTCATCCAAACCTCCTCCTCCATGTGATATTTGTCCCGAAAGATACGTGCATTCCTCTCTTTCCAGATCGTCCAAATCACCATGCCAAGGAAAATCTGCCATAGAGTACCAATGATAGGGTTAGAAAATGCTTTTAAATCCCATGACTTTAAGGTTTGATCAGGTTTCCCTCTGGCACGATTACTTCTTCTAAAAATCAAAGCACCTTTGTCCCATAAAGATGAAGAGAAAGGGTAGGAATCCAATAGGTGGCCAACAGTCTCCTCCGAACTGAGACAGAGAGTGCAACAAGAGGGGTCCAAGATCCCGCGCTTCTTCAAATTCTCACTTGTCAGAATTCTCTTCCACACCACTAACCAGCAGAAGACGACAATTTTAGGCCAGATGTTCATCCCCCATATATTTTTTAATAAGTTATCCAAGATCTGACCAAGATATTAACTTCCACTCAAAGTTTTAATAAGACTTTGCTAGTAATTTTTAAGGCCATTTCTCAAACTGAGCAGGATGTAAATGACGGGGACTGAAACTCTGAATGAGGATGGTAGGAATGATATTAAGTTCTTTTGTATGGGAGAGTGTGCAGCAGCAACTTATACAAAGGGAAATTTTAGGATCCTTTGTACAAAGCACGGAGACCATTTATGTTTCGGACATCAGCTACTGCTAAAGCCTACCACAATGCTTCCTGGGTACATCTGCATATACAAACTAGATCAGGGAGTTGGGAAGGATTAAAAAACTGATATTTGTGTTCATGGAGGTCTATGGGAATAAAAAATCAGCAATTAACCACTGGATGAAGAGTTTGGGGAAAATTGTTGTGACTTGGACTGTCGAGCTAGTTTTAATGGTTGACTTCCAAAACATGGTAAAACCCTCCCAAATTCAGTACCTTAAGGTTGGAATGTGTTCTAGGATATTTACATGAGCAGCGGCAAGTGACAGAACTGGTTTTTGACCAACATAATTCTTTTAATGCAATTTCTGCTAAAACTAGTCCTCTGAGAGTGCCCGATGAGCATAGGGGGAGGAGTTAAACTTGTATTTGACACTGTAATATTTAATTATATATTTAATGGACCTATTACAACATATTTGATTGAAAATACAAAGAATAAAACTTTACATCACCTCATTACATTTCCAAATAACTTTTATACCATAAAAACCTTCAAAACCCCCCTAGGTTTATCCAATCCTTCATTGAAACATATATCTGGCTGAAAATATTTCTGTAATGGATTAGGAGAGTTATATCATAGATTATAAATCATCTAATCAGCTGCATACATCTACCATTCGAAAGTAAAGTGCTTGAATGGTGAAACTACTCCAAAATAAGCTAGAAAAACAAGACTGAAAGCCATTATTACATCATGAGCCTCTGGGGCATATTCATATGAGAAGTTGAAAAGATTTTAGGATTGAGTTTAGATGTTTATTAAAAATCTTTTATGGTTGGAAAAACAGCAGCAAACCATCCTCTCCAATGACAAAAGGAAAGAAGATTCAATCCCTCAGTTCTTGACCTTTTTTAGTACAAAACATGACGCCCTTGGGGAATATCGAACTAGAATCTCTTGGCCATGATAGAAGTTGAATGAATGGCTGTAATTTCAACCTCATTTATGAATATGGCCATCATACATCAGATCCTTCATCACATTGATCATTGGAAATATTTCAATGGAGCAACCCTTCCACCAACACCTTGCAATACTGAAGAATGGGGAAGAAGAGAGGGGATAATGAGAAGGATTATTCTTGAACTCTTAAAATATTCTGAAGAAATTCGACCCCAAACTGATATCAAAACTTTAATGGCTGCAAAATTATCTTCAGTGGTTGCAAATAGATCTTCAATGGCTGCCCAATAGTCTTCAATACCTGTGTGTGCGCGCGTGTGTGTGTGTGTGTGTGTGTGTGTGTGTGTGTGTGTGTGTGTGTGAGAGAGAGAAAGAGAGAGAGAGAGAGAGAGAGAATGGGGCACATCACCCATAGAGTGGCTTGCGTGCATCACAAAACCTAGAGGAGCTTCAAAGCTCTCATACAAACTTCACAATGAAAAAAGTTGTGAAATGGAGTTGGTTGGCTTCTTTTATAAACTTCAGGATGACCTTTAGAGCAAGTTACTTGGCTTGGTGACCTATGAGTGGACATACTTTCCTTAATTTTGCCTTACAAGCTATCTCCTTTAGAAACTGTGCCCTCCTTGACCTTAGATGTTTCCTTCTTGTATTAGCACTTGCTTTCCTTGTGAACTGGGCATTGAAATGGAAACTACATCGTTCAGCATGTTTCCTTTTTGGTAAACAAGATTGTTTTTTTGGCAAGTGCGCCCTCCTTAGCTTTTTCTAGTTGTTTCTTTTTTCTGATTTGGAAACCTTATCTCCACCTTCCTTCTCTTCATATTTTTTCCATATCTTCACCCATTAATCCATTTTGGCAACATCTTCCACATGGGCGCCCTCTTGGCCCACTTGCTCATTATCCATTAATTTTATTTATCAAAATGAACTTTAATAAATAAATTTGCCAATTTGTGAGACTTAGGATAAAATTAATTCTAAGCAAATAGAATTAATATAATTTAATTCCCTTATGGGTTGATCTTGTCCTCTTTCACCCATGGTACTGGATGAACCAAAATTGGGGACATGACAGTCCTCCCTTCCCAAGATTGCTTGTCCTCAAGCAATGTTAGGATTCCACCGAGCTTCTGTTGCACCACTCTGATTATACTTGTCCCCATCCACTGAGCATTCTGAAAATTAAACTTGGGGCCTTCAAAAAGATCTGAATAAAATGTAAGATGAATATGAAGAATAGAATGCACTGTAAACTCTATCTGCACTAAATCATGAACAAAAATCTTAACCTAGTTAAGATAATTGAGTAGAATTCCTGGATCCCATTGCTTCCTCTGTAAGGACCCAAAATTTTCTGTCACCTCTAGAAAGTTGTCACTCCAAGGATTCCTTGGATCCCATTGTCCCTGATGAATACCATCCATCATCACTGTTACTTGTAACAACTTGTCACTCTAGGGTATGCCAGGATCCATCCACCATGTTGGAAGTGTGCCACTCCCAATGCAAAACTGAATAGTTGTGAGACTTCTCCACCAAACATAGAACTTCTTGAGAGAATGCAAATCAGAATGCATCTCTTGTGCATGTGTACTGGAGACATATAATGGCTGAAAAATACATCTTTGTTTCTGCTCACAATTCAAGACAATGTCAGTTATAACAAAAAATTTATTGCAGAAACATGAGAACCCTTTACCTTCCAAGGTATTCATTGCAATGATGCCTCTACCCATCCAACCAATTGATGGATAAACACTTTTATTTGCTGAATCATATGGAATGTGATCATCCATATGTATGTCCTCCTCAAACAAAGAGATCTCATGATCTCTATGGAACTCCACAAGTGCTCCCCTCTTCATCCAATGGCTCAACTCTCTGCCATTGATCCAAGGGTGCAAAACTCCATCAATTGACCCACACATTGAAGGTAAGTGTAGATCTGATGCCTCCTGGTCAAAAGTGGCTGCACACATATGCATGGGCTTCTTCAACTGTTGCTGGTTAAGGAACATGTCATAGGCCTCACTTTTAGGATCCTCCTTCTCATCATGTGACACCAAGAGGAAGAATCCTTTTACCCAATTTTCATTCCCAAAATTTGTGGCTGAATTTGAAGTGGGGAATGAAGAATGGTGAGCCATGCTTCTGAACATTTCATCCACTGAAGTTGTGTATGTATCCTCTCCATTGATGGCTGATCCATCTATGGTGTACTCATCTGGATCTTCCTTGGAAGAGTGACTTTCTTCAATGAACCTCTCAAGTTCATTCTAGAAAAGGTCATGTGCTTGTTTTTCTTCAACTATGTCTGCACATTCCTCAAGCACATACCAAATAGATTGTTCCTCATGATCCACCAACTCATCAGGTTCCTCCCTTGGAACATGAAATAATTCAGCCATGTTATTGTGACTTTGTGAAATAAGGGAGGTAAAAAGTGATTCTGGCAACTTCTCATTAAGCTGCTCAATCTGATTCTCAAATTCTTGACAAGCACTATGAGTACCAATCAGAGAATCCTAGGTAGTTTCCAACATATGAGTGAGCTTGCTGATCTCCTCATCATTCCTTATTGCAGCATTATAGTACATATTCACAAGCTCCAACAAGTGATCTCTATCAGAAAGCAGTTGAGAGAAATTTCCTTTTAGGCTTCCTACTACTTCCCACATGTGCATGTTGGCTTCCTATTTTGACTATTCAGCATCATATTTCTAGTTTCAAGTCACATGAGATTAAGTGCTAGTCAGCCTTATTTAGTGTTGTTTTGTACATGATTATGCCTTTTGAAGATCAACATTGCTAGGTTTTGGTAAGTGACTTTTTAATTGCTTATTCATTACTTTGCTTTGTTTTTATGTGTGTAATGCAACCTTTAAGTTTCCATTTAAATATTTGGTCAACTAATGAGTCTTTGTTTCTTCCATGTAGTGGTATCGGCGCTCAGAAGATATGTTGAACCAGCGATTTGGGGGATTCGTTCCACAATGGAGATGTTTCTCTTGGATTCACATCACCTTCCAGATACTTATGAAGATTGTCCAGTGCTGTTCTGAGGATCTCATTTGCTCAAAATGGCATTTCCGTCCTTGATCAGGAACCTGATTTCGGGCTCAATTTCTGAACAATCAGTTGGGAATTGTTCAAAATGGTTCGAAACCCACTTCACAAATGGCCCCATTTACCCCTAACCGTAGGCAGTTTTCAGAATTTGTAAACGACAGTGGAGAAATCTCTTCCAGAACAGACGTGGTTTTGCCAGATTTGGTGTTGGTCGTTTTCTGGGTAGTTGCTCGAATTTTTGAATTTTGGGATGGATCTTGTCCATCTGTTCATGTATAAATAAAGCTTGAGATGGAGATAGACGGAGCATAGATTAGATAGAAGAATGGAATATAGATAGAATTTCCAGTGCTCATATTGTTCTTCTTATTTTCAATAAAGTGATTAGAGCTGTTCGTTCATTTAATTTCTGTTATGATGAGTTTGTTGTAAGAATGTTTTAATATGCGTTGATGAGCCATGGTCTGTTGAAAGAGAAGGCAGGGCCCCCTTCGATTGATACAGAGCCGTATGAATTGTATTCACAGTAGATTCCATCTTCATACTTGAACGTTATCTTTCAGCAAGATTTCAATTTCAGTTTACATTTTCAATTTGCTCATTGATTTAATAGTGCAAAAGTAGCAGATTTGAATTCAGAAGGTTTCATTCGATTGCAGTAGAATTATTTCATTAGAAAATAGATTGCCAAATGATTGAGGAGTTATAAGTAGCAGTTTCATTCGATTATAACAGAGGATTTAGCATCAAGTTTAAATGTTATCTTTCAGCCATCGATTTCAGTTCTCAGTTTATTGATTTCATAGTGCAGAAGTAACAGTTCGGAACTAGTTTCATTTGATTGAAATAGAGGGTTTCATTGCATTACAAAATAGAAGTTGCTGAGTTGTGTGGAGTGATAAGTAGCAGAAATGTAAGCATTGTTTTCAGCCATTAATGTTCAGCCATTGTTTTACATGCATATGATCATTTTTAATTAGTATAGAACAGAGTGCAGAACAGAGCAGATTACAGTAGTTTCTTTTCAGCAAATTCCTTTCATGTTCAGAAAGTATTTTCGCATTCTTTTAACTCCCTCTTCAACCCTGCATTTCCTGTGTTGGTTCCTCTAAGTCTACCTTCCTGGCTTGACAATTAGATGTTGATTTACATGTTATATATTTAGCTTGACATTTTTGGCGCCGTTGCCGGGGAGGTACTAAAAAGGATTGGAGAGTGGATGTAGGTGTGCTTTTATTTTTAGCCAGATCAGATTTGATTTTATTAGTGTGCAAGTGGTTTCTTTCAAGATTACATTCAGTAGCAGAGAAGTTTTCATTTCAGTAGATTTTATTCAACAGTAGCAGAGTCTTCATTTTAGCAATGTTAGATTTGATTCAGCAGTTGATTTCATCAGTATGAGAGGGTGTGTATTTGATTCAGTAGAAGCAGTTTTCCTTTCAGCAAGGGTGCATTTCATTTTATTTCAAGCTAGTGTGGGTTTCAGAATTATTATCAGTTGGTGTGACTTTCAAAGTTTTTAGAAAACCCCCTACAAGAAAAGAAAAAAAATCACAAAAAAAATTGACTAATGGATCCAAGATTGAATGAACGAAAGACGAGATTGCTGCAGGAACTTTCGTGCATCTTGCAGGAACTCGAAGAGATCTCTGCAGCTCAAGAGATGGAGGAGGAATCAATTGATTCAATGGTTCTGATGGAACACCTTTTCCAACCTGCAGAGAACAGTGAACAGTTAGAAATTCCAGCAGAGAAAGAACATGGTATGCATAATCATATTGACCATTGGTTTCAATCTGTTTTACAGCCTTCAAATGATCTTCTTCTTCAACAATTCTTGGACATCAAGCAACCGGTGTTGCTTGCTCAGCATGCCTTGGTAATTATACATCTATATCTTCTATCAAAGGGCATGAATGCATTACTGATTCTGCTAAGATAGTGGCTACATTGGTTATTTGCCTATACTTAAAGAAATGTTTCATTTCTTTAAGTAGGTAGGTAGGATAGTGAATAAATGTTAGTACCTTTAAATAGTTTACTTTTATTCTGCAAATAAAAAGAGCATCAACTGGAATAAGAAGGATTGAAGATTTTCTATCTAAGTGATGAATGAATGAGTTGACAGAGTACAGGGGATCTTCTCAGCAGTTTCCTATCAATCAAGCTGGACAATTATCGGGACTGTTAACATTCTATTACCATGCCGGTGTTAAAGAGGTGAATTCGTTTGCATGAGGACATGAGGATGCAGATATTACCAATAGGTTTCTTTTGAAGGATGTAGATATTTTTTGCAGTGAGGCTCAGGATGTTTTGAAGGCATAAGGGAAGTCTTTCTGTTACTACCCCTATTTCAGCCTTTGATTATTTTTACAAAGCATTTTTAAGGACTGTTAATTTGGATTAAATTTCTGAGTTTCACTGGCTAATTGGAATGCTTGTATCAAGTAAATAAATGTGTGCTGTTAGGTTTTTCAGACTTGTCCTCTTTATTCATATGATTACTTATTCACCTGACATTGCCTCCATCAATGATTTAAGCTTCCAAAGTGGTTTTTACTTATGAACTTATGGGTTGCTAGGACCATTTGACTTGGTTTCACACTAGATGGAGCGAGGGAATTGTTTTTAGGAACAGCTATGGGCATTAAGTTATCTTTAAGTCAGGCACCATTGTGGAAAAGGTCTCTAGGACTGAGAAGTCTGTTGGTTATTATCTATTGGCTTCTATAATATTAAATACATATATATATATATATATATATATATTTTTTTTTGTGCATCCATTTTATGAATTTCACTTTATACAGTTGCAAAGGTTAGTTGTTCATTTGGGAAAATTTTTACAGGCATGTACAAAGAATACTCTTCCAATTCTGATACCATCCCACTCCTAGATGGTTCTCAGAGCTGCTCCCCCACTCATCTATGCTTGAGAAAATCATAATCTTTATCTTTAAGATGAACTTGGGACAAGGGCCTCTGATAGAAAACGGGTGTAAGAGGTTAACCCGCCGGGATACTGAACAGGTCCGCTGGTAGCGGGTACCGACCTGTGGTATAAACAGGAAAACCCATCAGGGTACTAAACGGGTCTGTTGGCAATGGGGCATCTGCCTGGGGAAGAAGCTTCTTAGATGTTACAGTTACCCCACCGGAGTACTGAACAGGCTCACTGGCAGTGGGTTCTGACTCTAATATCTCTTTTTAAAAGCCTCATCTATACTTGTCTGTATGAACAATGAACCTATGTAAGGGTAAAAGAGAGGTCATATGTGTGGTTAAATAAAATTTAAGGAGACTATTTGTAAAAGTCAGCTGATAGCCAGTTGGTAATCATCTTCAGCTGTTCTGAATTCTGGTTACCTGATCCTTGCAAAAAAAGTTTATGCCTGATATTTTCTGAGCCCATGAACATAGCTGTGAATTTCAGTACCGGTTTTTCTTTTCACTACTCAACCTGTCCTGTGTGAAGCTGAGTCAAGTGGGCCAGTACCCCATTGGCTTTTTGTAGTACTCCTTTTGTCTTATGTTGTAAGGCACATGTCCGGGTGGAAAAAGTTCTATATGAATGACGAGAATGAAGTTTGTGTTCATGATTGAGGTGTGGAATATAGGAGTAAGGTTGATTGTTTGTGAATTGTAGTTACTTTTGTTTTTTGTATTGTTAATAAAAATTGGTTTCATAACTCAGCTCAGTTTCCTATGTGATCAGGTGAAGCAGCAACCTTGAACTGAGGTAATTGTGCCACAAGCTTGTTGGGGTAAAAGAAATTTCCAACCAGTTTTACTTCCTTTTGCAACTCACACAAGTGGTATAATTTCAAAGACATTTATTTGCTTTAATATCACTATCATGCTGGCAATGAATTGCTCCCTATAGAATTTCAGGTGAAGACCTTTCATACTGCTGCACAATTGAGCTTGAATTTAGATGAAGCTCAGGAGCAGAGGTTGATGCAATTAATGGGCTTGATGAAATTAAACAAGATGCTGTCCATGAACTGATTTAATACAGAATCAGAGGACTAAATGCCATGACAAATTGTTGAAGAAGAAAACTTTTGAAGAAGGTGATAGGCTCTGTTGTTTGACTCACGATTCAAACACTTTAAAGTTGAGGACGCAACCACTGAATAATGGTAACTGTGCAAGGAGCCTGCTGATAAAACAAAATTTTCAGGCTGTTATTTAATTTTCCAAGCAGTTATTTGATTTTTTTTTTAGGCAGTTTTAATTGTCTTTTCAACTCACGAAAGTTGGAAAGACAGTTATTTGTCCTTACTGATAATATTACTGCTATGCTGGTGATTATCACTCCTTCAACATATGCTGGTAATTATTGTTTGTTCGTATCAGCCTGGAAGTACCTCTGTATTTTAAATTGCTGAAATACCGGATTGAGTGCCTGATGGGGTGTCGGAATAAAAATTGAAAAATTGGCATGTTCAATGGTAAGGGTAATGAACGCAATGAACGTTGCATGATTGGGTAAGTCCTAATTGTTATATATTAAGGATTATTATTATTACCAATTGCTTTTGCCTTTAATACAAGGATCGATGAGCTATGGGTTGCCATATAACCTTGGCGTTTATTTAGTTGAGATTCCACCATTTCTTCATAAATTATTTTATGGAATTTGGTAATATTTTATTTCCTTATTATTAATTTGACATTTTTAATAAAACTTATGCCATTGATATATTTCAATTTGGGTTCGTAACTCACCATGCGGTGAAGGTGAGTTAAACGTGTGATCAAATGGGCATAATTCATTGCAACGTGGGCAGCATGGGCCAGCAAGAGAAAGATTGATGCAGTTCTCCCTTATCTTCGAATTGACTGTTTGATCTCTGTTAGTTTGTTGTCATTTCTTTTCTTGTTTTTCACGATGCTTATTCTAGCTGAGTTAAAGAAAAAGGATTGGGTATGGGAGCAATTTGTATATGAGCTATCCAATTCTCATCTTAAATCATCCCTGGGGAATGAACCATGTGAGCCTTGTATTCCTGATTTAGTGGATAAAGCCTCATTTGTAAATATTTCTGAACATCAAGTCAACCATCCTCAGGAACCAGCTGTTAAGAGTTGTAAGAAGGTTGGCCCATCCCATACTAAGAAGTCTCCAGTATCTAAGGTGCAGCGTGTCAGCTCTCAGTTTGGGGGAGAAAAGGGTCGTGAAAATTTGTTTGCTTCACCCAATCGAAGATTTGCCCGTAGCATGACTGTTAAAGAAAAAAAAAGGAATCCAAAGGTAAGAGCCTGTCCATGTTGAATTGTCCTCATCCACTTCTTCTTCTGCCCATGATAACTCTGATTCTCATAGCTCTCATCATCATTCTTCAATGCCTAGTCCTGTCAGTGAACCTTTACTGGCAGCATCACCTTCAAAATCTAGTTTAAAATCTGCTAAAGCATCACCTTCCAAGTCAGGTCCAAAGTCTGCTAAATCTCATAGATCTGATACTTCAACTCAAGGAATTGATTATTTTAGGCAGAAGAATTTTAAGCTGACAAAGAAATTGCAAGAGTATGTGAGATTGGACCACTATATTAAGCAGGAAAATGCCATTTTGAAGGCTAAGGTAGCCTCTTTACAGACTTTAGTTGATGATATCACAGGGTCTAATCGCAGTCTTAGAAAACAATTGAAGAAAAAGGATAAACAGTTTAAGAAGTTGATTAGTGTACAACAACACACTGCTCCATCTCCTCCTCAGGTTCAAGTTCTGTTTAATACTTCGGCCTCAGTTTCTGGGGTTTGATCCAAGGCTTGATCATCTATTATGAGTTTCAAATTTTGTTTGTTTGAAACTTTCTTGCATAGGGTCATGCAAGATCTTCAGTCTGGGGGAGATGTTGGCTTCCTATTTTGACTATTCAGCATCATATTTCTAGTTTCAAGTCACATGAGATTAAGTGCTAGTCAGCCTTATTTATTGTTGTTTTGTACATGATTATGCCTTTTGAAGATCAACATTGCTAGGTTTCGGTAAGTGACTTTTTAATTGCTTATTCATTACTTTGCTTTGTTTTTATGTGTGTAATGCAACCTTTAAGTTTCCATTTAAATATTTGGTCAACTAATGAGTCTTTGTTTCTTCCATGTAGTGGTATCGGCACTCAGAAGATATGTTGAACTAGCGATTTGGGGGATTCGGTCCACAGTGGAGATGTTTCTCTTGGATTCACATCACCTTCCAGATACTTATGAAGATTATCCAGTGCTGTTCTGAGGATGTCATTTGCTCAAAATGGCATTTTCGTCCTTGATCAGGAACTTGATTTCGGGCTCAATTTCTGAACAATCAGTTGGGAATTGTTCAAAACGGTTCGAAACCCACTTCACAAATGACCCCATTTACCCATAACCGCAAGCAGTTTTCAGAATTTCTAAACGAATGTGGAGAAATCTCTTCCGAAACAGACGTGGTTTTGCCAGATTTGGTGTTGGCCATTTTTTGGGTAGTTGCTCGAATTTCTGAATTTTGGGATGGATCTTGTCCATCTGTTCATGTATAAATAAAGCTTGAGATGGAGATAGAAGGAGCATAGATTAGATAGAAGAATGGAATATAGATAGAATTTCCAATGCTCATATTGTTCTTCTTATTTTCAATAAAGTGATTAGAGCTGTTCGTTCATTTAATTTCTGTTATGATGAGTTTGCTGTAAGAATGTTTTAATATGCGTTGATGAGCCATGGTTTGTTGAAAGAGAAGGCAGGGCCCCCTTCGATTGATACAGAGCCGTATGAATTGCATTCACAATAGATTCCATCTTCAGACTTGAACGTTTTCTTTCAGCAAGATTTCAATTTCAGTTTACATTTTCAATTTGCTCATTGATTTAATAGTGCAAAAGTAGCAGATTTGAATTCAGAAGGTTTCATTTGATTACAGTAGAATTATTTCATTATAAAATAGATTGCC
The DNA here is from genome assembly GCA_027924585.1 of Larix kaempferi. NCBI lineage: Eukaryota > Viridiplantae > Streptophyta > Pinopsida > Pinales > Pinaceae > Larix > Larix kaempferi. Next base: position 697,231 of record BSBM01000617.1, on the reverse strand, counting down.
AAATGATTGAGGAGTTATAAGTAGCAGTTTCATTCGATTATAACAGAGGATTTAGCATCAAGTTTAAATGTTATCTTTCAGCCATCGATTTCAGTTCTCAGTTTATTGATTTCATAGTGCAGAAGTAACAGTTCGGAACTAGTTTCATGTGGTGCTTTTATTGCAGCATGCTTCTTTCCCAAATTCCTTGGTTCACACCCAACTGATTTGGGCTTGTCTTCCACCTCAACCTGAAGTTCCAATGACGATTTCAGATCTGATTGATGTTCTTCTTTTGGATCTAATCCAAAATATGTCATACCATCATCAATATTCCCCATATATTCTGCACTTATCTTGAAATCACCCATGAATAAATTGGGAGTGATTTCACCTTCCACATTGCCAACAATCGAATGTTTGACTGTTGGATCTTTAGTTTTGCATGGATCTTTTTCCTCTCCTTCTGACGAAGGATTTGGTGACTCATCATCCTCATGGATGCTGCAAATATGCTGATATCTAACCATGGAATTCCCTCTTTCTTACACACTTAGAGGGTCTCTTGATGTTCCCACGGTCATTGGTTTTTGAGGAGCTAAGCATTGAGAATTAAATGGTTCATTATGGGGAACTAGTTTCTCCACATCATGGCACACATTATTGACAATGTATTCTATTTTATTCTGATGATTTCCAAAAGGAACATGGGTACAAAAATCTGATTGAGGTCCATACCTTTTCATCATACTTCTCCCTTCAAACAATGGAGCTATGGTGCCTTATTTTGCCACCCATTCTCTAGGTTCACATCCAACTGATGTGTGGTCATATTTTGCTTCACTATGTAGCTCATGTGGTGACTTTGGATTTGATTTAGGTTCTTCTTTTGGATCTGATCCAACATATGTCTCACCATCATTAAGCTTACCAATCTCCTCTGAGGTGATCTTGAAATCCTCAACATAGAAGCTTCTAGTGGATTCTGATCCCATTCTGTCAACAATCTCATGATTGGTCTTTGGGTCTTGCTTCTCCTTGGTTGTCTTAGGATAAATATTCTTGGAGGCTCTTCTTGAAGAGGATCCAAAAATTATTGTGAAGTCACATGCATCCAATGCAACTTTGATATCTTTTATTATCTCTTCCATAGAAGGTTGACCTTTGACTATAGAACATGCAACTTTTTCCTAAATATGGCTGTCAGAATAACCATAGTTTGTTCTGTCAATAATGATCTCATGGGAGATGCTTATGGAAGGTACTTCTTGGGAATTCTCTTCCTCATACTGTCTGCAATATTCTTCATACTGTTCATCATAATATTCATCATTCTCCTCATAAGAATAATCTTCTTCCTCATACAACTCAAAGTCTAAATCTTCCATAGCTGGAACTAATTCCACATCTGCAATCTTGAAGATAGTGCTGAGATACTTTTCCAATGAGAATTACTTTCCACAGACCGAGCCAAGGAAAATGATTTGATACCACTGTAATATCCTAGCCAAGATCTGACCAAGATATTAACTTCCACTCAAAGTTTTAACAAGATTTTGCTAGTAATTTTTAAGGCCATTTCTCAAATTGAGCAGGATGTAAGTGACGGGGAATGAAACTCTGAATGAGGATGGTAGGAATGATATTAGGTTCTAGAATTTGTATGGGAGAGTGTGCAGCAACAAATTATATAGAGGGAAAATTTTAGGATCCTTTGTACAAAGCATGAAGACCATTTATGTTTCGGACATCAACTACTGCTGAAGCCTACCGTAATGCTTCTTGGGTACATCCGCATATAAAAACTAGATCATGGAGTTGGGAAGGATTAAAAAACTGATATTTGTGTTCATGGAGGTATATGGGAATAAAAAATCAGCAATTAAACACTGGATGAAGAGTTTGGGGAAAATTGTTGTGACTTGGACTATCGAGCTAGTTTTAATGGTTGACTTCCAAAACATGGTAAGAACCTACCAAATTCAGTACCTTAAGGTTGGAATGTGTTCTAGGGTTTTTAAATGAGCCGTAGCAAGTGACAGAACTGGTTTCTAACCAACCAAATTCTTTTAATGCAATTTCTGCTAAAACTAGCCCTCCAAGAGTGCCCGATGAGCATAGGGGGAGGAGTTAAACTTGTATTTGACCACTGTAAGATTTAATTATATATTTAATGGACCTATTACAGCATATTTGATTGAAAATAAAGAGCATCAAACTTTACATCACCTCATTACATTTCCAAATAACTTTTATACCATAAAAAACTTTAAAACCCCCCCTAGGTTTATCCAATCCTTCATTGAAACATATATCTGGATGAAAATATTTCTGTAATGGATTAGGAGAGTTATATCAGAGATTATAAATCATCTAATCAGCTGCATACATCTACCATTCGAAAGTACAGTGTTTGAATGGTGAAACTACTCCAAAATAAGCTAGAAAAACAAGACTGAAAGCCATTATTACATCATGAGCCTCTGGGGCATATTCATATGAGAAGTTGAAAATATTTCAGGACTGAGTTAAGATGTTTATTACAAAGCTTTGATGGCTGGAAAAATAGCATTGAGCCATCCTATCTAATGACAGAAGGAAAGAAGATTCAATCCCTAAGTTCTTCACCTTTTTTAGTACAAAACATGACACCCTTGGGGAATCTCGAACTAGAATCTCTTGGCCATGATATAAGTTGAATGAATGGTTGTAAGTTCAACTTTATTTATGAATACGGAAATCATACATCAGATTCTTCATCACATTGATCATTGGAAATATTTCAATGGAGTAACCCTTCCACCAACACATTGCAATACTGAAGAATGGGGAAGAAGAGAGGGGATAATGAGAAGGATTCTTCTTGAACTCTTAAAATATTCTGAAGCAATTCGACCCCAGACTGATATCAGAACTTTAATGGCTACAAAATTATCTTCAGTGGCTTCAAATAGATCTTCAATGGATGCCCAATAGTCTTCAATACCTGTTAGAGAGAGAGAGAGAGAGAGAGAGAGAGAGAGAATGGGGCACATCACCCATAGAATGGCTTGGGCACATCACCAAACCTAGAGGAGCTTCAAAGCTCTAATACAAACTTTACAATGACAGAAGTTGTGAAATGGAGTTAGTTGGATTCTTTTATAAACTTTAGGATGACCTTCAGAGCAAGTTATTTGGCTTGGTGACCTGTGAGAATAGGTCACCCATGAGTGGACATACTTTCCTTAATTTTGCCTTACAAGCTTTCTCCTTTAGAAACTGCGCCCTCCTTAACCTTATATGTCTCCTTCTTGCATTAGCACTTGCTTTCCTTGTGAACTGGGCATTTAAATGGAAACTACACCGTTCAGGATGTTTCCTTTTTGGTAAACTGGACTGTTTTTTTGGCAAGTGCGCCCTCAGTTTTTTCTAGTTGTTTCTTTTTTATTATTATTTGGAAGCCTTATCTCCACCTTCCTTCTCTTCATCTTTTATCCATATCTTCACCCCTTAATCCATTTTGGAAACATCTTCCACATGGGTGCCCTCTTGGCCCACTTGCTCATTATCCATTAATTTTATTTATCAAAATTAACTTTAATAAAGAAATTTGCCAATTTGTGAGACTTAGGCTAAAATTAATTATAAGCAAATAGAATTAATACAATTTAATTCCCTTAGGGGTTTGTCTTGTCCCCTTTCACCCATGGTATTGGATGAACCAAAATTGGGGACATGACATCTTTCCCCAAGTTTTATCCTCCTCTTCGTCATCCTCAAGACGAACTTCATATGATTCCTTGATACTGAAAGTGCCTTTTTGAGAGAACCCCCACTGAAGCCTGTCGGGTTCATTATTGATCCTAATAAACCTCTCCTGCAATGTTGATTCAAAGGTGTGAAGAGTCTCTGTCGTGGTGATGCCTTCTCAACCACCTAAGTTAAACCATTTCCTATGTCCATCTTGAGTTGGTTTCTCCCAGTAGTGGCACACTTTAGTTTTTCCATCAGCTAGCCTTGTATCCCTGATTGACTTCCAGCGAGGATCATCCCCAAGTTTGGGAAGCTAGTTCCATGAATCATCCCAGAAATTGGCCAGCTCTCCATCATGAATCTCCCAGAAGCAATAGTTTTGGACAAGTTTTCATCCCGAGAAATCTTTTAACCAGATATGGGATCCATTCTTTTCCTCATTGTATCTGATCAAATTCCCCTGCTCTCTATCCCTAGCATATTTAATATGACACAATCATGCATAGGGCTTAGTTCTATGATTACACGACCTCCACCAAATTTTGGAACCATAAAATTCACTTAGAACCTCGGGATCCTTGATACCGAGACCACCTTTTTCCTTGGGTTTGCAAATTTTATCCCATCCTACTAGCACAAATTTAGCCTTAGTTTCCCTTCCTCCCCAAAGAAAATTTCTCTGAATGCCCCGAATTTCCTTAAGAATGGACTTGGGGGCAGAAAGCATTGAGAAAAGATAAACTGACATAGCTTGGAGGATGGTTTTGAATAAAATCAAGTGGCTGGGAAAGTTTAAGGGACGAAGAGTCCAGTAGGCCAATTTTCTTCTCATTCCGTCCAGCAAGTCCTGCCACGAGATCTTGCGAATCGTTCCCTCGGCTAGCGGAAACCCAAGGTATTTAGAAGGGAAAGATCTTTTGGTGAAACCAATAATTCTTATAATATTGCACTGAGTAGGGCCATGAGTGTTAAAGAAAAACACCTGAGATTTTCCTGGGTTAACTTCCAGCCTTGAAGCCTTTGCAAAAAGCACCAGACTCTTTTTGAAGGCCTGGGCCTCTTGGAATGAAGGGTGCCCCATTAGTATAGTATCATCCACAAATTGCTGGTGCGTCTGCTTATCCGTACCCTCATGGAGTTGAATCGCCTGAATCCCTCCATCAGCAGCATGGGTCTGCAGAAGCTTGCTAAGACCTTCTGCCATTAAGATAAAGAGAAAAAGAGAGAGAGGATCACCTTGACGAATACCCCGCGAGGCTTGCAAAAGTTTGGTAGGAGCCCCATTAAGGAGAATGGAATAAAAAGGGGTAGTAACCAGATTCATAATCCAAGCTACCTAGTCCCTATCAAAACCAAAAGCCTCCAAGATGCATCTCATATACTGCCATCTAATTTTATCGTAGGCTTTGGCTATGTCTAACTTGACTAACATGCTCGGTTTCTTGGTAACCTTCAAAAAATGCATGGTTTCTTGAACCAGGATAATTCCATCAACAATTTGTGTGCCTTCCACAAAGCCTGATTGCTCAGTGTTGATAAGAATGGGGAGAAGAGGCTTAAGCCAGTTGACTATGACTTTAGAAATGATTTTATAGATCACGTTGCATAAGCATATCATTCTAAACTTACTGGGAGTATCAGCTCCTTCTTCCTTCGGGATGAGGGATAAGAAAGTGGCATTAAAAGCTTTCAATACCCCATGATTGCTATGCGATTCCTCAACAATTTGGTGAAAATCAGCCTTGATAATATCCCAAAAGTAATGGAAAAAGTTAGTGGTGAACCCATCAGGGCCAGGTGATTTCCCTAAATCCATCTTATTCATGGCTTCCTCCACCTCCTGCATAGTCACGGGATCACTCAAGCTCTCGTTGTTTTCTCTAGAAACAAGACGAGGGATGTGGCTTGAAATTTTGGCTATGTCATGGCTACGATCAACCCAATCCTCTTTTAGAATAGCCTCAAAGTGATGAACTAATTCCGCTTCAACTTATTCTGTGGTCTTCGCCTGATCCCCATTGATTTTACAAATTTTGAGGATTTTGGACCTATGACAATTTTGGATAGCCGAATTGTGGAAGAACTTAGTGTTCCTCTCCCCTTCTTGAAGCCACTGGTTTCGAGACTTTTGTTTCTAGTAAATCTCCTCTTGCCTTTTGCGTGCCTCAAGACGCTCCAAGAGGATATGTTCCTGTTCTCGTAGATCCTCGTCCCATCCCACCTCCATGCCCCTCTGATGAATGAGCTCTAAATCCTCACTCAATTTTTTTATTATCTTGGAAGATATTACCAAAATCCTCCCTATTCCAGGTACGAATATTAGATCTCAGGGCCTTCAGTTTCTATTGGAATTGATACATGCCTGAACCCTCTGGGGGGACCAACTCCTGCCACCACTGGCCCACTAGTTCTTTGAAATCTTTATGTTTCGGCCAAAATTGCTCAAATTGAAAAAGTCTAAAGAGAAGGGTGTTTGAAAGATCCCAGTTCAGACAAATAGGCCAATGGTCAGAGCCTGCCATAGGAAGGACACTGGCATTGACTTCTCCCAACCCACATACAATATCTTCAGTAGCTAAGAATCTATCAAGCTTGGATGCAACCAGATGAGTACCTCCCCATTTATTATTCCATGTATACCAACCATTTCTTGTTTCCACATCGATGAAAGGGCTACGACCAAGAATATCATGAAAGTTTTCTTGGAATCTGTCCAGAATCCTTCTCCCACCTTTTTTCTCATTGAGGGAGGAAATTAGATTGAAGTCCCCACCAACTGTCCACGACCCCTCCTTAGCCTACGCAGATAACCATGAGAAAAAATGCAGGAAAGCTTCCTTATGAGGGGCGACACTTGGTCTGTAGATATTCACCATAGTGTCAGAAACCCCCGAATCATTCATAGAGAAATCGGATGTCAGTGAGAACCTGTTGGCCCTCCAATTGGACAGCATAATAGAGAGAGGTCTCCAAAGAACCGCCAGACCTCCTTCCATACCGTTGGCATCTATTGCCATAACCTCACATCCTTTCCAAATTTTTTGCCCTACTCTCTCCATTGTTGCAGAAGAACACTTGGTTTCCTGCAAAAAGAGAACATCAGGTTTTTCCTGCTTCACCTTTCTAGCTAAATTTTTTAGTTTCCGAGGGTGATTGCACCCCCTAATGTTCTAGGAAACTGTCTTCATTGAGCAACTTTATTAACTTCAGAAAAGGAAGCCCTGATCGTCGGGTACTGACTGGACTCAATTAATTTAACACATATTTATGTTATTCTCTGCTTGTTTGATTTCCTTTCGCACTCAAGATCCTCTGCTGGAGACTTCCTTTTGTTCCCCGACTGAGAATCAGCCAATATACCCAATTGCTGACTAGCCTTAGATTTGATGATCGCATCCTGGAGGAGCTCCAATTGTCATCTGGTTACATAACCCTTCCCCCTTTTTTCACATTCTTTCTCAATCTCATCTAGATCTAATTCCCCCGGATCTAATTCTTCCTCGCCATCTTCCTCCATAGCTGCAGGTAGATATTCTAGGGTCTTCTCCTGGATCAGAGTTTCCATAGCTTCAGCTTCTACCAACTTCGCAGGTTCTTTTTTGCTCAATCAAACCTCGCCAGCTTCATTTACCTCCTCCAAGATTTGAAACGGATTTTTGTTGGTTGACCCACTGTCTACCTTTTCATTTCCTTTCTACGATTGATCACCAGATCTATTCTTCTTGCGGTTTCAGACCTGGGTAAACCCTTCTTTATCCTTATTCCCTTCAGGTTCTGATCGAGATGAAGATTTCGCCTGGCTTGCGTGTGGACAGTTTCTACCAAAATGGCCATATTCATGGCAAAGTCTGCACTTGAAAGGTAGCTTCTCATAATCAATCGGCTGGACCCATTCTTCATCCTCCCAGTTTAGACTGACAGCTTCTGGGAAATATTTTGAGAGATCCATATAAACACATATTTGGGAACAAGCAATATACCTTTGTTGTTTTGTCTGCTCCGCTACTTTGACGAATTCCCCAAGAGTATTGCCTATGTCTTGCAATATTTCCAAGTCCCAAAATTTGCAGGGGAGAGAAAAAATTCTGATCCAGACCAGGGCCACTTTCAAATCCTCCATTTCAGGATTGAATCGCTCTTTCCAGGGTCTGAGGCATAACCCAATAGAGAAGAAAAAATAGGGACCTCCCTCCAACACTCTGTGTCTATCTTCCACATTGAAAAATATCATGGTGAAAAAAAACCTTGGCCCCCAAATGCAAATCATAATGCCCTTTTGGATTCCAGGTGCTTTTGATCCACATGACCAAATCCTTTTCCCGGGGCCAGATCCCAACGAACTTACCAGTTAAGGCCTTCTCCTTCCACAAATCCACTTTTTCTCTCACTTTTTTCGCACAGATCAGGATGGTCGGAATTGCTAGGGTTTTTGGGCGGCATCCACCCGGACCCATCCGTCGTTTGGCTCCTTTCTCCCGTTCTCCTGCCTCCCCCATGTTTACATCATCTCCCACTCTTGCAGACGTCATGGTCTGGGGCATCAATCAGATCAGCCGCAGGGGATGTGGCCCCTACTGCGAACACTCTGACAACAACAATCTGCGTGCTTGGCACCAAACCCTAGCTATGCCCCCATTCGATCTCTTGCCTCTTCATCATTTGATCTTATTAAATTTTTTATATATAATTATTTTTTGTGTTTTATAATGATAACAATTCGCTAATTTTTTTCTATGTGTTGGCTTGCTTAAATTTAGAACACTCAACCACTTAAGTCAACCTACATGACTATTGTATTCAATGTTTAAATTTAAGTTTAAACAATACATTTATGATGTTTCAATATTTTTATTTTCTTTCAGTTTCTATTTATGCAAATTAATAGATTATCCATTTACGTTCACATAAATTTATAATTTGTCATTGTAAAATAAAAAAATTACTAATTATTTATTAAAATTTAAAGTAACATAATCAAGCAATTAAAAACACATTATTAATATAAATATCTCATATTGTAATAATCCAATATCCCATACTTTAATCAGTTAACCTACAACATTGAGGTTATGGGGCCACACCATTGGGGTTATGCTTTTGAACAAATGTAGACTTGATAAATATTCCTAATTATATGAAGATGATACTTTTGCAACTATTCATGGTTGAGCCCTTATTCGGCTGCCCTAACACTGTTCATGGCATACTAATTTGTGAAATTGAATACTCAACAAATATTGAATCTCATATCTATTTCGTTTTATACAATAGCTTTTCTTATAATGTTTCCTTACATCTTCGTAGACAATTGCAAATTTGCTCATGTGAAAATTATTACATCTTCGTGGGCAATTGCAAATTTGCTCACGTTGGTGTAAATTTTGGACTTAAACTTCATTGGGAACTCTTTGCCCAAAAAGGTGATGTATTCACATTGCTATGGAATTTATAGCTTACAATAGCCATCGTTGTTCTTTTTCGCATTATACATGTATTGTTCACCATCTCCTTTTCCTTACACTAGTAGATGATTGTTGTAGTGACAAGCTGAGTAGTAGTGTTTTTGGAAATGAGAAAATTACAAAATTCTCTCACGGTGGTTGTGACCTAAGGAAAAGTCAAAAGAATGAAATATCCATGCAAATTGGCATGGGATTGATACACGAAAGAGTTTCATGAAGTAAAAATAAATGAAATGAAATATCCATGAAAATTGGTTACAAAACTATAGTTCACAAAGCAAGGAACAAATCAACATAAGGCATTTAAGTTTTTTACAACTACCAAAGTGCTTCGAAGGAATGAAACTTTGGGATTTTGTATATTTATCTCTTTGTATCCTAATGAAGCATGTCCTCTTAGATTGAGACATGCATTTAGAAATTCATGACTTGGCTTGCACATTCATCTCAAATATTACAGTCATCATGATGTGAAATACACACGTAATCTATAACACAAATTTCTAGAATCCATATCTGTTTGAGAAACCAATGAAAATTATGAAGTTCAATCCAAATAACTTATCATTTCATGTTCTTCTTGGATGAGCACAACCATAAATTTCTCAATTGAAATGTGTATTTTCCATGTAACTTTTTCTAAAGTGTGTGTTCACCTATTGATTGAGATAGTCGTAGCTTCACACATGGAGACAAATGCATCTTTAATGGTTCCATTAAAAGCATCACCAAGGCCCAAAATGCCCATAGCAAAGACAATAGCATGGGGAAAAGAATGTGGGGTTAGGACGCATAACCTATTGATTCACAAGCATTTGTAGTTATGTATACATATCAACAACTATAGAGAGTCCCTTCTCTTCCTATATGTCTAACAAAGGATGGGGTTGCCTTAAAGTTAAGAGTATATGGTGCATAAGGTTATCTCTTGGATTTAGCCATTCTTTAATGTTTAGCAGAATGGATACATATAGCATTAAAATTTTTGAAAACGTTATGTGCAAATAGTGCATGTCTTTGCTATCTTATACGTAGCCACCATTTTGGAAATGATAGAAAGGAAGTGAACAAGAAGAGACTACAATGGTGAGATAGAAAATGATAAAAAAATCTAGGAGTAGAATGATCCTCATAGATCAACTATCTTCTAATGGATTTGCATTGTGGTGATCAATCAATTCGTCACACAAAAGGGTGCCTCTAGCTAAGCAAGATATAAGCTTTGCACATGGATGTGAAAAGTGCACTTGGAGTGCTTTCTTAGACCACTCTCTTATAATAATGGTGGCTTCACAATGGACTTGGGTGAAGCTATCAACCATGCAAGGTTCCCTAACATTCTCGATTTTGATTTGACAAAACCCTATTCAGTTTTTCTAACTTATAATCACCTTTCATTCATCACACTATGATTTCACACTTAACCATTAAAATTTTAAATTTGACTTGGTTCTCAACATTAATATTTAAGGTAAAATTTTGTAGCTAAATGAGCGCTGGGTAGATTGATCTATCCTGGTAAATCCTATTACAGAGCTAGGTTTTTTTTCTCTGATCTACTATAATGCGCTCTTTTCCTGCTCTCTCTCATGGTGGCGCTGCCAGGAGGGGGATGAAACCCATCCTATCAATATGTTGTTGTCTTGCACTCCACCATTGTTAAACCATCACCTCCAAAATATCCTAAGATATCTTCCACTGAAGGAATCGACCTACCAAATGTTGATCAAAGCTCAAACTCGAAGACAGTCTCAGATGTCGCTATGACCAAACCTCTCAGTCCTTCCAAGTAGACTGTTAAACCACTTTCCAAGGGATGCTTCCCAAACAAGGCTCGATTCTACTCCTAGAGATCTCATTGAACAACCTCAACACCTATAGACAAGGCATGCATGACCATGCCCTAATATGCAAATTTATGGTATTATGGCCCAATGAGCAAGCACTTATGGGTTGGATCACAAATAAATGGAAGTTGAAAGGGTAGATCGATCTTAGGTTGGGCTCAAAGGGTTTTTTCACCACTATGTTTTCCAATACAAAGGACTAGGAGTGGGTGGTTGATCAGGGCCCATATTTATTCAATAATGAAAGGTTATTCATGAGATACTAGACAGATAATGTTATCATGGATTGTGAGGACTTTTCATAGGTTTCAGTCTGGTTTAAACTATATTCACTCCCGCAAGATAATGGGAAGAGAATACCCTTACGAGCATCAGCAACACTTTGGGGAAATGCATAAAATCCTTTGATACAACCAAAAGAGGTAGATACACAAGATTCACCTACATTTGTGTGAACATGAATTTCTGAAAACCCCTTTTGGACGTTATATGTCTCAGCATCTAAGATGATGAATGGATCCAAACCCTAGATTACAAGCACATCCCTTTTCACTGCCAAAAATGAAATGAGCATGGAGATATTTACCGAGACTATCCCGTATTCAAATCCATCCACATAGAAACCTAACTACGAAGTTTTATCAGTCATGAATAATAGACATCAGGGTCTCAAAAAACATGTTCATCCTACCCCTTCTCACTGTTGATGTATATGTAACTTCGGAATGTATTTCATCTATGTATTTCATATATATTTATCGTACCCTTATTAGAGATGTGTTATTCCTCTATAAGGAAGTGTCGTCATGTGGATTGACAAGTGTCGCAAGTGTGTGTACTTTCCAATGGTTTATTAGACCACCATGTGTGGGGTTGGCCCTGAAATATATATTATATTATGGATGTATCTAGATAGACAAGTTGGCCCCATAGTGTAACTGGGCAAACATGTTAAGTATAAATAGAGATAGGGAGATCTCTATTTGGATAATTCAGAAAGTCACACTTCTCTCACTCAGAAAGTGGCACACTAGTGAGGAGTAGGATCATCTGCTACTAGGAGACTATCTCAAGTGTATTTTGGTTATACTTTGGTTGAGCCATTGCTCTCTCTATCTCTGAGGAAGTTGTGGGGTTTTTCACCTTAGGGTTTTCCCCATGGAAACTCTGTGTCTCTTGTCTCTCATGCTTTTGATTCTTGTGATGCTTGTGATGCTTATTGTGATTCTTATGCATTGATATGCTGTATATGTTATTCTCTCAGTGAAGATCCTAGAGTATTGTGAATTAATGCTCAAAATTTAACATGGTATCAGAGCTAACCTGAGAAGAAGACATTTTGCAGTGACGGAAACTTGGGTTTCTTGTTTATTGGGTTTCTCTCCATAGATTTTGGAAACGTAGTATAGTAGATTGACTCTAATCATCAAGGAGAATCTATCTGTCCAATCGGAATTCAATTCTGAGCATTTTCATATGTGGCCCTAAAAATTAGGGTTTCCACAAAAATAGGAATTTCTGAAATCTGAAGACATAGCTGGAAGCTCCTTGCAAAAATCGAAGTTTAGAGCTTTGGATCGAGATTTTTGGACAGGTAGATCTATGGGAAACTCAAACCCTAATTCAAGGCTCTCCCTAGTGAACCCAGGAGGAGGAAAAGGAAAATATGAAGGGTAAAGCTTTGCTGATCTCAAATTCTGAATGCACCAAGCTGATTAGCTCATCAGGGCGCATCTTTCTATCCTTTCAGAAAGTTGAAATTGACATTTTGATTTTTTAGGGTTTTTCCGACAAACCCTAATCCGGGACTAGATCCAGTTTTCAGCATTTCAAGTGGTAAGACCTAAATCTTTTCTATTTCCATTTGAAGTACTCTTTAAGATGTCTCACCACACCAAGCTTGAGGATAAACTTGAAGGAGCTGATAACTTCTGAGCTTGGAAGTATAGGATTGGGTTAATCCTAGAAGAGAATGAGTTGGAGTCATATGTAAAAGAAGACATCCCTATCCCAGAGGATGAAGAGGCTAAGGTATTGCATAAGAAGAACTTGGTCAAAGCAAAGAGATTCATTGCTGATTCTATCAAAGACCATCTCATACCCCATGTGTCTTCTCTAAAGACACCCAAGGAGATGTTTGACTCTTTGAACAAGCTATTTGAAGGGAAGAATATAAATCGGAAGATGACCCTACAGAACCAATTGAAAGGACTAAAGTTTCAGAATGGAGAAACCATTCAATCTTATTTTTCAAGGGTCTCTCAGATCAAGGAACAACTAGAAGTAGTGGATGAAATGGTGGAGAATGGTGAAGTGGTGATGACCACTCTAGATGGCCTACCCAGGTCATGGGATTCCTTTATTCAAGGAATTTGTGCAAGGAAGAAGTTGATCTCCTTCAACAGATTGCGGGAAGAATGCTCTCAAGAAGAAGCTAGGATTGTGGCCCAAGAAGAAAAGATGGGAAATGAAGATCAAGCTCTCACAGCACATGCCAGGAAAGGAAAGTCCAAGAAGGAATCATCTCATAATAGGAAATTCTCACACCACCATTATCATAAAGATAAGAAATATCTTAGATGCTTTAATTGCAATGAGAAGGGACACTTTGCTTCAGATTGTCCCAAGAAGAGGAAAGAAAACAACAACTTCAACAAGAAGAAGAATAACAACAAAAGAAGATATCATGCTCATGCTGTCGAAGATGATGAACCCCCAAAGAAGAAAGCTAGGGCAGAAAGTGATAGTGATGATGACTCATCAAGTGAAGAAGAGTATGTTGTAATTTCTGCTCTCACAGGTACTATCTCCCATGGTTGTAATGATTGGTTGATTAACAGTGGGGCTTCCAAACACATGACTGGGTTTAAGGAATCTTTTGTGAATCTATATGAACATGAATCACCCCATAAGGCGAAACTTGGAGATGATTATCAATACCCAATCAAAGGAAGTGGTGAAGCCTCCTACAAGCTAGATTTTGGAAAATCTTTGAAGATGAAAGAAGTCCTTTATGTACCTGGGCTCAAGAAGAACTTACTCTCCATCTCTGCATTGGATGCAAAAGGTATGAGGGTTGCATTTGTGGATGGCCAAGTCCTAATGTGGCCAAAGGGAAAGACCATAGATGATGCAGTAGTGATTGGAGAGCAAGAGGAAGTTTGTATAAATTGAAGGGACAACCTGAACATGCCATGGTACATGAATCCATGGAGCCAAGTGAAATTTGGCATAGAAGACGTGCTCATATGCACTATTGGGAACTTCCAATTGCAAGCAAGACTATAGAGGGTCTTCCTGAAATCAAGACCAAACATGGAGGTGTTTGCAAAGGATGTGCAAAAGGTAAGAACATTAATAAGGCTTTCCCAAGCAGTGAAAGCAAGGCAAAAGATATCCTGGAAATCATCCACTCAGATTATGTGGTCCTATGTCATCCAGTTCTCTGAGTGGGTATGTTTACTATGTCTTGTTTATTGATGACTTCTCTAGGAAGACTTGGGTATACTTCTTGAAGAACAAAGATGAGGTGTTTGATAAGTTCAAGGAATTCAAAACCTTGATGGAGAATCATACTGACAAGAAGATCAAAACATTCAGATCCGAAAATGGTGGAGAATTCACCTCAGGTGACTTCAAGAAGATTTGTAGTGATTCAGGGATTAAGAGGGAGTTGACTGCCCCTTATAATCCTCAACAGAATGGAGTTGCAAAAAGGAAGAACAGAACAATCATGGAAGCAGCAAGGGCAATTTTGCATGACCAGGATCTACCTATGCATCTATGGAAAGAAGCAGCTAGAACAACTGTATATGTGCAGAACAGAACACCCCACAAGATATTGGACAACAAAAATCCAGAAGAGGTCTTTTCTGGTAAGAAACCTGAAGTCAGCCATCTAAGAATATTTGGTTGTCCAGTATACACTCATGTCCCAACGGAAAAGAGGACCAAACTAGATCCTTCAGGAAAGAAGGGTATCTTTGTGGGTTACAGTGAAAGCTTGAAGGCTTACAGAATATACTTTCCAAGGTTCATGAAGATTGATGTCAGTAGGGATGTAACATTTGATGGAAATTCAGCATTCATCAAATCAAGGAAGGCACCTATCGAAGTTTATGAAGAACCTAAGGAAACTAGATTTCAAGACACTACCATGACTGAAGCAATTCCAGAAGTTGTTCGTGAGTTTGAAGATCCGCAAGAACCTATAGATCCACCATGTGAGGATAACTCTCACAAGAGGAAACCTGCATGGGCTAGAGAGCTCATTCAAGATGCAAAAATATTTGGCATTCCAGAAGAAGAACACAGAGCAAAGAAGAGAACCAGATCACATACCAGATATGTTGCTTTACTCTGTGACATTATGAACAAAGAACCTTCCAGTTATGAAGAAGCAGCGGAAAAGAAAGAATGGAAGGATGCCATGGTTGAGGCATACCAATCAATAATGAAGAATAATGTTTGGGATGTTGTCCCAAGACCTAAAGAGAAGTCTGTTGTGACTTCCAAATGGATCTACAAAATCAAGCATGCCGTAGATGGTAGTGTAGAGAAATACAAAGCAAGATTCGTAGCTCGTGGCTTCTCTCAGAAAGAGGGAATAGATTATGAAGAAACCTTTGCACCTGTAGCCAGGTATACTTCCATCAGAACAATACTTGCCCTGGCTGCAACAATGAAATGGAAAATACACCAGATAGATGTCAAGACTGCTTTCTTGAATGGTGTATTTGAAGAGGAAGTATATGTGGAGCAGCCACTCGGTTTCGAAATACATGACAGGGAGTCATATGTGTGCAGATTAAAGAAAGCCTTGTATGGCTTGAAGCAAGCTCCCAGAACTTGGTATGGTAGGATGGACAGTTTCCTATCTAGTTTGGGCTTTACCAAGAGTAAAGCGGATTCCAACCTTTACTACAAGGTTGAGGAAGGGAATCCCGTGATTCTACTCCTGTATGTGGATGACTTATTTGTAACAAGAGATAACAAATTGATTGCAGATACTAAAAGGAAGCTTGCTGCCAAGTTCGATATGAAAGATTTGGGAATGATGCATTATTTCCTAGGTATGGAGGTGTGGCAGAGTGCAGGTGGGATCTTCCTTGGTCAAGGGAAGTACACAGTAGATATCCTGAAGAGATTCGGGATAATGGATTGCAAGGCCATGGCCACACCTATGGCATCGAATTTGAAGCTACTATGTGATGCTTCATCTGAGCCAGTTGATGTCTCTATGTATCGTCAGATGATTGGGTCCTTGATGTACCTGACGAACACGAGACCAGATATTTGCTTTGCGGTGAACACATTGAGCCAATTCCTGACAGATCCGAGGAGTGTTCACCTGGTTGATGTAAAGCATGTTCTGAGGTACTTGAAGGGTACAGTGGATTATGGGCTCAAGTATGAAGAGAATCAAAAGTTTAACCTGCAGGGTTATGTTGATTCAGATTGGGCTGGCAGTGCTGTAGATAGGAAGAGCACATCTGGGTGCTGCTTCAGTATGGGATCAGGTGTGATCTCTTGGTTTAGTAGGAAGCAGTCCTGTGTAGCACTGAGTACAGCTGAGGCAGAGTATGTTGCTACCTGTTTAGCTAGTTGTGAGGCAGTATGGCTACGGAAGCTACTATCTGAGTTATTTGATTTCCCGTTGGATGCTACTGGTATCTTTTGTGATAACCAGAGTTGTGTGAAGCTGTCCGAGAACCCAGTGTTTCATGATAGGTCGAAACACATAGAGATCAAATATCACTATATCAGGGATATGGTGCAGAGAGGAGTTGTGAAGCTCCTGTACATTACGACGGACGAGCAGATTGCAGATGTGCTGACGAAGCCACTAGCCAGGGTGAAGTTCAAGTACTTCAGGGAGAGGCTTGGTGTTCTTCAGATTGATGACACTTTGAGGAAGAAGTGATGGACACATTTTCTGAAGCCATTCCAAGCATGTTAGAAGGAGGATCCTTCACATGGTTGTGGATGTAAGCGCTGGATGATGAGCATCGGGATGATGTTCTGGTTTCTGCTTTGTATGATCAGTTGGATCATTTATATATGTATGTATGCATCATGTTGGATGCTGGATATGATCAGTTGGATCATTTATATGTATATGTATGTACGCATCATGTTGGATGCTGGATATGATCAGTTGGATCATTATATGTATGTACGCATCATGTTGGATGCTTGGACCATGTATCTGTATATGTATCAGGTGGATACATTGTATGATCAGGTATATCATGTATGTTGATATGTATCATGTATTTATATTTGTATCAAGTGGATACACTGTATGGTCAGGTGGATCATGTATGATGATATGTATCAGGTAGATACTTGGTATGCATCAGGTAGATGCATTGTATGATTATGATGATCATGGATGACGAGCTTCAGGATGTTGCTCCAGATGACATGCAGCAGGATGTTGCAGTGATGATGATCAGGATGATCATGTGTACATCAGGATGATGTATGGTGAGTATCAAGTTGATACTCTGTGGCCGTGGAACAGGTTGTGCAGATAAGCATGTAATTTGTGCCCTGGGAGATTTGCAGATAGTCTTTTGAGGTTTTTCCTATGGCATGTAATTTGTACCCTGGGATATCTGGCAAATGCTCTTTCGAGGTTTTGCTTGGGAGGACATATAATTTGTGCCCTGGGAGATCTGCAGATAATCTTTCAAGGTTTTGCCTATGGCATGTAATTTGTGCCCTGGGATATCTGGCAGATGCTCTTTCGAGGTTTTGTCCTATGGCATGTAATTTGTGCCTTGGGAGATCCGATAGGTTGAGACATGTGCTCGTAATTAGTCCTGGGATGCTCTTTTGAGGTTTTTCCATGACCACATGTAATTTGTGCCCTGGGAGATCCGATAGGTTGAGCCTTGTGCTCGTAATCAGTCCCGGGATGCTCTTTCGAGGTTTTGTGGTGACCACATGTAATTTGTGCCCTGGGAGATCCGATAGGTTGAGCTTTGTGCTCGTAATCAGTCCTGGGATTCTCTTTCGAGGTTTTGTGGTGGGGTCACATGTAATAAGTCTTGGAGATCTAGATAGGATGAAAAAGGCCTCAGATGCTCTTTAGGGTTCTTGCTAGTCAAGAGACTCTTTTAAGGTTTTGTGACTCACGTAATAAGTCCTGAGATTTCCACAGTATGGCCAGTGATGACGAAGACCTGCAGGTGGTGGGCCTACATCCAATATGAAAAAGGACTGGCTCTATATAAATTCCTATGACGAGTAGAGTCAGAGATTGGTTGAGATAGCAGCAGCAGTGACGATGATGATGATGATGCACCGATGACGATGATCCTGAGAAGAAGACTTGTCTAGCAGATCTGTGTCGAGAAATACCTTCCTAGTTAAGAGGGAGTGTTGATGTATATGTAACTTCGGAATGTATTTCATCTATGTATTTCATATATATTTATTGTACCCTTATTAGAGATGTGTTATTCCTCTATAAGGAAGTGTCGTCATGTCGATTGACAAGTGTCGTACATGTGTGTACTTGTCGATGGGTTATTAGACCACCATGTGTGGGGTCGGCCCTGAAATATATATTATATCATGGATGTATCTAGATAGACAAGTCGACCCCATAGTGTAACTGGGAAAACAGGTTAAGTACAAATAAAGATCGAGAGATCTCTATTTGGATCATTCGGAAAGTCACACTTCTCTTACTCAGAAAGTGGTGCACTAGTGAGGAGGAGGATCATCTACTACTAGGAGACTATCTCAAGTGTATTTTGGTTGTACTTTGGTTGAGCCATTGCTCTCTCTATCTCTGAGGAAGTTGTGGAGTTTTTCATCTTAGGGTTTTCCCCACGGAAACTCTGTGTCTCTTGTCTCTCATGCTTTTGATTCTTGTGATGCTTGTGATGCTTATTGTGATTGTTATGCATTGATATACTGTATATGTTATTATCTTAGTGAAGATCCTAGAGTATTGTGAATTAATGCTCAAAATTTAACACTCACCCTATCGTGCATCCAAATCGATTTGACATCTTGGAATATATTAACGTAGTTATAGAGGAGATTGATATTCAAGATCTAGGTAGCTCATACCCTATCCATCTGCCTCCCAACAGGGATCCAGTCAAAAGAAGGAAAATAGATCCATTGGAAGACAAATACTATGGGGGAAGAGAGTCAAGATGAGATAGAGGAAGAGGATGAGGAACTTGAAATTGATGAAAAGACACTTCAAAGTATCATAGATTCCAATAATAGGGGTGAATTCCAAGCCATTGCCTCATCCCAAATTCCAATTATCAAAAAATTCCTTCAGGAAGCAGCATTCAAATCGACAAGTTAAGACTGACCCTCCAGAGCCCCCGAAAATCCATATGGAAGTTCAATCAAGTCAAATAATCCAAAAACCATTGGGAGGCATAAGAGAAGAAAAAAGGGGAAGAAAAAACAATAAGCAAAAACTGGCAGAGTTTGGTGATCATCTCATGGCATCAGTTAATCATAGATCTATTATGGATTGGATACGGTCCTTTCATTCATCCCATTAAGTTTCCTTATAAAGATTATTTCCTGGAATATTTGGGGTCTATGTGGAAAGAGTAAACATCGTACTCTTCGATCGAATATTCATTAGGAATCACCTTCTGTATTTATGCTTCAAGAAACCACATGCTCATTAGATCTCCTCCAAAATTATGCTCGTTTTTGTTGGAGAGGCTACATGTATGTCGCTCTAGATTTTAGAGGCTCATTTGGAGGCTTAGCCATTCTATGGAATCCTAATCTTGTTCAATTATCCAACTTATTCTCCATGGACTTCTCTTTTTTTTCCTCCTTTGAGATCTTAGGATCATATTCCTCAAGAAATCTCACCAATATCTATGGCCCCTCTACCCTAAATTCCAAGTCGAAATTCCTTAGCTTCATCAACTCGCTTTGTGATTTCATCATGCTTAAATACTGGATCCTGGGGGGTGAATTTAATATGATAATCTCAGCTCTATAAAAAAGAGGGGGTCTGGATAGGATTGATTCCTCCAATAAAACCTTTGGCACTCTTATTCTGAATCAAGGTCTAGTTGATATTGAGTATAAAAATGGTAAGCATACCTGGAATAACAAACAGGGATGTTCCCACCAAATTTCTTCCCTCCTTAACCGATTCCTAGTGGGTGCCCCTCTAGTAAGTCTAGGCCTCTCTATTCAGTCATCCATCCTCCTTGGTGCCAGATTGGATAATTGGCTAATCAACATGGACCACGAAATTTTTAGGGATGAAATTTCACAAATTGTCTATTTTTTGGGCTTTTTTCAAAAAATAAATTCGCTATTTGGTCATTTTTAGTCTCCCATATCGCCTATATTTACATAAAATATGCCTTTTTATCATAATATTCACCAAAATTTACAAGTTTCAATAGTAAATTGTATGTTTCATATTTAATATTCGCCTACCATCCTATATATATGTTTTTTTCAATCCAAAATAATAGCCTAGAATACTATACTTAAGTATAGTTTTATAATCCTTAAAAAATACCTTGACATGGACATCCACCTTGCAGCAACCCTTTTGAATTTGAAAATTTCTAGCAAGATCACCTATAATTCATGGATTCCCTATCCTAATTGTGGAAGGAATATCCACAACACTAAGGATCCAAAATGTATAATTACAACAATGTCTTAAATACATTAAAGGGAAACTCAAGACTTGGAACAATGAATTCTTTGGAAATATCCTTGAAGCCAGAAGGAAACTTGAGGAAGAAATGAATATTGTCACTTGAATAAGAAGAAATGAACAGGGGTACTCGGTTGACCTTCTCCAAAAATAAAGAATGATTTAAGACAACATTAATCAATGCATGGCCTAGGAGGAAAATATCTGGCGTCAGAAGTCCTGCATTCGATGGCTCAAGGAGGGGGAAAAGAATACTAGATTCTTCCATGACTCTATGATATAGCATCATCACTGTTGACCAACGCGACTCCAGTTGACAGGGGTTCCACTTCACTGTCGACACATGCCGCAGTCTCCCTAGGCCCCGTCCCGGGCAGGTTTTATCCCACCTAGCAACACCTGCAGAGCAGATGAGGTCTTACCCAAGGCATCCAGGAAGAGCAGACGGAACCATGTTTCCACCGAGGAAGGAGGAGGGTTGCGACTACATGCACTAACTCTACTGCAATACTAGACAGGAATCTCAAACATTTGACATGTATTCATATTATTCAATCGCAGCATTCATTATCACAGCAGTAGTGACAATAAAGCAACATTACATCAAGGAAACATAACATTATTCATGAAGTGTGAAATTGCATTACCATAAACAAACAGAAAGAACCCAGGAATTGCACCAGAACAGTTTCATCGTATCATATTATCATTGCAAAACCTTAGATACAATATCTCCTCAAATATCAGGTCTCGGCAATATCTCACAAATGCGCAGAAACAACCCAAACATGCGCTTCTCTTCATCCAAATTCTCTCCCCTCAATACCTAGGAATATTATCTATATATAGGCTTCTACCATTATAATGCTTGTCCACTTACTAACAACTTCCTAACAACTTCCTAACCGACATTTGGACAAGTGACCCAACATCTAACTAACTTAGTACAAAACTGACCAAAAACCCACATTTTGCGGTATAACTGACTCAACATTACATAATATGTGGTCCAAATGACCCATAACCCTCATTCCGCGGTACAATTGACCCAAAATACATAACTGATCTTCTGCTCGTCGCCATTCGCGTCATCTTCTCGCCATTCACGCAATCTTTTGCCTTGTCGCAGCATTTGCGATAGCACTCTATGAAACTGCATGCCAACAGGCCCCCAACACAATATTGTGGCTCCCCCTCGAGCCATGTCAACCGCTGGACATATTATAGGCCGTCGTTTTTACTTGGAAGTCCTCATACGACTATTCAACTGTTCTTGCTGTCTGGATCGCATGGTGTTGTCCTGCTCCTTCTGTTACACTGATCATTGTCTCGCTGGTATGTAAGGTTTACCCGAAAGTGGGAATCCCCCGACTTGCTGTCATGTATGTCTCAAACTCATCCTCTAGTCTCAAGGAATCTGATGCAGATTGAGGAGAATTTTATGAATATCGCCAAGGTGCGAACCAGGCCAATGGCTTTGGCACATCTGTTTCGCACCGGTAAGCACAAGTTACAAGGACCCAGGGGCGACGACCCCCCCTTTTTGTGTGGTCGCAGGGACCACGAGACTTCGAACCATCACCAAATACCTAGACATCTCAGATGAAACTTCATGCATGTAACCCCGGGGTGTCTGCGGCGCAGCCTGCTCCAGGTGCTCATGCGCACTTGTCGTTCATGCCCTCAATGCCTTTGGTGTGCTACCACACGAAATGAAATGGATTATTTCCACAGCCTCCTTGGAATTCCTAACTTAACAAAATGCCAAAACCTTGCATAGAATAACCCTTCTTAACTAAAACAAGCTCTGTGTGCTTACTCCCCACAGGTCCTCTATTTATACAGCGCATTCTGTCAGCCATTGGCCTCACCGATCCGTTGCACCACCGGCTTGCACACCAGGATAATCATAAGTTGTCGTGTGTCGATTATGCGAACGACTGATGAATCGTACCTTTGCTCGGTTCCCTTCATGCAGAAACATGGGAATCATTTCTTGGGCCATGCCGGCATGGTGGATACTTCATGCCAACCATGCGGACCATCCTGGTAGGTAAAATCAGCCATACTGCCTCGGTGTATCCCTAAGCCCAACCAGGATGTCATCTGTCACGATCAACTCGATTAATGAGCATATCCGTCAAAGTAGGAAAAAGTCCCATCATCGTCATGATTTTGGATGTGACCCAAGGCAACATTCCTAAGTGTTGCTAACAACTCCAACCTTGCAGCAGAAGCCTCCTTGCCTGCACATTCCATCCATGGTGGTGCGACATCCTGCCACCAATCATCCTGCAACACATCATTTTTTTATTTTTATTTTTTTTGTCGATGCGACTCAGGCATCGCGGTGTTCTAAGCCCGTGAGATAGGGGTTCAACCTATGACCATTTTCCAGCTTGGGGAGCATCGCCTTGTCCAACTGCCGCAACTGAACCGCTCCTCCGTAAGTAATACTACTGATGCGATAGGGACCAAGCCAATGCATCTGCAAATTCCCTGGATGTTTCATAAAATTACTGTCGTACAACAACACCAAGTCACCCTGCTAAAACTGTTGATTTTTTATGTGGCGATCATGCCATGCCTTCTGTCGATCCTTCTCAACCCCCTGGTGGAACCCAGTGATGAAACGATCTTCTTCCTGTTGCACCAATTGTGCCAGATGTTCGTCTAAGGCTGCGACATCATCCATGCCTGTGACAGCCGCAATTTGTAGACTCGGAACAATATACTCCATTGGCATAATCGCTTCTTATCCATACACCAACTTAAATGGTGTCTGTCCTGTCCAGCATTTACATGTGGTGTGATAGGCCCACAACATTGCTGGGATTTTGAGATCCCAATCGTCGCGGTTCATATTGCACACCTTTTTCAACGCATGCTCCAATACCTTGTTAAAATCCTCCACCGTGCCATTCGCCTGTGGATGACAGGATGTACTCTTCTTATGTTTTATCTGCAACTCCTTCGTCAATGTGCTGATGGTGGGATTAAGAAAGTGGTTGTCTTGATCACTCAGCAATACCTTGGGGTAGCTGAAGGGAGTGATAATGTTATTAAACAAAAATTGTGTCACCGTAGCCATGGAACAATCAACTGCTGGTGCCCCCTCAACCCATCGGGTCAAATACGATGTCATCGTGATGATATACTGCACACCTGTGCATTTCCCTGGTGGATTGATCGGTCCTACAAAATCCACGGCCCATTTGTTGAACGGTTGTAATGCTATTTGAGGCATCAACGACATCTCATCGCATCAGGATAGTTTGCCAGTTCGCTGACAGGCATCGCAGGACCGTGCATAGTCTGTCGCATCATTATGTAGTGTACGCCACCATAGGCCCGCACGCAACACCTTCCTAGCCGTCACTCGACTGCTATAGTGTCCTCCTGCTATGCCTCCATGTTCTTCAACCAGTATCGACGCTTGCTCATGCAGTAAGACACATCTGCGCAGTATCTCATCAACGCCCATTTTATACAACTCTCCTATGATTAGCTGGAAGTCTGCAGCCTTGACTACCAATTGCTTCTTTTGACTGGTGGTGAACTCGTTTGGTGCAGTACCCGTTGTTAGAAACTGGAGGATGTCATCAAAATAGTCATCAGTGACGTCGACCTTAAATAGTTGTGCATCCGGCAACCCATCTTCAATATTGGTTGGTTCCTCCCCTGTATCAATCCGCGATAGATTACCAGGACTGGCATTCAACCGGCCTGGTTTCACAATGACTTCAAAATCGAACTTCTGAAAAAGAAGCAGCCAGCGGCATATCTTCCCCCCCAACACAGGCTTATTGACTAGGTAATTCAACGCAGAATGGTCAGTGAAAATTGTAAAGTGCCCACCCAACAAATAGTTCCTGAACTTCTGCAGCGCGTAGACCATTGCCAGACCCTCCCGCTCAGTGGTGGTGTAGTTGCGTTCAACGGACGACAACTTCCGACTAGCGAAAGCAATGGGGTGATCAAGATCTCTTTCGCCGAGCAGAGCCAATACTACTCCCAATGCTATTGATGATGCATCGACATGTACATGGAACTCCTTACTCCAATCCGGAAATACCAGTATCAGTGCCGAAGCCATCTTTGTCTTCAGTGTGTTGAAGCTGTCTTGACATTCCAGATTCCATTGAAATAACGCATCTTTCTTCAGCAATTTCTCCATAGGGGTGGTGATCACTGCATATCCCTTGATGAACTTGCGATAATACCCCGTATTCCCCAGATTCGCTCGTAACTTCTTAACAGTGGTCGGTGGTTGCAGACTCAAGATGAGCACAATCTTAGCCGGATCAACTAACAACCCTTCCTTACACACAATATGACCCAACAATATCCCAAAGGGTGCACAAAAAATACATTTCTTCATGTTCAGCGATATCTGGTGTTGTAGGCATCGCTCAAGCATTAACCACAGATTGGCCAGATGATCATGGATCAACCCATAAACTGTCCAATCATCCATGTAGACTTGCAAAAACGTCTGAATAAAGTCTTTAAATGCAGCAACAACGACCCGGGAGAATATCGCAGGTGCATTCTTCAAACCAAATAGCATTACAGTATACTGAAAGCAGCCCCATTCAGTAATGAAAGTTGTCTTATGGCGATCTTCTTTGGCAATGTGAATCTGATGGTAGCCAGAGAACCCATCGATGAATGACTACATCTCTCGGCCGCCCACCCCTTCAAGTACTTCGTCAGTGAATGGGGTCGGAAAAGGGTCATGCAAGCAGGCATCATTTAACTTTCGCAAGTCAACACAAATGCGCACTTCACCAATTTTCTTGTCTTGCACCACCATAGGACTGGTCGAGTCAGACTCTTCCACTGGTTCAATAATACCAGCATCCAACATGCGATCAAGTTCTACCTTAACCATTTCCTTATGTCATGGATTCAGTCGATAAGGTCACTTTCGGACTGGCTTAGCATCTAGTTTTAAAGGAATCCTCGCCTCCTCTAAATCACCCAGGATCCCCTTCATATCGAAAAACTTCGTAGGAAACAAGTCCTAAAACTCATGGAGTAAATCAGTGACCTTACTCATCATCTCGTCATCCCAATAGTCCCCAACGTTTGCAAACTTGGGAGTGGCCTCTGTGCCGATATTGAGCTTACGAAGCTTCAATGGTTGACTGAATGTATTACTTGGCACAACGGGCAGTACCACATCGCGACTTCCTTTAGATTCGGGAATGTTGACATTCCGTGGATCGTCCTCATCCTCTGGCCCACTGGCGATGTTGAAGTACTCCATGAGAGACTGCATCTGACAGTATGTGTGCGGATCGACAGGGCAGGCCGCTGGAACAACCTGAAGTACCACATCATGGATGAGCTATAAGGCGTTATTGACATCACGATTGGTATCCGCAAAAGTGAACGTATGAGTGAAACAGACCATCAACTCCCCCCATGTTGTAATTTCTCTGTGCAACTCGACTGCAGTATACCATGAGCAGAGCATCTCATCTAAGGTATAAATAAAAGCATGGACCCACTCATCTATGGGTCGCGCTACCCATAATCGTTGGCATTCCATCACATGATCACGTGGATTCTTCTGGCCATAATATTTGCCAGTGTGATAAACCTCAGTATCGCCGAACTGGACCATCATCAACCTTCGACACTGTGACCACACCATCAATGGATTTCTTGTGTGTCGCCCACCATCGTGCTAGAGCAACCTTCAGTGCTTCCTCCAATGCCAGCAACCACTGTGGTTCTGAGACTCGTTCTTCAAATTCCGTCAAAAAGTTGGTTAATCCAGGAAACCCCTCATAGACTGGCAGTGTGACAGTTTCCATCGCAACATGACATAAAGATTGCGTAATTAAGCCACATTTTTGGAGCGAAACTTCGTGCAAGCGGTTCTACCAATGTTCTAATGCATCATCAGAGACGGAGGACGTAGATCTCTCGCTGCGCCATCCCAGCTCATCGTTGGCAGTAGGGTGAATATAGACTTCAGAAATATTGATTGCATTGTCCCATCCAGTGGGATCGTCATCTTTTACAGGCTCAATGTATCGGCGTCCTTGAGCCGAATCCAACAGGGCTATGACTCTGAAATCGCGATTCTCAAAGGTCATCATGCAGCTCTTGAAGTTGATTACATCTCCACGATCATTATCCCAACCAATCCCTAATAGCACAGGATAGGAGCTTCCTCCCCCAACCATTTCAATGACATCGAAGTCAGCAGAAGTCTTCATACCCTCAATATCGACCGTTAGCTGTGGAACTCACCCAATGGGTGTTACTTTCGCATGGTTAGCCAACCGGAGCTGCACAGGAGACCAACGAATCTTATCTATACATAGGCTTCCACCATTACAATGCTTGTCCACTTACTAACAACTTCCTAACCGACATTTGGACAAGTGACCCAACATCTAACTAACTTAGTACAAAACCGACCAAAAACCTGCATTTTGTGGTATAACTGACTCAACATTACATAATATGTGGTCCAAATGACCCAAAACCCGCATTCCATGGTACAATTGACCCAAAATACATAACTAATCTTCCAGTCGTCACCATTCGCATAATATTCTAGCCATCCGCGCCATCTTTTGCCTTGTCGCGGCATCGAAGATGCTGCGATAGCATTCTACCAAACCGCCTGCCAGCAATCACCATAACTGAATATCTTTCCTCCAATCAGAATAGGGACAGACACTCTCTAAGCATGAAGGCATTAGGAAATAATTAATTTCGTTCTATCGCAGACTCCTTTCCAAAGACAATATCAACATGGAAGAGGCCATGAACAAAATCATTCAGAATATTCCCTCTTTGGTCACTGAGTAACAAAATGAGAGTCTTCTCTGACAAGTCTCCATGGAGGAGGTGGAAGTGGTGGTCATGGGAATGTCATTTGGTAAAGCTTTGGGCCTAGATGGGTTCACCATCGACTTCTATCACCACTACTAGAAAATTATGCATCAAGATATATGGGAGGCAATTGATGAATCTAGATCTAGATAGAATGTTCTACCAACCTTCAATGATTCCTTCCTTATGTGCATTCCTAAAGAGGAGAAACCTTCTCATCCAGGTAAATTTTTCCCCATTTCCCTTTGCAATGGCATATTCGATATCATTACCAAAGTAATTGCAAACATGCTTAAGCCCATTCTTCCCCATCTGATCTCGGAAGAACAATCGGGGTATGTGGAAGGTCGTTAGATATTAGCTCATGAAACCATCCACACTCTCAAGATTTCTAAGAAAGAAGGCATGCTCATTAAGCTTGATCTCTCAAAATCCTTTGTTAAAATATCATGACACTTCATCGAACACTCCCTTTTAGCCTTTGGATTCTCTCCTCTTTGGATTCAATGGGTTCTTGCTCTAAGAAAAATTTTAGGGGCGAATCTTTGCCCATGGGTGAAAATAATGGTGTTTTAAATTAAATATTTAAAATAAATCATCCTAAAATTACATATTTTTTTAATATCTAAATTGTTTCTCCCATCCAAAATTATAAATGAAATTTATGTTAATATATTTTCACCCTCCAAATTAATCATGAATCCTTCATTTTTGCCCCCGATCCATTGGATTTAATCATTTATAAGGACTAATTCGCCCATGATTTCATTAAAAATTTATTAAAGATAATATTAATCAGTAAATAATGGATTTACCATTGGACTTGGTTTATGGGCCCATGGATTTGGGTGTCCCATTATTTAGAAGATCCATTTTTTTTATGAAATAGGGTAAATTCCATGGAAACACATTGTTTCAATTTCCATGTTAATAGCCTTTCTTTATTTTATTATATTATTAAAAATAGTTACCAATCCAATGTTTTACTTTCCATTTGATAAATTAGACCTTTGTATATGTCATTGCAAGTAAATCAGAGATCATAATATGTAGTGCACAGAACCAAATAAATTTTGGAGCACAAACAAATAATCATCATTTAAGTGTTTTATTGTTTTAATTAAAAATCCTAATGACTCATTCGATTCAATTCTGCTTATTAAAATTTTATTTTCCATACGGTGTGTTTTTTTTTAATTCAATTCTATTTATTAACATTTTCTTTTTGCATATAGTATGTTTTTGTATTTTCAATTCAAAACTTTTTTTGTTTTAAGCCAAATCATATTTACTATTTTTAAATTATGTAAAAACTTCTTCAATGATTGGATTTGATGACACTAACTAGTTGATGAATAAGATTTGGTTCATATAAATATTAAAATAAAATGGATTTCAATTGATTGTAGATATTTTGTAATATAAAAATTTTTATTTTTTATTTTTTGAATATATATATTAATATTAATATAATGGATTAGAATATTTATTTGATTTATATTTTTTATTGTATTTAATATCAATATCCGCGGTATTTTATAATTTGCCAATATTTTACAAAGATTTTATAAATCAATGAAACATTCGCCAAAAATATTTGAATACATATTTTATTATTGATAAATTTGTCTTTGAATTTTCCTACTCACGAAGAATATTCGGTCAATTATTATACATATAAATTTATGGAGAGTTCTTAAAATTTTCCTTGTCTTGCTCTCACCTCTTTTGACTTATTTTCAATCCGGGTGAATGGCTCCCCATCTGCTACCTTCTCTCCTTCACATGGCATTAAGAAAGTGACCCCCTCTCACCATTCCTCTTCATCTTTATGGTTGAAAGGATTGGTAGATCTTGTAAAGCCATAGTTAGAGGGCCACCTCTCAGGCCTCCACCTAGATAACAACAACCTTGCTTCATCCCACCTCCAATTTGTTGATGACACATCCGAGAAGCCCACATAATCCAAGCCATTTTGCAAAAAATTCTAGATGCCTTTAATCTCTCTCTAAACTGAGAAAAATATGAAATATTTTTCTTTAAAACTCCCTTTGTTTTTGAAGGCCAAATTTCTAGACTGCCTGGATTTCAAAGAAGCTCTCTCCCTTCCAAATACCTACCCCCCCTTAATGAGTATACTATTTAGCACCTCGCTTGGGCCAATCTCTTAGCTAAGATGGAATTTTTTTTGTATAACTAGACCTTTCGCTCTCTTAATTTGGTTGGTTGACTAACTCTTCTAAAGTTTATTCTTGGCCCCCAAGTATGTTATTAATGAAATCTGCAGCCTCCAAAGAACATTCCTATGGGGAGGATCTAAGGGGAAATCTTGAAAACGGGCCTTAGTGGCCTAGAACGAGGTCTGCTTGCCAAAATTATAAGGAGGTCTAGGCATTAGGGATCTAGAATTAGAGAACAAAGACCAAACTACTAAAAATTGGTGGAGATGGCTCACCAATCGCACTGCCTTATGGGCCTAGATTTGGACAAGAAAGTATGCTCCTAATTCCAATCACTAGGACATCATATGTATCCAAGGTTCTTGTTTGGGCTTCCTTATTTGGAATGCATCTTGACAGAACATATCTTTGATACAACAACATGTGTTATGGGAATTCCATAATTGGTGGTCGAGTCTTTTTTGGTATGATGCATGGCAACAACGTCAAAGGCTAAAGAATATTTTGGGTAGTGATCCTTTACGACTAGCCACCCGTAACACCAATGGCAAGTTGGTATGGAATTTTTGGAACCCAATGACAACTAATAAACAATGGCGCTAATGGATGGACAAATCCCTCTAGCCTATTCCCCCTCCCAACCTTCCTTGGGATGAATTTTGGTAGGATATTCAATCCAGAAGGCTCATCTCCCATCCTGGGTTGGAAATTCTTAGCTAGGGTTATCAGAATCGAGGTACCTACACTTTAAAAGAAGCATACTCTCTTTTGGCATATCATAGTAGCACTCCAGGTGATATACTATGTAAACAAATATGGACCTTAGACCTCTAGATGAAAGTATGTACTTTCTCTAGCTCATCGCTAGAGGCAAAATCCTCACTTGGGATTGTCTCTCCAGGAAAGGCTTCAAGGGGCCATCCAAATGTGTTCTCTACATTCATAATGCAGAGGATTTGGAGCACTTATTTAAATCCTACTCCTTCATCAATTACTTATGGAACAAGGAAGCATGCATATTCGAGTAGCAAGATCATAACCGAGGAAGCATTAAAGAAACCATTCCGAATTGGCGATCTCAGATCTCAGACAATAGCATTGTAAATAACATCTAGCAACTCTTTCATGTATTCCTCCTCTGGGAAACTTGGAAAGAACGAAATAGGTGCATCTTTCAAGTCTCTTCTCTTTAGTTTGACCAAATATGGAAAAATATTCAATCGGACATCCATGAAACTGTTCTTCTCCATCCATGGACTATTGATGAATAGAAAAGTAAACTTGAAAACCTAGCTATCATTCATGCCTGGGACCTCTCATGCCCAAGGCCTCCTGTCTTACATAATCCTCCCCCATGCATAGAAACAAGCCCCTCTTCCCGGGCCCCTCTAGGGCCAGGATTCATCAAACTCAATTTCGATAGGGAAAGTAAAGGGAAACCTATCCTAGTGAGTTATGGTGGATTTTTTCGGGATCATTATGGGAAAATTCTACATATATTCACATTCTCTTTGGGAACTTACAATAACAATGCGACAAAACTATATGTTATGACTTGTCGTATTCAAATCACCAACCAAGAAGGATTCCATAGGATTATTGTGTAAGGGTATTCCAAATTAATAATCCAAATCCTCTCTCGAATTCTTAATGGATTTGCTATCAGCAAAACTCCCAGCTATATATTGGATTCTAAGATGGAATCTCTCCATGTGATCTTGAACAAGGAAGCTGCTATAGTTTCTGACCGTGTTTGCAGGGGAGCAAACAAACTCGCTGATAAACTTGCCAACCTAGGCTTGGACTTTCAGTAGTTAGACATCAACAACAGTTGTCCCAATGTTTCCTCTTCCAACATCAAGAAAGCAGCTCAATCATCATTTACCAGGATCCAATCCCCCACGTAGGGTGTGGTATCATGTAGAGCCACACGACCAACTCATGATAATCACACCGGGAAGATCGCGAAGACAAACACCGGGCATGTGGTTTGTCAGCACATTCATGGGAGGATGGCTCCTAACAAATATAATGACAATATTTGGCAAATCCGACTCACTCAAGAAAGACTGCAACTCCACTTTCTCTTCCTTTCGCATGAGTTTCTCATCATCTTAGTATTCATGACATATAGACCCCTCTCCAAACATAGTTAGGGCCTTGATCAAACGATGAGTTGGTTAATGATTTTGCTTAGGAAATGAGCAAGTTATCTACACCTTTGTCTCCGTAGCGGCCACCATTTTATTCCACTTGCTCCTTTAGATCTGCTTTGCAGTCCTCGTGCCCTCACCGCTATCGCTCCTCGCCTTCTTGTCTCCTCCCTAATATTGTCTCAATTATGGTTCACTCTAAACAAACTGAGCGGAATACCACCGCCGATCCTCGTTGCTCCCACATGCCCCAGGCTCTCTGCGAGTAGGAAAAAGGAAAGGCTTACTTTGAATCAGCAGTCCATCCCACTACTAGAGGTATCATTTAGGAAATTGAAAATTCCTTCATGAGTGATGTCAGCATCCCAGTTCAGGAAAACTGGTTGAAGAGTTTGGGAATATGGTGGATGATTTGGGATCCTCCTGCACTAGGGAGACCTGATACACGAAAACCCTCGGCTTAATGTGGCACACAAAAGATTTATTGGGCCAAGCAATCATGGATTACGTAGATGGAATATTTTAGGATGGCTCTCAGGGCCTAAGCTTGCATTCCAGAATGGATAGACTAGAAGGATGGCTCCATCGCCTCACCCAGGAACATGTGGATTTGGATGCCAAGATCAATGCTAAAATTAATTCTCTTTCTCGGGAGTTAAAATTAAAAACATCCAGTCAAGCCCAGATGAATCCTCAAGCCACTAAGTTGGTTTATCGTCATTCTTCTCAGCGATTCGAGCCGAGAGAACATTTGGGAGAAAAAAGGGAATGCCCAAATGATGCACAATTATCCTCTCCTCCCATTTTCATTCTGATGATGAATAACTTTAGTCTCAATAGACAGCCTCTCAGGTTTGGCTCTCTCTTTTGTTTAGCAATTTGGATTTTCCTTTTAAGATTTTGGTTGCCATAACCCTCGACCTGTGGGGTATTCTACAGAACTCTTAGTTTTTACTAGTCGGTTAAACTATTGGATATGTGTCTTTGTTTTGATCAACTGTGGGGAATAACTACTCTCAGTAGACATTTAGCCTCATGTTTAGAAACCACTTGGCTTCTTTCTCTTTGTACATTTTACTATCTTTTTAATAGAATTTTGAATTTATAAAACAAAAAACATTATTATTTAAGGTTGTACACATGATTGGGCTCTAAGCTTGCTCTCCATGTTAAAATCCATATTCAAAAAATGGGGCTCTACGCACTCTATTTTATTGACATAATTTGAGCATAAAGACACTCCTCTTCACTCCATATATGAAGCCCAAGAACATTGGCAATTCTATGAACGGTGGGGTGGATGGTCCTACACTACTAGCATAGATCCATATTAAACCCAGATCTATTAAGCACCGAGAAGGATCCAATTTCTTGAGGTGTAAATTTTTTATCTTAAATTTTTATAAATTAAGAAAATGTTTACACCTCAATAAATTGGAACCCTCTTAGTGCTTGATAGATCCGGGTTTAATATGGATCTATGTTGGTTATAATTTCTTTATTTAGGAGCCGACGTGAATTTTTTAATTACTTTTTATTTTTGATAAGTTATGAGCCAACATGGAAATGTTACGTTACGTAACATGACAAACATGACAACATTTCTCCAATACTAGATTGTAAGCACCTCGCTACTCTCGCTACAATTAAATAGTAATATACTAATTTTGAATGATTATGAGCTAATAATCCATAACCATCGAACATAAGATGTGATAGTTTTGTTATAATATTGATCATATTTAAAAATAATATTATTATAGACATAAATATTACGATGAATTTTATTTTAAGTTAATAATATTTCAATTTTATTTTCACAAGGATATTAGGTATAAAGATAAAATCAATCCATACCATCTTCATGAAGCATAAGGAAATGGCAAGTTGACGTGGCATTTACTTTCTCTTAAATCCAAGTGACAATTACCACCATGGCTCCCTCTGGTTCAACACCCCTCACATCCCCTCTCCTTTGGTTGGCCTCTCATTTTGCGTGTCAACTAAGGAAGGTAACCCACGAGGAGTAGTTTCCATCCATCATAATGTCCTCTCCCCCGACTTAATAGTCCTAGAAGCCCCGACACACCTTAGGATTTATTTGGGTCCCACGTGGCATAATGTCCCTTCCCCCCACTTTATAGTCCTAGAAGCACTGACACACCTTAGAATTTAGATGGGTCCCACGTGGCCTTTCATACCTACGGGAGTCATCCCTATGGTGACTCATGTGGGACCCATGCAAGATACCATATCATTGCAACATGACCACTCATACCGGTTTAGTCCAATCACATAACTATGGTAAGCCTATGAGATGTTAACCAATTTTTGATGCATGGTGTTGTTGGTACAAGTTGTTCTCATAATAGACTTTATAATGATCCCCCATTGTGATGAAAGATTCAAATGATTTACTTTGATAAGAGGAGAGGCCCCGCTTTCTATTGATAAGTGAAAAGTACTCAACTTTATGCCCTTCTTTTTATTGGTTAAAGTTTTTAAAATTGAAAACAAGGATATTATATTCTATATATATTATCATTAAATGTTATAAATTAATGGATATTTATGTTATAATAATAATGATAAATCATCTATTTCTGTAAGTATAGTGTATTACTCTAATACGACATTTAAATAGTTTTATTTTCAATTCACATTTAAATAAATTAATAAATTGTTTATTTTAAATTCACATTTACATATTGTAAAATTTTATTTTAAAATGTAATGATTGTTTTATAAAGTTTAAAGTAATATAAAGAAATTAGTGTTGAAAATTTATATTAATTTATATTATTTATTTTTTAATGATTTTTTTATTTGGTTACAGGGAAGAAACTTTTAAAGTGTGATATGGAGTAAAATTACCAATTTATAAATTTTATGAGTTAAAAAATTATATATTTATCATTATCTCTTTGTAGGTGTACTTTATAAACTAACTCGTGTGTGTGTGTAATTTTAAGCATTTAATGCTCTCCTTGTTGCATGGCTTTCTTCTTACTTGCCTAGATCCAAATCCTAGGTTCTATCAAGCGTCGAGAGGGATCAAATCTCCCGAGGTGCAAACCTCTCCTTGAATAGCTCTTTGAGTGCAATACCTGAGCCACCTAATTCTAAGCTCTAAAGTCTCTAGTTTAAGTTTCATATTTACTTTTTACTTTGTATTATTATTTTTTCTTTACTTTGTATTATTTTGTTACTGGACAAACACTCTAAAGTCTCATATTTACTTTTTACATTGTATTAAAAGTAAAAAGTAAAGTCTCTAGTTTAAGTCTCATATTTACTTTTTACTTTGTATTAATTTTTTTGTGTATGGCCGACATAATATTTATTACTTTTTACTTTGTATTATTCTTTTTTTGGTTTACTTTGTATTATTTTGTTACTCGACAAACACTCGACTCACAAGATCTCCCACATACTGGGTTGTAGAGCGCCTCTCAGCGCAATAAGGTGGGAACTTATTTAATATATATTAAATAAGAGCCATCGTATAAGAAGAAAGCTTTAAGTAAGGAAAGATTTCTTGTGTCTAACTCATGACCACTTGAGATAATCCTGAAAGATTATGTGTGTGTGAATTTGGTTTGGCCTGAGTGGTTGTGGGATGGAGTGTTATCCTCCCCAACTAGGTTCTATTCTCCCAAGTGAGACCACCACTTTCAAATCTTTGATCGCATCAATTCAAAAACATCAATCTTCCAGGTTCATTAAAAACATGGAACAAATTCAGAGGTGAATCTTCTAGTGTCCTCTTCAAGGTACATGGCCTTGGCATTGGTAGGATTGGATGTTCCATTTGTTGTCCCAATTTATGTATGCCTACCTTATTTCCCTTTACATTGTTGGAATGAGTATTCTTTAAGAAGTATAGACGATGCTTTGGGTAAATATATAAACAAATATGAACCAAAAGTAGCTACTACATTTGTATGTGCTTGGATCTATGTTGAAGTAGATCTAGGAAAAGGGCTTTCGGAAGCCATCTTACTCACCCTAGACAACTGGAAGCATGTTTAGAAACTAAACTATGTACAACTTCCTTTCAAAAAAAGCTACATTCTCATGTTCATGGATCTATGTTGAAGAAGATCTAGAAAAGGGGCTTACAAAGGCCATCTCATCACCTTAGACAATTGGAAGCATGTTTAGAAACTAGACTATGAACAAATTCTTTTCAAATGCAAATCCTATCACGAATATGACTGTTGAGCGGAATTCTATCCTATGACTAGGGTTAAGTCATCAACATACCGGGATTGTCCAAACTGGACATCTAAGGTTTAAACACAGGAAAAACTTGACTCCAAATCACAATCGACAAAGATCCAAACAAATCTACATTTAAAAGTTAACTAGGGAAGAAAACTGATGCACCTTATTTATGTAGTTCAATCCTAGCTTTCTTTGCTCTTGAGATCTGCTTCAAATATTCAGTCAGTGGACCTACAAAACAAACTTACAACCCTCCTCAAACAGTTTGGATACAACATGATATTGAAATTCAATCATAAACATATATAATCAAAACTTGATAAATTTAAATCAGTAACAACACATAAAACAAATATGAGACAAAATGTGGGAAGGAATAGATATCCAATTTATATTAATATTTGCAACAGTACAATATATACTTGATTCTACTTGGCACCTTGTCGAAACCAGATCTTTAAGGTAACTCCTACTTAATTCTCCACAAATCCTACCAAACTCCACATGCATACAAGGTTGAGAAAGTTTGAGGCAAATAATCTCAACACATAGGTCCATACATGATCAAAATAATGATCAACAATAGGAAGGGGAAGGGGAATAAATGATGGAAGAATCCTCCAACATAACCTTGCTATGAAAAAGATCCCTCAAAATGGCCTAGCTCTCTTTCTTTTATACTTGGTAGAGCAGTTTCCATTGGGGAGGAGGAAGCTATAACCGAGGGGGAGGTTACTAAAACCACCCTAACTTCTCCCTTTTCGAATTTTTATTTATTTAAATATTTTTAGGAGGAAATCACTTGCAAATATCCAACAAGGAACGATTAAATTGCAGGAAATCATGCAATAGAAGGCGATTTCAACTTTTTATTGAAAACACTAGCAATGTATAGGCAAGCAATGATTAAATTGTAGGTTGATTGACCTTTTGAAGTGATTTTGATCTTTTACAACTTCTTGGAAAAAAGTCGAGGATCAAGTCAAATGACTAGGGCCATATTAATTGAATCCAAATCAAGGCTCTTCCATCCATAATTTCTTGTGTGACAGACAGTCGACATTTTGAAGTGTCATTTTTAGACTATTTCCATGGATAGAGAAGTGTCGATTTGGGATATAAAAAATTCCCCCTAATGTATGAGATCAGAAGGGAACATGATGGCCGAAATACATTATAACAGTCAACAGGATAGGGTTGTGGAAAACACAACAAGAAATTCCAAGAGACCTAGCATCAAAAAAGTACCTGAAATAGAAACAATATGTCAGATAATCGGATGCCTAGGATATTTGTCCATGTTCAAAATGAGAGAACATGACCTCCACAAAGATACAATGAGGATCCAATACATACTATGTATAAATTATGCAAATATCATGGCCACGAAAATAGAAAGTGGATCCATCAGATATAAATGGATCATGGCCACAACTCAACATAGTGGATCCATGTCCAAAAAGTGATCATAGCCATAGGAATACAAGGTGGATCTATGCCAAAATTGGATATCATAGCCACGATAGACCAAAGTGGATCTATGTCTCATCAGTCGCCAAAAAAAATGTGTCACAGTCTTGCATAACTCAGGCAATAGAAAAGAGTGAGGATGTTACTGTTGGCCCAAGGTCTTCAATCCAAACCACCTAAAGGTACGAATATGAACCATGTGAATATATGAGTTGAAGTTGAATGTGGGGAATATCATTTGATTACCGGTCATTGATGTAAATCGTTAACAAACATGAGGGAACACACCGATAATGATAATGGGTCCCAAGGTATCTAGTATATTCTTAGAGGTGTGAATAGATTTTCTTGAAGTCAAACACATGTAGAATCCATCAAGTAGGAGACATTAATGTATTTCCACTACCCAATAGTGAGGGAAATTACCACTAATGACTGCAATCCCCAAGTTAGTACCAAAACTATATATCTCATTCCTAGAGCAATGAGTTGAAGTCGATGGGAAGAGGCTCGTTGGAAGGGAGGCATTAAAGCATCCTCCATCATCCAACATGAGGGAACATCAAGGGCTGATTTGATGTGGAATTGGGACAAATTTGTTGCAGAACATACCACTGAAGGCATAATGAA
Source organism: Larix kaempferi (assembly GCA_027924585.1). Taxonomy (NCBI): domain Eukaryota; kingdom Viridiplantae; phylum Streptophyta; class Pinopsida; order Pinales; family Pinaceae; genus Larix; species Larix kaempferi. The sequence goes on along the minus strand of BSBM01000617.1, from coordinate 659,011 downwards.
ATGGACTAACACTAGGGAATGGCCGAGATATGATGTCAAGGCTATTGCATAATGGCCAACACAGGTTTAATCCTTGAATAGTGATGTAACAAACATAAATATAAATAATGTTTAGGTATAATTACTAATTAGCTTATAATATTATTATTATGAAATGGTACCTTTGTAAAGACAACCTTTTTTTTTTTTTCCTTGGAAAAAGTCGTAATTTTATTTCATTAATGAACAAAATTACATTCTGCACATGTAGTAGAATATTAGAGATCCCTACATTGTCAACATATACTGTCCATATGACCAAACAGTCCACCGATATCCGGGTACATATGACAGTCAGAGATGACTGTCTATTGTCCCTTACATAGTAAAGATCTGAAAGTATCAATCAGCAGAAAATAATTCCCTCGATACAGTCCAATGTATCTGAGTTAATGTCTACAGCACTATACAGTCCACACTGTCTGTGTAATGTATCCAATCAACAAATTTTATACAGCCAATATGCAGCAAATCGGTCTCACAAAGTAGTCATTCAACAGAAATAATTCTGTCCAAATAGCTCGATACAGTCCAATGTATCTTTGTTAATGTCTGTCCAAAAAATGAATCCAATACAGCTCGCAAACAGCTGATACAGTCCACAATCAACATATATCACTGTCTCAAAAAAAGTATCCAATCAGCAGAAATTTAAATTCTGTCCATACAGCCGATAAGTATCACAATATTATAAGGTTGATCTAATTCTCCATATGGTCCACAATTTCCCCCAAAAAAAGGCCTGTGTATATAGCTGTAGATGCCTTCTGTTGAATGAATCGTGATCCTCCATGTGCCAAAAATCAAAGATTGAGATTCTTTAGATAGCAGGTCAGCCGTCCCATTTTGCTCTCTGTAGACATGTGTGAATGTAATGCAGTTAAAAGCCTGTTTTAACCGTAATACCTCCTCCAATATTGGTAAGAGTATCATCACATGACATTGTGTACGCTCCTTGGCCCATTCAATAACTATTAGAGAGTCTCCAAAAATCTAGAGTGTTAAACAACCTTGTTCAAGTGCGAAAAGCATCAGTAGCTTAAGTGACATTAGTTCAGCGTAGTTATTTGAACCACTCCCCAAACCAGCCATTATATGAAAATAATGGGACTCTGATTTGTGAAGAACACCACCTCCACCACACACCGATTGTTGGTTAATAGATGAGCCATCAAAATAAGCCCACGGCATGGATTTATCTATTAATTCCGTGATCACAGGTCTGATGCTAATCGCTTTGATGGATGACTTGTAGTGTAGAATAACAGCCACCGCTTGTGCCACAACCTGCTCCAAAGGGACCCGACAATCCTGAAATATGATCTTGTTTCGAGTGATCCATATGCCCCAGGCGAGAATACAGGGGACAGCCCGAAACGTTGGATGCTTGAGAGATGTCCACCACAGTTGAAAGGCGTCAGGAAAGTCCACTCCCCACCAACTCACATTGAGCTCCAGATGTTTGCAAGTGGCAGCCCATACAGCTTGAGTAAAACTACAGTGAACAAATATATGTGAATTTGTCTCTTCCGCTTCCCTACATAGAGGACAGAACCCCGGCCCCTGGGTGAATCGCTTCTGCAGAATGTCCCATGTCGGTGCCTTATTTTCCAATATAGCCCAAGAGAGTAATTTTGCTTTCCCCGGGCACTTTAGTGTCCACAGATGTTTCCACCACCACACCAAATCCCTGTTATGTATATTCACATTCAACTGAATATATCCATGTTTAGGGGTGTATTTACCAGATGGATGGTGTTCCCAGATTAGTTCATCAATCCGATTTGTAAGGCGAATATTAGTGTATCTTAAATTCTGAATATAATTCTCCCAAGCTCCAAGCAAGTCATCAGGAATCTCAAGATGCTGTGCAGAGATCCACCCCTGTTGCCATAGAGTGGATGATCCCGGTTGGTCAATATCAGCCAGAAAGTAACAACCTCTAGCTGCCAGAAAATTCCTTAAGGCCGCCGGTAGGACATGTCCACCGCTACAGCCTACCCAGGGATCCAGTCCAATACGAGTGTATCTCCCATTTCCAATTCTCCACACTAAGCCAGACCCAATCAGATGAAAATGCTGCACCACCACTTTCCAGACCAAAGAGCAATTTGCCCGCGTCTTATTGCCCTGCCGAATCCATTCGAGAAGAGTTAATGGAGCAATATATTTATGGTACACCACTCTGGTCCAGAGACTATGAGTTTGTATGATACGCCATGCCACCTTAGCCCCCAAGGCTTTAGAAAAAAGGAAAATATTCTTTAGGCCCCATCCTCCCAGTGCTTTGGGGACCGCGATCTTATCCCATCTGACCCACACCAAAGCACGGTTATCACCCTTACCCTTCCAAAGAAAGGCAAAACACAACCGCCGGATCATCTCCAAGACTCCTTTGGGAATCCAAGCGAGTGACATCCAATACACAGGAATCGCTTCCAAAACTGATTTAACCAAAACCAGCCTCCCTACCCTCGAAAGCCATTTGTGACTCCATCCACGAAGTCTCTGTTCTAATTTAGCAATTAGCCAATGCCAGTCTGCTTTCAAATATGCATTCGGTTTCAAGTGAAAGCCAAGGTACTTTAAACCAGCATCAATATCAAAAGTCCTGTAGGGTAGTCTCATAGCCAATCTGTGAATCTCCATCTCATCAAGATGAGAGCATGTGATCGTTGATTTATCAATGTTAACTAACATACCCGCTGCCTCTTGCATCAAAATGAGACCTTCAGCTACCTTGTCGATATCCTGTCTCGATCCATCACAAAATATCAGGATGTCATCAACGAAAAAGAGATGTGTAATATACAAAACCTGTGAGATGGAAATGCCACGAAAAGAACCATCAGCTTTTGCTTTCAAAATAAATCGACTGAGGCCTTCAGCTACAAGGAGAAATAATAGCGGTGACAATGGGCATCCTTGTCGTAAGCCCCTGCCAGCGTGAAAGAATGGACTCGCTGAACCATTAATCAGGACAGCAAAGCTCACCGTGGTGATGCAGGCCATAATCCATCGTATAAATTCATAGCAGAAGCCCAGATGTGTTAGAAGCAACCGGATATAGAGCCAGCTAACCCGGTCAAATGCTTTGGAGAGATCAATTTTGATCACAACACCCTTCTGCTTCTGCACCTTCATAGTGTGTATTCCTTCCTGTGCAACTCCAATGGCCTCGTGAATTTGCCGTCCTTCCAAGAACCCAAACTATTCACTAGAAATATTCTGAGACAGGATAATCTTGAGTCTCCTCGCCATAACCTTTGAAATAATCTTATAGATGCAGTTGCAGAGAGAAATAGGTCTGAATGCATCAAAGCTGTCAGGCTTGTCCGATTTAGGTATGAGAGCTAAAAAGGTCAAATTGAAGGGTCCATGTACAAATCCAGCCTTTCTAGATTCTTCCACCACATTCAAAAGTTCTTCCCCTAACAAATCAAAGAAACCCAAGAAAAATTCTATAGGCCACCCATCGGGCCTCGGACTCTTATCTTTCTTGAAGGAGTGCATAACCTGCGAAAGCTCATCCGGAAACACCTCTGCCATTAACATAATGTTCTCCTCCTCTCCCACAAAACGAGGGAAGAGCTGTGTCATTCGAATTACCTCAGCAATAGAGGCCCCAGGTTGTGCTGTGAATAATTCTCCAAAGTGTCGTACTCCCATATCAGCCAAACCATCAAAGCTGGAAACCTGTTCCCCTTCAGAAGAGGATAGTTCCCAAATAGTGTTAGTATCTTTTCTCCCCTTTGCATAGGCTTGAAAAAATTTTGTGTTCTCGTCCCCACACTGTAGCCAGAGCGCCCTGCTCTTCATTCTCCACATCTCTTCTCTTTCAGACAAAATCATATTTCTGCAGCATTCCCACTCCAACAGCTCACCTTTCTGCACTTCATCCAGATAACCCAAGCCCCTGCAGTGTAGTAGTCGATCAATGTTCATCTCAGCATCCCTCAGCTTTTGTTCATCTTTCCCTCGTTTATCAGATGCCCAGAGAATGGTGGCCTCTTTAATTCGCTTGAGATTGTGTTGAAAGTGTTCTCCCGCATGCATCAGAGATTCCGGTGGTCGATGAACCCACTGATCCTGTACTAATTTGAGAAAATCCTCCTCCTTCAACCAGCTAGGATTGAATTTGAATGGGCTGGGGGGTTTTTCTCTACCTCCTCGTAATTCCAGCAGGATTGGGCAGTGATCAGAAACCCCCCCTGTCCCAACCCATTGCTTGACCACATCAACTCCCAAAGCCAACACATCAGTTACCAGAAACCTATCCAGCCTCTTAGCCACCCGTTGATCCCCTGTTCTCTTATTCCTCCATGTAGGGGTTATCCTGGTAGGTTGTATGTCAAGGAGGTCCTTCCTTGCAAAGGCTTGTATGAAATAATTTGCTAATGGATCCGGAACAGCCCGAGGCCCCCAAACTTCAGAAGTCCCCAGTGTAAGGTTGAGATCCCCACCCAATATCACATCCCTTCCAGCAAAGATGTCCATACTAAACAAAGAATCCCAGAATCCAACCCTATTTAAATAGGGCCCATAGATATTGAGAACTGTGATCCTCCTCCCCATCGATGCATCCCAAACTTCCAAACCAATACCAGAGGGAATGCCCCAAGAGCAATCATATCTGCAGCTTTTCATCTTCCACCCTGTGGCCAGCCCTCCAGAGCGTCCACGAGCATCCACACCAACAAACTTCCAACCAGGTAGCAATAGTTCCAATGCCCTAACAACCTCCTCACTGCCACCCAAAGTTTCTTGTAACAGTAGGACATCCGGTTGATTTAAATCCACCAACCTCCGAAGTGACGATTTTTTAATGGGACTCGCCAACCCACGACAGTTGAAAGACAATAATTTCATATGAAACCCCCTTCCTGGGTTTTCGCTACTCTAAGTGCCCATTCGATAGAGGATTGTGTACCCATAACTAGATCAACTTTTGCCCGCTCTTGAGCTAATGACAAATGAGATTTTCGGCCCCGCCCTTTCCCCCCAACACTAACAGCCATTTCAGCAAGTCCCATACCCCCCGAGCCATCAGCAGTGATCATCCTGTTTCGGAGAGCATATCGGATACTACGTCCAGTGCTGGGAGAGTGTTTAGTAGAAACAATGGATGGTGTGTATACACTATCCAGAACAGTACAAGGAGCAACAGGACAAATAGCAGATCGAACCGGAGAAGATGTCCCAAGACAATCCTCCCCCAAAACAATAGGGTCATTAATTAAAGAAACAACAGAGGTTAAATGAAACAAACCCAAGTTGTTCGAAGATGAGCCCCGGCTGATAGTTAACTGCTCCTGGAGCTTCCTGGAGGCTGCCCGCGTCAATGGTGTCGTGGTACCCATATTTGCCCCTACTTCAACGGTTTCCAAGTTCCCAGGAACATCCAACCCATTGTTCGCCATTGTTGCTGAATGTTCCTTGGATCCCTGCTGCCCACTCAATGCATCAGGTACCACCGGAGAATGTTCTGCCCGATTGCCAAATGGAGGCTCGATAGGTTCATCTCCCATCGCCAATGTGTGCACCACCTTCTCTGTGCAATCAGCAGCTGCTTCCATAACCTTCGGTCTGCTACCCCTAAATGATAATGGGAAACAGGCAACCAAGTGTCCAAAAGTGTGACAGCGGTGGCACCTAAACGGCACACCCACATAGTCCAGTATTTGAACGAATGCCCCATCCTTCGTTTGTACATTGATCTCAGCTGTTAAACCCAGTCGAAGGTCGATGTTAACCAGAATCTTTGCCACTGTGTAAATGCCTATTTCAATATGGGAATAATCAGAGCATACATAGTCTCCAAGGTAGTTCCCAATCGCTGCAAACCGTGTTTCATTCCATAGGTGCATGGGAAACCCAAGAAGCTTCACCCATAGCGGTTCTTTGTCAATTTTCTCCTGTTTGGAATCGAAGAAAGGAGACCAACGTTTCAGGATAATAGGTACGCCCAACATTGACCAATGTCAGCGTAAGACAGCATCAACCTCCCCAATATTCGACAGGATGAAGGAGAACCATCCTTTCGTTAAAACCCGAACAATAGGTGCATTAGCCACGATATCTTTCCACTGCTCGGCTGCCCATCGCTGGAGGGAACCTTGTCCAAGTATTTTACCACGGACATGTCCAACCACTGCAATTTTTGAGAAATCCTCAGCCTCCTCAATCGATACATCCATGCCCAGCACAAGCTTATCCTTCCGCTTCCGTTCCTTGACCTTTTTAGCAGTGTTTTTGTATTCTTCCTTCGTAGAAATCCCTGCACGAGGAGCTAGCATGGATGCATCACCACCACCCGTAGCTCCCGCTATGTGTCCACTGGAAGAGGAACCCAATCCTCCCCTACCCTGTCCCCTGTCATCAGAATCACCAGATTCCACAGACCTAGCCAAATTCCCAGCTGATAACAAACCACCACCCAGGTCCTTCCTCCGTCTGCCACTTCTAGTCATTGTATCAATCCCCTCCACACATAAGGTATCCGAGCAGGTTGGGAAGTTTGTGAAATTCCCCAATCTTGGTTGTAGTGTCTGCCCTAACAGGTCCGCCAAGTCAGGCCGTTCATCCGATGGCCTAGGAGAGAACCTTGTCCCCCTGCCAGTTAAGAGTGATCCCATTGATGCCCTCGACCCAGAAGCTGCAGCAGTGATTGTTCCAAGATCGAAAATCCCTCTGGCACAGTCTCCATCCGAGGTGTAGTCCACCTCCTGCTCATAACTGCTTGCCATATCGCCCCAGATCAACAGGGCAGACAGAATAGAATCCCCAGAGCCCTATCCCCAACCCAATCAGCACCGAATCGGCCTCAACAAGGGTTCAAATCCCTCTGCAATCCCCGTCAGTATTCCACCCAGCTCCAAATATCAGTCAAAGATCAGCAATGCCAGCGAATTTGTATGCCCATATCTTCAGAGGGGAACCCTGTAAGTCATTCTGCACTCTCCACACTCATATCCAGTAAACTCGATCATCTACCGTAATCTTGGCGCTCGCCTATCATCTGTCCAGGGTCTGGGCGATAATGAAGGAGATCGTCTGGCCTACGCAGTATCTTGGCTCTTGATTTCACCACAGCATCTGCCTGATTCCAGCGCACTCAGTATCCCTCCAACAGCAATACCAACGTACTCCTTCGATTCGCATTCTTGGAGCTCATGAAGTACTCTATTCCAACCCCCTTTTTAATCTCTTAATGTCAAATAACAGTAGAATCAAGTTGGAAATCGTTCTTTGAGTTCCTCAGTCTCAGCACTAGGGCCATATGCACCAGCGTCAGATCCCACGCAGCTCTGTTTGCTAATTAGCTGACCTGCGATCGGTCGAGGTATCCATTTCAATGGTGAACAGTCTTCAGGTGATCACCTACAGACTCATCCTGACATATTGCTATGTCCATTCATTGCTTTCCCATAAGCACTTTGTAAAGACAACCTATTACTAAAGGTCACCTTAATAGCCTATAAAGGCCCAAGCCATTTTATCATTGTAATCATCATTCATTTTTTATTCAATATCATATTTATATATGTATACACTTTTATATATCTATTATTATAAGCTTCCGCAAATTAAGCGCTATAGTGGTATCAGAGCTAAAATATCTATTATTATAAGCTAAAACAAATTAAGCGCTACAAGTGAGCATGACACAAATGTGGCTTGGGCATCTTTCAACATAAGGGAACACTGATATAAATACGCAATGTAGGAGATTCTCTGTATGATTGGAAGAGTAGCCAATTGGAGGATTTATAAACTCAGTGATCAAGGTTCAAATCCTAAAGTCAAATTCTATAACCCAATTGTTGATAGACTCATAACAGTTGCTTTGTTCAAGGATGACATGACTACCGTCCACTAGTAAACTAATATTGGATATCTTTCCCTTCCCTTTTCTCTTTTTAAGTATCTTCATCATTTTTAACGAGCTTGAAAAAGAAATGAAAGTATGCTCGATAAGGCCTTTTTCATAAAATTTAACAAGTCCAAAAAAGTAAACTTGAATCCTTATTCATTGTTTAACGAGCTCGAAGAAAAGAGAGAAGAATGCTTGATAAATTACTAGTCCATGGATTTTTATCGAGCCCAGATCAACTACTACTCACTAGTGTTTTCAGGTTTTAAGGAGTTTGAAAAACTTAACTTGAAAACTCTATACACCGAGTATGAAAAACTCAAAGAAGACTCTAGGGTTGTTCTTTTTCGAAGATTTAGTCCCTAACGTCCAAAAAATCATAAAATGATACTAGGGAGAACTCTTCTAGCCAAGATTTCCTAGAGTTCCTTTTTCGTAAATAGTCCACTCAGCTCAAAAAAGGGGTAGACTTATACCAAATAGACGATTCTTCAAATATTTTAATGAGAGTGAAAGAAACAAGCTTGCTTGGAAATCATTTCATGTTTAGGGAGTAAAAAAAGCGCTTAAAGAAGACTCCATATGAGTGGGAGCCTTTTAGGGGGCGGTCATAATGATGAGAAAGAAGGACATGCAGCTTCCTCTCAAGGTCATGATAAATCTACTAAGACTCCCTGACCTATCAAAAACGCAGCATGGGCACCAAAATGGCCATAATGGTGCTAACTAGGATGACCCATGTGAGATAGGTTCTATTCATGGAAGAACAATGACTTTACTTATAAAGACGATTGATGTCATAGTCCATAAAGTATGATCTTATGGTTAAAAAGGGGCAAAAAGGTTATATGCAAGATGCAAAAATAGGGCTAAACCTAACCTTTATGCCGAAGTTTAAAAAGAAAACCTGATGTAAGATCATGTTTTGAAAAATTCCACCCTTGTTTCAAGCCAATTTGTCCAAAAAAATCAAATTCTAGGACAAGGTATTAGTGCTAGGGTAAAAATATAAAAATCAGGCTCAAAAACTATATAAAACTGGGTTATAAATTAAAATTAAAAAACATAAAATTAAAAAAAACATAAAGAAATTCCATTTCAAATGTTTTTTTATCAATTTTATGACTAAAGAGCCCTAGTTTTTTAGCATTGGAATCTAAGCAAATCAACCACCAAATCCAATTTTGTTGCCTCCAGGTAGGATCAACAACCTTTAAATTGCATTTTCATTGGTTTTTCCTATGATTTTAGGGTCAATTTGATTGCATAAAATCACCCACAAAAATGCATGATGTAATTGCTCGCAAAGCATTGTCAGGTAGTGATTTTTGAGAAAATCGCTACCATATAGATATTTTAAAGCAATTTAATCACTACTGTTTAGAAGATTGCTAATGATTTACAGTAGATTTTTGCAAAAAATAGCATTTTGAACTAAAGAGGTTGAATATGTAGGCACGGCTTTCATCTGGAGAGAACGTGAGCATGAGGAAATGGAACACTATGTGCTTTGGGACTCATTGACCTTAAACACCTTGCGCCATTACAGTTTATTAAAATTCTTCCAATGTCCAACATGAGGGTTCAAAGGATCCTTTTACAAACTCTCATCCACTACTGGGATCCAGATCAAGGTGCCTTCATTATTGAAGGTGAAGTGCTTGAAATAATGGTAGAAGACATCTACTTCCTTACTGGTCTCTCAAGAAGAGGGTAATAAGTAAGTCTTAAATGGTTTGGGGTTGTCCTCTCGGTGCAAAGATATGTAGACACTTACTGTGTTGCAGGGACCAATAAAGTAGGAATTCAAATTTGTATTAACATTATCTCCAGCTTTCCTTTAAAGGTAGTGGTCACCATGATCACTAGGGTGGTCAGATTAGCTGCACTGCATTCAACCACGAGGGGATTTATGCAAGTGGGGGTAGAGTGTCTGACTGGGACACTATTTGATTGGAGTAGTTGTTTTGGACAACCTCAAGATCCAACTGATAGACTGCGGGAGAGGAAAACTCAAAAAAATTGGGTACGAAGCCTGCTTGTATCATTCTTTTTTGAGTGGCTTCCAGCAATGAGCCCACGTGTTTCACTTGCACCCACAGATCTGAGAGAACCTCGGATGACTCCATGGACGGATCTATTGTATTGTTTAGGAGGAGGGTCGACCACTAGTGCGGCTATGGTGATGAGTGGCATGCATGTTGGAGTCGACAAGTTCCAGGGATCGAGGAGTTTCCTTATGTGGGACTTGACTTCAGACAAGATCCAAAACTTGTGCTTCCTCCCAATGGAGCATGGGGGAAGCTTGGTAATCCTATTCCTTTGATCATATTTCATTTGTAGATTTTTTGAAATATTCTAAAAATAAGAAGAAAAAAAATTGTGTGTGAGTAATAAGACCAAGTTTAAAAATGTAGATATTGGACCTATGAGGCCACCTATCTATCCATGGCTACAAGTTCGTGAGTCTTTTCCACATAAGGGACAGACAGTTACCCTGGAATCAATGGAGAAGAACCTTACTAGATTGACCGAGGGGATTCATGCTCTCCGTATAGACTACATGCATTAGGTGATCGAGTGGTAGGTTATAGGTGTCCCTGCAAACTGGATGAGATTACTAAGTTGGGTAGCCACATGTGTGATGTGCTACCATGAGAGAGCTCCAGTTGCCTCAGATTGATGATGGTCTTTTAGGAGAGTTTTTGTAGTCACCAGATATGTTCTGACATTTTTTAGGGCTATGCCACTATTTGTATTATGAGTCATAGTGATGGTGTGGAACTCATATAGATATTTTGGACCTAGACTCACACAAATTTGTACTCTTGGACCTACTTTTATATACATGGATGAAAAATTTATTGGCTTATTTACATTTTGTACAATGATTGTGAATGCTTCATATGTGTGCTTATTGATTATGGTACATATGTCTATATAATATATAATTAGCCATCATATTGGTTATATGGTTGCATCTTTTAGGAACATGTAGGTACGTAATAAAATTGAATTGTTGTTCTAATAAGTGAACTCTTATAAAATTACGCAACAATATAGGACATCGAATGTAGTACACACCATTTAACTGAGACACTACCAACTGTGAATCTAGATAGACAGTTAGATGTGAGATACCCCTAAGAATAGATTTTACATCAACTCGATCATGACATTATATTATGCGATATTGTTACTAGGCAGGCCAAGAGACACTCCACCTGAACTCACAAGTTGACCAACCGGGTCATAAATCACCCAAGCTACAAAATCAATGCTCCAGGTATGATTGCAATCTCTGTCAGCATAGCCTAAGAACATGTGCACAGGTAATGACATCTGTCAAATGAGCACAAAGATTAATAAGTAAAAGACTGATGTAAGCCGATTCATAAAAGCAAAAAAACTATAATACAATAATTACAAGAGAAATATGCCCAGACATGAAGTCTACACAAAATATCTCTTAAGATAGAGTCCATTTTTGGACCCTAAGATATTTCCATCAAAATAATCTAGCTCGTAGGCCCCCTTATCAAGGACTTTCTGAATGATATATAGACCGATCCACATGGAAGTGAATTTCCTAGACCCTAATTCATCATGTTTCTAGTCGTAAACTAACACTAAATCTCCTTCAGAGAATATCCATAGATGGATTTACTTGCCATATTGAGCCTTGACATTTTTTTTGTTCACTTCAATGGTGGTAAGAGCATCCCTCCTATGTTCGTCTAACTGCTCCAAATATAACAAACGATTTTCAAGTTTACTAGTGTATGGTAGGAGTTCTACAACTAGTTTCAAAGATGGAATTTATGTTGACACAGCGACTGTCGACAGGGGTTCACTGCGCACTGTCGTCAACAAACCATCAATAGAACTCCCTTACACACTGGACCAGAAAGGTTTTACCCTTTCCAGAAACACTCACAGGGCGAGTGAATTCTCACCCGAGATGAATAAGGGGGCTGCATGAACCAAGTTTCCACAGTGGAGAGAGGAAATGCATCAAATCGCACTTTACAACTACAGAAACTAGAGATTATGTCTTCGCATCATAGTAACAGTTCATTCTCTTCGCATATCCAATGTATAAACAACATTCACATCAACATGGTTTAATCAATCATTTGCATTAGCAATAATTACCAAGCCACAAAGCATTTCGCAAACACTGCATTCGTCAATTAATAGAAATAGAGACAAAAGATATAGCCATAATCGAACACCTTCATGCATTCATCAAAACTTGCGGAATAACCTTCACAGAAATAGTCAAAACATCTTATCGTGGATACAAAGCAGTTTAGAACATATCATTCTCTGATTCAACTATGATCTAGGATGCCCTTAGGCTTACAATGATACTCCTATTTATATGAAACTAAGTGGTTACAAAATGGTCCACATGTCCTATCCTAACTAACTAAACCACTTTCACACTTTCGTCGGTTCCATGTTCTCTATAGTTGTACCTTTCTTCTGTGGATGGTCCTTCTTCGCACTATCGGCTTCTGCACTTTATGCAAACTAATCCCGTGCCAATAGTCCCCCAACAAAAACTTGTGGCTCGCCCTCGAGCCACCTCAGCTAAACATCTCTGGTACTGTCGCTGCGGTAAACTTCTGAAGCTGTTCTTTGGTGACTCATTAGTATCTTTGGGCACCCAAACCTGGTGACCACATTGTCGAAGAGGAATATTGATGCTGTCACAGCTGAGAAATCCTTCACAGGCGTCGCTTCCGCCCATCGCGTCAATAGTCTGTCGCAATGATTATGTAGCACGACCCTATTCTTTTTCCTAGTGGGTTGATGGGTTCCACGAATTCAACTACCCACTTGTCGAAAGCCCGCAGTGTTAATTGAGGTACTAGTGGCATCTCATCCCTTCATGATGGCTTCCTTGTTCGTTGACATATGTCGCAGCTTTTAGCGTAGTCCACAGGGTCTCCATGCATCGTCGGACACCATAGTCCTACTCGAAGGATCTTCTTCGCACTTACACGTCCTCCGTAGTGTCCTCCAGCAATCCCATCATGAGCTTCCGCTAGAATCCTTCCTGCTCATGTGGAAGGACGTATCTCATCTGGTCCCATCTTATACAATTTCCTTACAATCAATTGAAAATCTGTAGCTCTAACGACTAGCTACTTCTTTTGATTGGTAGTGAATCCTCCCGACACCTCTCCTGTTCCTAAAAACTAAATGACTTGTTCGTAATGGTCATCGACCATCCCGACCTTGAACAACTGAGCATCCGACAATCCTTCATCAATGCTCCTTGGCTCTTCCCCAGAATCTATCCATGACAAGTGGTCTGGTCCTGCATTAAGTCGCCCTAGCTTTATGATTATCTCAAAATCAAATTTCTGGAAGAGTAACAGCCATCGACAGATCTTTCCCCCCAACACAGGCTTGTTCACCAGGTATTTAAGTGTCGAATGATCGGTGAACATTTTAAAGTGGCCCCCTAAGAGATAATGCTGAAACTTTTGTAAGGCGTAGACCATCGCCAACCCCTCCCTTTCCGTAGTCGTGTAATTCTTCTCCGCAGTAGATAGATTTTTACTTGCGAATGCTATCGGGTGGTCTATTGCGCCTTCTCCTGGTTGGGCCAAGACGACTCCTAATGCGATTGATGACACATTGACATGAACGTGGAACGCCTTCATCCAGTCGAGAAATGCAAGGATGGGTGCAGCAACCATTTTTTCTTTTAATATATCCAGACTCTTCTGGAATTATTCATTCCATTCAAACTTGGCGTCTTTCTTCAGCAACTTCTCCATTGGAGTTGTGATTGCGGCATACCCTTTGATAAATTTCCTGTAGTATCCATTGTGTCCCAATGTCGCTCTCAATTGCTTGACTATTGTCGACAGTGGCAGGTCGAAAATAATTGCAATATTTGTAGGATCGACCATCATTCCTTCCCTACAAACTATGTGCCTTAGTAAAATCACAAACGAAGCATAGAAAATGCACTTTTTCAGGTTCAATGAAAGATGGTGCTATCTACATCTTTCCAACATCAACCGCAGATTTGCGACAATATCCTTGACCAACCCATACATCATCCAATCGTCCATATCGACTGCAAGAAACTTATTGATGTAGTCCTTGAACGCCGCCACTACCAATCTTGAAAAAATGGTTGGTGCATTCTTCAGACCAAATGGCATCACCGTATATTGAAAACATCCCCATTTAGTGACGAAAGTTGTCTTGTCCCGATCTTGCTTCACAATATTTATCTGGTGGTAGTCGGAGAATCCATCTGTGAAGGAGTATATTTCCTGGCCACCCACTCCTTCTAACACTTCATCTGTAAATCGTGTAGGGAATCGATTGTGTAGGCATGCGTCGTTCAATTTTGTGAAATCGACACAGATCCTGACTTTGTCGGTTTTCTTATCCTGGACCACCATCGGGCTGATCCACTCTGATTCTTCGACTATCTCTATAATTCCTTCTTCTATCATTCTTTCAATATTAGCCTTCACCCGTTCCTTGTACCTTGGATTCAACTGGTAAGGCTGCTGCTTGGATGGCTTCGCATTGGATTTCAGGGGAATTTTCATTTCTCCTAAGTCCCTGAGAGACCCGGGTTCATGTCCCGACAACGGAACCATTTGTTTACATATCTACTGTTGACAGGGGTTCACTTCGCACTGTCATCAACAAACCATCAACAGAACTCCCTTACACACTGGCACAGAAAGGTTTTACCCTTTCCAGCAACACTTGCAGGGCGAGTGAAGTCTCACCCGAGATGAATAAGGGGGTTGTAGGAACCAAGTTTCCGCAGTGGAGAGAGGACATGCATCAAATCGCACTTTACAACTACAGAAACCAGAGATTATGTCTTCGCATCATACTACCAGTTCATACATCTATTCATTCTCTTCGCATATCCAATGTATAAACAACATTTGCATCAACATGGTTTAATCAATCATTCGCATGAACAATAATTACCAAACCACAAAGCATTTCACAAACACTGCATTAGTCAATTAATAGAAACATAGACAAAAGATATAGCCATAATCGGACATCTTCATGCATTCATCAAAACCTGCGGAATAATATTCGCATAAATAGTCAAAACATCTTATCGCAGATACAAAGCAGTTCAGATCATATCATTCTCCGATTCAACTATGATCTAGGATTCCCTTAGGCTTACAATGATACTCCTATTTATATGAAACTAAGTGGTTACAAAACGGTCCACATGACCTATTCTAACTAACTAAACCACTTTCGCACTTTCGTCGGCTTTTTCTCAGTAGTTGGATCTTTCTTCTGTGGATTGTCCTTCTTCGCACTGTCGGCTTCCGCACTTTATGCAGACTAATCCCGTGCCAACAATTTCACACTCTATAGGTAACATGGACTCTACTCCATGAATAAGATGGAAATGACTAAATCCCATTGTAGTCTTGATGGAGGTTCAGTAAGCCCAGAGAGAAGGATAAAGCATGATATGCCAATTTTACCTATGCTTATTTACCATCCTCCGCAACATGGTTTTTAAAGATTTGTTGACAGCTTCTACTTGTCCATTTTTTTTAGGATAGTATGGTGAAGAGAAATCCCGGCGAAAGCCAAGTTTCTAAGCCAGCTTTGACATCATCTTATTCTGAAAGCAAGTTCCATTACCAGTGACAATCTCTCTTGGGATACCAAAATGAGTTATTATATGATTAAACAAAAAGTGCGCAACAGTCTTGCCATCACAAAAAAATTTAGGCATGGACTCAATCCACTTAGTAAAGTAGTTTGCGGCCACAATAATATAATTATGAATATCGGTCGATGTTGGATTAGATATTGTAAAATCAATACCCCATTTGGTGAAGGGACCAACAATGATGACTTGGTAAAGTGGAGCAGGATGAGCACACATATTTTTTGTAAATGTTTGACATGAATGACATTTCTTGATAGCTTCTAAAGATTTGTTGACAACTTCTACTTGTCCATTTTTTTTAGGATAGTATGGTGAAGAGAAATCCCGGCGAAAGCCAATTTTCTGAGCCAGCTTTGACATCATCTTATTCTGAAAGCGAGTGCCATTATCAGTGACAATCTCTCTTGGGATACCAAAACGAGTTATTATATGATTAAACAAAAAGTGCACAATAGTCTCGCCATTGCAACAAAAGTTAGGCATGGACTCAATCCACTTAGTAAAGTAGTTTGCGGCCACAATAATATAATTATGAACATCGATCGATGTTGGATTAGATATTGTAAAATCAATACCCCATTTGGTGAAGGGACCAACAATGATGACTTGGTAAAGTGGAGTAGGATGAGCACACATATTTTTTGTAAATGTTTGACATGAATGACATTTCTTGATAGCTTCAATACAATCCTTGAATATTGAAGGCCAGAAGTACCATGCACGCAAAAATTTTGGGCTGTGGCAAGCCCAAATAAATGACTGACATGGGCGCCACCATGAAAATCATTCAAAACCTTATTAGCTTCCTCATGAACTAAGAAATGTCTAAGAACAATATCAACACTGCGACAATATAAGGTATCACTAATGATGACATAATGTATTGATTGGTGATGAATTTTACATCTTTTCTCACGGTTAGACTAAGACATGACCCTCTGGGTTTGAAGGTAAATAAAGATATCACCATACCAAGGGTCCTCCCGAGATGATGAGGAATATATTCTCATCAGTTAGTGATGGATATTCAACATATCCCTCATCCTCTCGGGGTAACTCCGACATCAACTCCACAAAGGCCAAAGATTTCTTTCTTTTTGCAAAGGCAAATCCTAAGTCGAACTCTTGAAGCATAACAATCCACCTATTATAATTGCCTCTAATTATTCGTTGGGAAAATATGTGTTGGAATGGATTGACATTAGCTATAATAGTTGTTCTCCTGAGCAGAATGTAATGTCAAATTCATTGAATTGTGTGAACAGCAGTAAGTGCAAGTTTTTCAACATGTGTTTACCTTAGCTCGGGACTAGAAATATTCTTGCTTAAGTAATAAATGATATGTTCCTAATAGAAAGCATCTTCCTGCACCTGGACCATACCTACAATTAATTCAGATGCTGCTATGTATAAAACAAAATCTCTATTGAAATTCAGAGGACTCAATAGTGGGGCAGACACTAAGGAATTTTTTAATGTATCAAATGACCTTTGAGTGTTATCATCCCAAATGAATGGGACCTATTTCCTAAGTAAGCACATGAAACCCTTAGGGAGATCAACATAGTTAGTGACAAATCTACGCAAGAACTTTCCTTTGCCTTGACGGATTTGCAGTTGATTCAAGTTTTGTGGGGGAGGCAACTGCACTATTGCTTCTACCTTGAATAGATCTACCATTATACCATATTTTGACGTGATGAAACCTAGCAATCGACCTGATTTGGCACAAAAGATACATTTATGAGGATTCAATCGAATCCTATAATAACGACACCTATCAAATACTTCTCGCAAATGCTTGGGGTGGTTCACTCTCTTCCCGATTTTGTGGTCAAATCGTCTAAATAAGATTGTATGATCTTCTTGATATCGTGAAAATCATAAGACATGGCTCTTTGGAAGGTATTTCTAGCATTATTCAATCCAAATGGAATCTTCCTTTACGCAAATGTCCCCCAAGGGCATATAACTGCAGTTTTGTGTTGATCCTCATGATGAATTTGAATTTGATTATACCTTGAGAAACTGTCCATAAACGAGAAAATCTCATTTCTAGCACATTCATCGATAATTTGGTCAATGAATGGGGTGGGAAATTTATCTTTAGGAAAAGCTAAGTTGAGATCCTAAAAATCAGTACAAATGGGAATGTTACCTTTCTTGTCAACAATTACCAGATTGGATACCCATTCGGTTAAGGGAACAAGATAGATGAAATTTTCTTTGAGCAATTTTCCAACCTATGCTTTGACAACAACATCCTTCCTTGGGTTAACTAGTCTAATATTAAACCAAACAAGTTTGGCATTAGGATATGTATGTTTGACGAACAATCCACTCGAGCAGACGCGATCCGGATCTCCCTAGCTCAACATGAGTCTAGAACAAATAGAACTGACTACAAATGGATTTCCTAGACCTGCTTAAGGATCAAGTGCTAGATGTCTTACCTTTTACTTTGCAATCCTTTCTCCCGAATGCTGCTCCACGTCCAACAATCATCAGATCTCAGCTACAAGACCTGTTAAGACACAAACAACAACACAAAATGAGTAAAGAGCATCTATACAATAAGAGATCTAAGTAAACAGTTAAGCAGGTAAACTACTCAATATCATCACACATTAACAATATTGGTGGAAAGCATTTGTATTACTGTAAAAAAGGGAAAGACATAGTAGAGACATAGAACTACAACGAAGGCTTAACGTTGTATCTCTTCTCCATCAAGCCATGCCAAAAATCCTAGAGAGAAGTAAATGTTCCTCAAGCTAGAGTGTCATGTCTATCAGGCTTAGTTTCACCAGCATAAGAGTACCATAGACTTCCTCCCCTTGGAATGGGAGTGAGCTTCATTTAAATAGGACTAAGTGGATAGGGTATGGATAGGATAGGTTGAGATGTGGTAGGAGAAGCTTAAGGGATCTTTCCAAGATGATAGGAATCGAATGCCAGCTCCCCAAGAGGTTAGAGATAGGGTCCCAAGTCAGCAAGCTTTGAGAAAGGACACGAAGGGATATTTTTGTCCATTAATTGACATCGACGCACCCTGCAATAGAGCAAGCTACGACGTCGCATGTTGCATGAGTGCAACCTGCGACGACCTCTCAAAACCTAGTACAAATGGGTACAAATCCTTCCAGGGTAATCACTCAATTAAGGTGTCTCCAGGGGTGTATACACTGAATCTCACGATGGGAAGATTTTAGGTGTAACAGAATGCCCCCCAAAGCATGAAGCTGTTGAAAGATAGACAGGTGAAATGCTTTGACAGGATAAAATGGCAATGGACTTGTCGGAAAAAGGACTCTGCTGCAGTACAACTGACTCTGAGTATACAGTCTCAAATGACTCACAACATGGCTTCCGACCAATACAATGCAGATCCATGGTAGTAATGACCGACTGAACACAATCATGGCTACTGGACACAAGAATAGATCCATGATGAGATGATAACACAGCCACGACCAATAAAAATGTGGATCCATGTAATATGACTCCATACAAACTACATCACAGCCCATGTAAAATATGATTCCCCGGGGTCTTCAAGCTGATCTCGCAATGATGCGAATCTAACCATGTGATTACAAATGTCTTGACGTCGAACATGATAGAAGCCACTTGATTACCGGTCATTGATGTATACCGTTAACAAGTGAGAGGGAAATCATCATTAATGTCAATGATCCCCAAGGTATCACAGTGTTGGTTGTGGAGCCAGATCTTCCAGTCTCATAGATGATGATTCAGCCAGTCCATACCCCAGTTTTGGTTATGATCTCGGCCCGACGATCAAGGGGTTTTGGGGCTATTTTTGCCACCAGTTTTTGGGCCCATGGTTTTGGGTAACCCGTGGTATTTTCCCATTGTATTTCCCTTATAAAAGAAAGACATTGTAACACGGCTAGGGTGAATGATGTATTAGGTTTTATGCATTGTAAAGATCTCTAAGATCAGGAGAGAGACTATGAGACAGTGAAGAGGAAGTGCAGCGACTGTGCTGCAGGTTGTATCCCTTCACCTTGCTGGACGATAATAATAATAAGGACTGGAAAATTCAGTGTGGACGTAGCCCAAGTTGGGGTGAACCACGATATATCTATGTCTCTCTTGTAATGTGTGTGTGATTATATTTGCATTTCTATTTATTGTTATTGCTCTGTGATCCTGTTTTTCTAGCACATAGTACATATCATCAAGCGTGAATAAGTGAGTTGAAGTCGGACGCAAGATGAAATCTTTCAATCAAGAGTCAATGATGTGGACTCATGTTGAAAGCGAGGTAACTTGTCATTGAGGCATGCAGGGCTAAGGTACTTGGTTGGTTTCTAAGTTCAATCCTCGGATGATGATTTGAAGTTGACGAGGATGGACCCGTCGAAGGAGGGCCATGATGAATCCCCCATCAATCAACGCAAAACATGACAAAAGTTGTGTAGAGTAGATCAAACGGTACAACAACATGCAAGACTGACATGACTGAAGGTGTACTGAATTTAGATGATGAGTAATGAAATACCTCTTGAACATGGGCATGGCATGACTTGGCAGTATTGACATGACGAGAATGATACCAACCCCAAATGCAACTGATGGTGGAATCATTTTTTGGCTGATCCAAAGGAGCAATGTGACTCATGGAATTGACAAGACTCAAAGACAAACGGATTACCCAAGTACTGAATGCAAATGCAAACGAGTGCTATGTTCAAGAGTGACTACGTGCTGCCACAAACAAAGGGTGTAACATAAAAGCTTTCCTTTTTCCCCATCATGAATGATGAGTTCCTCATGTGTTTTTGACAAGCTTGATGAGGGTAACGAGATGCTCGATATAGCTCATCTCATAGATGAGTCCAATCCCAAACATTTTTCAAACCTGGGATAGGAGGGGTTCGTCCCATGGGGGGCCCTTCAATGTAAGAATTTAACAAGTCCATAGAATTTAACAAGTCCATAGAAGGTAAACTCGATCGTCATTTCATGTTTAGAGAGTCTGAAAAGAACTAAAGAAGACTCCAATGGTCCTTTTTCATAAGGTTAGCCTCATCTCCTAATAAAGGGTAAAACAACGCGGGAGAGTACTCTTCCAGTCATGATTGGATGGAGTATACCTTTTTCGTAAGTAGTGCCCCCTGGTCCGAAAAAGGGGTAAATTATCACTAGGAAGATGACCATTCAAATACTTTAACAAGCGTGAAAGTGACAAGTTCGCTTGGCAATATTTTCATTTTTCGAGAGCCTGAAAAGAGCTTAAAGGTAGACTCCGGGGACGTCCTTTTCCGTAAGAGTTTAACGAGCCCGAAAAAGTGATAAATCATAACTTAGTACTTATTCTCATAGTTTCGAGAGCACGAGAACAAACAAAGAGTAAGCTCATCATCATAAAATAATTACAACCTAACCATTGCAAAATAACAACAAAACATCCAAGGGAGAGTTCATACCAGATATGACCGTTGTAACGCGAGAAACAGCCCAAAAGACTACTCAACAACTCCTGCACACTTGGAAACTAGGTCAAATAGTCAATTGATATTCCAAATGCAATCAAAACTATAGCAAATGACTTCAAGGCATCAAATATTTGAAAAAGAATATTCTATTCCATCTATAAATAGAAAAATGGGCCAAATATAGTCACCATTGTTTCATTTGCCAATTTGGGAGAAGAAGAGCCAATTTGGATCCAAGATTTCACTTGTCGATTCTAGGAGCTACGAGCCGCCATTTCACCCACCGTTTGGAGTAGGTAGGCCTAAACTTCATCCAGCAAAATTGTAGTGGATTACATTTTGATTTTAGGTCCATTTTTTTAGTTTTTTGATGGATTTGTGGAGGGATATTGCGCCCTCGGCTCGTCGCAGTTTTCCCTTTCGGGAACTGCGACGAGACCTACTCGGCGCAAATCCCAAAAACGTGGAGTGCGATGTCATCGCACTATGTATAATAACACAGTGAAATGGCGGAAACGTTCAACCCAACCATCAAATTAAACTCAAATGGTGGACTTCCAGTGGTTGAAGTGAAGTCTAACAGTGTTTAAATGCCCACTTTGGCAGGTTGATAGCAAGAAAAGATGGTAGTAGAGTGGCGGGAAAGAGAACACGAGTTGCAAGACATACAAGCTGCTGAAGATCCACAATGCGTGAATGCTTTGAGAAACTGCAGTTTGCTCAAGTTTTTTGAGATTCGGGGCATGAGGGTCCAAATCCCGCTATTGACACACATGCTCCGGTGTTGGGATGCAACCCATCAAAACTTTATGATCGGTGAGCACATCCTCACAATAGACATTGAGGATATCTATTTCCTTACCGGTCTGTCCCGGAGAGGGGAACTTGTAGTTCTCACCGGATCACGATCTAGTGATCGCATTGTCGATGACATGGTGACGTAGCATTGTACCACTCATGCTCGATCTTCTATTAGGAAGATCCCCATTAGAGATGTTGTAATACCTCCACTACGTGACATACTGTTTACTATCACTAGAGTGGCGGGGAGCCAAGCCCCACACATGGCCACTCGGACTCAGATGCTCTATGCAGAGGAGTGTATGTCCCCTATGATCTTCAACTAGTGCGAGGGTCTCCTCGTCAACATCCGAGCTCAGCTGACCAAGTGTAGGTGGGGAGAGATCAAGCAGTTCGGGTACGGATCGATTGTGATATCATTCCTCTTGGAGCGGGTCCCTCTCTTGCGCCCACAGATACTACTGGATGATAGGGATCCTAGGGATCCACACATGCTCCGATGGGCAGAGGTGATGGCCCGTCATGGTGGGGGCCCTATCATCAGCTTTGGTCTCGAGTTCTTCAACTGGATGCAAGGTCAGTTGCTCATGGTTGAGGACTACCCGTACGGTGGTACGGATTTCACAGAGGATCCCGACTTAGTGCTACCCGAGGGTACAGCATGGGGAGACATCGGTAAGAACAAAACCCTTGCATTTTTTAAGTTTTGTATCTTTATGATTTTTTTTGGTGTAGTGCTAACAAGTATATGACATGTGTGTGCAGATGTGGGTCCCGTACAGCCTGTGGGGGTTTCTCTTCTGGAGAGGAGAGATAGAGGTGAGGAAGCAGTTGTACCCCTAGGTGCTCATGCTGCCATCATGGAGATGGAAGATGTGTACAGGAACTTGTCACAGCTACCAGTGGATGTTCCTGAACCAGCAGTAGATGACCTACAGAGACCTATGCAGAGGTTTGTAGTTGGAGCTTCAGTACGCTTCAATGCCTTACTCTGCAAGGTAGCGAGGACAGTAGAGTGCTTCCAGTCTCAGGGACAGAGGGTTTTCCAGCCTCAGGGTGTACGAGCCAGGCGCTAAGCCTGATGACACTACTATACTTGTACTGAGAGCTTAGATGCCTCAGATTTTGTACTACTTAAAGCCGTGAGGCTTCATATTTTTGTAAAGAATTACTGAAAGCCATCGTGCTTAAGATTTTTGTACTAGCACTACTTTTGATGATATATATATACAGACATTCTTGATGATTTATACATTATGTGTTTTTAGAAATGATGAATGATGTGATCCTGTCCATATGCTATGCTTTTTATACAGTGCATTATTTACATGTCGTGAATGCTTTTACATATTATGAGTATTATGTGTGTGCGATGTACCAATCTAAAATGAATTTGGCCATCGAGTCAACAACTATGTTTAACTCTCGTGGAATGTGCAGGTATTGAATGGATTCTAATGACCTTTCCAGGAGACGTACCTGCCTAAAGAGACGGAGTAAGGTGGGATCACGGATAGCATAGATCCGGTTGAGATGGGAGACTACTAATTGAGAATCCATATGGACGACAATGTGGTCCATACCCAAGGATGTAGCATCAGTTAAGGTTCCAATTACCGCCGGATACTCTGCGGCATTATTGGTCGCAAATCCAAGACAACTTCCTCCTGAGCTAATAAGCTCGCCTGTTGTGGAATATAATACCCAGGCTGCCGAGGCAAGGTTACGGGTATGCCGACTGGCACCGTCCGCGAATCCGTAGCATGTTTCCATCTGCACACGCAAACAGGACATGGTATAAGAAGCGGAAACAAGATCGAGAGACATGCAAAAATTAAAGGCGTCACACCACACAAAAACACAGACACGCCATGTACAATATATACAAAAAGTCTATGCATGACAGGATCAGGCATAGTACCTCTTCAGGTAAATCCCATTGCGGGTTTCACCCAAAGATATTCCGTCATAGTCTTCGAGCTCGTAAGATCCGTTTTCCAAAACACGTTTGACAATGTAAGGTCCATGCCACATGGACTCGAACTTTCCTGCCCCCAGCTTGTCATGTTTCTGGTCGTATGTGAGGACCAGGTCACCCTCGTTGAAGATACGAGGTTGTACTGACTTGTCGTACTGAGATTTGATGCATTTCTTTTGTGCTTCATTAGCAAGAGCAGCATCTCGGCGGGACTCATCAAGTTTTGCTAGGTACAGGAAACGTTCTTCCTCGGAAGTAATGTTGGGAAGAAGTTCAACAATGAGTTGTAGAGACGGAATTTTGCACTCTATAGGAAGGACAGCTTCCAATCCATACACCAATTGGAAAGGAGTAAAACCTGTCGCGGTTTTAACAGAAGTTTGGTAGGCCCATAATGCTGAAAAGAGCATATTATGCCAGTTGGACTTATGCGTACCTACCATCCTTTGGGCCACAGTTTTCAAGACCTTGTTAATGGCCTCGACCTATCCATTGGATTGTGAGTAGTAGGGTGTTGAGTTTTCATGGCGAAAACCCAATCTATCACTCAGTTCAGCAACCATATGGTTCTGAAAGTGAGAACCATGATCAGTAACTATCGCCTGAGGAACTCCAAAACGTGCTATCACATGATTGAACATGAAGAGTGCGACAGTTTTTCCGTCGTTTTGGTATGTAGGCATTGCCTCGGCCCATTTTGTGAAATAATCCATAGCTACGATGATGTAACTATGCCCCCCGGCCGAGGTAGGCTTACAATGCATAAAATCGATGCCCCATTTTGCAAAGGGGCCCACGGCAATAACCGAGTGTAACGGGGCAGGATGGGTGCGCTTCTTTGTATGGAAGTGTTGACATGGAGGACATCTCTTCACGGCCTCAATACAATCTTTAAAGATAGTAGGCCAATAATATCCTGCGCGTAGAATCTTCTGGGCTGTAGCCATCCCAGAGAGGTGACCACCACATGCCCCAGCGTGACAGTCATTCAGAAGGCATTCAGCCTCATCGTGAGTTAGACAATGCCAAAGAATTGAATCGACGGTACAAAGTGTCACTAATGATCAGGTAATACTTTGGGTGGTGGTGTATGTGACGATGATCGTCACGAGCAGATCAGGGTTGAAACGTTGGGTTTGAAGATACAATGTGATATCTCCGTACCATGGGTCAGATGTCCTGATAAGAAACAATGACTCGTCTGGAAAGGAGTCATTGGGCTCAGATTCTACATCAGTACGGTGGAGGTCGCAAATAAGCTTGGAAAACACCAAAGACTTCTTAGACTTAGCTTTTTCGAAAAGAAGATCAAATTCTTGCAGTGTCACGATCCAACTTGAATAATTGCCCCTAAGTACTTGATGTGTTAGAACGTGGTACATGGGGTTCGAATCGGCAATGATGGTGGTGGTGCGGAGCATAATATAATGTCGAAACTTCTGTACAGCAATGACTGTTGTGAGAGCAAGCTTCTCAACATGTGAATAGCGAGTTTCAGAGTCAATGAGGCCTTTACTGGCATAATAGATCACATGCTCCTAGGCGATCTGGTCTTCCTGAACCAAAACCATGGCGATAGTGGTGTCGGAAGCAGCGAGATATAGGATATAATCTCGATAGTAGTTCAGCGGTTGGATCACAGCGGCATGCATGATGGCATGCTTCAAACTATCAAAAGATTGTTGAGCCTGGTCATCCCAAATGAACGGGACATCCTTTTTCATTAACCTCATGTAGCCCTACATCTTTTTTGCGAAGTTACAAACGAAACGCCGTAAGTAAGTAGCTCTACCTTGCAGGCTTTTATAATGTACCCCCTACTGACCCAATGCAAGGAAGGGAACATGGCACTATTATATGGGCATTTCATAAAACTCAAACAACTAATTTAAATCATAAGAATTTAAACATTGGTGTGCAGATACAATCAGGTAATATGCACAGCGAAATTTAAATCTAATCCACACACACAATTCATGCCCATCTAGCATATCAAAACAGTCATCAAATTGATGCATTGCAGAAGTAAATACATAGAGAGAAAACACTTATCTTCATTGTGTAATTGTCCCAAGCAACTAGCTATGTCGCTGCAACGTTCCACCCAACCATAGGCTCTTCGACAGCTTATACTGAGTCCGTCCGAAGGCCACCCCCGAGCTAGGCATGATTCTCACAAGGAAAGGGAACATTCCAGCTTACACACAGCCCATTAACCATTTCATCTCATCCAAGCCAGTCCAACTGGGTTTATCAGGCTACACTTGAATAATGGATGCTTATTCTCAAGCTCAAGCCAGAACAATGGATTACCCATTACCCATACCCCAACATACTCTTTCTTCTCACAGCAAAAATGATCATTGATAGGGTTACACATTTACAACAGAGGTGTTCACAAAACAGGGTCCACATTAGCTCTCCCAACTCGTGGTTCACCCAAGCGAACTGTGGAATTTTGATTTCAACCCCAGGGAGCAAAACCGACTTCTCCCCACTGGTTAGGATCCATTCCAATGGCCTAAATGACCTCCAAGAATACCCAAAAATGTTTTGTTTTCTTCCCCACTGGTAATCAATACAAAAACGCCCCTTCCCAGATAGAAAGATGAAGGGAAACCCATAAAAACCATGGAGAAAAATGCCTAGGCAGCTAGAGCTGCGTGAGGGAGCAAGACTGATGGTTGCATAATGGCTTAGAGAGCAATTTCGTGGCTCTATTCTTGCCCAAGGAGACAAACACATTTTTCCATAAAGGGTGGCTTGCCCATACCCGAATTTGGACAGCCATACCTCTCCATTCCCAAGGCATTAACTACCTCAACCAACTCTTGGGAGAAATCAATGGTTGGGTACAAAAGTCAACATGGGTAGTTGAGGGTTTGATGGGTTCTCTCATTGACATTTGGCTTGACTCTAGTGGCTCAAGGGTTTGAATGTTTTCCCTCCCAATTCCTTGTGAAATCATGCCCCCATCTCTTTGTTGCATTGCATAGCTAGTTGTGGGTATTTTTGTTAAAATGCATATTACATGATATTTGAATTTCCAATGTGCATTGCTAGCACGCAAACCATATGCATCACTAAATCGATGGCGGGGCCTTGGCCTTGAGCTCCTCACCATGATTTCATAACAATATTACATCATTTATAATGTTAATGCCATGGGGTCAAACTGGGGACATTACAGCTTTGAAGTTCCGTGATATTAGTTGGAGGCGGAAGGGTGACGATGGATTCCACCTTCG
Source organism: Larix kaempferi (assembly GCA_027924585.1). Taxonomy (NCBI): domain Eukaryota; kingdom Viridiplantae; phylum Streptophyta; class Pinopsida; order Pinales; family Pinaceae; genus Larix; species Larix kaempferi. The sequence continues at coordinate 631,905 of BSBM01000617.1, read as the reverse complement.
AGGGATCAATGCGGATCCCATCTTTGGAGACGATAAAGCCGAGGAGGCGTCTTGAATCGACACAAAAAATAATTTTGTGAGGATTCAGGTGGATGTTATACCGCCTGCATCTGAGGAAAATGGTCGTCAGATGATCAAAGTGGAACTCACGCTACTTCGAATGGGCAGGGAGATCGTCCAAGTAAGGTTGCACAAATTCCTTCACATCGTGGAAAGCATATGACATGGCCTGCTGGAAAGTGACGCCAACATTTTTAAGGCCAAAAGGGAGTTTGCGGTATGCAAATGTCCCCCAAGGGCAGATGAAAGTTGTCTTGTGTTGATTGGCCGGGTGGATCTCAATTTGGTTGTAACCAGAAAAACCATCCATAAATGAGAAGATGGCTTCTAGCACAATTGTCGATGATCTGGTCGATGAAGGGAGTCGGGTAGTTGTCCTTGGGACAAGCTTTGTTGAGATCCCGATAATCGAAATAGACGCGGATGGTGCCCTGCTTTTTGTTCACAGGGACGACATTTGAGACCCATTCTGTTAATGGGACAGGGTAAATGAAACCAGCCTTCAAGAGCTTTTCAATTTCTGCCTTGATTGCCATAGTTTTTTGGGGGTGTACCGGTCGCAACTTCTGGAGAACAGGCTTGATGTCGGGATAGGTTTTGATCACATGCAAAACAATGGAGGGGTTTATCCTAGGAATATCCTCGTAAGTCCAAGCGAATACGTCTCGAAATCGCTTAAACAAGGCCGTAGCGAAGATGATTTCTTCAAGGGAACACTTCTGGCCTAACTGAATGTGTTCCACTACACCAGGTTTAACTGAGATGTTGATCAAAGTAGTAGACTCGATGTTGGCGAAGTTGCCTTCAGAATTGGTTTGACACGCGAGCATCAAAGATGGAGAGCCAGAAAGAACATCCAGTGTAGTAATGGTGCGAATGTCTTTCTCTACAGTAGATAAAATGGGAAGGGAAGATGAACGATGATGCAGGTCTTCCCATGGAGGATCATCCGCGCTCATGATTTCCATGATGGAATCGTCGGAATGAAAAGTCCGTAAAAGGGGTCGAAGGAGGTCCGTTGCAGAGAACTAGGGGTGGAGATCACAGATAAGTGATCCTCTAGAGCTGACTGGATGGCCTCGTACATAAGTTCAGCGGGTGACAGAGGCATGCGGTCTCCAATCAGGTGTGTGGTGGCTTCATCAAGTACAAGCCATGAATCAGTAGAGGTGGAGATAGAGGATAACTGCGAAGAGATCATGTTGATCGCAGCGACATGATTCGGGGGATTCGAGATAGGAAAAATGCCCATAAGGGATGAATCCTTAAGGAGGCCAACCCCCACACTCTCATATCTTTGCGAAGACTGTCCAATGGAAGGAATGTTATCACCTGGATGAGAAGTGGTGTCAGGAGTGCAGAAATCCAGTTGGTCGATTGTGACAATTATCCCTTGATGGGGGAATTGTACTACGTGGAAGATAGATGACGCAACCGCGTGCATGGCATAAAACCAACTACGACCAAGTAGAATGTTATAATCTAACGGGGCAGTGACCACTTCCATGTTAAGGGTTATGGTCTTCCCCCCCAGTTCTATTGGTAAAGCTTGTAACATCCCATGAGGTTGAAAGCCACGGCCGTCAAAGGCTCTCAAAGTAGTAGGAGAACGATTCAACTTGGGAGAACCTATGGCTCTCCAACATGCGATTGACATGACTGACGTAGAGGCTCCTTCGTCTAAGAGGGTACGATGGATAATCTTCCTAGCAATTTTTGTGGCAACTTGGAATGCCAATTGATGGGAGAGCCTTGGTTTGAAGTATTCCAGCCGGAACATGATGGTGTTCGATAGATCCGGGTCAACTACACCGATAGCAGTGAGGAGAGTCTTGTGCTGATTTGGATAGTTTTGCAAGCCTTCGAGCGTCGACATAGCACAAGGAGCTTGTACCAAGTCCTCTACAATATTTGTAGCTTTGGGCAGCCCAAGCATTAGGATTAAAAACCGATTTTCTAATCGTGCTCTTGGGTGGACGCAACACTGACTCAAAAGATGGTTTCTCGATGGTGAGAGGCGTAGCCGGTATAGTGAAATCGGGTATTGAGGTGGAATCTTTTTCAATATTACTTCCACCGAGTTCTTTGGCTGGAACGGTGTCATATGAACGAGAATGAGTGGTCAAGTTGACAGTCTCATTACTTACCATGAGAACATGTGCGGTGTTGGATGCTTCTTCTTGGGAAGAAGAAGTGTGAGCAATCGACTACTGATTTTGAGCAGGGAAGGGGTCATTGAGAACCGCGGGTGTGGATTTTCCCTTAAGAAACTTTTGAACTTCGTCTCTATAGGGGCATTCCTTGGAAAAATTATCATCACCACACAGTAGACAAGGAAAATTTAACTTCCTTTTTGTTTGGTATCATCAGGGGTGCTCTTTTGTTCCTGCTGGGTGGAAGATTTCTTAGGTTTCCTCTTGTTCTTCTTCTTACCGCCGTTCTTCTGAGGTGAAGCTGATGAAACAGAATTCACCTCTTCAGTAGTAGTAGGGGTGGATGACTTGGTGGTGCTGAGACCAGCCTACGTTGGTAATGGGGACAAACCTTGGAGGTTCGCAGAACCAAGAGGTTGATGAGAAGGCTAGGTGTGAAGGGCTCCAATGATGCCATCGGCTTGGGGTCCCTTGGGTGGTTTCATAGGGTCATTAGCGTCACGGGGTGCATCGAGAAGAATATCAAACAATGTGTCGGATTGAGTATAAACTAAGTCTAGCACATGGGCACTAGCGATGGCCTGTTCTTCAGTGACAACACCTCTCATGGAAACATCTCGCACTATGGTAGGGATGAGAGACTTCGTGAACCAGTCTGCTAGGAGTTGATCTGGAATAGGAGCTTTAATGAGACGGTGTCTCCTTCGCCATTCATGGATGTGATATGAAATATGCTTGGCGGTATTCTGACAGAGCGAGTTAAAATCCCAGTACCAGTTTCATACCGTATAGGCAGCTAGTGTTGTTTGTGGAGCCTGATCTCCAGATTCAGAGATATTATTATTCAGCCATGTACGTACCTCAGGTTTGATTATGATCCCGGCACGACCCTAGGGGGGTCCGGGGGAGTTTTCTCCAACAGTTTTCGGGCCCATGGTTTTGGGTAATTCGTGGTATTTTCCCATTGTATTTCCCTTATAAAAGAAAGACAATTTAATACGGCTAGGGTTGATGTATTAAGTTTTATTCATTGTAAAGATCTTTGAGATCAGGAAGAGAGACAGTGAAGAGGAAGTGCAACGATTATGCTGCAGGTTGTATCCCTTCACTTTGCTGGACGAAATAATAATAAGGACTAGCAACTTCAGTGTGGACGTAGCCCAAGTTGGATGAACCATGATATATTTGTGTGTCTCTTGTAATGTGTGTGTGATTATATTTTCATTTCTGTTTATTTTTATTGCTCAGCGATCCTGTTTTTTCTAACAATTGGTATCAGAGCCAAAGGTCTATTAGGTAGATAAACCCATAGGAAGCTAGGGTTTCTGGTTCGAGTGGGAGCAATGGAAGAAGAAGGAAAGTTTAAGGTCGAGAAGTTTAACGGCCAAAACTTCCAGTTATGGAAGATGCAAATGGAGGACTATATGTACCAGAAGGATCTATTCCTACCGTTGGGAGGAAGAGCAAAGTAGCCGGTGGCTATGAAGGACGAAGAATGGGAGGTTCTTGATAGAAAGGCTCTAGGAACAATATGGCTGAGCCCGGATTCATCAGTGGCTTTCAATATCTCAGAAGAAACGACAATGGAGGGTTTGATTAGTGCACTGGGTAAGCTGTATGAAAAACCCTCGACCTCCAACAAGGTATTTCTAATGAAGCGTTTATTTAATATGAAGATGTCTGAAGGTGGATCTGTTACTGATCATTTAAATGAGTTTAATACGGTTACAAATCAACTAAGTTCTATAAGTGTGAACTTTGATGATGAGGTTAGGGCTCTCACTAATCTTGTGTTCATTGCCAGAAAGCCGGAATAGCTTGGTCATGGCTGTAAGTAACTCTGTCTCTGGTTCAAACACCTTGAAATTTGATGATGTTATTGGTGTTATTCTTAGCGAAGAAATGCAAAGAAAAAGCACAGGTGAGACATCAAGAAATGCATTGACCATGGAGACCAGGGGAAGACAAAAGGAGAGAGGAAAGAGCCAAGGTAATCGTGGGAAGTCTAAAATGGGCAGATCCAAGTCCAAACTGGGAAAGATAGAGTGCTGGAACTGTGGAAAGAAAGGACATCTAAAGAAAGACTGTAGATCTCTAAAGAAGAAAGGAGATGCACAGAAGGAAACTACCCAGGAAGCAAATGTAGCAGGTGATGTGTTACAAGATGCTTTGATTCTTTCATTAGATAATACAAGTGATTATTGGGTAGTAGATTCAGGGGCTTCATGTCATGCTACACCCCATAGGAAATATTTTCATGATTATGTTCCAGGTGATTTTGGACATGTTTTATTGGGTGATGATGAGCCATGTAAAATTGTTGGAATGGGTAAGGTATGGATAAAAGTTAAGAATGGAACTGATTGGCTGTTGAAAGATGTTAGGCATATTCCTGCTATGAAAAGAAATCTGATCTCAACAGGGCAGTTGGGAGATGGCGACTGTCTATCTACATTTGGAGAAAAGTGGTGGAAGATCACTAAAGTATCAATGGTGATAGCAAAAGGAGATAGGGTAGGTACATTGTATTTATGTCCTCATAATACTGACCATTCTATCTCTTTAGCTTCCACAGGAACAGATACAGCATTGTAGCATCATAGGCTTGGCCACATGAGTGAGAAGGGGATGCAGATTCTCCACTCAAGGAAGTTGCTGCCAGATTTGAAGCAGGTAAGTTTGGAATTCTGTGAAAACCGTGTTTATGGAAAACATAAGAGAGTCATATTTCTCAGGGTTGGGAAATAGAAGAAGAATGAAAAGTTAGAGCTAGTGGATACAGATGTATGGGGACCAGCTCAGGTACAATCTCTTGGTGACTCTCATTATTATGTTACATTTATTGATGATGCAACTAGGAAAACTTCGGTTTATTGCATTAGACAGAAATATGATGTGTTTGCTACTTTTAAGAAGTGGAAAGCTTTGGTTGAGAATGAGACAGGAAATAGGTTGAAGTGTCTCATATCTGATAATGGAGGTGAGTACCGCGGCAAGGAGTTTGATAGTTACTGTTCATACCATGGGATTCATAGAGAGAAGACAGTCCCAGGAACACCACAAGAAAATGGTGTGTCAAAAAGGATGAACATAACGATCATGGAGTGTGCAAGGTGTATGAGTCTGCATGCAGGGTTTCCCTTACAGTTTTGGGCGGATGCTGTAAATACTGTTGTTTATTTAATAAATAGAGGACCTTCAAGTGCTTTGGATGGTGGTATTCCAGAGGAGGCATGGACAAATAAAAAGGTAAACTACTCATTTATGAGAACATTTGGTTGTGAATCATTTGTCCATATTGATAAAGAAAATAGGACAAAGCTTGAAGCTAAATCCAAGAAATGTACCTTTATTGGATATGGGGTTGATGATTTTGGTTATTGTTTATGGGATTATGAAAATCACAAAATCATTAGAAGTAGAGATGTCATATTCAATGAAAAGGTCATGAATAAAGATTAGTTGCAGGGAAAGAAACAGGAAAAGGAAAACATGGAGTACGCAGTACTTGATGAAATTACAGAAAATGAAGTTCCAAAGGTTCCAGATAATCAAGAACAGCAGCAAGTGTCTGAAACTCTTGCAACTGCAAGAAGATCTACCAGGTTAAGTAGACTCCATGAATGATATTCTCCTTCAATGTATTATTTGTTGATGACTGATGCTGGTGAACCAAAATGTTATGAAGAAGCAATGAAGGTGGAAACTAGAAAGAAGTGGGAGCAAGGCATGAATGAGGAGATGGACTCATTGGTAGGAAACCAGACTTGGGATTTGGTTTAGTTGCCTGTTGGTAAAAGAGCATTGCAGAACAAATGGATTTACAGGTTGAAGGAAGAAGAAGGAGGAAAGAAGCGGTACAAGGCCAGACTTGTTGTAAGGGGGTTTGCACAGAAGAAAAGGTATAGATTTTGATGAACTATTTTCTCTTGTTGTTAAGATGACTTCAATTAGGACTATCTTAAGTCTAGTGGCTATAGAAGATTTGTATCTTGAACAGTTAGATGTAAAAATAGTCTTTCTCCATGGGGATTTGGAGGAAGAGATATATATGCAGCAGCCACAAGGGTATGAGGTCAAAGGTAAGGAGAACTTGGTATGTAGGTTGAAAAAGAGTTTTATGGCTTGAAGCAAGATCCAAGGCAATGGTATTTAAAATTTAATAGGTTTATGATAGAACAAGGTTATAGTAGATGTCATTCTGACCACTGTGTTTATTTCAATAAGTTAGACAATGAAAGATATATCGTGTTATTGTTTGTGGATGACATGCTTGTTGCAGGGTCTAACATGTAGGATATAAATGTACTCAAAAGGAAGTTAGCTAATTCATTTGCGATGAAGGATTTGGGTGTTGCAAAGCAAATCCTTGGTATGAGAATAACGAGAGACAGAAAAAATCGCAAATTGACATTGTCTTAGAGTGAGTACATACAAAAGGTGTTGGAGAGGTTCAAAATGTAGAATGCAAAACCAGTAAGTACACCTTTGGCCAGCCATTTCAATCTAAGTAAGGAAATGTGTCCCAAGACAGATTACATGTCCAAGATTCCCTATCAATCAGCAGTTGGCAACATGAAGTATGCCATGGTGTGCACAAGACCAGATATTGCACAAGCAGTGGGAGTTGTGAGCAGATATATAAACAATCCAAATAAAGAACATTGGAAGGCAGTACAATGGATTCTCAGGTATTTGAGAGGTACTACCACTCAGGCATTATGTTTTGGAGGTTCAGACACTGTTCTACAGGGATATGTTGATGCATATATGGTAGGTGATAAGGATAGCAGGAGGAGAACCACAGGGTATGTGTTTACTGTAGGTGGAACTATAGTAAGTTGGATTTCGAAACTGTAGAAGGTTGTTGCACTTTCAACAATAGAAGCAGAGTATGTTGCGGTTACAGAGGCTAATAAAGAGATTATTTGGTTGCAGAGGTTTATGGAGGAATTGGGTAAGAAGCAGAAGGATAGAAGGTTGTACAGTGACAGCCAGAATGCCATTCATCTTTCAAAGAACTCAGCATTCCATTCCAAGACTAAACATATACAGCTCAAGTACCATTTCATATGCTCTGTTATGGAAGATGAAGCTAGAAAAGATACACATTAGCCAGAATCCTGCAGACATGTTCACAAAGGTAGTGACCAGAGAAAAACTGAGTTCCTGCTCGGTTTCAGTTGGCCTTCTAGCATGAAGATGAAGAGGAGAAAGTTGCTAAATCCAAGTCCAGCAAGTGCAACAGTGGTGGAGTTGTTGTGATCAGTCTCCAAGTGGGAGATTGTTGGTTGTGGAGCCTGATCTCCAGATTCAGAGATATTATTATTCAGCTGTGTCCATACCCTAGGTTTGGTTATGATCCCGGCACAACCCTAGGGGGGTCTGGGGGAGTTTTCACCAAAATTTTTCGGGCCCATGGTTTTGGGTAACCCGTGGTATTTTCCCATTGTATTTCCCTTATAAAAGAAAGACATTGTAATACGGCCAGGGTTGATGTATTAGGTTTTATGCATTGTAAAGATCTCTGAGATCAGGAAGAGAGATAGTGAAGAGGAAGTGCAGCGGTTGTAATGCAGGTTGTATCCCTTCACTTTGCTGGATGGAATAATAATAAGGATTGGCAACTTCAGTGTGGACGTAGACCAAGTTGGGTGAACCACGATATATCTGTGTGTCTCTTGCAATGTGTGTGTGATTATATTTGCATTTTTGTTTATTGTTATTGCTCTACGATCCTGTTTTTTCTATCAGCTGGAAATGAGTCAAGAAGTTCATGGCAAGAGAACCAAAATCAAGAAAAGAGTGGGGTGGTAACTCGATGTACCACTTGGCAGCCAAACCGGTGAGAGTCCTTTGAAAAAATCTAAGACGAATGGAGTCATCTATTAAGGAGTTGGATGAACTTCACAAATGGTATGTCATCACGTGGTTTTTGGGATCTTCACCCGGCTTGCCATCAAATTTTGGGATATCAGACGGAAGTTTCACCGGAATAGATGGCCAGTTAGTTCCGTGGTAAATGGGGTCATTGGTTAAACGAGAGAGGTCAGGTAGGTCCAAATTAGCTAAAAAGGGCAGCTGCGGATTAGGCTGCGCGTATTGATAATACGGATAAGGCGTGTAAGGACCGGTATGACCGTAAGGTGTACCAATAGGAAACTATCCCTAGGTGTATGTGTCACCCGGACCAGACAGAGGTTCGCCACCATAGTGGGGTGGTCTGTTACCATAATAAGGTGGGCCATGACCATAAGGTGGCAATTCACCGCCACCACCGGGAGGGGGTGGGCCACCGCCGAAAGGGGGTGGTCAACCACCACTGCCAGGATAAGATGGGTATCCACCGCCTCCGCCAGGGGGCTGGGGGGGTCCACCACCACTGCCAGAATAGGATGGACCTCCACCGCCTCCGCCGGGAGGAGGTGGTGGTCCACTACCACTGCTACGAGATGGGTGAGGGTTTCCTCCGCTGTCTCCACCATGGTGGGGTGGTGGACCGCCACCACCACCACCAGGATAAGATGGTCCTCCACCACCACCACCGCCAGGAGGTGGTGGTGGTGGTCCTCTGCCACCTCCACCAAGGGGGGTGGGCCATGATGAACGAAATGAGGGTGCCCTCCACTAGAAGGTAGAGGTCCACCTCCTCCGGGGTTATGTGGGGGCCCGCCGCCTCTGTTGGGAGGTGGGGGTGGACCAATGGGAGGTAGGGGGATTTGAGGGACTGTAAGTGGGGGGTCCATGTTGTAAAACATTCTGCTGTCCCCAAAGAGTGTAAGGATTACCGGGGTATGGTACCCCGTAAAGTGCATTTCCAAGGTTAAGTTGACCTGGCGCGGGGTTAGGATAACCTGGATATGTTTGACTCGATGGAGGTTGGATTACATTGGACTGTCCTCTAGCATGATATAGTCCTGTCGTAGAAGGTCCAGGAGGTAGTGAATTGTCAATGGTAGGTCCGATAGGGACTCCAACTGTAGTATTATGGTTAAGAGATAGGGGTTTCCCCCCAACAACAACTTGGTGATCACTAGGTAAAGGTTAACCCAACACTGGTTGTTGGTTATCCACCATAGGGTGAACATTACTTGTAAAAAAGGTAGGGGGAAGAGAGTATCCTCCCCTCGAAGTTTGAGGTGGGGGAACAGGTAACGCAACCGTGGTGGTTACAGATGTGTTGGACTGTTGCTGTTCAACAGGTTGGAGAGTAGGGAGTACTGAACCGGTCTCCTGTATAGGAGATGCATGTGCAAGTTGACCAGTTTCAGAAGTGGTCATGTATTGTGTGGATGATTCCGGTGAATCGAAAGATGAAGAACGACCTAGGATGGGTCGATCGTTGAATATTATTTGAAAGTTCCAATTTCGAAACTCCTCACCCATGGCACATAGACGAGCCAATTGCTCGCGATAAGGTGTCAAGCGATCATCGGGACTAGCCTGACTGGGTGGGGGTGCAATGGCAAAATGGGCCACTAGGTGACCGGTAGAAGATGTCCAGTAGGCTGCTGATGGGCTAGCAACGGCTGTGGGATTGTCCTGGGGTTGGTTTATCCATTCCAACGACCCAGGATCTCCCGAAGCAACAAGAGGCAGGTCTTGTGAAGTGAGGAGTTGTGCTTCTGCATCCCGCGGGGGATGAGAGGTAGGTGAATCTGGAGGAGTATGTGGAAACAAAAGTCCTCCAATATTCAAAGTCAGGTTTTCCACTTCATGTGACCCGACCCTGGCATGTGGATCCATCCTTACCCTCAAAATAACCTCCTGATTAAGGGGATATTCGGGTGGAAAGTTTTGAATTCTACGAGACCTTCTCCAAGGAAAGTCAGCTAGAGTGACTGAAACAAGAGTTTCTCCTAAGGCAAGCTAAAAGAAAGCAGACTAGACAAAACCCTACACAAACTAAGGCAACGGGAAAACTTATGTTATAAGAGTGGATTCAAAAGTCTGGAACCTCACAGGATTATCAAGGCATCACAAACCACTATATACTGTAGGGTCCAACAATATGACGCGGCAAGGAGGATTGGGACCGTACCCTTTCCTGCATACCCGATTACCTGAACAGTATGTGCGTGCTAATCTCCCCAAGTGCTGTTCTCGGTGTATTGCTTTGCCAAGGTGGCCAAATGGTTAACTCAGTTGGTTTCAGGAATCCTAGTGGTGTCTCCTAATATACGCAAGGTACGTGGGAGCTCAAATCCGTAGTGGTGCTGTTTAATGCACAACCATTCGGAAAGAGACCTTCCGATATACTACCGAGTACGTGATACACCCTTCGATATATGCCAAGTATGGATTATGGTACTTGGTGGGTACGTGAAGGAGCTTGATATACCGATAAGTACATGGAAGACTACAATACACCTGGGATACAGTGCTGAAAAATAACGACAGCTGCCACGCTTAACGACGCCGGAACACGTCTCTAACTTACACATAAGTTTCTAAATATTTTACCCTAGTTCTACCGTTAATTTTATCTGGACGGTTAGGTGAATATTGCATGAGGTGAGTACATAATCGGAAACATAATGCAAGCCTTAGTTACATGCAAAAAGTATGCTTTTCTTTCGATGAATGCTACCTATGGGAAGGAGAAATTTTCTTTTCTTTTCCAACAATTTGACTAGAACAATGCAATGTAACACAATCCCAAATCTATGAAAAATGATATTGAAGCATTCTTTTCCTTTTGTGCGAAACGCAAAGATCACAACACTACTTATCCAAATCACAACATTTTTTCCTTTTCTTTTTCTTTTCAAAGCAAAATGACACTAAGTAATGAAAGAGAGGATTCTAAGATGGAGTATGCAAGCTTTTCAATTTCACTTTCAATGACCTAAAAGCAATAAAAATAAAAAATGCATCTATTTTTTCTTAGCATGGAACTAATTTCACAAAAACTGAAACATCCTTTGAGTCTTTCAAGAAGATGAGCGATTCATAATCCAAGAAATATGCAAGTGATCACACATTCATTCAATTTCCCCAACAAATGCATGAGCAAAACATTCCAATGCACAAACAATTTTCTTCAACAATGCTTGAGAAATGATGGGAAAGAATCACTTTTAACTTTTCAATGGATGCATCAAAAGACTAACTTGATAACAACTATGCTTCTAGATGTAGATGAATGAAAATAAAACACTAGTTGCAGCACTCAGTACACTCATAAAACTCACAAAAAGACAAGCACTCTGTCAGGCTGAAAGACACACAAAACTCAAAATCAGACAGTAGCAAGCAAACCAAGCAAGCAAAGCTCAAACAATAATGTAAATGAGGTCTGGAGGCTGATCTAATGCAATAACTAGATCAATCTAATGGAGAGAAGGGAATGCAAGGGTGAGCGGATGAAGGTGGAGGAGACAAGAGTGTCCACCACTAGCGGTTCCCAAACTTGTCCAAGACGGAACCCAAAATCAATCCAAACTAAGCCAAACACTCAACACACAAATCAATGGTGGGACCTCTGGCTGGATCTTCCAGCACAGAGAGAGTTCATGCAACAAACCAAAACTCAGATAGACAAATTGAGGATGGGTTCCTGCATGCCAAATTCAAATGATCGGCGCACTCTATGTTTGTACACAGTGCGACGTCGGAGTTCACTAACACGGGAAGTGCGACGGTGTCGCAATATACCAATAGAAGGACTGCGATGAGTGACTAACAGGAAAAGAACAGAGATAAGAAAAGACACAGTGTCACTATGTTTTCACTAACCAAGTGCAACAGGCGAGATCTAAGTTCTAAAATGGATCAAATCTCCAAGCAATGAACTGTGAAATGGTTTGGAAATGATTAATATGAACTCAGAGGAAGTAGATCAGAGTCTTCAATGTGCAGATCTGACGGTGAAACTAACTCAAGAAGCAAGTGGAAAATAAAAGGCTTGTATCAAGCAATCAACCGAAAATGACTCTGAGATTGACAACTATTAAAACAAGATGTACGTTCCCCAGTATGGTCGCCATATTTGTTTGACAAACAATCCACTCGAGCGGACGCGAGCCGGATCTCCCTAGCTCAACATGAGTCTAGAACAAATAGAACATACTACAAATGGATTTCCTAGATCTGCTTAAGGATCAAGTTCTAGATGTCTTACCTTTTACTTCCCAATCCTTTCTCCCGAATGTCGCTCCACATCCAACAGTCATCAGGTCTCAGCTGCAAGACCTGTTAAGACACAAACAACAACACGAAACGAGTAAAGAGCATCTATACAATAAGAGATCTAAGTAAACAGTTAAACTTCTCAATATCATCACACATTAAAAATATGGGTGGAAAGCATTTGTATGATTGTAAAAAAGGGAAAGACATAGTAGAGACATAGAACTGCAACCAAGGCTTAACGCTGCAACTCTTCTCCATCCAAGCCATGCCAAAACTCCTAGAGAGAATTAGATGTTCCTCAAGCTAGAGTGTCATGTCTATCAGGCTTAGTTTCACCAACATAAGAGTACCATAGACTTCCTCCCCTTGGAATGGGAGTGAGCTTCATTTAAATAGGACTAAGTGGATAGGGTATGGATAGGATAGGTTGAGATGTGGTAGGAGAAGCTTAAGGGATATTTCCAAGATGATAGGAATCGAATGCCAACTCCCCAAGAGGTTAGGAATAGGGTCCCAAGTCAGCAAGCTTCGAGAAAGGACTCGAAGGGCTATTTTTGTCTATTAACTGACATCGGCGCACCCTGCAATAGAACAAGCTACGACATCGCATGTTGCATGAGTGCAACCTGCGACGACCTCTCAAAACCTAGTACAAATGGGTACAAATCCTTCCAGGCTAATCACTCAATCAAGATGTCTCCAGGGGTGTATACACTGAATCTCATGATGGGAATATTTTAGGTGTAACAATGTATTAATGTCATGTTCGAGAATTGATGGGTCAATTCCCAACATTTCTTTGTAATACCAAGCAAAGATATCCCTATACTCATTAAACAATGTTGTGTATTTTTCAATCTCTTTAGGTGAACAATTAGCACCAATGAAAACATTCTCAATAAATCCTGGGGTGTTGGAGATATCAATGGGGATGGTTTGAGAAATATTTTCCATGTTCCCCTCAACATAAACTTGCAAAGGTGCAAGAGGACTCCCATGCCACTCCATTGGACCTAGTTTAACAGTTCCATTGATGACAATTATAAGGTCACTTCATGTTGGAAGAAATGATGCATGTTGGTGCATATCTTTCCAAGGCATATCCCCTAATGACATTTCCTCAAGAATTGCTTCATTAGATCAAAAAAATGTGTTTAAGGGATTGTGACAAGGCAAAGAACTAACAGCCTAATCAGGCTTAGAGTACTAGTCATTTGCTTCCAAGATGGAATGAAGAACAACATGGTTTGCTTCATTGGAAACTGGGTGGCTTGATAAGCTAGTTCAACCACAGACAAATCCTAGTTTGACTGACCACAACTAGCTTCAGTAGCTGGAGACTTCCAAGGGTCATTAAGATACAAAGTTTTAAACTAAGACACCTTAGGGATGAAAGTCATGGAAACAGTTGATATTGCATGTATCGGTGTTGCATTTGCATGCATGTAGGTTGGGGGTAGATTAAAAGTTCCCATCAATGTAGGGTACATACCTATGCTGACATTTGTGCAATCCTTTGTGGAATATCTAACCAGGGGGATATTGGAACCATTTTGCTAGTTGGAACCATTGCTACAAAATGATAACTAGTTAATGGTCACAATCTTCCAATTATGAGGAAACTTAATGATACAAAAGATTGAAGAAACAACAACCATCATTGCTTGGGTCTAGATTCTCCCTAACAATAGGTTATAATCTAGTGGAGTGTCAACCACTTCCACCTCCACATTTACATTCCCCCCCAGCTCTATTGGGAGAGTTGAGATTATTATGTGAGGTTTGAACAAGTGGCCATCGAAATCCTTTAACATCATGATAGGAGAAACTACCTCACCAATGGATTTTTAACATGATAGTGGCATTACACAAGTGGAAGCACCCTCATCAACAACCACATCATGTATAGTGGACTTTCCAGAAACCACTTGGATATGGAAATCCACATGATCGGGTAATCTAGGATTCCAAATTTTGCAATCAAAAGCCATGACTTGACTATCTGTAGCATTGAATGCTCCTAAATCTAAGAACAAGTTTCTATGTTGAGTTGGACAACACTGTAGAACCTCGAGAGTGGAAATTACACGAGGATCTTGTGCCAGATCTTCCACAATGCTATAATTTTAGGCCACACGTGCATTAGGGTTGTATGTGGCATTTTTGGAAATACCTTTCAGTATTCTAGCAATATTGTCATTTGATGGTTTCTCTATGTGCAATGCAGAGGATACATCAATTTCATAGGTTTCGTTACCCTTAGATCCAGATGTAGATGTATCATAATATTTGTTTCTAGTCTGGAGGTTAATCTCTTGCTCACACATGAAGACTTGACTTTGGCCTATATTTCCCCCTTGAGAGGAGGCACCCTGATTGTCCCCTTGTGAGGATCCAGGGTTAGATTGATTCGTAGAAATCACCAGTTACTGTGTCTATGGAAATGGGTTTGTTAATATAGTAGGTTGGTTGGAACCTTCTAGTTGCTCCAAAAATTTATGTAATAGGTTTATATGAGCATACACATAATAATGAGAGAACAATAAACATACAATTACAAGCAACCATATAGACACATAATTTTACCCTGGAAAACCCCACGTGGGGAAAAACCAACACCATTGAAGATCTTCATTACATGGCCAAAACTGGCCATCTGGGCCAAGTGAGCTCACCCGCTCACCTCCAGACCACTTTACAATGGAACCTCCTCGCGCCTTATAAATGATTCTATACATGCAATACCTTGGGCCAATACCATGGGCTACAAGAAACCATGTTCCCAAAACCATGTGATGGACCTAACCACCTTTGACTTGTTCCCGAGTCAAGGTTAGCCCTAACAACCCCCCCTTTAATCTTGAGTTGGGGTTCTCACATACACCCCCCTCTTAGCTAGGTCTATCTACCAACTTTACCGGTGAGTTACCAGGGGTTTGCATGCCTTACTAGGTCTTACATCCATATTCCCTTTTACATGCCAACTACTCCATTAATTTTTTTCATGTGTCTTCATGGTGACTACACCATCACCATCCATTGCTTCATCCTCTAGCTTTTCCATGCTCGCTTTCTTGCTCGTCTACTTGCCTTGTCATCTCCCATCCTTGCATTCTTTCCATGCTTGTCTTTGTTGCACCCTTTTCTACCACTAAAATTGAATGCTCACCAGCGAAGGATTTCTTGTCTTTATGTGCATTACAATATTTTCTTTGATATTCATGTGCAAATATGTGAGAGTACTCATTTCTAACAAACTTTGCACACACATTGCGTTGAATTGGCTCAACATGTTTCTTACTAGATCCAAGAGTTTATAAAATATGCAAATACACTTTATACCTATAGCTCTCTCTTGAGTTTCCATTCCTTGGAATCCTTTGCACGTGGAGGTATTTTACATGCGGCCCCATCCTCAATTCAGAAAGCCACAAAATTTCACAATCAAATCATACCTCTTCTCCTTTGTGGTTGAGTTTGAGGATTCCCTTCTTACACTTCTCCGGCTCCACTAAGTATTACAGGAAATTATTTTTCCATCCCTTGGTTCTATTGATGTCAAGCCCACATATTCAAAATTCGAACTTTAAACAAATATTTACCAGAATGCATGCTCATTCTTCGCAGCCTTCCAAACTTCCATGTTTGTCATGATCTCCACGGCCTTCAACAGATCCCTCTCCTTTGCAGCTACCACCATAAATGCACCTCTCTTTCACGTGGGCTAGTTTGGGGTCTCTTTTCCTCCATGCACAAGACTGGAACGTTGCCACCTCTTCGTGTGCAACCTCACTTATCCACTAGATCTCTTCCTATGCACGGGTAACAATGTGTCCTTTCATTCTCTTTCACACACTCCACATAATGCTCCTTCACGTGGATAGGGTTTTTCTCTTTCTTCCAGTGTGCACGAAATTCTCCCATTCTTGTTTTCCACTCCTTTTGGTTGAGCTATGGCTTCCATCGAATTCCCTTCATGTGTAGCCTCTATGTAAAGGACTTTGGCTTCTTCCTGAGACCTTCTTCAATAATGGCCCCCTCACGAGCTCACACAATAGACTCTTCCTCCAACTTACCATTATAATCTGTCGGCTTTTCTTCTTAGGAATGACCTCTGCAGCTTCACGCCCTCAGACGCATGTGATCTAGGATCTCTTCACGTCCAACAATTCTCGGTCTCCTCCTTAGTGCACTGCTCTCACGTCGGCTTTTTCCCATGCATTGAGATAGGGTATAATATCAGTCTTGGTCTCTATCCATTGCACACCTTCCTTTGCATTTTACCTATGAAAAATGGCCACGACCACCAATGGCAACATGCTGCATCCAATAGATGTACAGTATCTCGATGTTGCAGTGACCTCTCGAGCGATGCAGGACCTCTTGTTTTTTTTTCTTCCAACCCATAGATCTAATAAATCTCAACAGATCTACTATTCTCTCATGACAGGGAATATTCTTCATTTACCTGCATGCGATCTTTTTTCATGGATCATAGGGACAATTTAATCACACGCAAATCTTCTCCTTTTACATGGCTCTTTTCTTGATTGAATTAGATCTACAATGCCCATGACAAAAGATAATATCCATACCATTTAGATAATAAAAAAATGAGCCCAAATTTTTTTCTCGGGAGCTCCTTCCCCTGAACCCCCGTGAACCTTCAGGTCGGGGGATGGTACACCCCCTTGGCCCCCCCTATAACTCGCCCTGGAATCATAGGTATCCCACAAGCTGTAGTAGTTGGATTCCTTCACATAAGCTCACTTAAGCTCTTATAACAGCTACTAGGTTTATACGAGCATACACATAATAATGAGAGAACAATAAACACACAATTACAAGCAACCATATAGACACATAAGTTTACCCTCGAAAACCCCATGTGGGGAAAAACAACACTAGTGAAGATCTTCATTACATGGACAAAATCGGCCATCCGGGCCAAGTGAGCTCACGTGCTCACCTCAAGGCCACTTTACAATGGAGCCTACTCAAGCCTTATAAAGGATTCTTTACATGCAATACCTTTGGCCAATACCATGGGCTACAAGAAACCATGTTTCCAAAACCATGTGCTGTACCTAACCAACTTTGACTCATTCTCGAGTAAATATTAACCCTAACTTTCTGATCCATTTCCATCTTGGGGCACTTGTAAGTTAGGTGATATTCCTTGCATAACAACTAGGGAAATTTCGTTTTACCTTTTTCTTTTTTTCTCCCACCAACATTATTGTTTTGACTATTATTGTTATTGTTCTCATTATTATTACCCTTATTTCCAGTCTTCTTGTACTTGTTCTTTTTCCCTTCAAGATGTTGGTTTACCATAGGATCGACTGTGTAAATTGTCAAAACATCCAAGGGAGGGTTGGGATTAGAGTTCCACATAATGTTCGGTGCAACTGTCGATGAATTTTGACCTATGAGGTGTGTACCCTATAGAGCCGCAACCCTAACTGTTGAACCAATCACACCATCGGCTTGTGGTCCAGGAATTGGTTCTATAAGATCAACCTCTATAACATCCTAAACTAAGAATAAACTAAGTCCAGTTGTTGGTATTTTATAATAGCTTGTTCTTCAGTTTTTACCCCTGAGAGGGCCACATATTTTGCAATACATGGTTGCAAAGAATTAATGAACCAATCAGTTATAAATTCATGAAGAATTTGAGTCTTAATGAGGCTCTGTCTCCTCCACCATTCATGAATGTGGTTGGAAATATTAGTGGACTTGTCCTGATGGAACGAGGTTGGTGGTCTATTGATATGTTGACCTTTTTATGGGCTTGTAGTTCAGGAGTCCTCCTTTAATTATCGATCAGGGATTGTACAAACTTAAGATGCACTACGCACTGTATGTGCAACTAATGAGAGAATCCTATATAAAGATTTATTTTATGGAATTGGAAATGATTGATAAAATAAAAGCATATAAATTCTCTGTTATATGAAAGAATGAAAATCTGTTTAACAATAGCATCTACTTAATGAAGGAAATGATCTGAGTTATAAAGCTAAAATTAAACTAAAAACATGGGATAATTAATCTAATAAAGCAGTAAACCCTATTCTAAGAGATTCTTTGAAAATTTAATCTAAGGCAATGGAATTTATTTATATGAAATCTGGAATATTTTAATCTGTGAAATCATAAAAGAAACTAATTTAAACCAAGGTTGAAATGTATGACAATACAAAGTTGACTAAACTATTCTAATGAGCGAAAATGTAAATATGTCTAAATTGTTCTTGCAGAATGCACCTACAGGACTACATACACCATATAATTGAACTACAGACAACGTCATGCAAATCTACAGATGAAAACAAGAAATTTATAGAAATCTATTTTAAGCAGTAAATGATCTTTTAAATAAATTACAACTATCTATTTGATCAAAATAAAGGAATGCTTTTAAACTAAAAATAGAGAGAACACAAAACTCCTGCTCAATGCAATTAGGGGGCCCACCTTAAAGCGTGTTACATGAGCTAATTTAAACTATGAACTCACAAATGATGTAAAACGTAGTTCTTCCATTAGGCTGTTTGAGAATCCATATCAAAGTAGTACAAAACTTGAGTGTTGTGTAAAGGAAAATGTCTAAACAGAAATGATAAAAACCAGAGAGAGTTTCACGCTATGCGTGAGTCCCTATTTATTACATAATTTCAAAAAGTATCTTAAAACGTCTTCTTTGGAAGCCATGACATCAATCTCCTCTAGATTTGTCATCCCTGGAAATCGAGGGAGACTGGTAGAGTTGATCTCAAGTTCTCTTCATTTCTCCATGTGGTCAATCTAGGATTGACTTTTCCAAGCTTGCTTACGTACATGAGTAACTTGGGAAGGCACAATCTATTGTCTTCATGGTTGTCATTAAACCTGCGCTTATTTGCAAATGACACTCATCCACTAGTTAGCTCATTGAAAACATGCTAAGCAAAAGAAATTTTAGTACATAACCACCATTCATTCATAATCAACTAAAACCATATCCTAGGTTATAGAAAGGGGTGATCTTATGCTTAATTATTGCTCCATAATAGAAGAAAGGGGATTTATGACTGTAATTGATACCTATATTGCGGCCCTATCAGAGGTTAAAAATTTAGTACTAGTTTTGTAACGAACTAGAAGCTGAAAGTGATTCAAAAAATTCATTGCAACAAAATTAAAAGTCTAGAAAGAGGTAATGTAGTCACTCCCTTTTTAAGAAATTGGAAAAATTGCAATTTTTGGCCAATTCGACCCTTGAACTAGTGATGACTCAAATGCTTCCAAATGGATC
The DNA here is from genome assembly GCA_027924585.1 of Larix kaempferi. NCBI lineage: Eukaryota > Viridiplantae > Streptophyta > Pinopsida > Pinales > Pinaceae > Larix > Larix kaempferi. Next base: position 612,255 of record BSBM01000617.1, on the reverse strand, counting down.
CTAAGGATTTCGAAATGGGTTTGAAGGTCTTTGAAAGGTATTAAGACATAAAAATGAATATGATGGGTACTTGGACACTCTCAAAAGACTTTTGCAACATTCATTTAACTTCAGGAGAAATTGGGAAATTTCACTAGTAATTTCGAGGTTCAAACCCCAAGGGTAGAGGTCACTAATGGATTCCAAAATGCAGTACGACCCTCCCAAATTTCATAATAGGGACATGGATTAGTTATATGAATTCAATGGGCACCCAAATGCATCATTAATCAGTTCCTAAAGGCTGCTTCAACTCCCATAAATCAGATATTTGTAGACCTGTTTTCCCATAGGGGGAAATGATAGAAAAACACTACAACTTGCTATGAAATTTGAAAGAAATGTTCCAAGGACTTGTATAATGTGTATAAAACTTCTTCAGTACATTAATGTCTCTTCATACAACAATAAAATAACAGTGATTGATTGAAACACTTCGATACCAAACAACTTCAAGCTCTTACAACAAGATATAGGGGAAAATGATACCATTCATGCATAGTTGGCATTGTGGTATAGTTCCACTTGGAGTTTCGATCTCAGGTTTATATGAGAATCAAATATAGAGGATAGAAATAATTTTACAAATAAATGGGGTCCTTTGGACTCCCCCAAAGAGATCAACATCTCACCATGTGCGCCCTTCCTCCAAGAACAAGAATATCAAGAGAAATATGAGAGAGTTGTGGGAACAAGTTGAAGAAGAAATGGTCACGAGCATACCTGTAGCTTCAACCTGCAATAAATGAATCCATGTAGCTCCAAATGAAAGGTCTTAATGGACTCTCCAATTTCCAATTAGGATGGGAATATTGCACCCTCAAAATTGGTACTAAGGCAAGTAGAATTAACATCCAACTTGCATGGACACGCTATGCTTTCAAATTTGCAAAATGAGAAATGATCAAAATCCCATATCCTTCTTTTTTCTTGTCTTTTATAATCCTTCCAATTCATCTATGGTTCGAATTCCTTCAAAAATCTTCATGCCAACTCGAGTTGGGAAGAGATTCCAATGAGTGCCACTTATCCAACAATTCCTAGTCTCCCTCTTCCATCAATTCGAATGGGAAGCATATTAGCTTCCATAACTCCCTTGTGCACCCTATTGGAGGATATTCTTAGCCCTGACATGTCATATAGGTCAGATGTCATCAATCAGGTTTGATCCTTGTCATAAGTGTCACATCATCTTCATAATTGTTGTCATAGCAGCTAGGGAATCTAACCCAAGTGTCTCAATACCTCTAAGATGCCTTTTCCTCTTCCATGGGAGTTACTCTTCCACTCAATTTCAACCCTAATTGAATCATGCCAAGTATAATTCCCTTCCAACTCCCCAAAGAACATTATAATCCACCTTCAATTCAAATGGGTGAGAGTAGGATGCCACGTGGCATGGAGAATCTCACTTTGTGTGGGTCCCACACCACTAATGTGCCCTCAAGACCAAGTGCTGCCTTATTTTCCTATTATAAATATTTATTTACCCCCATTTTAATATATGTTATCATGCTAATGTCCATTTGGGGTTTTATAGCTATCTTAATCCAAATCTAGATGTTTCCACCCCAACCTAGGGAACTAGTAGATTGGTGGAATTTTCCCTTATAGTGATTTATTTGGATGAGGACATTACAAGTACGCAGCAGCTCAATGTACCATTTTGCTTCCATATCTGCTAAATCCTTTGGAATATTCGTAGTCTAATGGAATCATCCATCAAAGAGTTGGACAGACACCATAGATGGAAAGTCATCACATGGTTCACTGGGTCTTCTTTAGGTTTTCATTCAAACTTATGAATGCTTGAAGGTAACTTTGTAGGGAGGGGTGGTCAAATAGGGTCATGAAGAGCCAAATCATTGGTTAGATCAGGAAAAATGAAAGTAGCCAAAAGAAACAAATTCATTTGATCCATGGTGTTCCAAGATATGGGATCATTAGCTTCCCACTGGTTTGGGTTGACATTGGTGAAAAATGGATTATATTGACCAAAATTCTGACCAACTTGAGGTTGTAAGAAGGGTTGAGAAAATCCTCCCAAAGTGCCCCCCATAGGATGACTACCTAGTCAAGAGTTAATTGTTGGGTTAACCATGTTCGGTCCTCCTATCCTAGAAAAAGGGATGTTCCCAAATGGAGGGTTCTTCCCCCAGGGAAATCTGGCACTAGTGCCCCCTAGTACAAACATATTACCATAAGGAATGCTTGATTTAAAGGGGTTAATGGTACCTATGCTTCCCATTGATTGGGAAGGAAAAGTAATATGAGGCATGGTGGAACCACCAACAACTTCAGAAATAGGAGTAGGGTTGGGTAAGGACATGTGCCCACTAAAAGGTGTTGACGGACCATTGCTCGAGGAAGTAGTATAGGGAGATGAAGGAGGCATAGAAGTAGGTATCGATTGAAATCATGGGAAATTCATCCCAAAATCAAATGGGTTTGTGCTTTGAAAACATAAGAAGGTCCTCGTGTCAAAATCATTGACAATGATGGACTCCAACTATAACCTACAACAGATGATGCATTTGCACCAACTCCTCCTATAGAAGTAGTATTAACTAGGGAAGTTACCTCCCCAGTGCTAGAAACTTCACCAGTGTTTGTCATGGAATCCCACTGGAATGATGGATCACTTGACCCAAGAATATGGAACTCAATTCCTTGTCTAGAATTCGGATCTTGTCGAGGTTTTAAAAATCCTAAAGGATCTGTGAGATCCTCAATGGAAGGAAAATCTATACATTCTCCTTGGGATGAGAAGAAACCATTGGGGAGAGTTATATAACTACCCTTCAACATCACTAAAGTTCATTTAATATGATAAGGACTCAAATTCTATAGAACTAGAGGTGTTTTCTTCAATTGGTTGTTCAAAGTTTTGTTCCTGGTTTTCTTCCTCTGCTCCCCTGAGGGGGTGGATTATTATAATCCAGTCTTCTCCTAGGCGTAGGGACTTATCTCTTTTCAAAAGAGTGTCCTTGAATTCTCCGGGACCTATGCAAAGATTGATCAGACACAATGGATCGGAGAAGACTCAAAAGAGGAAATCTAGAAAGATAAAACAACAAACAACACTAACTAGAACGCCCCTAAAAGATCACAACAAGCAAACAACTCTCGCAACGAAAATATCTTAGCTACAAGTAATATTAAGTGAAGAGATATATATGGGGTCTTCCGAAGGTTGTATGGGATTATTAGGGAGTTGGGCCTGCAGAGTCTACATTAATCTCAAGTGCCACAAGATATCCCCTTGAAGCGACCTAGGAGGTACCTAGGAACGACAACTATGGTCATCACTTCAGGCTTGGTATTTGAGTGAAACGGTCGCTGGATGGAGCTTCTATGAATGGGAAGGGAGCATAGGCCTTGTATAACAAGTCCTAGACCCAAAACTATAAATGAGCAGTGGTGTCATCCAGAGGAATTGCCACGCTTGATCAATTCTCGAACTTGCATGACCCCCCTCATTCAAGCAACATGGATATTTTGTCTACTTGAAAAACTTCTTCCTATTGGTTGACGTTGGTGTTAGTGGCACTTTATCGTAACGTACTTTGTGTTACTTATGGATTTAACACTTTTTAATGGATTCCTAGTTTCCCAATTTTATGTGATTTTGGAGAAGTTAACTCTCAACTCCTATCTCCAAAATCCTAGCCTAAACTATAGGTTGGTTTCTTGCTAAAAGAAAACCTAGTAGCCTATTCTAATTACTTTTGCTTGTTAAAAATACAATTTCTAGAACTTTCAACAAAAGAAAAATTTATGCACCTAAAAAGAAGTACAATGCAATCTAGTGCACTATTTCACCCCTCTTTAACTGGAAAATTGAGCACCCTTTACCCTCTATAATGCACTTTTTAATGTTCCAATGCCTTTTCAAGGCACAATGTAAGCTCTAAATGTAAGATGTGATTTCAAATGTAAGTGTAAATTTCAAAAATTTACAATGCAACTTTTTGATATTTTTATGCAAAATGAAAACTATGCTTCATATGCTAAATGCAAATTTATCCTAAGAAGCAAGTGCACAACCACTTCCTAACATGCAATGCTATTTCAATTCTTTCTAAACACACACAAGTTTGAAATTTTGAGATACAAAATGCATGCTTTCAATTGGAAAATCATTTCCAATTCAACCCTAAGATATGAATGAAACTTCTAATTTTATATGCGCATACATTCCAAAGACAAAATGAAAAATAACCCTTTTTAGTTTTTTATGAAAAAAAATGCAACTATGTATCCGAATGAAACCTTATTGTACACCAAAATGCATTTTTTTTTTGTTTTTATGTTCAAAATGCAACATACAAACCTATTCTAGGTGCTTGCAATGTGAAACAAACAAACTCAATTGTTATGAAAATATCCGACCTATTTTTTGTCTTTTTTGAAATGAGACAAAAGAACTCAAACATAAACAACTACATAAGACAATAAATGCAACACACCCTTGACACCCCTATCAATCACAAGAGAAAGCGGCCACAATCTCAAGACCTTTAATTCATCCAAGCATGCAAGGCATGGAAAAGTATATGGAATAACTTTTAGACACCAACTAGCAAACAGACCTACTAGGATTCAGGGTTTGGTCAAGCCTAATTCTTGCACCCAACCAGTGAGATCAAGGTCCGATAACAACACAAAATCTTCCTTGATCTTTCACTTCAAGGGAAAATCAAAAGTATAAAATAAAAACCAAAAGAAGCCTAAAAATACAAAAGACTCCTTTCAACACTTTTCAATCCAAAAATAAAAAAATGGAGACTGGAAATAAACACAGAGGTAAAGGACAACCTCTCCAAAGCCACCATAGGACTCTAATAGTGAACACTTTGAAAAGAATCCAAATCAAACCGTGTAAAGGAAGGGATCCAAAAACACTATTTGAAAAGACCAAAATTCCCAAGCAATAAAAAACTACTAACTGCAAATGCTCAAAAGAATAGTTAAAGTATGTCCAAGAGATCACTACAGGATTTTGGTAGTCAAGACCTTTCCACACTTTTAAAATGAACAATACAAAGGAGTTAGGGAAAAATACTTTTCCAAACAAAATTAATTCAAAAGACACTAAACAAATCAATATTTGATCCCAAACCAAAAAAAACCTATAAGAAGCCTCAAGAAGAATTAAAGGATTTAAAAAAATTCCAAAACAACTCAAAAAATAAAAAAATTTAAGCAATGTACACAAAAATCGTACCCTACAGGAAAATCACGACTACATATGTAGCAGCAAGTGATTAAATCACTACTATTAAGAACATTAACTACAATTTCCTAGGAAAATCGCTATTGTAAGTACAAAAACAAGCGATTTTCTCCTAAGTGATTTGAGAAAAATAAAAGATAGGCTCAAAAACTCAAAAGTTTAAATATTATTGAAGTTTGAGACCAAAAAACAAGGAAATTGGAGAAAAAGACCTGGAAACCCTAAGTAGATAGCATCCCTAGTGGAGTCGCCAAGTTTTGTTGAGCATAATTCTATCCTATGGATGGGATTAAGTCATCAACATATTGGGATTGTCTAAACTTGACATCTAAGGTTTAAATGAAGGTAAAACTTGACTCCAAATCACAATCAACGATCCAAACAAATCTACTTTTAAAATTTAACTAGGGAAGAAAATTGATGCACCTTATTTATGTAGTTTGATCTTGGCTTTCTTTGCTCCTTAGATCTGCTTCAAATTTTCAATGAATGGACCTACAAAAAAAACTTACAACCCTCCTCAAACAAATTGGCTACAACATGAAAATGAAATTCAATCATAAACATATATAATCAAAACTTGATTAACTTGAATGAATAACAACACATAAAACAAATGAGACAAAATGTGGGAAGGAGCAGATATCCAATTTATATTAATAGTAGAAACAATACAATATATACCTGATCCTGCTCGATGCCTTATCGAAAATGGACCTTCAAGGTCACTCCTTCTTAATTCTCCACAAATCCTACCATAATCCACATGCATATAAGGTTGACAATGTTTGAGGGCTACAAGATCAAAAGGATGATCATCAACAAGCATGGGAATGGAAATAAATGATGGAAAAATACTCCATCATAACCTTGCTATGAAAAATATCCCTCAAAATGGCCTAGCTCTCTTTCTTTTATACTTGGTGAAAGCAGTTGCCATCGGTGAGGAGGAAGTTATAACCAAGGGGGGGGGGGTTACTATAACCACCCTAACTCCTCCTTTTTTCGAAAATTTATATATTTATATATATTTTTAGGAGGAAATTATTTGCAAATCTCCAACAAGGAGTGATTAAATCGCACGCAATCATGCAATAGAAGGCGATTTCAACTTTGTATTGAAAACACTGGCAATGTATAGGAAAGCAGTGATTAAATCGTAGGTAGATTGACCTTTTGAAACGATTTTAATCTCTTACAACTTCTTGGAAAAAGGTTGAGGATCAAGTCAAATGATTCGGTCAATATTAACTAAATCCAAATCAAGCCTCCTCCATCTATAATTGTCCTTTTGTGTGACATACAATCAACATTTTGAAGTGTCTTCTTTTAGATTGTTTCCACAGATGAAGAATTGACGATTTGGGCTATGACAATGACCACTTGCCCAAATATACCAAGAAAACCAACCTCAATCCCAACTACCATCAAACAAGGAGGAAAAGTGGTAGACAGTAAAAAAAACGATTTCCTAAAATCACCCCAACCCTTTGATTTTTGTCATTGAGCTTCCATGATACCTAAAATATCTAGTCCCTTAGGTTGTCTCAAGCCTAATCATATCATAAGGTTGCTTCAACACCCCACCTATGTCGTCCTTAGTTGGAGCGATCTTACATCCATCTAAGCCAATATTATCTGCAAATAGGTTTGAATTCCTATAAAAAACCCAAGAAACAACAATGGTTGAGGAACCATAAAATAAATCTATGGTTGACACCCTAATTCTTTTCCTTAGTCCTTCCAACAACCCATATACTCGGCTTCTCATATTTTTTCACAGGCATGCCAAAGATTGAATTCAAATTCATTGTTAAATAAATCACTGTTTTTGATGGCACAGATTGAAAGGGATTATGTCATTAAGAGGTAGCCGAGTCCCATTTTGAAACACTTTATAGATGTCCAAGACTCCACCACAAAAATTCTTGATCATATCCCAACGCTTATCAACAATGAAGGGAACACAAAACTCTACAAAAACATAGAAGAAGATGAGAGCAATTTGGGAGCTTGCTGCACATAAGGATCTAGGACCAGAAAGATTCTCCATAGATTTCTTTCGAGCACGTTGGCCCATCATAAAAATAGATTTGAAATGAATGCTTAGTCATTTTTAAAAAAAGGGTAATTTGGTGGGTTGCATCAACTCCTTGTTCTTATCCCTAATCCCCAAGGATGTAAAACCCTCATCATTCTCAAGATATCATATGATATCTTGATATAATTTATCATATAAAATACTGACAAAATCATGGAAAATAGGCTTCAAATCACTGCCCCCCCACCCCACAAGATTATCTATGAAAATTGATGGTTTGTGAAAAAGAAAAAGGGAAAGAAGATCATCAACTATATAATATTGGTGTAAGAGGCAATCCACTCTAGGTAGGACAAAAAAGAGAAAGAAATGATAATTAAAATGGATATGGCCAATCATCTTGGCTAGGTAAGACATTCATTTCTTTATGTTTCCCTTCATTAATTCTGTTTCGATTACCATTTATCTCTTGGGTAGTTTTTATAGGTTCACCTTGGATTGGCGCCATTGTAAATGGGAGACCCACTACGTTTTCCAAGAGTAACAAGTATTTAAGGTAGGAATGCCCCTCTCCCCACTTTTATACATCATAATGGTTGATTATCTAAGTAGAAGAATTGAGTATGAAAGAGTCTCAGGTAATCTTCCTATAATCAAATTTTCCATGGGAATAAAAGGTATCAATCACTTATAATTTGTTAATGATACACTCCTTATCATGAAGGACCATCCACAATAATTGTATTCATCATGCAAGTTAGCCAAATATACAATTTTGGGAAACACACTAAATAAAGATGTATCGACCATTACATGAAATGCATCCAAAGGGAAAGTAAATAGTCATAAAAGTCAAATATATGGGTGGAATAACAATGCCTTTAAATTTTAAGAAGTTTCCACAATTCCTAAATTAGCTTGTGTAGCAACAATGACTTTATTCAAATACTTTGGAATGTCAGTTTATTTGGACAATCCCACCTTTTTTTATCTACCAAGACATAATAAGGAAAATTATTGGCAAGCTTCAATAGTGAGGCCCACATTGGTTGAATACTATGTGAATAATTGTCTGCATCAAATCCATACTAGCAACCCTCCCTATCTATCATTCCTTAGCCATTCTTTCCCCAATTGATGTGATGCAAAAAACTGCCAAAGAAATTCACAAATTTCTATGGAAAGGGGAGAAAACTAACACCAAAATAATTCATTTAATTAGTTGGAACATGGTCATGTCTCCTAAAGACAATGGAGTGCTTGTAATAAACGATTCAATTCAACTGAACACAACACTTGTGGAAAAGGTAATATGGAACTTGGTATCTAACAAGTTTGATTGGATGAAGTAGGATTTGATGAAAAAATATTCAGGGGTAGCAAGAAAAGATGCATGAACTAATTTTTGGAGGATCAAATAGATTCTCAAATGTGGAAACTTTGTGAAACATTGGTTCTTTGATTCAATCAAAACTCACCCAGATTCCAGGGAATGGAAAGCTAATTTACCTCTGGGTAAATGGTAATGGAAAATCCTCCCATTGGAATAAATCAAGTTAGTATAGGTATGTAAAAATGGATTGAACATCAATATTTCATATCGTTATTTGAGACATCCCAGTGGTCTGAGGACTCTCACTAGACAGTATGGGTTCCTCTTTCTCCTCTATCCCACCTCCTCAAGTGCCAATTACTTTCTTTCTTTTGCATGGATGCACTCCTGTGGGAAAATCTATTCCATATTATAAAGTGTGAGGATCAAATCAAGGTATTTTTTAGGGGCAAAAGTTTTCTAGTTGGCTAGTTTTTTTTCCTTTTGTTTCAAAAAAGATATTCGCCAATTGGTCATTTTCACTTAAAAATCCAGCTATTTTTTTATTTAAAATATGCTTATATTGATAACATTCACCAAAATTTACAACTTTTAATAGTAAATTGTATTATTTCTATTGAATATTTTCCTACATACCTATATGTTTGATTTTTCAATCCAAAATAATCACCTAGAATACCTAATTATAAAATATTGATCAACTCAAGAACCTCTCTCTTCCACCTAATTATAAAATATGAAAGCACATTTTTTTACTGGGGATGGATTGCCCAAAGTCAATACCTTCTACTAGATAATGATGCATGGATGCCTTCTTACTACCAAAAACATTCATATGCATGGGATACATGGGTTGTCTATGTCTGTCTTGTGCAAATGGGAAGTGGATGCCCAACAACATATTTTCTTTGATTACCCCTTCACTAAACAAATCTAGAAGGAAACCTTTATGTAAATTGAACACATAATGGACCTACAAGCTTCTTAGAAGGATATGTTCATTGTTTGGCATAAAAAATACAAAAGGACTTTCCATAACAAAACTATCCTTAAAATATTTTGGCAAGCCATGCCAAAATTTGTTTGTTGGGAAGTCTTGTTGGCTAGACAAAGGCATCTTTCAACAGAAAACAATAAATCCAAGGTCCATCACTGATAAAGCTTGAGGATTTTTAATCGAAGATATCAAGGTCAAGGGAGTCGAAGGCCATAATATTCTTCTTCTAGAGCAAGAAAAGAAAGATCAACTGTGCGATTTTCTAATGGCGTTATTCAGACAACCAAAAAATAACTACAAGAATCAAAATCAAATTCGTAGCTACCATATTTGAATGGGGGAAGACAAATTCAAAGAGCGACAACTCTTTTAACAAAAACCATATCCTCCTTTTTTACAATGCTTTAGACGGAAAACCAAGGGTGGTAGTGTCAATGGGGATCCTCTATGATCCTGATGGAAATAAGGAAGCAACTTATGAATGGGGGTTACTAAGATGAGGTAAGAAATAACCCAATGAAGACCCTGTCATTATTCCAAGGTCTAAAAACATTAGACTTGAGCCACATCAAAAACATCTTAATCATAAGAGACTTGACAATTGTTATAACAATAATGAGCAATTCAATCACTACATATGACCACATACCAACTAGAATTATATTGAATTTTCACAAAGAAACCTATCGTTTTGATCAAATGGATTACTACCATCTCCTTAGGGAGCATAATAGACAAGTCGACGGACTAGCAAAATTCTAGCTTCAAGATTGGATTATGTCATTCTAAAGCACCAAAAGGGGGTCAACATCCACCCCATTTTATAATCATCCAATTCCATCATTACCAAACTTTATATTCCCTCCACATATGTCATCAAAGGCCATAAGGAAATCTTTAAGGTCAAGCAAATTTCAATGGAGATCACCTCCATTGTCCTTTCGCACACTCTAGTGTTAACGCTAAGAAGGCGTCATCAAATGCCTTAGATTAGAGTGTGGCTTGTAGGAGGGATTATGGTTATGGAGGAGGATGTCTAGGGTTTCTCTGATAGTTGGAACAAGGACACAACATTTAATCCGACATGACCTCATATATAGTCAAGTAGTTAAGTAAGCCTCACCCTCCTCAAAGATTCAGTTTTCTACGAATTAATAAATGAGGTAAGTAACAAAATTGTGAAGAATGTTTTGGAATTTTATAAATCCTTAGAGTGGAATGGCTAGGTAACTCAAAGTTGATGTTCTTTCAAGGATCTTGACCCTCCTCTCTTTGGATTTACATTTAGTCGTTGTGAGTTCTATGCCATTGATTCTCTAGTCAATTTATTTGTGTCTTATTTTGTCTCCTATTTTAGCCAATTGGAATCATATCTTCAAGCACAGAGGAGTGATTTGGTTAGTTTACAGTTTCTGGTGGTTCAATCGGGGCCTATTGTTGTTGGATTTCATAGTTCAACATCATCACATAATGGAAAATAATTACCATCACCACCTATGTGTATTACAGTTATCCGAAAAACACTAAAATGAAAGGACAAGTATATTACACTTATCAGAAAGCATTAGAATGCAAGGACAAGTGTAAGAATCATAACACCTTATAAAGCAAAGCACCACCCAGAGAACTCAACATCTATTGTCTCATTTTCCATTGTTATTCTTGTTGTAATCCTATTCACTAAAGCCTCTCTACCCACCGATTAAAAATCGATTAGTTGTTTTGAACGTTCCTTGGTGGGTATGGTTTATTGAAAGGAAACAACTTATTTCTTATTAATGAAAGACACTCAAACATCTATTGGAACTCATCGCCACGCTAGAGGAGTATGCATTAAATAGCTGATGATATGTATAAATCATGCATACATATACCTTTAACATAGGCATGAGCATTTAAATCCAGAGTGTAATTTGTTGTTGGGACTTGAACCCGAGTCTCTCTCATGTGAAAGCCTAGTATTCTCAAGACCATAGTTGACAATGGATCTACAGGGCCAATCATCCAATAGTATACGAATCAGGGTTCTTTGAATATATCTCAAGTTTCCCAACATAATTTTTTTTTAATAACCCGTAGAGCAAATAGATATTATACATAAATTACTCTTTGAATTATACTACTTTATTATTTGTAATATTCTAATTTAACTTTAAATTATACTACTTTATTATTTGTATTATTTTAATCTATTTCTTAGGTTAAATTATATTACTTTATTATTTGTATTATTCTAATCTAAGTCTCATAAAGACTAATTGTCGAAGATCGCTTTTATAGGTGGGAGAAGGTATTTGGAATCAATGGGAGATGGTCAATGATTTAGTGACAATTTTTTTACCTTGGCCCTCATTTGGGGTATAAAATCAATAAGTTTATTTCTCTCTTTTTCAAGTTTTGAAGATAAACAATGAACAATTTTTTCCTGGAATTTATGTGGACAGTTTTATTATATTTTTTCTCGTAGATGTTTATAATTTTTTTATGAGTTTTTTTTGGATGTTAATGATTGCACCGAGTGAAACGAGGTGCTCTATAATTCAGTATGGGGGAGATGTTGTAGCGTGATGTAACGTTTGTAACAAAATAATTAAAAAAATTCATGTCGGCTCATAAAATAAAAAAATTATGGAAAGCATTTAAAAAAAAGTATGGGGGAGATGTTGTAACGTGATGTAACATTTGTAACAAAATAACTAAAAAATAGTTAAAAAAATTCATGTTGGCTCATAAAATAAAAAATTATGGAAAGTATTTAAAAAAAATTCATGTTGGTTCATAAAATAAAATATTATGAAAAGTAATTAAAAAATAGATGTTTGTTTATAAAATAAAAACTTAAAACTTCAACCAGGATTTATCAATCAGCATAGATCAAATTTCTTAAGTTTAAATTTAAAAAAAGAAATACACTTCAAAAAATTGGATCTCTCGGTGCTTGATAGATATGGGTTTAAGATGGATCTATGCTAATAGTAAAGTCAATTCTAATTATGCTTTGAATTATGTCTTAAATGATAAAAATCACCATATTCGTGTAAAATGTGATTTATCACTTAATATATAAATGATTTTTTTCCAAAGAAAAAAAAACAATTATATAAAATTTATGAGACTGATAACATGGAAAATCAGCAAACATTTTTTCTTACATTATTAAACCTATATAGATATTATTTCGAATCTTCAAAACACAGATATTATTTCGAATATTTAAAACACAATAATGGTGAAATCTATAAGTTATTTTTAATTTTCAAAACACTTATAATAATGATGAAGTCTATAATTTATTAACTCTTAAGTGAAAGTTAAAAGTTACTAAAATATTTACTTTGGAATTATTCAAATTTTTATATAAACAACTTAATAATTTATCTATCATTTATGATTATTATTATTATTAATAATAAAAAACAAATTTTAAATTTCAAATTCAAAGTAAAAGTGTGGATGAGAGAGAATGATGGTGATAGTGGTGGTTATTAACATCCATTAAAACTAATTTTGGTTTATTGAACTCTAAGGAAAAAAATGTAAGGGATTACTTGGCTTGCTTTAGAATTTTATTTACGTGCTCAAGAAACTTGAAGATTCATAAATCACCTTAACTTGAAGATTCATAAATCACCTTAGTTCTGATTAGTTAAAAGGTAAGAAAGATCAATATTGTAACAAATATTTTGAAATTGCGATTCAATTTGAATATACACAAGACATTTTAAGAGAAAATGATTTTCATCTTAATCTCTTAGTGTCACAAAGATGACAAATTCTTTCAACTAGTGACATTTATGAATTTTCTAATGCCCTTTTTCACTATGGAGTTGTGAGAGTTCATTCTTATTTTAGGAGTATTGATATTTGTAGGTGGTTTAACTTGTTCAAAAATATTTGTCTGAAGTCACTTCCTCTATGCTATTATTGTTATATATGAAATTAGTGTAGGTGATAATTTAGGAATTAATTATCATAACCTTTGTTTTGTAAATATTAACACTAATACCCATATTAAAGCAAAAATCTTTGAAAATTCTTAATTATCTATCAAAATTCTAGGTACATCTTACCATAAGAACAGGAGGGTAGTGACTATTCTAGTCCATAACTTCATTCGAGATCTAAAATAGAATCTTTGCTCCTTAAAAAGTCAAAACAATTTCAAGAAAAAATGTATAATATTCCAAATTCCTATTGATCTTTATCCTTAATAATAACTTTTTTATTTATTCTATTTTAAATTTATCACAGTGCAAAATAGTCATGTTTATTTTCAACCTTATAATAATAGAATTTTCTTTTAATCAAATAACAAATTTTATCATGACAAGTACAATGAAACCAATTTCTATTACAAAATATAAGAAAAGGGACCGAGAAAATATATATTATCACTTTCACACCTTCGAATACGCAGGGGAGTCGACCTTATGTTGACTCATGTGGGACCCACTCTTATTGGTTTAGTCAAATCAAATTCTTTGTAGCTAACCGAAAGTGATGGCCACGCGCCGCAAATTGGGGATCATCCTTGACGTAACGACCCCACACCTTCAACGGCAATGGTAACAACCCGACCTGTTAGTTGCTTACGTGTCCACTTTTTAGATAAGTTGAGATATCAAGATAAGTATGTTTTAAAGTAAACCTCAAGTTGAGATATTAAAGTCAATTAATAGTGAGTACACCTTCGAATCTTACCAAGGTCAATCAAATAAGTCAAAGTAGATTCTGATTATGAAAACAAAAAAATGATTCCAGGTTTTTTTTTAAATTACATTGATTTAAGTGTTAACATGAGAAAAAAAAAGTAGAAAGCGATATGGAAAGCAAATTCATTGTCAAAATATTATTAAAATAATTGATAATTACAATACCAATCAATTGATATAATATTAAATAAAAAATATATCCATAAATAAAAAAAATTATAAATTATAAATTTCCATTTATGATTATGTTTTTACATTCGATTTTGAAGTGTATTTTAGATATCCATATAATTATATGATTCTCATGGTTGAAAATATTGAATACTTTTACATTGAATTTGGAAAATAAATGTTTTACATTTTCTGGATAATATTATATGACTTTACAATGAATTCAAGTATAATAATTTCTTCATAAAAAAAATAGACGACGTGCAAGATGCTGCAATCTAATGTTACAAGGAATCTAATGTTACAAGGATAAACATTACATGACTTTACAATAAACTCAAGTACAATAATTCCTTTATCAAAAGATAAACGATAAATTGGATAATATTATATGACTTTACAATGAATTCAAGTACAATAATTTCTTCATAAAAAAAATAGACGACGTGCAAGATGCTGCAATCTAATGTTACAAAGATAAACATTGCATGACTTTACAATAAACTCAAGTACAATAATTCCCTTATCAAGGGATAAACGATGTGCAAGATGTTGCAATCTAATATTACAAGGAATCACCATAACAAATATATGAAAATTTAGAAGATAAATAAAAGAATTTCAATATATTCATTAACAAAGACAAATAAAATATTCACACTAAAGGAAATAAGATTTCCAATATGCTTTATGTTCTTTAAAATTTAAAGCAAAATTTTGTTTGATGCATAATGAATACTCTAGCATGGAGTCTTTGTGTCATTCTTATTACTGGGAGGCAATAGTTCACTTATTTAATTTAACATTTTAAATCCATAAATAAAATTTATTAATGCTTAATTGGATTTTTTTCTTCTTCTAAAAATGGATAAAAATGTACTCTCCTAACTCATTTAATAAGTGTGAGATTCAATGCTACTTTCCCATGAATGGTGTCTGATGTAATGTCCCAAAATCAGGCCCTGGACCACAATTGCCTAAGTCACCTAGATTGGTTCAGGTTTATTCACCTAGGAGGTGATTTAGATTGATTAGTTGTTGATCCTAAGGTCCAAAGGGGGAAATAATGCCACCATAATGTATGGGGACTAGGACAACTGCATTAAAAGGATGAGGAACCTTAGTTGGATCATTAAATAAGCCAAGTTTCCTTGTGATCCAAAATTATTGAGAAAACCCTAAGGCTGGTTTCCTAAGATTGGAAAAATCCAAGGAAGAGTTGAGCAATGTGACAAGGTGTCATGCCACCACCCTAAGGACACCATGATAAATTCACTAATCCATCAACCCCATGGGTCCTAGTGACAGTTTCGTAGTAATTAATTAAAAGGGGGTAAATTTTGGTTTAGTCACCCATGTAAATTAAATAAATGAGGGTGGGTCATACTTTCATGTTATTTATTAATATTAATAAATATTTATGAGTTGTGATGGCTAGGTGGATCAATGAGGGTGCATAAGTGGTCTTGTGGACCCTATGAGTTGTCAACTACAATGGCAACTAGAAGAAAATGAGAGAAAATCCATAAAGCCACAAAAAAGATGGAAGGTAGCACAAAAGAAGGAAACTCAAAAAAGAAAAAAACATGTAGAAAGGTAGGAAAGTCCATAAAAGAAGAAAGAAACAAAAAAGCAGACAAAAGCACTAGAAAAGCAAGAAAGCAAAGAAAATCCAGGGAAAGCAAGATGTTGCCCAAAAGAAGAAAAGCAGTCCAAAGCGGAAAGGAAACAAAGCAAGGAAAGAAAAGAAGGTAAAAGTTGTAGATGCTAAAATCAGGCAATTAGGGAACATTAGTTGAGATGGATGACCGCATTCAATGTATTTTGAGGTCCATTCATGTTATAAAATAAAGAGGTGCATCCAGTGCTCATATTTTGTCACTTTGGATATTTTCCTTGAGAGCTTTGCTTCTCAAAGGCGTGTCAAAGGCTTGGGAGATGCACCCCTAGCCAGCTTTGGGTGATGTGCCCCATCACAAACGTGTTCCAGTCATATACACAGTGCCAGTGCAACCATTGGAGTCTTATTTGCAGGTCTGATTCATCCCACATCTTGAAGGATTCAAGTCTCTAGAGTTGGTGGAGAGATTGATGCAAGTTTATGGCGAATTGTGATGAGATTCATCCAGAGAAGAGATCAATTGGAGTAGTTGCACCCCCTAAGAGACACATCAATTTTTCTTGTGCCTACCATGAGCTTCCATATGATTATCTTCTACCCATGGCTATGATTCAATACTGATATCTCTTATTTCATTCTCCTATTGAATAATTCCGCTTCTATATTGTGAAGTCTTAAAGGTAGAGAACTCTTTGTAAGTTTGGTTCCTAATTACTAGTAATGGATGCTATAAAATTCTAATGGAAGCTTGCTGCTATTCATTTACATGTATTTGAGCTCATGAATCAGTTCTGAGAATGAATTCGTGATCCCTTGAGGCTGTTTGTAATTCAGTGTTTCAAGGCTTGCTCCCTATGCATAGAAAATTGACTAGTTTTACAAAATTTGTAATAGAATGATTTATGTGAGTCCATTTCTTAGTATTTAAGTTGTTGCAGGTTATTAAGACCCTATTGAAGCCATCCCAAGACTTAATTCATAAATTTGGATCCTCTAGCGTCGTTTGGAAAATCCTAGAAGTTAACTAGTTGTGTAGTCTTAGACAGTGCCCTTGTTTGTCTGGCCCCCAAACTATGTCAGGTTGTGTCCAAATCCTTGTATTCTTGCTGTAGTAGGGTGGGGAAAGTCCACATAGCTTACCTCAGGTCTGAGTACTTCCATTGAGCACTCAAATCCTTGGGTTTCCACATAATTCCTGTGGACAATTGCCTTCAAGCCTTGGGTTTAGCCCAAGGAGTCTACCCAGGCGTGAAGTACCCATAAATGTGCCACTGTCAAGGTATTGGCCTTGCTGTCATCCTATTTTCATCCTAGCAGGTCTAAAATTAACTTGGGTAGAAATTGGGAGTGTCTAGTGTGTTTGTGCTTTTCCTCTAGAATTCTAGTCAAACTAGCTAGTCAATTGTTCAAAGCAATCCATTGTTTGTTTAATGTTTTGAAAAATTTGAGTTAATGTGATTGTGATCATATTAGGTGCATTACAGTGGTATCAGAGCATGGTCCTCTATGCCCGTGAGAGGAAATACCAAGCTCCTTAGACTCTTAGTGAAGAAATATTGTAGATCACATATTCAAGTTGCAGCTATGAGGCTCATATCAGTGGTCGAAGAAGACTTCGAGAAGTATGAAGAAGAAGAGGTAATATACATAGATGAAGGTTTGCATATGTCATGGGAGGAGGATGAATTCTTCTGTGAAACAATATACAAAAATGATAGAATACTTGATCCACCAATGGATAGCATAGAAGATATTTAGCAAGGAGGATGGTAGCAATTAAAAACATGCATCACCATTATCAAGAGTATATGGCTTTGGGTGAGAAGATTTGCACAACTATATCCTTCAAAGATTGTTATATTTGCAAGTATGGATTTTGGCCTCAGAATGTTGATGAATATTCTTTTGAGATAAGAAAACCATCCATAGAGAACCAAGTTGTTCCAGCTCTCCGAGTAAAGAAGAAGAAGAAGGAACCAAAGGTGAAGATTCATCAAAGCCATCTGCACCTTCAAGCATTATGAGATTGTTTGGTTTTTCTTCAAGCAGAGTCTCCAAAAGTTGTGATTTTAGAACCACTCAAGATGGAGAAGTCTCAAGTTGCCTAGAGGGGAATGGAAATGAATCGTAGGAAGATATCCATGAGGTGGAACTCAAGTCACTACAAAGTAACTGCATGAGAGAAGAAAGTTTTGCAAAAGAAAATGAAGAGGCACCCTGCGCAGCTGAAGATCCAGCAACCCATCATCAGGTTGTTGGTAGTGTGGGAGCTGAATTCAGTTCTAGATTATTTGTGGGTGATATCAAGATCACTACAGGGGAGATGGAAGATATGATTGGTGGAAAGGAAACCACTTGTGGAGCAGATTTGGAGGAAGATAAAAGTCGGCCCTCCAAGCACCCTTAGAAATTCATCATGGAGCAAGAGGCATCCCCGCATTAGTGGAGAGTGAAACTGGAATTTTAGTGGGGGGAAATTCCATCACAACTCCATCACATGAAGAGACAAAGGTGTCACAAACATATTGCTACTATTCTGATTTTTGCATTCCCTTGTGTCATTATGAGATGGAAACCACTTCTGGTGAGAAGATTGGCATGACTGAGCCTTCTAGTGTTGAGAATCAAAATTGTGAGAAGGTTGAATTGTCAGAGGAGAGTTTGCATGACTCTTGGTATTTGCATGAGCACACTTGTGGTATCCCACATAGTGCTCTTAAGGATCCATTGAGTGACTTAGAGAGCCAACTCTTAGTCACATAAGAAAAGTTACTACAAGCCTTGCCCCAAAATGATGGTGCACAAAAACTCATTTACAATATTATTGATGAGGAACAAGAA
Organism: Larix kaempferi; assembly: GCA_027924585.1. Lineage (NCBI taxonomy): Eukaryota > Viridiplantae > Streptophyta > Pinopsida > Pinales > Pinaceae > Larix > Larix kaempferi. The sequence goes on along the minus strand of BSBM01000617.1, from coordinate 593,264 downwards.
GGAATAGTAGGGAGAGTCTCTACTTCTGAACTAATCATCATTAAAAGAGTGCTAGATATGATGAAAGAATATTACTTGCAGTTGTTTATGGATAGAGATCTTGCTCTGAAAGTTGTGGAAGACAAAGTAGCAGAAGTGGAGAAACTATACATGGCATTGGGAGAGTCACAGTCCTTCCCCAAAATTACATGTGATCATATGTGTGTGGCTGATTGCACACATGGAATATTGGAGTAGCCTCATGTGCATGGTGAGCATGAGGAGTTTTCATATTTACAAGTGCTTGAAGGAAGCTTTGACTTGCAAGATGATGGCAGAGCACTTGTTTCACACTAGGAGGATTATGAACTTTATCTATGTGAGGAAGGTTCATTGGTGGACGATATTCTTGGTGAACCACATCATTTGAGTGGATCATTGAAGGATATCCAAGAGAAGCTTATGGAAGCCATCATGAAGAAATTTATTGACATCAATACCTTGGTGACAAGATGTTGTTGGAAAGCTTTAGGAGGAGAGTTGGATGGAGAAGCTTTTTTGGAAGAGTTCATAGCACTCAAAGAAGCAATGGTCAAGATGAAATAGAGTTACATGAAATTACTTTCAAATAGATATCATATCCTCATGCTGGTTTAGATGTACCATAGTGCACTCAAGGAGGAAGAAGAAGAATCAGAGAAGCTCACTAGTGAATTCGAGGCCACCAGTAATTCATTGAAGATCACACATAGGGCCCTTCAAGAATCAAGAATGCAGAATGATGAACTTCGAAAGGAGTTGAGATCATCAAACCCTCCATCCTACATGGAAGATAGTCATTTGCACATGGAAGGTGACACAACAGATTTGATGGAGGAACCTCATGTGGGAGTTGAACATGAGGTAAATTCATATTTGCAAGTGATTAACAAGAACAAAGATGTAGAAGATTTTGGCCAAGCGCTTGTTGGTATGCAGAAGGGCATAAAGAAGGAATTAGCTATGGGATAAATATCTGGGGACATTCCATTTGAGTCTGCAAACCATGGTATTTGTTTACCCGCGGATTTGGTAGACAAGTACATCACTGAGTTGGAGACCCAAGGATGCACAAGTCTTACTGGCATTTGTAGAGAATTGTTTGACATGCATGCCTTGAAAAAGAGACCTCATGAACTTCCTATATGGAAAGAAGACTTAGCTTTGAAGACAATGGATGACCACATTCCACATGGATAATTGAACCAATGTGTTTATTCATCCATGGGTTGGGTGGATAGATACATAGGAAGGATGGAGATTCATTGAGGTGAATATTCTTTTTGATTTTGTGATTTTTTTTTGGTTTTACTGACACTGCCTTACCATGTGAGAAATAGCAAGGATATGTATGGAATCCCTTGGATACTTTCAATACACATACATCCATGGATTGGGTGTGCAATTACAAGGAATATTTGGAACTACCATGCAAGATAAAATCATCTTACATACAAATCATGTTGGAAAAAAAAGAGCATGTAAGCAATCAATTTGTACAAGAAGAGATCCAAACATTGTTGGAACAAATGACAAAGACCTTCAAATGCTTTGGAAGTGATGAACATCCAACATGGTGGTGGATCGATACTGGCATACCATGGAGTGACAAGTTGCCATAACCAGCAGTGATGATGGATGGTATGCATTAGGGACCATGGGATCCAGGCATTAATGGTTGGTTTTAGACACCATTAATGTTTTGGAGGGTGTAGTTGAGGCAGTGGGATCCATGCATTCCTTGGCATGATGGATTGTCTTGGATGTCATTGATGTTGTTGGAGTGAAGTTGTCACGAACCCAAATTTCTTGTTTAGTAATTTTGGTGAATTTTTCAAAAAATTTCATAATGAACCTTTAACGATAAGATATAAGATACCCTAATTCCTTGTAAACATAACGTCGTTTGTTTATCCTTCAACAATATGGAACATGTCTAATTAATTTTGTCTATGCAACTTCTTTGAACAATTATAAATAAAAGAATAATCTGCACACTGTATAGAATATTTGCTTTAACAAATGTATGTCTATGTGAACCCAACAACATTTTAGCGGTAACCAAGTACATATTTGAAATACCAAATTCATTTCATGATCCAATAAGAAAATTAACTTCAAACTATACCTTACCAATCATTTACTCCTATTTTAATGTAACTACAAGCCTTCACCTTTTCTAGTTCAATTAAACATATAAGGTTGCATAAGAGAGGTACTCAAGAATTACTAAGGGATCCTCACTTTCAACACATACACTTGCATAAGGAAAAAGACATCATGGTTAATAATAAATAAATGCGTGAGGTACACTTATGCAAAGCGACCCAACCTGAATTACATTAACACATAAGCAAGGAGATATCACATAAAAATATCACCATAAAAATCAACATGACATAATGCAAAAATAAACACCAAACAAGGAACACACAAGAGACACATTGCTAGTACATCATTTTATCGTGGTTCACCCGCAACTTGGGCTACGTCCACAAAGGATTTTGTATTTTTGAATTCCAATATAGGGATTACATTCCCGCAACACAATCGTTGCCATAATTTTCGTAACCTTTCTCATCGAGAGTAGTTTAAGAAAACCAACACAAGGGTCTAGACTGTGACATGGATTTCTAATAACTCAAATGGCGACTAGGGAAAAATAATCACCCTAAAATACATATACCTAAACATTAATTAATTTAGGGTGTTGGGATCAAACCCTCAATATAACCTTCACAAACCTTTCAGATTCATCTCTATCCAATCATAGTGTAGGTATTTAATAATTTGTTATTCCACAACTCCTATATATAATTATTTTAACATAAGATAGATCGACTTTAATGGTTGTGCCCCATCCCGAGAAACTCCATAAAAACTCCATGATGCTAAAGAGAGTGGAGTTTAAAGTTAAGCCCTTCTCTACCTATTTTTAAATAAAAACAATGTATTATACATATAATTTTATCCTACGAATAGAGTTATGGATCACAACCCTTCGTCTGGTTTTTCAATGAAAAAAGTATATAATAAACTTACATATATTAATTTTACTCAAATCAGAGATGGATCGCTATGTCTTCTAAGGCTGTGATCTTAGTAAAAAATATAGATTAAAGATTATGGTTGCATCCTTCTCTATCAAACTCATGGTTTTTATAAAACGCAAAGGAAAGGAGATAGGGTTTTTCCACAAAGGTCTAAAACCATTTTCTCCTTTAAGAAAGATAGGGTATACATGTCGATAGAATATACCCTTTATTTAAATAAAACACTATCTCAAAGTCTCTCTGATTTAGGGCACATTTGAATCCATAATTATACTATCTATAGCATCTATGTATAACGCCAGCATTCGCCCAGATCAATTTTGGTCTGTAAGTTCATAAAAATTGATTATATATATATATATTAAGGTCTTACATAAATAAAATGGAGCCAACTAAGTTTCACAAACTTTGTATTTACTTTAGATATTCTATAATTGATGTAACGTAGGCCAATTACGAACCAATATATATATTTATATCGTCGCAGACCAATAATATATAATCAATGTCCAACGGGATAACATGGATCCAGGATCTGGCTTGTCCAATCGTCCTATTCCTGGATTGATTCACAATAAGAATATTGAAGGCAGTTTTGAAACATCTAAAAATAGTCCGATCGTAATCAAGATCAAAAGCAACGTTTGCATAAGGTTAACAACATTCGTCAACGAGAACATAATTTTTATAAACAACAGATCGCATACATTTCAAATCGGGGATTTATAAGGAAGCTAGGTTTCAACTCTTACCACAAATAGAAAAGATATACAACAGACCGTATACATTATCGAATCGGGGATTATAATGACGCCAACTTATAGCCTTTAACGCAACAGAGTTTAAGTACAACAAATCGCATGCATTATCAGGTCAGATATTGCAAGTAAGCTAGGATTAAAATCGTTAACGCTAACAGAGCTTAAATACAACAACCCACGTGCATTATTGAATATTTTAAAGTGAATCTAATCATATTCATTACCAAGAACTGGGATCAGTGTGTGCATTGGTAGATTGCAGGGGTCTTCGTCAATTAATAACAACATAGGACATAATTAAGCTAGGAAGAGGTCGATGGAGTGCCGAGATCCAACTCGGTCAATCCATTCAATAAGAACATAGCCTAATAAATAAACGAGGAAGAGATTGTAGCATACTTATAATAATCCAGGAAAAGGAAACTAATATAATAAGGAGAAAGTCATACTCATCGGAGTAGTTCGTGTCCTTAACCTGTCGCAGAGATCATCCACCCCCTTCTTTCTTTCAGAGATTGAATAAACAGATTAAACCAGAGTTCACAACTCGCTACACGCACTAGCGGAATCGTCCAACACAATCACCGTGCTTTTTCTTCTCCTTTTCTCCCCCTCTCCAACGGCAGGGTATCAAAAATATATCACCCTCCCCCTTATCGATGGTCGCCTATCTGAATTTTGTATCCCCATCGCAGAGACTCTCCCCTAGTTACACGCCATCCTCCTATTCTAATACCTTCTGCACTGCGTCGGTAGGGAGTCGTGGCTCCTTAGGTGAGACAAATGGCAGTAAGGAAAAACCTCCCCAGGAGACCACTCGTTACTCAAATTTTAAGAGTTTAGACACCACTCTTCCCTGGTGACAAATGGCGGTTCTCCTACAGGTATGTACAAATGGAGTTTCAATTAACTGCACATGGTGCGCAACAAGGTCCAATGGTGCCCTCCATCACTTAGAAACTCATCAGGGAATACTGTATTTTTCCACGTTCTCCAAACAAATAACAGACGACAGCTCCATGACCACCGCAACATCCCAAACGTGGACACAATTTTCCATAAATATCTCCATGTTATACAAGTGGCCTACTAACTGACCATTGAGTTGAAAAAGGTGCCCTTCCCTCATTTAAAGGAGGAATAAATATATTTTATTAAAACGTATTCCATAATTTATACTTTGTCATTTGATGGTGCGTCCGCCCATACGTCTTATAAGAGTACACATAATTATCATTGCATATCATATATAATATTTTTATCCTTTAGTCCAAGTTACCCATACAACTTTTAATTAAAGAATCTATGAATACCTCTTTGGTAACAATTACCAATATTACGTTTAATAGGAGCTGAAATATTTAAGTTTCATATGATATTTTTCCTTTTAAAAAAAAACTACTTAAATAAGGTAGGTGATACTCAATTACTCACCCAAAAATCAATCTACTAAATATACTCTCATTATATTTTATCATAACACACACACACACACACATATATATATAATTCCATCAATTTACTTCCAATCCTATATGGATAGAAAAGAAAATGTGTCATCCATGAAAATTCATAGGTGTATTATATTATATCTTTTAACTATATATATAAAAATATCTTCTCTCCACCTAAATCTCCAGGTTATATTTGTATATAATATATATATAAGAAAATCTTAGTTTCATACCTTTTTATGATTAATAAGGATACTCTTCTGACACTCTTGTCAGAGTTCTTAATATCTAATGTTAACACTTAGTTTTAATCTCTACAAGTGTAACTTTATGATTAATCGATTAGTCGTTGAAGTTAATCTAGTATGCGACATATAGTCATTATCCAAAACCTACGACGACGACACTTCTAACTTTGGGAGTTTACCCGAAAACTCACTCTTCCTCAAGTACCCTTGGCACTAAGATGATACCCATCATCTACAGTTAGTTTTTGGAAAGCCATCTTGCCCTTCACCTTCTTCTTAGTGACTTCACATGCCTAGCGCTTAGTTGCACCCGTCGTTAATTTACAATTTAAGAGTAATCACTAGAATACTTCAGGGTCCATTGGTGGGGCCTTGGACTTGAGCTCCTCACCAGGGCCACATACATAATTACAAGATGTATTCTTAAAATTATTAAGGCTAAAAATGAGGGGTGTTATAGAAGTGGTGGTTGTCATAGTCACATTGCATTCATCAGATTCACTTGGTATCATGGCATTCTTATCAGTTGTTTCCATTGGGAGGAACACACATTTTCAGTTGCAGACATAGTGGATTCACTCAGTGGGGAGATGGTTATGTTAAGAGTGGCACAGAGGAAGCATGATGGACCAATTGAATTCCAATGCTATGTCAGTTCAGCAAAAAAATATCAACTGTGAGAAGTCATCGATTGGTTTCATGCTTTCTATGGAGTTGATGTCTTGCTTGAGGAAAAGTAAACATGGGAGGGGAGGACTATAATGTCCCCAAATCAAGCCTTGGACCAAAATGCTAAGGTTGGTTTCCTAAGGTTGGAAAAATCCAACGAAGAGAAACTCCTAAGTAGTGTGACAAGGTGTCATGTCACCACCTTGAGGACACTATGATAAATTCACTAACCCATTCAACCCCACGGGTCCTAGTGACAATTTGGCAGTAATTAATTAATAAATATACTTTTGTGTTATTTATTAATGTTAATAAATATTTATGAGTCATGATGACAGGGAGGGTCATACTTTTGTGTTATTTATTAATATTAATAAATATTTATGAGTTATGATGGATAGGTGGATCAAGGAGGGAACATAAGTGGTCTTGTAGACCCTATGAGTTGTCAACTACAATAGAAACTAGAAGAAAATGAGAGAAAATCCATAAAGCCACAAAAAAGATGGAAGGAAACACAAAAGCAGGAAAATCAGAAAAGCAAAAAGCATGTAGAAAGGTAGGAAAAGTCCATAAAATAAGAAAGAAGTATAAAAGAAGACAAAAGCACTAGAAAATAAAGAAAGCATAAAAATAATAGGAAAAGCGAGATGTTTCCAAAAGAACAAAAGCAGTCCAAAGCGGAAAGGCAATAAAGCAAGGAAAAAAAAGAAGGTAAAATTTGTAGATGCTAAAATCAATTAACGAGGGCACATTAGTTGATATGGACTACCACATTCAATGTATTTTGAGATCCATTCATGTTATAAAAGAAAGAGGTTCTCCCTAGAGATAATATTTTGTCACTAGGGATATTTTTCTTGAGAACTTTGCTTCTCAAAGGCTTGGGAGATGCACCCTTATCCATATTTGGGTGATGTGCCCCATTGAAAATGTGTTCCAGTCATCTACAAAGTTCTACTATAGCCATTAGAGTTTGATTTTCAGGTCTGATTCATCCCACATATTGAAGTATTCAAGTCTCCAGAGTTGGTGCAGAGATTGATGCAAGTTTATGGTGAATTCTGATGAGATTCATCTAGACAAGATATCAATTGGAGTAAATGCACCCCATGAGAGATTCATCAGATGTTCTTGTGCATACCGTGATATTCCATATGATTATATTCTACCCATGGGTTTGATTCATTATTTCTATCTCTTATTTCATTCTCCTATTGAAGAATTTTGCTTCTATATTGTGAAATCTTAAAGGTAGAGAACTCTCTGTAAGTTTGGTTCCCGATTACTATCAAAGGATGTTATAAAATTATAATGGAATATTGCGGCTATTAATTTACATGTATTTGAGATCATGCACCAGTTCTGAGAACGAATTCGTGAGCCACTGAGGATGTTTGTAATTCAACGTTTCAAGGCTTGCTACCTATGCATAGCAAATTGACTAGTTTTACAGAATTTGTAACATAATGATTTTCGTGATTCCATTTCTCAGTATGTAAGTTGATTCGGGTTATTAATACCTTGTTTAATCCATCCCAGTCCTTAATTCATAAATTAGTGACCCTCTAGGGTTGTTTGGAAAATCTTGGAAGTTAACTATTTGTGTAGTCATAGATAGAACCCTTGTTTGTTTGGCCTCCAAACTCTATCAGGTTGTGTCCAAATCCTTGTATTCTTGCTGTATCAGGGTGGGGATAGTCCGCATAGCTTACCTCAGGTCTTGTTGGAGGATCCTAAGTCGACCTATAGACTAGGTCCTCTGCTTGACTACTTGTAAAACATGTCGACGGATTAAGTCGACCAATATATGTCGGGTCAGTCAGTTGAACTGACATGTAGTTATGTAACTTTTTGTCAATCATATAAATAGGCTGGTGAGATGACTTACAAAGAAGTCAGACTACTCATACATTTGTAATCCTTTTTCATATCTTACTGAGTAATATAAAGGTTTGTTGCTTCATCTTCCATCCCTTGCTTATGGTATCTGTATCATTGTGCTTGCTTGCGTATATTGTAATATGTATCACTGGTAACAATTCAACCCCCTCGACTAAAACATTGGTTCCGTTTCCGGTGATGCATGCATAAGATGATAGCGAGCATGATCAAATGATATCGGAGCAAGAGATTAAGGATTGGTGGGAGAGGAAGATAGAAAACTACCTGCAGAACTATGCCAGAAGAAACAAGTTGACTATTGCTCAAGAAAGAGAAAATTTCTTCTCTGAGTCGCATGTAAAATTGATAGAGTCCATACCGTTCGTGTTGAAGAAGCTCCTGGATGAAAATACTAGCAGATGAAAAAGAGAAACAATTAGTTCAAACTCTAATCAGAGGAGTCCGTACAAATCTGTCAGAATGGTACGAAAAAAATTGTTGATGATTTCTGTGAAGATTGTGCTATTGAAGAGCGAGTGTCCATCGACAACGTGAAGAAAAGGTTTTAAAACGACCTTACTAACCAATTTCTGTGTTCATTACTGATACTTATTTTCATGTTCCTGGTCGACAAAGGAGTAGTGCATTTTGTCGAGACTCGACTCCTGTTGTTGCCACCACTCCCAAACGTAAATTGGGAAGAAAAGGAAAGCAAGTGGGGAAAACTCGTACAAGAACGAGAGTGGGAATATTTCTTGAACAAATGAAGTACCGTACTTCCACAGTTTCCTAAAGAGGTCCAGGCCGGAATTGGGGGGGTATCCAAGCACGTCCCTGATGGAGTAGATGCATGACAAAAGTTGACAGATGAAAAGATGACATGAACAACAACGAAAAATCCAAAAAAATCGATAAAAATAGAACAATGAGTCACAAAAGCACTCCAAATATCCAAAAGATTGAATGAGAGAAGAGGATAAAGTGGTGTAAAGAGCTAAGGGAGCAGGCTAGTGTGCTCCAGAAAAAATGAAAGTCAAGTATAATGAAGGATGCAGAAGGAAATCTACTAGAGTTGAGTAGAGCTCGACATGAAGGGGGCATTGATGAAGCTTTGTCTCCGATGGATGAAGACTTATGTATCGAGCGTGGTAGAGATTTCCAAGTGAGCATGCCCAAGGTAATAACACCACATTCTATGATGCATCTAACTCAGATTGTTCAAGTGCAGGATATTATCGAAGAAGATTTAGGACTTCATGTTGGTCAGTCTGGCATCTGGAGTCGTAGAAGAAATGAAGGTGATGAAGTCGACAAATTATTGATTCATCGACCAGAAGAAGGGACTAGGGTCGCTTTTCAACCTGAATTCTCAAACAGAATTTTTCATCTACTCTATTCAAATCGTGCGGAAGCGCCCCCCCTGCCACTTCCAGCATTAAGTGATTCATCGATTTCATCGAAAAATACGAGGAGAAGTGAAATCCATATTGATAAAAAATTTACTTGGATTTCGACAGAAGCGATTGAAGAAAACCAACTTTTGATATCCAATGACTCGACCGAAGTTCCAGACGCTATCATTGAAAGTGAATAAAAAGCTCTAATACCTGTCAATACACATTTAGAAATAGTACATGTCGAAGTTATTCAAGAAAATAATTTTGTCGCCGGAAGAAATCTAGTGTCACCACCAGTAAGCTTAGACGTCGAAACTGTAGCAGATATGGCGCACACAACAACACACCTTTCTTTTTATGAGGGTGATGGAGATCCTAGAAGGCATTGGTTTGTATGTGAATCAATATGGGAAGCTAACACCCTTACCAATGAAGACCGACAAATGGCACAATTTGCTGGCTCATTGTCAAAAAGAGCTCTAACCTGGTATATGACATTCATTGAAAAAACACCCAATGCAACAAAGGCTCAAATCAAACAACAGTTCTCATCCTTTTTTAAAACACCGGATGTGAAGTACTTGACCGCTGAAAAGTTGAAGACTACAGTGCAAAAGCCAACAGTAATTGTGAGGGAGTATGACAAGATATTCAAAGACCTACTGAGCCAAATCGACTATGACATTGAGGAAAAGCTGTTGATCCAATGGTTCATGCCTGTCCTATTACGAAATATCAAAGTGCACGTCCGTTGGCATAATGTCACCACATATGAAGAAGCCATGACGAAGGATTTATAAATAGAAATGGATGACGACTACCCCACAACCCCCGTTGATAGACGTATCGAAGAACAACTGCAAAGCATGCAGAAAGCCATCCAAGAAATCAACCTCAGAGGAGCATAACTCTGGTGTACAAAATGCTCCACAGCAGGGTATACAAAAGACTATTGTCATCATGATGACCGATGGAAAGACGTTCAACTTGTACAAACAAAGTGCTTCTGCGACATCTGTCAAGAGTACGACTGTCATGCCACAAAAGACTATCCATATAACATGAATAACAACCAAGCTTGGTGGTGCGCTATATGCGAAGTTAATTCTCATTCCATAACAGAATTCCATTTGAACTTAAAGAACAAACAAAACTATCATGCAATAGACTAGAATAATACTGTCGACCAAATAAATGACATAAATGAAAGGAATGATAGAAATGACTGGAACGACAGAAATGACAGATATCAAAGGAATGATAGAAGAAGATATGATTGGCATACTGATAATTTCAATCGACGAGGAGGATTCCCAGGTCGAGGTCGCAATAATGGAAGTTGATATTTCCGACCTCTTTCACCTATGTGATGTTTCACTTGTCTTAACGAAGGACATCTTCATGCAGAATGTCCTTACAAAGATCGAACAGATCTGAAATTTTGTACAAAGTGTGGAGTAGGGGATCACTACTTGGAGGATTTCCTTACCATGCTTGAAAAGATCAATAATAAAAAGAATGTTAATATCTTATCCTGTGTTCCTAAATCTGATGTAATTAGACCTAAGAACCTTCAAATTGTAATGAGGAAAGGAACTAGAATTGGTGATGATAATCCACAAATTAGCAAATTGAAGAATAAAGAGGATTATCCGAACCCCAATAAGCAAAAACATCTGTTTAATAATGCATCTGAAATATTTCACGAACTGGCATCTCAAGAAGGTAATGATGAAGATCAACAAGAAGCTACTAATGAATTGCTCAAATTAATAACTAAAGAGGAAGCTGGCGCGAAATTAATAGACTTGATGTACAATATTAAAAGCAAATCTGTCGAGGCAAAGCAAGCTAAAGACATATGTCGACTAAATAAAAAAGACAAGAATGACGCAGACCCTCTTGTCGACCTAGAAATAAAAGGATACTGTGTCCGACAGGTATTCCTCGACTTTGGTTCACAAGTAAATATCATGACTCGTGATACTTGGGAGCACTTAGGTCGACCTCAACTACAAGAATCGGGAATCTACTTGAAACTAGCCGACCAAGGTTTGATTGAACCAATCAGAGTATGGAGAGATGTCGAAACATCCATCAAGGGAATAATGAAAAAGTTGAATTTGAAATCATAAATCCCAAAGATGGATCCAGTTCATTGCCAGCACTAGTTGGCCGACCATGGGGTAGAAAAATGAAGGCATCAATATTGCTCAACAAAGGAAAAATCAAAATCAAAGGCAATGGTCAGAAATTCATAGTACCTATTTACCCATCACAAGGAGAGCCTGGACAGAACCAATTAATGATGACAATGACATCCGACAGCTGTACCAGAGAAAGAATAATGAAGACTATACCGAACCTAATTCATAAGGAGAGCTCCATCTCATAAATTCTACATCGATCAGGTACAATTCATATGCTGAACTATATGACTAGCATATAGAGAAATATGAACTACAAGCAAGATAATGCTAGACAATCGAAGCTATTCCCAAAAAGAAAACAAATAAATTCTTCTCTATCTCTACCATCCCAAAGATATTTGAAAGAAAAATCTGAGAATATCCAACACTAGTACCAGCGAAGAATGACTCGACATACATTCCTTCGCTGAGATAAAAAGAACGCGAATCTCCGTTTTTACATGTCGAATAAGTATCAAAGAATGTCGGAGAACAAGGACGACTACAGAGCTTGGTCGAGACATTCACAGGTCACGCAGCAAGATGGTGGGATACGCACCAGTCGAGACTCGAGACTTGGACCACTGCATCGACATATTTTGTTAAGATATTTGGAGGAAAGAAACTAACAGCTCAAGCAATAATTCCACTATTCACACAAGGACAAGACCCCGAAGCACACATCAATAACTGTGAAAGGGAATGGAGATCAAGATTAGGGTACAAAGATGAAATAACAAGGCCACATCTTTTCCCAAACACACTCGACAACTTGTCGAACAAATGGTACAAAATGGAAGAGGCAAGAGGAGAAACATTCATTTGGAAAGAGCTAAAATAATTTTTTATCAAAGATTTCAAATTTTCTCCAAAGGAGGAGCTATTAATTGAAGCAAGCAATCAAGTGAAAAAGTTTCTACAACCGACGAACAATAAAATACCAGCAGATAATCAACAACTTCCTCAGAAAACTGCTATCTGCAATAACCTCAAGTCGACAGGAATCCAGTATTCGACAAGATTACAACTGGAAATGAAGAAACAGAGGGAAAAAGATTCCAATGGAAACAAGATCATCCAGGCACATCCAAACTAGTCAGAACAACCTTCAAAGTTGAAGCTGCAGAAAAGGACTTGATCCTAAAAGACTAACCGAAAAAGAATTTCCACCATCATTCACGCAATTCAAAGAAGGAGAACGGGGGATAAATGAAAGCAAAGCACCCAAATGGATGGATGCAAAAATAAAGACGAAATAAATTGACATATCAAATGATGATAGACCAAAAATGGCAAAAGTCAGTGACTACTAGAACGAAGAATAGACAACAGAAACCACAAGTCTCCTTAGGAATTTCAAGATGTATTTGCTTGAGACTACAAAGATCTGAATGGCCTAGTACAAGAAATGGAAGAGATGAAAATTGACATTAAACCAAATGCAAAGCCAGTAAAGAAAAGACCATACAAACTAGCGCACAAATACAAGGAAATTGTTAAGAAAGAGATCGACAGCATGCTTGTCGCTGGAATCATCTATCCTATTGATCAATCAAAATGGGAAAGTACAATGGTTGTCTAGCCAAAGAAGCATGACCCGACTTGACTTCGAATATGTGTTGACTTCAGAGAACTCAATAAAGTAACACTTACTGACCCTTTTCCCACTCCTTTTGTTGATGAAATTATTAATGAAGTTGCAGGTCATGAGTGTTACTCATTCACAGACGAATTCTCCGGATACAACCAAGTACCCATTTCCGAAGAAGATCAGAATAATACTACGTTCATCTTTGAATTCAGATCATTCACGTACAAAGTTATGCCATTTGGACTAAAGAATGCACCAGATGTATTTTCTAGAATTGTTGTCAAAGCATTCCAAGAGTACATATATAAAACCATGGTTGTATACTTCGATGACTGGACAGCATATTCCATGTTGAAGGATCATTGTAAATGGCTATGACTGATGTTGGAAATATGTCGACAGATACAACTCTCACTGAATATCAAGAAATGCATATTTGCAACTCCAATCAGAATACTGTTGGGACACATCGTATGGAAAGAAGGCATAAAAGTCGACTATGCAAAAAATAAGATAATTCTTGACTTAAAACCGCTAGTTAACTCCAAACAAGTGAGAATATTGTTGGGCCATACAGGATACTATAGAAAGTTTATTCGACACTACTCTGATATGACGTACCCCTTGGAAGAACTGCTAAAGGAAAATCAAGAATACCAGTGGACCGACAAGTGCAACACATCATTCGACATTTTAAAGAGAAAATTATTCAAATAACCTATACTGAGATTCCCGAATTGGTCGATTAAATTCCATGTGCATATAGATGCTTTAGGCCTAGTAGTCGGTGCAATTCTAACACAACCAGGTGATGACGAAATGGACTACCCCAATGCATTCAACAACAGAAAATTGAATAAAGCAGAAAGGAACTATTCAAAGACAGAAAGGGAAGCCTTGGGTATGGTATTTTCTTTGCAGAAGTAGCAACACTATTTATTGGCTAACCCCTTTGTGTTTTATACAGATCACCAAGGACTCAAATACTTGGTCAATAAACCATTACACCATGGAATACTTTGTCGTTGGTTGCTATTATTTCGAGAATTCAAGTTCAAAGTTATAGTTCAACCAGGTAAAGCAAATGTCGGACCCGACCACCTGTCAAGAATAGAAACATGAGAAGAATCGATAGGAATTGAGGATGACTTTCTCGACGCTACTTTGTTTAGAATCGAATTTGTCCCATCGGATTTAGCAAAGATCATACAATTCTTAGAACACGGACAAGCACCAGAAGGAATGCAGGAGAAGAAAAAGAAGATGTTAGCAATGAAGGTTGCATCATATGCTATAATTAATGGGTTCCTCTACAAACTTGGAACTGATGACGTATTACGACGTTGTTCTCTTGACCATGAAAGACAAAGCATACTCACTGAGGCACATTATGGACCGTCGGGAGGAAATTTCTAGGATGATATAACAACAAGGAAAATCATGCAATCTGGATTATGGTGGCCGAAAATGCATAAATATTGTCGAGAATTTGTAAGAAAATGCGACAGATGTCAGCGTCTGGGTCGACCTCTTCCAAGTACAGAAATTCCCCTTGTACTAGTAAATCCTACCTTAACATTTGAAATATGGGCAATAGAATTCATTGGACCATTCCCGATACTTGGAAGATGAACAGGAGCAAGATACATTATTACTGCAATCAAATATGTTACCAAATGGGCAGAGGAAGAACCTATCGAGACTTGTTCGAGTGAGGTAGCTACTAAGTTTATATATGAGAATATTGTCACAAGGTTCGGATTTCCGCTTATTTTGATCAGTGACCAAGGATCACACATTGTCAATAAAACAATTTCCATCCTCACAAAATAATTTCCAATTGAGCACTGGATAAGCACATCATATCATTCGCAGTCCAATGGTGTAGTAGAAGCTTTTAACAAAACACTCACTAGAGGTCTAACGAAGATGTGCAATGTCGACAAGGATGACTGTGACAACAAGATACCAGTAGTAGTATGGGATTACATAACAACATACAAAAGATCAATAGGCCAGACCCTATTCAAGCTCGTACACATCGACGTCGAACACACCAAAAAGGAACGATTGATCCAACTGTCGAAGCTTGAAGAAATTCGACAAATAGAAATACACCACCATGAAATTCAAAAGCAACAGCAAAAAGCTTGGCATGATAGAAATATAAAATGCAAGAATTTATCAGTTGGTGATTTGGAATTACAATACAAAAGTTGAGTAAAAGGAAAACCGAAAAAGTTGCACATAGAATGGATGGGTCCGTATGTTATAAAAGAAATCAAAGCCAACGGATCAATTCGACTAAATAAATTACAAGGAAGCATATTCAGTAAGCTTGTCAATGACGCTCGACTAAAGCGGTATAAAGCATAAAAATATGAAAGAAAACAGTTATAACTACCTTGTGGAAGAAGAAATATAAGCAATCATCCAAAGCAAGTCTTATAAAAAAAACATCATGACGAGAGACTGGAGAGACAATTCTGACAAAGGAAATGTAAGAAGATGCAGACAACAAATTCCGAAGTATGACCGACGATATGAGAGGCATAGACAAGAAGGAACAAGTTGATGAGAAAATGTCGAAAGGGACTCCCGACTTCGATGACCTATTCCCGACTGAAAAAACACATCGAAAGAAGCATACTAATATCTCGCCAATGAAGAAAAGATAGAAGCCCGACACATAGAGCAGAAAATTCAAAATGTGCCAGCATAAGGACTGTTAAGCTGTCACTTGAAATTAAATTCTTCACCAAACATGCAATCAATGCATCCACCTACTACGCGCTCCCCTGTGCAGGACAACCCCGCTATAAATACCAGACTCAAAGACTCTTGGTTTCTATTCTACTGAGAGATTGAACTTCAAACAATAGAGCCATCCAAACCATTTGAGCAAAATTCCAAACCTGAGAACCCTGCAACAGAAATGACATTGAAGAAATCTCAAGCAACGACCAGATCCGTAGCCACTAAAGTAAGACATTTAGAAAAAGCAAACACACCATTGGAGACCTAACTGCAACTCATTCGAAACACTAAGGTGGTGGAACAACAATGGTGAATGATTTTGAATGAAATACTTGAATGGGGTAAAGAATCAACCAGTAGATGGAGAGACGAAGCTCATAAATTAATATCCAGTACAATTTTGAACTACATGAATGCACCACTGGTAGACAGCTTCACCGGACTAAAATACATCATCACCCAATTCATTGTGATCCAATACCACAATGGAAAGTTCTATTTCGACACACCTATCGAAATAAATGGAGAACCAATCAGTCGGATCATTGGACTATCACACAAGGGTGACATAGTTCCAATGCAACCAAACCCAACCTTGGTCAAGGAACTCACTGGTACTCCAGCAGGAAAGAATTCCAGAGGACTGGTATTCAATAAGATAATATATGGAACCCATAATATAGTAGAACACATTGTGTCGGATGCATTACCAAGATATGGTCGAGGGTCTGACCTAAAAATGGACATGCTTGAGGCCATCCAAAACATTGCATCGTGCGACAAAGTATATAATTGGGCAGACCACTTGGTTGAAATTGTCGAAAACATATGCTACAAATTCCAAGAAGAAGGGTCAAACATTTGGTACCCTTCACTGATAATTTGGATCGCCATGGCACATCTGCACAAAAAGGACCATTGATGGAAAATTTTTGTTCTTTCACCCATGGCGGATGTCGACTAGGAGCAACAACAACGAAGATTTGGCTAGATAACTGGTTCCAAAACCTAAAAGTTAAGACAGCCAGATGGAGAGTACCACAAAACATCCGACGCAACTTACCACCAACTGCACACATTCAATTGGCCCTCGACCACACATTAGTTTGGTATTTAGAAGGAGAAGCAAAAGAACTCGACTTCTACCCTTTGTTCGAGCACTTATTTGGAGAAATCAGGAGACAGTCGAACACAACTATCCAAATACCACCACACGCACAAAGAGTCGACTAGACAATAGTCGAACCCCTGACTGATACCAAAAAAGAAGAATATTATGAAGTTTGACTTCATTTAAACACATTCACCCTTCATTTTGATCAGATGGGAGACATCAATCCTTTAGGGATTGCAATGATAGCACACCAAACCAGCCAAAGAAAACAGAGCAGTCGGATGAAAGCACACAGTCGGGCAGTCCACTTCCTGAGTATGCCCTCACAAAAGAGAATATCTGTCGACTAGCCGATGAAATATTCCAAGCTCAACAAAAAAAGAAATCTAAATTACAAGGAAAAGGGAAGTTAAAACTTATCCTTCAAGAACCGACAAAAGAATATAAGGCAGAACTCTTCGATAACGCCACACAAATCTTAGCAGATGCTGCCAAAAACAAGGTCCCTATAGAAGAACAATTTAAGAAGTTCTTGGAAGATGAAAAAATTTAGGCATCGACATCACCACGAAATAAAGTCAAGCATATGGTCGAGCCTCATGTTGACCTCACCCAAATCCCACCACCGCCCTCACTGACCACTGTTATGGAAGAAGAAATTTTTTTGACCCCTCCATCCCCCATCACACCTTCACCCCAGCCATCAACCACTCTCCCAGACTTAGTACAGGCACTTCCTCACCCATTAAGAGCCAAGATTCAATCTGACAATGACTTAAACGATTTTACCAGTCAGCTTCCCTCACTTTTTCCCAACTGGAGAACACTAATCACAAAGAAACCAGTCATAACCGAACCAAGCCTCTTGACTAATTCAACCCCGCTTAACACCCCCATAACTGACCATCCATCTCTGCCGACCACCTCAGAAACACAAGTTGTCGGATTCACCCAGACTAGACTTGAAAAAGAAAATGATCTGACAAGTAACAATTTTGCATATCAAACCTCATCCTTTACACCCTTCTGAGTCGACCCAACTGTGGAAAAACCAACCCAAACTACCCCCACAGTTAGCCTAGTCGACGAAACAGTCGAAACGATTTCCCATGAAGCCCCTTTGTCCCAAGAAATTATGGTTCCATCATGCAGTCTTGACCCACTTCCAACACCTCTGACAGAAGAAGTTCCATCCTCACCGCCGACCATGTCACCATCGGCCCCAGTTGCTACTAGCTTACCATCCCCTACCCCTGTCGATGGCACCAACACAACCCTAACAACACATCCAACAGAAGACATAGCAACAACACAAGAAGAATCAAACAAGGAAGAAGCAGCACAACAAACCGCTGACAAGTAGATGGATGCATAAAAACAACCATAAGCTACCAACAAGTAGAAGGGAGCATCCCACCAACAAGAATTCGTAGCCAAGAAAAAAGAGAAAAGAAAGCGAAAGCAGAGAAAATGAAAGAAAAGAGAAGAGAAAGAAAAGAAGAAGTAGTAGCAACACCTACAACAAATCCAGCAACAAACTCGCCTCTCTGTACACTTAGATCAGTTTGGCCCCATTGCTACATATGACCCTCAGGAAGCAAAGGAGGAAGAAATTGATATCCTTGCAGACGCGATCAATAGAAAGCATTGGCACAAAAGAACTGAAGCTCGAGAGCACATACAAAAACTGCAAGTAGAGCAAGAAACATTTTTTAATAAGTGTGAGGACATAGCTCAACAAGTCATACCACTACCATCGAGTTCTGACACAACAAATCCTCTCGACAAAGCATACCTAATACTAGAAAGTGTCGTGTCGACCTTAAGAGACCAATTGGATAAGAACCAATGAGATCAGGCTGTAGAGACATCTATTTTAATGACAAATCAATACACGACCTTCACAGCCACGACCTGCTTGCAAAGTATACCAGAGAATCCATTACATTAACAAAGGTCTTACACAATTGGTATACATATTACGACAATGTGTTTGAAGAAATGTGAAAGACACGAGAATTGATCGACACACTCCAACAACAAAGCCAAACTGCCAATGAAGCACTCACTGAAGCCATCGATGAACAAATTATCATGGATAACAGAATTCTAGCAAAGCTGGAGAAACAAGAGGAGCAATGGATCAACCAAGCTCGATTTAGTCTATCTAAAGTCGATAAGATCCATACACATACCCAACAACTTCTGTCCACCATTGAAGGCAAGATGAAACTATTTGGACATGACATGATCAACCTCCAAGATAAATCTACACAAGACAAATTGGAGAGCCTGTCGAGCCTCACCACTCTCACTATCGACATACAGAACGCCTTACATGCCTGGGAGTACTTCCAACATTAGTTATCAGTATCTGCAGAGGCCATTGTCGAAGTCTGCATCCACCAACAAGCATCTTCTAGTTCCAATATCCCAGAGAAGTAGCAGCAAAATTCACTACTTACAATTAACACATCATATCCTCATTTCTTCAGGATGAAGAAATATTTTGTGGTGGGGGAGATGTTGGAGGAGCCTAAGTCGACCTGTCGACTAGGTACTCCACTCCACTACTTGTAAGACATGTCGATGGATTGAGTCAACCAATATATGTTGGGTCGGTCAGTTCAACTAACATGTAGTTATGTAACGGTTTGTCCATCATATAAATAGGCTGGTGAGCCGACTTATAGAGAATTCAGACTGATACATTTGTAATCCTTCTGTATATATTGCTGAGTAATATAAATGCTTGTTGCTTCATCTTCCATCCCTTTCTTATTGTATATGTATCATTGTTCTTGATTGCGTATATTATAATATGTATCATTGGTAACAATGCAACCCCCTCGACTACAACAGGTCTAAGTACTTCTAGTGAGCACCAGAAGCATTGGGTTTCCACAGAAGTCCCATGGACAATTACCTTGAAGCGTTGGATTTAGACTAAGGAGTCTACCCTAGCATGAAGTACCCATAAATGTGCCATTGTCGAGGTATTGGCCTTTTTGTCATCCTATTTTCATCCTAGCATGTCTGAACTTCATCTTGGGAGAAATTGGGAGTGTCTAGTGTGTTTGTGCTTTTCCTCTAGAATTATAGTCAAACTAGCTAGTCAATTGTTCCAAGTAATCCACTGTTTGTTTAATTTTTGCAAAATTTGAGTTAATGTGCCTGTGATCAGATTACGTACATTACATCGAATAAGTGCACCATATCTATGGCATGGGCTCCCCTTAGCAGGGGGTACCACACATGTATGTGTGTTTTGTAATGTGATGTAAGTAAGCCACTCCCATGTTCTGATTGTTCCTTATGTTGCAATTTCAACACATAGATGGACATGGTTAGATCCAAATAGCTAGGCACTGCTGAGGATAAATAGAAAGTAGGATATCTATGTTTCATGTAAAATTGGGCTTTGCATTAGAACCTAGGACTTGAATTGAGGATGTGATCCCTATGTTTAGTAGAATCAAATTTATCTTTTATCATTTTCAACTTCTAGGTTACAAACATAAAATGATGGATCTCTACAAGCTTTGGTCAAAGTTTGTTGAAGTGGAAAACGAGACAATGATGGTGATCCACCATAATTTAGAGGGATGGGGATTCCTTTTCCATAATCATACACTCGGGGAAAGAACACTGAAAGGGTGGATGCAATGAGGTTGATGGACCTTCAATTAGGGATTCTATGAATTTTTTTTGTTTTTATGTTCTAAATGAAACATGCAAACCTATTCTAGGTGCTTGCAATGTGAAACAAACAAAATCAGTTGTTATGAAAATCTATGACTTGTTTTTTGGTTTTTTTTCAAATGAGACAAAAGAACTCAAACACAAACAACTCAATAAGACAACAAATGCAACACACCCTTGACATCCCTATCAATCACAAGCGAAAGCGGCCATAATATCAAGACCTTTCAGTGATCCAAGCATGCAAGGAATGGAAAAGTATATGAAATAAATTTTAGACACCAACTAGCAAACAAACCTACTAGGATTCAGGTTTTGGTCAAACCTAATTCTTGCACCCAACCAGTTCAATCAAGGTCCGATAAAAACACCAAATAAGCCTTGATCTTCACTTCAAGGGACAATCAAAAGTATAAAATAAAATTAAAAAAAAACAAAAGAAGTCTAAAAATATAAATGACTCCTTTCAACACTTTTCAATCCAAAAATAAAAAATGGAGACTGAAAATAAACACAGAGGTAAAGGACAAACTCTCCAAAGCCACCATAGAACTCTAACAGTCAACACTTTGAAAAGAATCCAAATCAAATAGTGTAAAGGAAGGGGTCCAAAAAAACTATTTGAAAAGAACAAAATTCCCAAGCAATTAAAAAGTACTAACTGCAAATGCTCAAAAGAATAGTTAAAGTATCTCCAAGAGATCGCTACAGGATTTTGGTAGTCAAGACCCTTCCACACTTTTCAAATGAACAATACAAAGGATCTAGGGAAAAATACTTTTCCAAACAAACTTAATTCAAAAGACACTAAACAAATCAATATTTGATCCCAAACCAAAAAAAACCTTTGAGAAGCCTCAAGAAGACTTAAAGGCTTTTAAAAAATTCCAAAAAGCCTCAAAAAAATAAAAAATTTAAGCAATGTATACAAAAATCGTACCCTACAGGAAAATCATGACTGTATATGTAGCATCAAGTGATTAAATCACTACTATTAAGAACATTAACAACAATTTCCTAGGAAAATCGCTATTGTAAGTACAAAAACAAGCGATTTTCTCCTGAGTGATTTGAGAAAATTAAAAGATAGGCTCAAAAACGAATTTTTTTAAATATTATTAAAGTTTGAGACCAAACACAAGCTTATAGAACTCACAACAAACAAAGAAACTGCAGAAAAATACCTAGAAACCTTAAGTAGATAGCATCCCTAGTGGAGTCGACAAGTTTTGTTGAGCATAATTCCATCCTATGGATGGGGTTAAGTCATCAACATATTGGGATTGTCTAAACTTGACATCTAAGGTTTAAATGAAGGAAAAAATTGACTACAAATCACAATCAAAGATCCAAACAAATCTACTTTTAAAATTTAACTAGGGAAGAAAATCGATGCACCTTATTTATGTAGTTTGATCTTGGCTTTGTTTGCTCATGAGATCTGATTCAAACTTTCAATCAATGGAACGACCAAAAAAAATTACAACCCTCCTCAAACAAATTGGCTACAACATGAAATTGAAATTCAATCATAAACATATATAATCAAAACTTGATTAACTTGAATGAGTAACAACACATAAAAAAAAAATTGAGACAAAATGTGGGGAAGAACGGATATCCAATTTATATTAATAGTAGAAACAATACAATATATACCCGATCCTACTCGGTGCCTTATCGAAACCAGATCTTCAAGGTCACTCCTTCTTAATTCTACACAACTCCTACCATAATCCACATGCATATAAGGTTGAAAACATTTGAGGATGACAATATCATCACATAGGGCTACACAATCAAAAGGATGATCACCAATAGGCATGTGAATGGGAATAAATGATGGAAACATCCTCAATCATAACTTTGGTATGAAAAAGATCCCTCAAAATGGCCTAGCTCTCTTTCTTTTATACTTGGTGAAAGCACTCTCCATCGAGGACGAGCAAGTTTTAACCAATGGGGAGGTTACTATAACCACCCTAACTCCTCCTTTTTCAAAAAATTATATATTTATATATATTTTTAGGAGGAAATCGTTTGCAAATATCTATCAAGGAGCGATTAAATCATATGCAATCATGCAATAGAAGGTGATTTCAACTTTTTATTGAAAACACTGGCAATGTATAGGCAACTAGTGATTAAATCACAGGTAGATTGACCTTTTGAAGCGATTTTGTTCTTTTACAAATTCTTGGAAAAAGGATAAGGATCAAGCCAAATGATTGGTTCCATATTAACTGAATCCAAATCAAGCCTCTTCCATGCATAATTGTCCTTTTGTGTGACATACAATCAACATTTTGAAGTGTCTTCTTTTATACTATTGCCACGGATGAAGAAGTGACGATTTGGGCTATAACAATGACCACTTGCCAAAATATTGCAAGAAAAATAACCTCAATCTGAACTACCATCAAACAAGAAGGAAAAGTGGTAGACAATGGAAAAATACTGCCCAAAATCATCCCAACCCTTTGATTTTTGTCATTGAGCTTCCATGATACCTAAAATATCTAGTCCTTCATGCTATCTCAATCCTAATCATATCACAAGGTTGCTTCAACACCCCACCTATTTCATCCTTAGTTGGAGCGATCTTACATCCATCTAAGCCAATATGATATGCAAATAATTTTTAATTCCTATACCAACCCTAAGAAACCACAATGGTTGAGGAACCATCAAATAAATTTATTGTTGACACCCTATTTCTTTTCCTCAGTCCTTCCAAGAACCCATATACTCGGCTTCTCATATTTTTCTAGAGGCATGCCAAAGCTTGAATTCAAATTCATTGTTAAATACATCACTGTTGTTGATGGCATAGTTTGAAAGGGATTATGTCATTAAGTGGTGATAATAGTTTTAAAGGTAGGGTTAGATCTACACTAAAATGCTATAATACTATGAAGTAGGTGAAGCTTCAATGTCAGAAATCGATAATACATTCCCTAATCTATTGAAAATCATACATAGGAAGGGAATTGAATTATTTCATATTAAGCTAAAGAAGAAGATACATACTTACAACATAGCTTGATGTGCATCCCTCCTCCTTTTCCATGAGCTATCCTTTCTCCACCTTTTCCTTTGATGAAGATGTCAAGATTTCCAATCGTCCAAATCTCTCCAGCATGCCTTTACTCTTAATTTGTCCTCCTTTAACCATGCCCCAAATGCCTTTGTTTTATAGCATTGGGAAATGGGATTCCAAGTTTCAAGTTTCAATGTGGGATAATCCCTTTTCTTGATTTTTGATTTTTTTTCTCTCAAAAAACCACTTTCCATAGTAATTTTAGGCTTTTGTCACAAATTCAGGATTCTCAAGCACAATTAATGCAATCTTGTGCATTTCTTCTCACTATTGATTGATGGAGACTATATTTGAGCCTTCAATTGAGCAGTTCAATCACTGAACCTTGTCTCTTTAGGCTCCTTCTTTCTTCACTCAATCCTTCCAGTTATGGAAGTAGTGATTAGATCAGAGAGGACTGTTCTCTTCTGTACTTGTCTTTTGTCTTCATGTTGTAGGCACATAGTAAAAATATGCTTCTGCCTTCACTTTGTTAAGGGTATTAATTTGATTGTTAATAGATGACCCTAATGTGTGAGGTCCGAAGCATAGCTAAGGGCCAAAATACATTATTTTTATGCTGATACTCTTCAGACTGATACTCTTCATATTGATACTCTTTATTGATCAAAGCAAGGATGAGAAAAGGGTAAGCTTACGAGCGCAGGATTCAGGATAACAAATACAAGTCAAACATAACAATTTCTCAAATATATAATATCTTCCTGAGGCGGGCATACCCATGCTCAGAAGTAAACAAGCATGGCCACGAACAATACACAGTGGATCAATGTCAAAAGTAATTTTTTCAGAAGTGTAAACATGCACTTCAATGAATGCGAGAACAAGGTCTTCATCGAACTTCTGACATGGTAATTTAATCTTGTGCAACTCGGGCAGTGCATTGATGAGTGATACAACTACTTTTCCCAAGGTCTTCAATACAAACCAACGATAATACGAGTTTATATCATGCGAATAAATGAACTGATGTTGAGCATAATAAAACACCATCTGATTACTGGTCATTGATGTATACCGTTAACAGATGTGAAGAGACCCACCGATAATGATGATGGAATCTAAGGTACTGAGTACAAACTATCAAGTGAGAATAGATGTTCTGAAGTCAAACACTTGTAGAATCAAATAACCAGGGGTCATTGATGTAACCCACTGTCATTTGCGAGGAAACCTTCCACTGATGACTGCAATATCCAAGGTACTCCTAGGTTTCTAGATCCATTTCCTAGATGATGATTTGGTATCGATAGGAATAGATCCACCAGAAGGAGGGCATTAATGCATCCCACATCAACCGATATGAAATAAAGATCAATAGTCTGATATAGTTTGGTAGAACTGCGAGATCCAACACTGTATATTGACACAAGGAAGGCCGACTTGATTGATTAGGAATATTTCAAGAATTGTCGACATAGTTTGAACTTCCCTTGAACACATAACTCGACGCTGAATGGACACTTGGAAACATAGGACTTGAGTAACCGACCTTAATGAAATACACCAATTCTAGATGCATTAATGAAGGCTCCATTGGTGACGGGAAGGATAACACCATCGTTGAAGATCCATTCAAAATACTGGTACAGTTTCCTAAGGAAAATGTAGATGGTGTACTGATGGCGGATACCAAATTATGTGCCGTGTTCAAGGGCGACAAGGACTGATTGTTTCCATTTTCTTCAATGATATAATATGAAATGATTCAATTCTCTCCCTTTTTTGTATTTTGTCTTTTCCAATTTTTAACCTTTTCATTTATTTAGCTTGAAAAAAGAATAAATCATGCTATGATACATTAAAGGAAACGAGTGTCTCAAGGGCATGGGTCAAGCCAAGGCAAATATCCATATTGCAAACAAGGGCTGAGCTAGTTATGTACACTCTTACAGAGGTTTCCTCCATGGGTATGGGTCAAATATACAGAATCAATGGTTTATAGGCATATTGTAACAAAAAGTGATTGCAAAGGCAAATACGCAATATAAGCAATAAGCAACGAAGCATTTGGAACATATGTTCAATTGGATATTTTAACACATGCTTATGTAAAATGACAAAATTTGGGAGCCCATCAAGATATGGTCAGAAACGTATGAAAGAGAAATATGTGGTCTCAAACTCCAAGTCATGATGGGACTAATAGGGCTCCCAGACCTATGAGAATAACTCAGCATGGGCACCAAAATGGAAATGGGGTGTTGACTAGGGTGTCCCATTATCTGTAGGCTCTTCTGTCGGAATGGTGGAAAATATAGATATGAAGGGCTGACCCATCAATTTCCAACAGGTTCAACCCTGTGGCAAGTTTGGGTTTCAAAAGGTTCAAATGCATCTTCACAAAGGGATAGCCTAAACCTATATGCAAGCTTCCAAATATACCAAATCAGATTGAGGAAGCTACAAATCATGCTCATATACTTGGGTAGATTTAATCCAATTATGCTCCCAATGGCCCCACAAAAGATGTCCTTAGGTCGGTGCAACCAAATGTTCACAACTTTAGGGATATATTCATCTGATGATAAAATGTAATCCAAGAAATCATGTGAGCTAGGAGATCTCATAGCCCAAATGGGCCAAGTAACCAGATCATATTCCTCCATAAAGGGAATATTTTGATATGAATCTGTCGAAGCTATTTGAGTAGCTTGGTATGAAACTTCTACGGCAGATAGGGGTGATCCAAATGCTTGCCAACATTTAAAGGACATTACACAAGCTGAGGTCCCTTCATCTACTAAGGTTCGAATTTTTTTTTTACCATGAGTCGTTACTTTAATTTGAAAAGAAACTTTGGAAGGGATCCTACATATTGAATGGTCTATCTCTGATGTGATCGAAGTCACATCGGATGGATCAACAATGCCAATTGTAGACAATAGTTCCTTTCTTTGTGCAGGATGACGTTGCAATACCTCCAAGTCCGACATGGCACATGGAACTTGAGTTAGGTCCTCGAGAACATTACTGTTATGATCAGCTCGTGTGTTAGGATTATGCATTGTTCTACGTAGAACACCTTTGGGGGGGGTGTGGTACTAAGTCTATGGATGGTTTCTCAATAGAGAGAGAACCACTTGGTTTTGATACCGATTGATCCGATGTACTAGGAAAGACATCATAAGAATCAAGTCTTGTTTGAATTTTCACCTCATGATCACACATGAAGACATTGGCATTGGGATCATTGCCCCCTTGCAGGGGGGTTGGATGGTTTCCCCTTGGAATGGGTACTAGTGTCAAAATAGTGGGTTGTTGATTCCCACCGCATTGAATCATGTTCGGTGCATCTCTTTTCCCAGAGTTAGCATTTTTCTTACTCTTGTATTTATTCTTCTTTTCCCTAATGTCTTTGGATTGGACTATAAGGGTTTCATAATTCTGGGAAGGATTATCACTTTTCCCACCCTTATACTTCTTCTTCTTTCCTCTAAGGTCTATCGATGAGACTATGAAGATGTTAGAAGCGTTGGAAGGATTAGTAGGTTGCTGCATTTCCTGACCAGTTGTGGGTTGCAAAGTCTGAATAGAAACTTGTCCCAAATGTTGGGTATTCTGCTCAACAACGAAATCCATCATACCATTGGCATGAGGTCCATGTGGTGGCCTATATGGATCAAACGCAGGTCTTGCAGGTTGGTTCCAAAAATATTGGTTACTTCCTAGAACCTAACCACTACATTGCGGAATAGGGTTAATGGTTGGATTTCCCCCTTGCGGGATTAGGCCCCAAAAATATTGGTTACTTTATAGAACCTTACCACTCCATTGATGTGGTACTTGGGTGTGATAAGAATTCCAAGGTGGGTTTCCCCTTTGCAGAGACTGACCCCAAGAAGATTGGGTACTTCCTAGAACATGACCAATGGGTGGTGTTGAGCCCAGAATTGGCCCTTTTTGACCATCATTTATCATCTTCCCTTCCCTTGTCTTACACCAATTACCTTGGCAATTCAACTTATTGTCCTTATCTATTCCCCAAATTACCAAGGTATGGCCGATTATTGTTTTATTGTGTTAATACTTATGATTGTGATGATTAAAGCTGTGCATCTCTTAATCTGTGCTAACATGATGCGATTTATGAAGGTAGTAAGACAATAGACTGCAGGAAGATCGGAGCTGAACAAGTCATGAAGGAACGTTCATCGCTTGTGGAAGGTTCCTTGGGGCTCAAATCGTCAATCAAGGCACAGTCGTGGCAGGGCAGCTGTAACAGAAGAACTATCTTAAGTATGTCGCTGCTCAAATCCAGCTGTGAGCTAGAAGGACCGTCACTCTTGGGACAATTAATACTTCTCTCATATTTGGATATTTCAGTTCTGCCACGCATTGTAACAGCTAGATTATTTAGGGCGCCTGAAGATCAGAGATCTTCATGGCTGCCCAATTATAGGTTTAGATGTTGCAAATTGTATGTATAAATATGGGGAATTGCCTCGACCAAGGGGTTGGATAGCAAACAATTAATTTATCTTGTATTAGCAGTCGAGCCGAAACTGTGTACTCATTCTTCTGTTAATATACGGAGTTACTTCTGAGTTAAAGAGAGTGTTGTTCAACCAGCGTCTCTGTGTGAAGACTGGGCCCGTCTTCCATAGAGATTGCTGTGTTAATTTAGGATTTCATCTTTCTTGTTGTGTGATGCTTTGATCTTTCTTTTGTACGCAGCAGCAATATTCATTGTGTGGATTTCTCAGTAAAAGATTATATTTTCGTGAGATTGGTGAATGGTATCGAATAACAGTCGACTGAGTCAGGTTTGTTTTACATATTTCAATTTCTGTTCACACTGCTGTGTTCATCCTACAGCTGAGACGTAATCCCAGGAGCTCTTACAAATTAGCTTTCCTGTTATGTGTTGATTGATTTATATTTTGCAATTCAGTTTTTCAGAACAGTTGCTTCAATCTCCTTCATTAAAGTTCTAGAGTAATGTTCAGATCATGCTTTATGATTCCCAGCTTGATTAGATTAGACAAGTGATTATTTTGGAATGTGAATGAGATTTCCTTCCTGCAATCGTTGATTAGATCTGATATCAATTCTGCTTGATGCATAATAGAAAAGAATTGTAGTATAGCGGTTAGAAGGCAATTGGGATTGCATAGATTCTTGGGATGAACATGGATGATAGAAGATAAAAGTATTCACTTCTAATGGTTTTGTGTTTAAGCATATATTGTGCACTTGTCCTTTGAAATAAAAAGACTTTCTCGGGTTGACAATAAATTTCATACGCTCTGTGTGTTTGATATTTAATTATCTGCAATTAGAGTGCTTGACATTTTGGCACCGTTGCCGGGGAAGGATGAAAATTAAACACTAGTCATTAGTTGTATTTGATAATTGATTTTAGTCAGTCTTTTGGTTGTTTTTGAAATGATCTGCTTCGCATTAATACGAGGAGGGTAAAACGCGATCACCTCCCAACCCCCAAAACCCCACAACTTACTAACAGTGTAGGTGGTTCGGGTCGTGGTCGAGGTCCACCACTGGGTAGAAGAACATTCATCGACGACCTTGTTGACAAAACGGATTCAGTTGTCAGATCTCGTCAACGGGAGACTCCTATCAAAAGAGGCCCTGCTGATTCTAGAGCGCCAGCATCAGGATCTACAGTGGAAGATACAGGAGCAGCTGTGATTCCTGCATATACTCCTGCTAAAGAAGGGACAGCTGATTCAGCTGTTACAACTGAAGAATACGCAGCTGTTACAACTGAAGAATACGCAGCTGTTACAACCGAAGAATACGCAGCTGTTACAACTGAGGTAAGGGACAAAGGAACAACCGAAGGAGAAGATACAGAAGAAAAGATGAATAATAGACATGAGAACGAAGAGGAAGAAGCAGTGGTACAATACCATCAAGAAGATGATTCCCCGCCAGAAACTATGGCTACATTGCAATTCCTAATACAGCAGCTAGAGGGGACAGCTCCTATGAAAAACATTTCACCGTCGGTGTTACCCCGCTTCCATGGCAGGGCGGCAGAGGATCCAGACGAATTCCTGTTTGAATTCGATATCCTCTGTCGCAGCTATGATAATGTCACAGATGCTCAAAAGTTGAAGCTTTTTCCTGCCACCCTGAAGGACAATGCATTACGATGGTTCATGAGCCTTGGGGGAGGAACTGTTGCTAATTGGAATAAGATGAAGCAAGTGTTCCTGGAAAAATATCAAGAATATTGTAACACCAGGGACAAAAGGGAGGAGTTATTCAAGATGGTACAGAAGGAGGATGAAAGTTTGGAGGATTTTGTGGAGAGGTTGCTGTACAATGTGCAGAGAGCTGGACAGAAGAACATGGGACTAGATGTGCTTAAGATAATCCTGCTTCGAGGAATCAGGGACGATTGTTTAGACATGCTAAATTTATTAGGAAAGGGGGATATCTCTAAAGAATCTTTTGAGACAATTGTGGAATTATGTAAGAGATATTCCAGGGGATCTTCTAGGCATAATAAGCAGCATAAACGAGATAACCTGGAACGTGATGTCTTCGACAGAACTCAGAAGTCATCCAATGGGGGAGCTACACGTGCAGAGATAGGCAATCTTCTTGAAAACTTTAAAACAGAAATGATGAGCTCTATCTCTTCAGAGATTGACGTCTTGAAGGCCAAGCAAAGACAAGCAGTGGAGGATCTCACACTAGGGGTGTTTTGTCCCCGATGTAGAAAGACTCATCCACTGAAAGAATGCCCTCTTGACAAAGTACAAGTGTGTCAGTTGTGCGAGCTGAATCATGATATGAAAGAATGCCCCACGTTTCCCCAAGTGAAGGCTGTTCTGCAGGCATCAACTCCAGAGGTGGATTCAGCCTACTTCATTGCACAGAAGAAACCCTGGCAGCCCCGGAATCAAGGTATGTCTCCCGACTCATTTCCATTTTTGAGTAATTTGAATAATTGGAATACTAATATGAAAAATGTGAATACACAATTCCCTTCAAATTATGCTCAGTGGAATTCCCCTCAACCTGCGATGCAAGGTTATAATTCATGGAGTCCTTGGACACAGCCTCCACACCAACCTACTTCATGGTCTCCTGGATGGAGGAACTTCCATCCTGGGAACCAGTTTCCTCAACCACCTCCACCTCAACAGTTACCGTATCCTCCATATCCTCAATTTCATCAATATCCTCAATACCCGCCTCAGCAGTCGCAGCTGCAGCTGCAAAATAATCCTGTGCCTAACATACCAATACGGCCTCAGCTGCCTGCCCAACCTAACCCTAACCCAAATAATAAAACAGTCCAGCAATTGGAAGCTCTCAATATGCCAGCCTACTCTCTCTCCCCTGTACCTTGTAATGATATTCGCTTACGGTCTGGAAAGATAGTAGAACGTGTAACTGCAGAAAATATTCCACCAACTGTGTATGACAAAGGAGAGAGTTCCCAGCATCCATTTGATCCGGTTCCTATCACTGAAGATGCTGAGCATCCCTCAGATGGGAGGGCTGAAACATTAAACGATGAAGTGGATAACACGCAGCCTACCCAGTTGGTAAGGCAACCACCTTACCCTGAGAGATTGATGCTGCCACAAAGAGGGGGGCAACCTCAGTTCAATCTCTTAGGAGAATTGAAGAACCTTTATGTTAAGATTCCCCTTTTACAAGCTCTTCAAGATGTACCTATCTATGCTAGAACTGTTCGGGACCTGTGCACTAAAAGACCGGGAAGGAAACCCAGAGATCCTCCTACTGTTCATGTTATAGGGAATTTATCCGCTTTAATGACTGGAAAAACCCCTATAACCAAGTATGAGGATCCCGGCAATCCTACTGTCACTGTACACATAGGACAAACACAGATACCCAATGTACTAGTAGATTTAGGAGCTGCGATCAATGTTATAACAATGGAGACTGTAAAGAAGCTCGGATTCACCAATATTAGACCGACCCCTACTATCTTAGAATTGGCAGACAGATCCACTATCAGACCCGAAGGGATTTTGGACGACCTTGTTATTTCAGTAGACTCATGGGAATACCCTGCCGATTTTCTGGTATTACAACCAAAATCACAGCTGGGGGGACATCCATTGATTTTGGGGAGGCCCTGGTTGGCTACAGCCGATGCTTGTATCAGCTGTCGATCAGGATCTATGACTATATCTGATGGCATGGAAACCAAAAACCTCACCCTGTACCCTCCAGCACGGCCGAGTCTAGAAACTGAAACCTCCCTTTGGATAGAACAGGAAGAAGAGGAAGATGTTCAGCCATTACTAACAATAGGGAAGGCACTAACCTTCAAAAACGAAACAGAAGACGATGCCATTAATAATTTCATTAGCGAACCTGCTTCAGTAGACAAGGAAGTTTATCAACTCCTGAACAGTACCCTCGGTATAGAAGAACAAGAATAGCTTACGGAGGAAGCACTAGCCAATGACACAAACATAATCCCAGTATTGAAAAACTCGAGAAGCATTCCTATTGAGGTAGAGCCTGGAAGAACTTTGAACATCAATCCTGGTCTCTCCTCAGAAGAACAAAAGCGCCTAACCAATCTCTTGAAGGAACGTAAGGGGGCATTCGCCTGGGAGTATACAGACATGAAGGGTATTCCCTCTAGTCTGTGCACTCATCATATTTATATTAAAAACGACTCCCAGCCTGTATGTCAACCCCAACGACGCATGAACCCCAATCTGAGGGATATAGTGAAGGAAGAAATCCAGAAACTCTTGGAAGCAGGATTCATCTATCCTATCTCAGACAGTGAGTGGGTTTCCCCACTTGTAATTGTACCCAAGAAAAATGGTAAATGGAGAGTCTGTGTCGATTATAGGGAGCTGAACAAAGCTACACAAAAGGATCATTTTCCTCTGCCCTTTATTGACCAGGTACTTGATACCCTATCTGGGAAGAAGTTCTTCTCCTTCCTGGATGGGTTCAGTGGGTACAATCAAATTCAGATTGCTCCAGAGGATCAGGATAAGACCACCTTCACTTGCCCTTGGGGAACGTTCGCCTACAGGGTGCTTCCCTTTGGATTGTGCAATGCACCTGCAACGTTCCAAAGAGCTGTGATTGGCATATTTTCTGAATTGGTTAATGATAGCATGGAATTTTTTATGGATGATTTTACTCCTTATGGCAGGAATTTTGAGGAAGCACTGGAAAATTTGAAGAAAGTTTTACTTCGCTGTGAACAGGCTCGCCTCTCACTAAGCACTGAAAAATGCCACATGATGATGAGTGAGGGAGTGGTATTAGGACATTTCATCTCTACTGACGGTATTCAAGTGGATCCTTCAAAAATTAAGGTGATAAAGAATATACCAACTCCTTCAACTCAGAAAGAGGTGCGAAGTTTTCTGGGACATGCTGGGTATTACAGGAGATTTATAGAAAACTTCTCCAAACTTGCTTCTCCTTTGTTTTCATTATTAATGAAGGACGCACAGTTTGTATGGAGTACAGCATGCCAGACAGCATTTGATAAGCTTAAAGAGAAACTGTCCACAGCCCCTATTTTGAGGGGACCTAATTGGACCATACCTTTCCACATTTCTTCAGATGCTTCTGATACCGCCATTGGAGCAGTACTAGGACAGCAAGATGGTCAAGTACCTTATGCTATTTATTATGTTAGTAAAAACTTAGCCCCTGCTGAACTAAACTACACTGTTACTGAGAAAGAATTCCTTGCTATTGTTTATTCTATTAATAAGTTTCGGCATTACATTACTGGGTATCCTACATTTGTGCATACTGACCACTCTGCCATTAAGTATTTAATGAATAAACCTGTCACTAATGCCAGAGTAACCAGGTGGCTTTTATTATTACAGGAATTTGATATTACTATTATAGATAAACCTGGAAAAGAAAATGTTGTTGCTGATTTTTTATCACGATTTACTAACAGTGATGACAGTTCACCTGTTGAGGATGCTTTCCCGGATGAACATTTATTCGCACTCTCAGCTCATTTACCCTGGTATGCAGACGTTGCTAATTATTTGGTTGCAGGGAAGCTTCCGCCACATATGTCTAAACGAGAGAAAAGAAAAATTATTCAGCAAAGTGCCAGGTATTGTTGGCTCAAAGGCCATCTCTTTTACACAGGACCTGATCTTGAAATTAGAAGATGTGTAAGGGAAGATGAGATTTTTCATATACTGAAGGCCTGTCACGATGAACCTTGCGGAGGACACTTTGCAGATAAAAGAACAGGACATAAGGCGTTGCGGATGGGCTATTATTGGCCGACACTGTTCAGAGATGCTAAGAGATATGTTCAGTCCTGTGACAGCTGCCAAAGGATGGGCCAACCTAATAAGACAGATCAGATGCCTTTACAGCCCCAAGTGGTACTAGAACCATTTGATAGATGGGCATTGGACTTTGTTGGTCCTATCAACCCTCCTTCCAAACAGAAGGTTTACATTTTGGTGTGTATAGATTACATGACCAAGTGGGTAGAAGCTGTAGCTTTGGCTAAGGCAAATGACCAGGCGGTGATTGATTTCCTGTACAGTGAAGTTTTTACCCGTTTTGGGGTACCAAAGGAAGTAGTTACCGATGGGGGACCACAATTTATTTCACACCAATTTGAATCCTTGCTCCGGAAGTATCATGTGCAGCACAAGATAGCTTCACCTTATCATCCCCAGGCCAATGGTCAGGTGGAAAGCACTAATAAAGTTATCGAAGCAATCCTTACTAAAACAGTTAAAAGCCATCGAAGGGATTGGGCTGACAGACTTCCAGAAGCACTGTGGGCATATCGCACGACTTGGCGCAACACCACGGGATTTTCTCCCTATGATCTGGTGTATGGTAAGAGTGCCATCTTTCCAATTGAATTTGAGATCAAGACCCTGAAAACAGCCATTGAAATGAACCTGGATGTAACAGAAGCCCAGAAAAGAAGATTGAATCAATTAAATGAATTGGATGAGAAACGGTTAGCTGCGGTAGACCAGACTGTGCTGCTTCAGCAACAGAGATCTAATTGGCATGACCGATTCATCAAAAAGAAAATCTTCCGTGAAGGAGATTGGGCACTATTATACGACTCCAGATTCAAGAAGGATTTCAAAGGGAAATTACGCACAAGATGGCTGGGTCCATATTTGGTTGACAGGGTATTTGACAACGACACTGTTCGCCTGGTCACCATTGATGAAAACCGTATACCATTACTTGCTAATGGCCACAGATTGCGACTGTATCGGAAGCCCATTTCGAAAGATGCATTCATTTCACAGATTGCTGCTGATCCAAACTACCAATTGGCACCAGAGCAGGAACATTTCTCTACCTTTGCCAAATCTTAAACTGAGAATTATATTTGCTGTACATAAATAATTTCTTGCTGTAGCGTATAGTTGTTGTTTTCTTTCTCTTTGCATTTGATCTCTTTGCTTGCTGTTGTCTTTTAATTTTTTTTTTCAGGGAAGCGCCAGGAGAACAATCAGTTTGGGCCCGTAATGAAAATCTCCCTGTGCTGTCCTTGAGTTAAAAAAAAAATAAAAAAAAAATAAAAAAAAATAAAAATTTCAGCTGCAACATATTTTCCGGCAGCTGCAACATATTTTTCCGGCAGCTGCAACATATTTTCCGGCAGCTGCAACATATTTTTCCGGCAGCTGCAACATATTTTCCGGCAGCTGTATATCCTTTTCCGACAACCATATTTTCCATTTCCCGGTAGCCATAATGCTTTTTTCCGTCAGCCGTCAGTCTTTTTCGGCAGCTGCAATTTCGGCAGCTGCAACATCGGCGGCTGCAACATCGGCGGCTGCAACATTTGCGGCTGCAACATCGGCGGCTGCAACTCCAGTTTCCGTGGCTGCCACCTCATCGTCCCCATGGTTGCCACCTCATTCACCAGCTAGTGCCACCTCATTTCCCACGGCTGCCATCTCATTTTCCGCAGCTGCCACTCCATTTACCAGCCACGGCCATTTCACTTCCCGGTAGCCGTAATGTCCTTTTTCCCATCCGCCGTCAAATCTTTTCCGACAGCTGCAACTCCGGCAGCTGCAATTTCGGCGGCTGTAACTTCGGCGGCTGCAACATCTTTTTTCCGCAGCCGCCACATTATTTCCCGACGGCTGCCACCTCATTGACCAAGTCACCTCCACATCATTTCCACGTAGCTGCCATTTCTTTCCAGCGGTTGCGACATATTTCCCATAGTCGTAAAATCTTTTCCCGCCAGCTGTAAGTTTTTTTTCCCGCCGCCGTAAAACTTTCCCGTGACAGCCGTAATTTTTCCTGATATCGTAAAAAAAAATTCCGGCTGCCGTGAGTTCTTTTCCGGTGGCTGTAACTTCTTTCCTGCCAGCTGCAACAAGCTTTTTCATCGGCCGTGTGATCATTTCTTTGGCAACTTGCAGTGGTAACTCCCGTGTTAACAGAAGGATTGTTCAACCTGCTAATTATGATGCTGATTCATCCCAGTCCTGCCGGCGAACTCATCATTTTAACCCGGAGGATGCGACGCCTTGTGTTTTACCGGCGAAGGAAATTAGTGCCTTATCCGAGTCATTATGATCCCACGTCTGACTGTGCACGCGTTTGGCTCCGTGACGTCACCAACTCCATGCTCTACCAGTTTCCGCAGCCTTCCGACGCACAGTTTTATGAGGTATGGCTTTCATTTATCACGTGATTAAGTATTGATATCATTTAAACGAGATTGGCCGTACCTTCACTCGTACCACCATTTATACCTGATTAAACCTTTCCCTTGTACGACGTAATACTAATAACTGCCACCTTCCCCAATTCGGCATGAAATTTTAAACTCTTCTCTGCGCTTAACTTTCCGAATTAGTTCATTCGCTCAACGTCTCCGCTCAACAATTCATGCATTCTCTGTGCTGCAACTTCCATTCTGGGATCCTGTACTCTGTCGAACAGTAGTTTCATCTTGCAGCCAGGACCATGGGCATTCCAGTTCACCATGAACCTTTCAATACCCGGGAACTTAGACAGAATCTGCAGGTTCTGGCCATTTTTCAAGCTGCTGGCTGGGTCGAGTTCTTTGAACGATTGGACGGATTCGATCGGGACGCAGCCCTGCAATTCGCCTTGAATCTTACTAAAACACACTCCACGGTGTGGGGGCTGTGTATAGATGTTTCGGAGGTCATTATATCCGAGGTTACAGCTATCCCGTTGGTGGGAAAACCTTGGTTTAACCGTCGAGTTCCTGCAACAGTTGCACGGGAAGAATTTTTACTTCCAGGGGAGCAAGTTGAAGCATCCAGGAGAGGGATTGCATTGAAGTCACTGCCGCAGCCATGGGACCAGGTCGCTATCTTCCTCAAGAAATACATAACTTGCGAAGGTAGATACCAAACTGTGTACAACTCTAAACTTCCTTTGCTTTCTCATCTCCGTCATGGCATTTTGTTGAATATTCCATTTTATCTATTGCACGACTTGCGTCATATGGAAACATTTGTTCAGTCTGCAAAGCACCCACTGTCCTCCCTCACCCACCGTGGCCTTATTAAGTTAATTATTGTAAGAACCCTGGCCCAACATAATATAACATGGGAGCAATTCATTACCCGACCACAGCAACCTGTTCCCTTGAGGGTCATTCCATTACAGCAATTACTGGTTCCGCCACAACAGGAGGACCGGAGTTCCTCCAGTGAAGTTGGGGGGAGGGATGAAACGGAAGAAGAACAACAGGGGGCACAGGCAGGACCATCCGGGAGGGATGAAACGGAAGAAGAACAACAGGGGGCACAGGCAGGACCATCAGGGGTTGGCAAAACCACAGAGGAAGAACAACCCGAGGCACAGGCAGAGCCATTTGAGGTGTATGAATCCCCAGCACAAGCAGAACCAGTGGGGGATGACACTGCATTTGAAAGAGAGCGAGGGGAAGCACAAACAGAGCCATCAGGCGACAATGTAGATGAAACCCTCATGGAAAACCTAGATAACAGGGCAGCTCCGGCAGCAGAAGGTGAAATTGGAGCAGCATCAAATGCTGCGACAATGGAACCTGAAGATGACGGAGCCAGAGCAATGGAAGAAGATATTGAGCTGGTCACAATCGAGTCTTCACAGGAGTGGGTAGGAGGAGGAGCTGTGATTGAAGAAGAACAGCATGGGGGGCAAGGAAATATTCCTTTAACTTCAGTTTTGCCTCCCTATATTCCAGCTCCACGAGAAGAAACACTACAAAAAGGAAAGTCACAAAAGAAAACGCCACAGAAAAGGAAGAGGGCCACCAATGAGTTTGATTTAGTGGCACCAATTAGAAGGAAACGAACTCGATCAATCATAGCAGCAGAGGCAGCTAGAACAAAATGAGCAACCTTAGAAACACAGGTTGAACCCCCAATCCTTACACCAAAACCGAGGGATGCCCCACAAGGACCAGCGGAGGAAGAACCTGGAGTTGAGGGACTCTTGTATGAAAATGCAATGCTGAAAGAGGACCTCCAAGCACTTAGAAGGGAGCTGGAAACATGGAAGGAAGTCTGCAGAAAGCAGGGTGGAAGAAAGATGTATACATTAATAGAGGCTGCAGACCAAGTGGAGGAATCAGCTTCTGCTGGAGCTGGAGAAAAGGATGAGCGAATACTCTGCCCCACCTGTGGGGAGATCTTTGAGGAAGCAGGCAATAAAATTTTACTTAGCACCTATTCAGCACAACAGCCTGTAACCACAGAAGGGAAAGCAGTGGAGAAAGAGGATGCTGCAACACAAGAACCAGCACCTTTAAACATCCTTGCTGCAGCTGCTACTTCCCATGATGCAGAAGTTATAGAACAGATGGGAGAAGAACAGGGAGTGGAGGATGCCCTGGAAATTTATGAGGAATGTATGGCAATCCCAAAATGCTCCCACAACATAGAAATCATAGAACAGATGGGAGAAGAACGGGAAATGAGGGATGCTCTGGAGCTTATAAAAGAATATAGTGAGACTCCAGAATGTTCCCTTGATACAGAGATCATGGAGCCGAAGGATACTTTGGAGGATAGTGAAGAATTTTGTGCTGTAACCCCAGAACGTTCCCAGGACACAATAATTTTAGAAGAAGAAACGGAAAGGCAGGACAGTGATAAGTTGGAACAGGATGCTGCAACACAAGAACCAGCAACCCTGAATAGAACTGTCCAACCGGCTGAGCAGACAGTAGAAGAAGCTGGGACAGAGGATACTTTGGCATTCAATGATGAACTCTGGGTTGTAACCCCAGAGAGCTCCCATGATACAGAACTCATAGAAGAGGAGCTGCAGCAGAGGAAGGATGAAGAGGTAAGCCAGGATGTTGTTACACAAGAACCAACATCCTTGGAGGCTGTGACAAAAACTCCTGAATTGCAGCTGGGAGATAACCTGGGAGTGGATATCATCCCTGACACACAGTGGAGTGACAATGAACAGGTACAGACACCATGCTCAGGTGACACTAAAATCCTGGAGGAGGAGCTACAAATTGAAAAGGATATTCAGTCTCAGCAGCAGAATGACAAAGAAGACACTGCTACACAAGAACCAGTGTCTCCAAAAGCAATAAAGGTAGCTGCTGAAGATGGGTTAAAGGATGTTGCTGTTACACAAGAACCAGCAACTCTCCTGTTAACATTAGATGCGCTGGAGGACACTGTCCCACAAGAACCAGTGCTTCCACCTCCTACAGGTGTCATTGAGTTGGATTCAGATTGAGGGTGTCTTTTCAACTTCCCCAGGCATCGCATAAGAGAACTGCAGAAAGATTCCCACCACACCAAGTGCATTCTCAGATATCAGCAAGTAGCAGTGGAAGGGAAACAGTGAAGTTGGAAGATGCCGGGTTGCTCACAGAGGCTTTTCAAAAAGGTAGATGAGGTGCCTGATTTACCTACATTCCTTCCTCTCTCCTGGACAGAGCTCAGTTCAAGATTCAGATGCAGGTTGTTGCATGAGGACATGCAACAGGGTAGTTGGGGGGAGATGTTGAGCCCAGAATTGGCCCTTTTTGACCATCATTTATCATCTTCCCTTCCCTTGTCTTACACCAATTACCTTGGCAATTCAACTTATTGTCCTTATCTATTCCCCAAATTACCAAGGTATGGCCGATTATTGTTTTATTGTGTTAATACTTATGATTGTGATGATTAAAGCTGTGCATCTCTTAATCTGTGCTAACATGATGCGATTTATGAAGGTAGTAAGACAATAGACTGCAGGAAGATCGGAGCTGAACAAGTCATGAAGGAACGTTCATCGCTTGTGGAAGGTTCCTTGGGGCTCAAATCGTCAATCAAGGCACAGTCGTGGCAGGGCAGCTGTAACAGAAGAACTATCTTAAGTATGTCGCTGCTCAAATCCAGCTGTGAGCTGGAAGGACCGTCACTCTTGGGACAATTAATACTTCTCTCATATTTGGATATTTCAGTTCTGCCACGCATTGTAATAGCTAGATTATTTAGGGCGCCTGAAGATCAGAGATCTTCATGGCTGCCCAATTATAGGTTTAGATGTTGCAAATTGTATGTATAAATATGGGGAATTGCCTCGACCAAGGGGTTGGACAGCAAACAATTAATTTATCTTGTATTAGCAGTCGAGCCGAAACTGTGTACTCATTCTTCTGTTAATATACGGAGTTACTTCTGAGTTAAAGAGAGTGTTGTTCAACCAGCGTCTCTGTGTGAAGACTGGGCCCGTCTTCCACAGAGATTGCTGTGTTAATTTAGGATTTCATCTTTCTTGTTGTGTGATGCTTTGATCTTTCTTTTGTACGCAGCAGCAATATTCATTGTGTGGATTTCTCAGTAAATGATTATATTTTCGTGAGATTGGTGAATGGTATCGAATAACAGTCGACTGAGTCAGGTTTGTTTTACATATTTCAATTTCTGTTCACACTGCTGTGTTCATCCTATAGCTGAGACGTAATCCCAGGAGCTCTTACAAATTAGCTTTCCTGTTATGTGTTGATTGATTTATATTTTGCAATTCATTTTTTCAGAACAGTTGCTTCAATCTCCTTCATTAAAGTTCTAGAGTAATGTTCAGATCATGCTTTATGATTCCCAGCTTGATTAGATTAGACAAGTGATTATTTTGGAATGTGAATGAGATTTCCTTCCTGCAATCGTTGATTAGATCTGATATCAATTCTGCTTGATGCATAATAGAAAAGAATTGTAGTATAGCGGTTAGAAGGCAATTGGGATTGCATAGATTCTTGGGATGAACATGGATGATAGAAGATAAAAGTATTCACTTCTAATGGTTTTGTGTTTAAGCATATATTGTGCACTTGTCCTTTGAAATAAAAATACTTTCTCGGGTTGACAATAAATTTCATACGCTCTGTGTGTTTGATATTTAATTATCTGCAATTAGAGTGCTTGACAGGTGGATTTCCTCCTTGCAAATGTGGGGCCTAAGAAGATTGGTTACTTCCTAGATCCCAACCACACCATGGCGATTGTCCTCGGGATTGAAAAACATTCCAAGGTTGATTGCCTCCTTGTGGAGGTTGCATCCAAAAAGATTGGTTACTTCTTGAATGTTTTCCATTCCATGGTGGAACATGATGGATGGACGGATTTCCCCCTTGTGGAGGTAGGCCCCAAAAATATTGGTTACTTTCCAGAATCTAACCATACCATTGATTGTTTCCTTGGTTTTGATAAGTGTTCCAAGGTTGATTTTCTCCTTGCGGAGGTGGGCCCAAAGAATATTGGATACTCCCTAAAACCTCCCAACTCCATTGTGGAATGGGGTTGATAGGTGGATTTCCCATAGGAATTGTGCTAGGATAAGTTGGAGGATAACCCCCAGGGAATTTCCACTAATATGAGGATCATAACCCCAATTGGAATAAATGTTCCATGGTTCATTGCTTCCGCCAGGAATATTACCATTCCATGGTGAAGGGTTTCCCCCATAAGTAGAATTTGGACAAGTGTTAGGCATACCAAGAGGATTTTGGTTTACTCCTTGTGTGTTTTGACCTTGATTAGCCGAACCATATGGAAAACAAACATTTGGTAAGGCACACCCATTAGTAGGGATTCCTGCATACAAAGTGGATGTACTTCCGGGATTGAAACCCGAAACTGTACCAAATGGCACTGAAGTTCTAGTTGAACTTGTGCTAATAACATGTATACTAACTGGTGGGATTGATGTAGAGGCCAAATTGGAAGTATTGCTACCTCCAACAATTGTTTGAGGTTGCGATGATGCAGTCCCTTGTGATCCTGATGAAGCCATAGGGTCACTTGTTGAATTTTGCATGTTATTCAAACTTTCAAAAAGAGGTTTGATATCACCTAGTGAATCACGGATAGTAAGTACAATTGGTTCTGAAATACTCATCAAAGGTGGAATTACATGAGCATTTATGTGATTTTTCAATGTTTCAATTTCAACTAGATTAATATCATCAACTATGTCTGTATTCAATTCGTGATGTGACGATGAATTCTCATGGTTTGTTTGATGTTGTTGTTCTCGAGTAATATTAATTGATTTTAAAATTAGTTATGTTTCCAAGTCACTAGGATGTGGTTTTTGTATCTGTGTCTGCAATGTAGAAGGGCCTTCAATTTATGGTGACTCACCTCACTGCCTCCGTGACTG
This sequence comes from Larix kaempferi, assembly GCA_027924585.1. NCBI lineage: Eukaryota > Viridiplantae > Streptophyta > Pinopsida > Pinales > Pinaceae > Larix > Larix kaempferi. The sequence continues at coordinate 550,724 of BSBM01000617.1, read as the reverse complement.
GCGGATCGAGAGAGTAGCCACTTCTAAGAATTTGATAAAAGGATGTGTTTAAAATGATATTCTTAATCACAAATAGAGTTAAACAATCCTAAGGCAGTCTAGACTCAACAAAAGAAAAAGTGTCCACATAGTAAAAAGTCCTATAGATCCAAGCAAGTAGTCTAGGGAGCCTTCCAAAACTAGTAGTTGTTGAGGGATATCAAGACTCAAACAATATCTAGCAACGAAGGTGTGAGAAACAGTTACAATAAACTTTAATCGCCAGGGGTGCAAGTGTTGGTTCTTGACCAATCACCCTCCCAATGACTAAAAAATTCAAATTATGTCTCAGGTACTGCAAGTATTCACAACTTACAATAGCCTTTATGATATCCTAGGAATAGAAACTAAGGTTACCACTTCACGATCAACAATCGAGCAGAACAGTTGTAAGTCTAGGACAACTCTCATAACCATGTATTCTAGAAAAGTGATGTCACCTCGAGGACTTGTCACTTTACATAGAATTATGTGATGAGCTCATGTACCACTAAACATACAAGAGTGGGGGAACCACCCTTATCTAGATTGACCTCGTGCTTAACGAATGTGTTAGATGCGCGTTCTCGACAAGCGCTTCATGCTACTAATGGATTTAAACTCTCAATAATCAATGCTAGTTTCAAAAATTTTGTAGCCCAAGAGTCTTAACTCTCCAAACCTAACCTAGGGCACTAACCTAACCTCGTTGGTGATATGAAAAATCAAATCTTGGTTAGTTTTAGATTAAGCGCCAATTTTAAGGGTAGTTTGCTTAGTTTCAGGAGTGGATGTAAAACTGGTGGTGTGTTGACTCGAAAATGTGAACCAAACAATGCAATATGCTCACTACTCTACTTTTCAATTCAATGAATGTTATAAACTAATGAAAAGTTAGAGGTTCATGTGTGTCTTTCAAACATGCAAAATTTCTTTGGTATATTTTTTATATTTAGTCACAATTCTTCTGAAATATAGACAATAATTGATTTCAAAGATCAATGTAAGCCAAACAGATATCTCAGTGGAAAATTAATCTAATTCTATTACACGAGGGATCTATGTTTCTCGTTTGTAGGGACACCCGAGAGTGCAAGAAAAGAGGATACGCAGAGCCCTTTGGAATTCTTATGAATTAAATTCTAGACTTTTACACTTGATATCCACTTTCTCATTCACAAGATCACCCGAAGGCCCAAGTGAAGAGGATACAGTGGCTCGAGAACTGTATGCAAAAATTGACTCATCTACACTATTACACTTGAGATCCACTTTCTCGTTTGCAGCACCACCCAAAAGTGCAAGAAAAGAGGATACGGTGGCTCAGACACAACTTATGACAAGAAAATCGAGATCTAAAGCTACAAATTTCTCTAATTGTGCATGAGAATAATCAAAATATTGTATATCCAAAACAAAATTTGACTAATTAAAGCGTGTTTTCTGTTTTGGAAAGAGATTGGTTTCAAAATATATCAAAGTGTGATGTTCAATTTTTTTTGTTTTTTAATGCAAATGTGTTCAAGTGATCTCTCATATGTCATAACTGAGATTTGGTTCCAAGTTTCATATAAGCAAGTGTATGAGATTAAAATATTAAAGGGCCTTAAGGTTCTTTAAACAAATATTCATGTTTTTTTTCAATTTTCACTATTTGCAAACCATGAAATGAATCAAAATTATTGAAGGATCAACCCTAATCCTATCCAATCAGGGATCTAACAACAAAAGATGACCTTAAGCAAATGGATTTACCACAAATTGGAAGAAAAATTTGAAAGAAATGTCAATTTAGGCCATTTTAAAGGTTTTTGGAGGGAAATTCCAAATCTGAAGATCCCAAACCAAACCCTCCCAATTTTTTCCTAATTAGTGGTAAAATGATCCTAACATATCTTAAATCAATGTTTAGGTCTGAAAGTACAAAAATGAATCCTAAATGTGGCCCTAAAACAATGAAATTTCAAAGCTAGTTCTAGCAATTTTTGCAAATTTGAATCAAGAAAGCTTTAAAAATCTTTAAAAATATTCCAAATATTTAGCTAAAGAGGATCCAAGTAAGGTCCAAACTCTAATATAAGGGGTTCCTCAGTCAATCCAAGAAGAAAAAATAAAAAAAAACCGAGGCAAGGATGAAGAACCAAGCTCCAAAAAATAAAAAAAATTGGGCCAACATACCTTCTAGAATAGAGCAGAGCGTTGTTGGGGGGTGACGCACCTTGCACACATGCAAGGTGCGTTGGTGGCTCTCTTTTCTAGTGTGTAGGGTGTTTTGAAGGTCCTTCAATGCTATGTGTGCACAGAGAAAGTGCGATGGCCCTACAAATTAAGAAAAACCTAGATCTGAACTCTTTTTCTGATATTTTTGGGTGTTTAGGAGTGGATCTAGCTAGTCGGTTTTGAGCTTCTAAACATGGAAAATAAGTTATTTAAGAGATCTTAAGTAAAATTTGGATTAGATATAAAAGGTTAGAACACCAAAATATTGAATAAATTTTCAAATTAAATCAACAGTTAGTATGGTCGCCAATCTGATAATAGCTTTAAAGGTAGGGTTAGATCTACACTAAAATGCTATAATACTATGAAGTAGATGAAGCTTCAATGTCAGAAAACCATAATACATTCCCTAATCTATTGAAAATCATACATAGGAAGGGAATTGAATTATTTCATATTAAGCTAAAGAAGAAGATACATACTTACAATGTAGTTTCATGTACATCCCTCCTCCTTTTCCATGAGCTATCCTTTCTACACCTTTGCCTTTGATGAAGATGTCAAGCTTTCCAATCCTCCAAATATCTCCAGCATGGCTTTGCTCTTCCTTTGTCCTCCTTTTAACATGCCCCAAATGACTTTGTTTTATAGCATTGGGAAATGGGATTCCAAGTTTCAACTTTCAATGTGGGATAATCCCTTTTCTTGATTTTTGATTATTTTCTCTCAAAAACCCACTTTCCATAGTATTTTTAGGCTTTTGTCACAAATTCAGGATTCTCAAGCACAATTAATGCAATCTTGTGCATTTCTTCTCACTGTTGACTAATGGAGACTAGATTTGAGCCTTCAATTGAGCACTTCAATCATCGAACCTTGTCTCTTTAGGCTACTTCTTTCTTCACTCAATCCTTCCAGTTATGGAAGTAGTGATTGGATCAGAGAGGACTGTTCTCTTCTGTACTTGTATTCTGGCTTCATGTTGCAGGTGCATAGTAAAAATATTATTTTTCCTTCACTTTGTTAAGGGTGTTAATTTGATTGTTAACAAGAGGTAGTCGAGTCCCATTTTGAAACACTTTATAGATGTCCAAGACTCCACAAAAATTCTTGATCATATCCCAATGCTTATCAACAATGAAGGGAACACAAAACTCTACAAAAACATAGAAGATGATGAGAGCAATTTGGGAGCTTACTCCATATAAGGATCTAGGAACAAAAACATTCTCCATACATTTCTTCCGAGCATGTTGGCCCATCATAAAAATGGATCTGAAATGAATGCTAAGTCATTTGCAAAAAAAGGCAATTTGGTGGGTTGCACCAACTCCTTCTTCTTATCCCTAATCCCCAAGGATGTAAAACCCTCATCCTTCTCAAGATATCATATGATATACTTATATAATTTCTCATTAAAAATACTGACAAAATCATGGCAAATAGGATTTAAAACATTGCGCCCCCCTTCCCCACCCGACAAGATTATCTATGAAAACTGACGGTTTATGAAAAGAAAAAGGAAAAAGAAGATCATCAACTATGTAATATTGGTGTAAGAGGCAATCCACTCTAGCTAGGAGAACAAAGAGAAAGAAATGATAATTAAAATGGATATGACCAATCCTCTCGACTAGGTAAGACATTCATTTATTTATGTTTCCCTTCATTAATTTGGCTTCGATGATCATTTATCTCTTAGGAAAAAGTTTTTATAGGTTCACCTTGGATTGGCCCCATGGTAAATGGGAGAGACACTACGTTTTCCAAGAGCAACAAGGATTTAAGGTAGGGATGCCCCCTATCTCCACTTTTATACATCATAATGGTTGATTATCTAAGTAGAAGAATTGAGTATGCAAGAGTCCCAGGTAATATTCCTAGAATCGATTTCTCCATGGGAATAAAAGGTATCAATCACTTATAATTTGTTAATGATACAATCCTTATAATGAAGGAGCATCCATAATAATTGTATTCATCATGCAAGTTAGGCAAATATACAATTTTTGGAAACACACTGAATAAATATGTATTGACCATTACACGAAATGTATCCAAAGGGAATGTAAATAGTCATAAAAGTCAAATATATGGGTGGAATAACAATGCCTTTCAAATTTAAGAAGTTTCCACAATTCCTAAATTTCCTTGTGTAGCAACATTGACTTTATTCAAATACTTGGGGATGTCAATTTCTTTGGACAATCCCACCTTTTTTATCTACCAAGACATAATAAGGAAAATTAAAGGCAAGCTTCAATAGTGGGGCCCACAATGGTTGAATCCTATGTGAATAATTGTCTTCATCAAATCCATCTTGATAGCCCTACCTAACTATAAACCCTTAGCCATTATTTCACCAATTGATGTGATGCAGAAAATTGCCAAAGAAATTCACAAATTTGTATGGCAAGGGGAGAAAACTAACACCAAAATAATTCATTTAATTAGTTGGAACATGGTCAGGTCTCCTAAAGATAATGGAGTGCTTGTAATAAATGACTCAACTCAATTGAACACAACACTTGGGGAAAAGGTACTCTGGCACTTGGTATCTAACAAGTTTGATTGGATGAAGTAGGATTTGATGAAAGAATATTTCAGGGGTAGCAAGAAAAGATGCATGAACTAATTTTTGGAGGATCAAATAGATTCTCAAATGTGGAAACTTTGTCAAACATTGGTGCTTTGATTTGATAAAAACTCACCCGGATTCTAGGGAATGGAAAGCTAATTTACCTCAGGGTAAATGGTATAATGGAAGATCCTCCCATTGGAATAAATCAAGTTAGGATAGGTATGCAAGAATGGATGGAACATCAATATTTCATATCGTTATTTGTGATATCCCAGTGGTCCAAGGACTCTCACTAGACATCACGGGTTTCTCTTTCTCCTCTATCCCACCTCTTCAAGTGCAAATTACTTTCTTTCTTTTGCATGGATGCACTCCTGTGGGAAAATCTATTCCATATTATAAAGTGTGAGGATCAAAGCAAGGTATTTTTTAGGGGCAAAATTTTTCTAGTTGGCTAATTTTTTGGCCTTTTGTTTCAAAAAATATATTCGCCAATTGGTCATTTTCACTTAAAAATTCATCTATTTTTTATTTAAAATATGCTTATATTGATAACATTCACTAAAATTTACAACCTTTAATAGTAAATTGTATTATTTCTATTGAATATTTTCCTACATACCTATATGTTTTCTTTTTTCAATCCAAAATAATCACCTAGAATACTATGCTTAGGTATAATATGTGAATCCTTAAAAATACCCTAGATCAAAGGGAAATGAGAACACATTCAAGAATGGATATATTGATCAAATCAAGAACCTCTCTCTTCCACCTAATTATAAAATATGAAAGCACATTTTTTACTGGGGATGGATTTCCCAAAGTCAATACCTTCTACTAGATAATGATGCATGGATGCCTTCTTACTACCAAAAATATTCATATGCATGGGATAGAGGGGTTGTCTATGTCTGTCTTGTGCAAATGGGAAGTGGAGACCCAATAACATATTTTCTTTGATTACCCCTTCACTAAACAAATCATGAAGGAAACCTTTATGTAAATTGAACACATAATGGACCTACAAGCTTCTTAGAAGGATATGTTCATTGTTTGGCATAAAAAATACAAAAGGAATTTCCATAACAAAACTATCCTTAAATATTTTGGCAAGCCATGCCAAAATTTGTTTGTTGGGAGTCTTGTTGGATAAACAAAGGCATCTTTCAACAGAAAACAATAAATCCAAGGTTCATCACTGCTAAAGCTTGACGATTTTTAATCGAAGATATCAAGATCAAGGGAGTCGAAGGGCATACTATTCTTCGTCTAGAGCAAGAAAAGAAAGATTAACTAAGCGATTTCCTAATGGCAGTATTCAAACAACCAAAAAATAACTGCAATAATCAAAATCAAATTCCTAGCTGCCATATTTGAATGGGGGAAGACAAATTCAAAGAGTGGCAACTCTTTTAATAAAAACCATATCCCCCTTTTTTACAATGCTTCAGAGGGAAAACCAAGGGTGGTAGGGTCAATGGGGATCCTTTATGATACTGATGGAAATAAGGAACAAATTATGAATGAGGGTTACTAAAATGAGGTAAGAAATAACCCAATGAAGACCCTCTCATTATTACAAGGTCTAAAACATTGGACTTTAGCCACATCAGAAACATCTTAATCATAAGAGACTTGACAATTGTTATAACAATAATGAGCAATTTAGTCACTACATATGACCACATACCAACTAGAATTATACTGAATTTTCACAAAGAACCTATCATTTTGATCAAATGGATTACTACCATCTCCTTAGGGAGCATAATAAATAAGTCGATGAACTAGCAAAATTCTAGCTTCAAGTTTGTATTATGTCGTTCTAAAGCACCAAAAAAGGATCAACTTCTACCCCATTTCATAATCATACAATTCCATCATTACCAAACTTTATATACTTTAGAATTTTATTTATGTACTAAAAAACTTGAAGATTGCTGACAAATTTTATCATGACAAATACAATGAAACCAATTTCTATTATAAAATATAAGAAAAGTATCACTTATCACTTTCACACCTTAGAATCTATTTGGGTCCCACGTGGCCTTTCATACGCAGGGGAGTCGGCCTTATGTTGACTCATGTGGGACCCACGTAGGATAGCCCGCCATTACGGCAGACCCACTCTGATTGGTTTAGTCAAATCAAATTCTTTGTAGCTAACCGAAAGTGATGGCCACGCGCCGCAAATTGGGATCATCCTTGACGTAACGACCCCACACTTTCAACGGCAATCATAACAACCCGACCTGTTAGTTGCTTACGTGTCCACTTTTTAGATAAGTTGAGATATCAAGATAAGTATGCTTTAAAGTAAAACTCAAGTTGAGATAGCGACATCTCAAAACTCATATAGATTATAATGTTGAGATATTAAAGTCAATTAATAGTGAGTACACCTTCGAAACTTACAAAAGTAAAAAAAATCAACCAGATTAAGTATATTATTTGTGTGTTTAATCAGAATCAAAATAGATTCTGATTATGAAAATAAAAAAAATTGATTCCAGAATTTTAAAAACAATTACATAATCAAAGTGTTAACATGAGAAAATAAATGTAGAAAGCGATATGGAAAGCAAATTCATTGTCAAAATATTATTAAAAAATTTGATAATTACATTACCAATCAATTGATATTATATTAAATAAAAAATATACCAATGGAATAAAAGAATTATAAATTTCAATTTATGATTATGTTTTTACATTTGATTTTGAAGTGTATTTTAAAAGCAAAAATATCCATATAATTACATGATTGTGATTGCCATGGTTGAAAATATTGAATACTTTTACATTGAATTTGGAAAATAAATATTTTACATTTTCCAAAGGATAATATTATATGACTTTATAATGAATTCAAGTACAATAATTCTTTATCAAAAGATAGACGATGTGTAAGATGCTGTAATCTAATGTTATAAGGATAACATTATATGACTTTACAATGAACTCAAGTACAATAATTCCTTTATCAAAAGATAGACGCTGTCCAAGATGTTGCAATCTAATGTTACAAGGAATCACTATAACAAATATATGAAAGTTTAGAAGATAAATAAAAAAATTTCAACATAGTTGTAAACAAAGATAAATAAAATATTCACACTAAAAGAAATAAGATTTTCAATATGCTTCCTATTACTTCAAAATTTAAAGCAAATTTTCAATTCATGATTAGGTTTTAGAGGCGAAAATATCTACATAATTTTATGATGCTCATGGTTGAAAATATTGAGTACTCTTACATTGAATTTGAAAAATAGATATTCGACATTTTCCAAAGGATAAGATTACATGACTTTATAATCAATTCAAGTACAATAATTTCCTCATCAAAAGATAGATGATGTGCAAGATGTTGCAATCTAATGTTAAAGGATAACATTGCATGACTTTACAATGAACTAAAGTACAATAATTTCCTCATCAAAAGATAGACGATGTGCGATGTTGCAATCTAATGTTGCAAGGAATCACCACAACAAATATATGAAAATTTAGAAGATAAATTAGAAAATTTCAACATAGCCGGCAACAAAGACAAATAAAATATTCACACTAAAGGAAATAAGATTGCCAATATGCTTCACGTTCTTTAAAATATAAAGCAAAATTTTCTTTGATGCATAATGAATACTCTAGCATGGAGTCTTTGCGTCATTCTTACCACTAGGAGGCAATAGTTCACTTATTTACTTTAACCTTTTAAATTCATAAATAACAATTTATTAATGCTTAATTGGATTTGTTTTTCTTCTAAAAATGGATAAAAATGTACTCTCCTAACCCATTCACTAAGTGTGAGATTCAGTTCTACTTTCCCATGAATGACGTCTAATGTAATGTTCCCAAATCAGGCCCTGGACCACAATTGCCTAAGTCATCTAGATTGGTTCATATTTATTCACCTAGGTGGTGATTTAGGTTGATTAATTGTTGATCCTAAGGTCCAAAGGGGGAAATAATTCCACCATAATGTATGGGGACTAGGACAACTACATTAAAAGGATGAGGAACCTCAGTTGGATCATTAAATAATCCATGTCTCCTTGTGATCCAAAATTATTGAGAAAATCCTAACGCTGGTTTTCCAAGGTTGGAAAAATCCAAGGAAGAGCAACTCCTAAGCAGTGTGACAAGGTTTCATTTGACCACCCCGTGGACGCCATGATAAATTCACTAACCCATTCAACCCCATGGGTCCTAGTGATAGTTTGGAAGTAATTAATTAAAAGGGGGTAATTTTGGTTTAGTCACCCATGTAAATTAAATAAATGAGGGTGGGTCATACTTTCATGTTATTTATTAATATTAATAAATATTTATAAGTTGTGATGGCTAGGTGGATCAAGGAGGGCGCATAAGTGGTCGTGTGGACCCTATGAGTTATCAACTACAATGACAACTAGAAGAAAATGAGAGAAAATCCATAAAGCCACAAAAAGAGAGAAGGCAACACAAAAGCAAGAAACTCAGAAAAGTGTTGCGCGAGGCCTAAGTTGGAGCAGTTTTGTTGAGCGAGTCTCAAGTGCAGCAGTTTTGTTGGCAGAATTACGTGTTAGGTGAGGCCTAGTACTGTCCTATTTTGAGGAGAAAAAACTCCATGATTCCCGAGAGCAGGGTATGGAGCGACGCAAAGATGGTGGATAGGGGAATGCCTCCTTAGTAAAGGCAGAGTACAAAAGATGGCTAGGGTAGTTGGAACAGTTAAGGAAGAAGCGGTGGAATGACAGCTGCAGGAACAATGTTAAAGAGGCAGTATGGTGTAAAGGATGCACCAGGGTACAGTTGACGCCCCTTAGTCAGAGCAAGCGGCTGTCAGAGCTAGAGAAGCGGCGCAAAGGACAAACGAAGTAGCTAAGAAGTTATGGAAAAGCATGGGTAGCGGGATAACCATGCCATTTTGGGGGGTTTAAGGGTATTATGGGGTTTTGGCCCATAATTATTGTAAATGTGTGACCTTCGGGAACAATCTATAAAAAGGGAAATTTGTTAAGATTCAATATGCTAAGACAGAAAATATCAGCATTTCATTTCATTTCACAACAATAGCATATACAGGATCACTGAAAGAACAATAAGCACAACATAAACACAAAAGACACAGATTTATCCTAGGAAACCCTCATGGGGTAGAAAACCCAGCAAAGCTTCCTCAATATAGATGACCAGCAAATACAAAGATGCAAACTCTAGACATGATCTCCTTCTCCCCCATAGCAAACCTCTCCCTCACCTATGCGCTATTCACAAGTGAGTGTAGTGTGTGTTAAATGAGGAACACACCTCCTCTATTTATACACATCTCCGACTTGTATTTTCTATTAACTAGGTCGGCCCCAACTTAACCACTGGGTTAAACACCCCATTACAACTTACTGGGCCGACCCCTCTAGGGTGGTCTAATAACCCTTTGACCCACATAACACATATAGGGCCGAACCCCACTAGGGAAGTCTAATAACCCAAGTTACCACATTCCAACGGAGGAATAAACATCTCCGGATATACAATAAGGTCTTCAGGAAGGAATGAAACATCTCCGGAATAATAAAGTACAAATATAATATTGTTAGAAGTTACAATATTTCAACACTCCCCCTTAACGAGAAGGATATTATAACAACATCTGCAGGAGCAAGGAGTCATCGACTACATCATACATGATACATCTATAAATCATTGGAAGCTTTCTTTATACATCATCATCAGTAACTCAAGTAGTTACTGGAACATCTTTAAGATCTTCAATACTGGAACATCAACATCTTCCATATCGAGTCTTCATCTTCTGCAGCACTTGAACAACTACAGCATCATCATCATCGGATCCTCTGATCAACAGCATCATCTGGATCTCTCGATCACAATAGCTGCATCATCATCATACGATCATCAGCATTGTCATCATACAATCATCAACATCGTCATCATACGATCATCAGCATCTGGATCATCTCGATCTACACCATTTGGATCATCTCAATCTACAACATACTCTGCAATACACATGATCCTATTACGAGATGATCAATCCCTCTCACTTTAGGACATAGGTCCATGGATGATACAATCCAGATCAAGTTCCAGGATGATCAATCCTTATCACTTTAAAACAAGTCTCATGTCTATGGACGATGCAATCCAGATCAACTTCCAGGAGGATCAATCCTTATCACTTTAAAACAAGTCTCATGTCTATGGACGATGCAATCCAGATCAACTTTCAGGAGGATCAATCCTTATCACTTTAAGACAAGTCTCATGTCTATGGACGATGCAATCCAGATCAACTTCCAGGAGGATCAATCCTTATCACTTTAAGACAAGCCTCATGTCTATGGACGATGCAATCCATATCAACTTCCAGGAGGATCAATCCTTATCACTTTAAGACAAGTCTCATGTCTATGGACGATGCAATCCAGATCAACTTCCAGGAGGATCAATCCTTATCACTTTAAGACAAGTCTCATGTCTATGGACGATGCAATCCAGATCAACTTCCAGGAGGATCAATCCTTATCACTTTAAGACAAGTCTCATGTCTATGGACGATGCAATCCATATCAACTTCCAGGAGGATCAATCCTTATCACCTTAAGACAAGTCTCATGTCTATGGACGATGCAATCCAGATCAACTTCTAGGAGGATCAATCCTTATCACTTTAAGACAAGTCTCATGTCTAGGGACTATGCAATCCCATCACGTACATTTTGAACCAAGAGTCTAGGGATGATGCAGTCCTATCATCAATTCTCGGAGACATGTGTCTACAAATCAATTCTGGGACCGAAGTCCGGGGAAGATACAATCCCCACCTATCCACTAAGGACCTCATTCTCGAAGACATCTGTCTACGGATCAATTCTGGGACCAAAGTCCAGGGAAGATACAATCCCCACCTGTCCACTAAGGACTTCATTCTCGAAGACATCTGTCTACAGATCAATTCTGGGACCGAAGTTCGGGGAAGATACAATCCCCACCTGTCCACTAAGGACTTCATTCTCGAAGAAATCTGTCTACGGATCAATTCTGGGACCAAAGTCCGGGGAAGATACAATCCCCACCTATCCACTAAGGACTTCATTCTCGAAGACATCTGTCTACGGATCAATTCTGGGACCGAAGTCCAGGGATGATGCAATCCCTCTTCTTTCTCGGAGACATATGTTTACGGATCCTTTTAGAACATGTGTTCAAGGATGATGCAATCCCCTCGTCAACTTAGACCCTATCTAAGGACCATCCACCAACCGCTTTGTCGGCATCACCAATATAGGTATGCACATCATCGATCTCACTGTCGATGCAGGCAATCTCATCATAAGTGACCACATCACTCCCCCTTTCGAGGAGGGTCCTTTGTTAATTTTTGAGCATTAATTCAATACACTCTAGGATCTTTACTAAGAGAATAACATGTACAGTATATCAATGCATATCAATCATAGCAAGTATGTCAATCATCACAAGAAGAAAAACATAAGAGACAATAGACACACAAAGTTTCTGTGGGGGAAACCATAAGGTGAAAAACCCCACAACTTCCTCAGAGATAGATAGAGAAAAAGTACAACCAAAGTACATAGAGATAGACTACTCTTAGCAACTGATCCTCCTCCTCACATGTGCGCCACTTTCCGAGTGATGGAAGTGTGAGTTTTGAAGTGATCCAAATAGAGATCGGGAGATCTCTATTTATACTTGTCGTGACTGCCCAATAAACTTATGGGGCCGACTTGTCTAGCTTAGCATAATAACCTCATATTACATTAATCCGGGCCGACCCCTTGCAAGGTGGTCTAATAACCCATCGGCAAGTTAACACACTTGTGACACTTGTTGATACAAATGACGACACTTCCGTATAGAGGAATAATACATCTCTATAGGAGTACAATAAATATATAAATGAAATACATTCTGAAGTTACATATACATCAACACTCCCTCTTAACTAGGAAGGTATTTCTCGACACAGATCTGCTAGCACAAGTCTTCTTCTCTGGATCATCGTCATCGATGCATCGTCCTTGAATCATCGTCATCGTCACTGCTGCTGCTATCTCAAACAATCTTTGAATCTACTCGTCATAGGAAGTTCTACAGAGCCAATCCTTTTTCATACTAGATGTAGGCCCACCACCTGCAGGTCTTCATCATCACTGTCCATACTGTGGAATCCTCAGGACTTATTACATGCATCACAAAACCTCGAAAGAGCATCCTAGGATGTTACAGGTACACAACTCCGACCTGTCGGATCTCCTAGGGTGCAAATTACATGTGACTGTCACAAAACCTTAAAAGAGTCTCTTGACTAGTAAGAACCCTAAAGAGCATCTGATGCCTTTTTCATCCTATCCAAATCTCTAGGACTTATTACATGTGACCCCCACCACAAAACCTCGCAAGAGCATCCCAGGATGTTACGGGTACACAACTCCGACCTGAAGGATCTCCCAGGGCACAAATTACATGTGGTCATGGCAAAACCTCGAAAGAGCATCCCAGGATGTTACGGGTACACAAATCCAACCTGAAGGATCTCCCAAGGTGCTATTATATGCCATAGGACAAAACCTCGAAAGAGCATCCCAAGATGTTATGGGTACACAAATCCGACCTGAAGGATCTCCCAGGGCGCTATTATATGTCCTCCTAGAGCAATGTTTCGAAAGAGCATCCCAGGCTGTTACGGGTACACAACTCCGACCTATAGGATTTCCCAGACATGCTCATCTGCACAACCTGTTCCACGGCCACAGAGTATCATCCTGATACTTACCATACATCATCCTGATGTACACATGATCATCCTGATCATACAATGCATCTACCTGATGCATACCAAGTATCTACTTGATACATATCATCATACATGATCCACTTGATCATACAATGTATCCTCCTGATACATACATAGATACATGATCCTCCTGATCACACAATGTATCTACATAATACATATCAACATACATGATCTACCTGACCATACAAAGTATCCACCTGATACATATACAGATACATGGTCCAAGCATCCAACATGATGCATACATACATAAATGATCCAACTGATAATATCCAGCATCCAACATGATGCATACATACATAAATGATGCAACTGATCATATCCAGCATCCAACATGATGCATACATACATAAATGATCCAATTGATCATATCCAGCATCCAACATGATGCATATAGAGCAGAAACTAGAACATCATCCTGATGCTCATCATCCAACGCTTACATCCACAACCATGTGAAGGATCCTCCTTCCAACATGCTTGGAATGGCTTCAGCAAATGTCTCCATCACTTCTTCCTTGAAGTGTCATCGATCTGAAGAACACCAAGCCTCTCTCTGAAGTACTCGAACTTCAATCTGGCTAGTGGCTTCGTCAGCACATCTGCAATTTACTCATCTGTCAAAACATATTTAAGCTTCACTGCTCCTCTCTGCACCATATCCTTGATATAGTGGTATTTGATCTCTATGTGTTTCAACCTATCGTGGAACATCGGGTTCTCAGACAGCTTCACACAACTCTGGTTGTCACCAAAGATACCAGTAGCCTCCAGTGGTAGATCAAATAACTCAGACAGTAGCTTCTGTAGCCATACTGCCTCACAACTAGCTGAACAGGCTACAACATACTCTGCCTCGGCTATACTCAGTGCTACGTGGGACTGCTTCCTGCTAAACCAAGAGATCACACCCAATCCCATACTAAAGTAGCACCCAGAAGTGCTCTTCCTATCTGCAACACTGCTATCCCAATCTGAATCAACATAACCCTGTAGGTTAAACTTTTGATTCGCATCATACTTGAGCCCATAGTCAACTGTACCCTTCAGGTACTTCATAATATTCTTTACAGCAACCAAGTGAACACTCCTCGGATCTGTCAGGAACTGGCTCAATGTGTTCACCGCAAAGCAAATATCTGGTCTTGTGTTCGTCGAGTACATCAAGGACCCAATCATCTGACGATACATAGTGACATCAACCGGCTCAGATGAAGCATCACACAGAAGCTTTAGGTTCGATGCCATAGGTGTGGCCATGGCCTTGTAGTCCATCATCCCGAACCTCTTTAGGATTTCTACTGCATACTTCCCTTGTCCAAGGAAGATTCCATCTGCACTCTGCCACACCTCCATGCCTAGAAATTAGTGCATCATCCCCAAGTCCTTCATCTCGAACTCGAAAACAAGCTTCCTCTTTGTATCGGCAATCAATCTATCATCTCCTGTTACAAATAGGTCATCCACATATAGAAGTAGTATCACAGGATTGCCTTTCTCAACCTTGTAGTAAAGGTTGGAATCCGCTTTACTCTTGGTAAAGCCCAAACTAGATAGGAAACTTTCCATCCTACAATACCAAGTTCTAGGAGCTTGTTTTAAGCCATACAAGGCTTTCTTCAATCTGCACACATATGACTCCCTGTCACGTGTTTCAAAACCGAGTGGTTGTTCCACATACACTTCCTCTTCAACTACACCATTCAAGAAAGCAGTCTTGACATCCATTTCATCACTGTAGCCAGAGCAAGTACTGATCTGATGGAAGTGTACCTGGCTACACGAGCAAAAGTTTCTTCATAATCTATTCCCTCTTTCTGAGAGAAGCCATGAGCTACGAATCTTGCCTTGTATTTTTCTATGCTGCCATCTGCAGCATGCTTGATCTTGTAAATCCATTTGGAAGTCACAACAGAATTCCCTTCAGGTCTTGGGACAACATCCCAAACATCATTCTTCATTATTGATTGGCATTCCTCGACCATGGCATCCTTCCATTCTTTCTTTTCCACTGCTTCTTCATAACTGGAAGGTTCTTTGTTCATGATATCACAGAGTGAAGCAACATAGCTGGTATGTGATCTTGTTCTCTTCTTTGCTCTGTGTTCTTCTTCTGGAATGCCATATCTTTCTGCATATTGAATGAGCTCTCTAGCCCATGCAGGTTTCCTCTTGTGAGAGTCCTTCTCACGAGGTGGAGCTATAGGTTCTTGCGGATCTTCAATTTCACAATCAACATTTGGAATTGCTTCAGTCATGGTAGTGTCTTGAAATCTAGTTTCCTTAGGTTCTTCATAATCTTCAACAGGTGTCTTCCTTGATTTGATGAATGCTAAGTTTTCATCAAATGTTACATCCCTACTGACATCAATCTTCTTGAACCCTGGAAAGTATATTCTGTAATCCTTAGAGCTTTCACTGTAACCCACAAAGATACCCTTCTTTCCTGAAGGATCCAGCTTGGTCCTCTTTTCCTTTGGGACATGTGTATATACTGGACAACCAAATATTCTGAGATGGCTGACCTCAGGTTTCTTACCAAAGAAGACCTCTTCTGGTGTTTTGTTGTCCAATATCTTGTGGGGTGTTCTGTTCTGCACATATACAATTGTCCTAGCTGCTTCTGCCCATAGATGCATAGGTAGATCCTGGTCATGCAGCATTTCCCGTGCTGCTTCCATGATTGTTCTATTCTTTCTTTCTGTAACTCCATTCTATTATGGATTGTAAGGAGCAGTCAACTCCCTCTTAATCCCTGAATCACTACATAGCTTCTTGAAGTCACCTGAAGTGAATTCTCCACCATTGTCGGATCTGAAAGTCTTGATTCTCTTATCAGTTTGGTTCTCCATCAAGGTTTTGAATTCCTTGAACTTATCAAATACTTCATCTTTGTTCTTCAAGAAGTAAACCCAAGTCTTCCTGGAGAAGTCATCAATGAAGGAGACATAGTAAACATACCCACTCAGAGAATTGGATGACATCGGACCACATACATCAGAGTGGATGATTTCCAAGATATTTTTAGCCTTGCTTTCACTGCTTGGAAATGCCTTCTTTATGTTCTTTCCTTTTGCACATCCTTTGCAAACACCTTCATGCTTGGTCTTGATTTCAGGAAGACCTTCTACAGCTTTACTCGCAATTGGTAATGCTCTGTAGTGCATATGTGCAAGTCTTCTATGCCAAAGTTCACTTGGCTCCATGGAATCATGCACCATGGCATGTTCAGGTTGTCCCTTCAATTTATACAAACCTCCCTCTTGCTCTCCAATCACCACTGCATCATCTATGGTCTTTCCATTTGGCCACATTAGGACTTGGCCGTCCACAAATGCAACCCTCATGCCTTTTGCGTCCAATGCAGAGATGGAGAGTAGGTTCTTCTTGAGCTCAGGCACATAAAGCACTTCTTTCATCTTCAAAGACTTTCTAGAATCTAGGTTGTAGGAGGCTTCACCACTTCCTTTGATGGGGTATTGATAGTCATCCCCAAGTTTCACTTTATGGGGTGATTCATGTTCAGATAGATTTACAAAAGATTCTTTAAACCCAGTCATGTGTTTGGAAGCCCCACTGTCAATAAGCCAATCATTACAACCATGAGAAATAGTACCTGTGAGAGAAGAGATCAGAACATACTCTTCTTTGCTTGATGAATCATCATCACTTTCTGCTCTAGCCTTATTCTTTGGAGGTTCATCATCCTCAGCAGCATGAGCATGGTACCTTGTTTTGCTGCCCTTCTTCTTGTTGTTGAAGTTGTTTTTGTTGTTGTTGTCCCTTTTGTTCTTGGGACATTCTGAAGCAAAGTGACCCTTCTCATTGCATGTGAACCACCTTAGATCCTTCTTATTCTTTCGGTGATAGTGAGTGGATCTCTTCTGCTGAGAGTGCTCCTTTTTAGGCTTGCTTCTTTTGGTGTGAGCTGCAAGAGCTTGATCTTCACTTCCCATCTTTTCTTCTCATGCTACAAGCCTTGCTTCTTCTTGAGAGCATTCCTCCCACAATTTACTGAAGGATATTAACTTCCTTCTTGAACAGATCCCTTGAATAAAGAAATCCCATGACCTAGGTAGGCCATTCAGAGTGGTCATCACAATTTCTCCATTCTCGACCATTTCATCTACAACTTCAAGTTGTTCCTTGATCTGAGATACTTTGGAGAAATAATATTGAATGGTTTCTCCATTCAACATCTTGACCCCTTTCAATTGATTCCACAGAGTCATCTTCCAATTTATGTTCTTCCCTTCAAATAGCTTGGTCAGGGAGTCAAACATAGCCTTGGGTGTCTTTAGAGATGACACATGTGGAATGAGGTGGTCTTTGATAGAATCAGCAATGATTCTCTTTGCCTTGACCAAGTTCTTCTTATGCAATACCTTAGCCTCTTCATCCTCTGGGATAGGGACCTCTTCTTTTATGTATGAGTCCAACTCATTCTCTTCCAGGATTAACCCAATCCTATACTTCCAGGCTCATAATTTATCAACCCCTTCAAGCTTATCCTCAATATTGGTGTGGTGAGACATCTTGAAGAGTACTTCAAATGGAAATAGAGAAGATTTAGGTCTTACCACTTGATTTGCTAAAAACTGGATCTGGTCCTGGATTAGGGTTTGTCAGAGAAAACCCAAAAATTCAAATGTGAATTTCAACTTTTTGAAAGGATAGAAAGATGCGCCTTGATGAGATGATCACCCTGGTATACTCAGAATTTGAGTTCTGCAAAGTTTCACCCTTCAGAAATGCCTTTGAGTCTTTCCGGATTCACTAAGGAGGACCCTGAATTAGGGTTTGAGTTCCCCGGAGCTCTATCTAGCCACAAATCTCGATCCAAAGCTCTAAACTTTGATTTTTCCAAGGAGCTTCCAGCTGTGTCTTCAGATTCCAGAAATTCCTATTTTTTAGGAGACCCTAATTTTTAGGGCCAAAACTGAAAGTGCTCAGAATTGAATTCTGATTGGACAGATAGATTCTCCTTGATGAGTAGAGTCAATCTACTATACTGCTTTTCCAAAATCTGTGGAGAGAAACCCAATAAATAAGAAACCCTGGTTTCTGCCACTGCACAATGTCTTCTTCTCAGGTTAGCTCTGATACCAGGTTAATTTTTGAGCATTAATTCAATATACTCTAGGATCTTTACTAAGAGAATAACATGTACAGTATATCAATGCATATCAATCATATCAAGTATGTCAATCATCATAAGAAGCAAAACATAAGCGACAATAGACACACAAAGTTTCTATGGGGAAAACCCTAATGTGAAAAACCCCACAACTTCCTTGGAGATAGATAGAGAAAAAGTACAACCAAAGTACACAGATATAGACTCCTCTTAGCAGCTGATCCTCCTCCTCACATGTGCACCACTTTCCGAGTGATGGAAGTGTGATTTCTGAAGTGATCCAAATAGAGATCAGGAGATCTCTATTTATACTTGTCCTGACTACCCAATAAACTTATGGGACCGACTTGTATAGCTTATCATAATAACCTCATATTACATTAATCCGGGCCGACCCCTTACAAGGTGGTCTAATAACCCATCGGCAAGTTAACACACTTGCGACACTTGTCAATACAAATGACGACACTTCCATATAGAGGAATAATACATCTCTATAGGAGTACAATAAATATATAAATGAAATACATTCTGAAGTTACATATACATCAACATCCTTATGAACTACACCAAGCTTGTCTCGAAATTACTCAAACTTTACTCGAGACAGAGGTTTGGTCAATATATCAGCAACTTGTTTGTCAGTGCTTACATACTCGAGCTTGATATCTCCTTTCTGCACCATATCCCGTATATAGAAATATCAGATCTCTATGTGCTTTGACTTATCATGGAACACTGGATTTTCTGTCATCTTGATACAAATCTAGTTGTCACACAGGATCTCAGTGGGTTCCATCTCTAAGTCAAATAATCCAGATAACAACTTCCGAAGCCATATTGCTTCACAACTAGCAGAGCAAGCAACAATATATTCCGCTTCAGCTGTACTAAGAGCCACACTAGACTATTTCTTGCTAAACCATGAGATCATGGTAGATCCCAAGCAATAACATCCTCTCGATATGCTCTTCTTGTCTGATACACTTCCTTCCCAATCAACATCTGTATAGCCATACAATCTAAAACCATGATCTCCAAGATAACATAGACCAAAGTCTAGCGTACCCTTTAGGTACCTCATCACATGCTTTGCAGCTATGAGGTGAACTCGTCTAGGTTCCACTAGATACTAACTCAAGGTATTCACGACAAAGCATATGTCTGGTCTGGTATTTGTTAAATACATCAATGACCCAATAATCTGTCTGTACAGAGTCATATCCACTAACTTTGATGAGTCATCTACTAACAGTTTCAAGTTAGAGTGGCCATGGCCCTACATTCCAATATATCAAATCTTTTCAAGATTTCCACAGCATACTTTCCCTGGTTGAGAAAGATTCCCTCTGGGCCTTGCCATACTTCTAGACCTAAGAAGTAGTGCATCAATCTGAGATCTTCCATCTCAAATTATGTAGCTAGCTTCTTCTTGCTTTCTAGGATCTGTTTCTCATTCCCTATCAAAAAGAGATCATCCACATACAGTAATAGTATGACAGGTTCATAACCTTAAGGTAAAGGTTAGGATCAACTTTACTTCTGGTAAAGCCCAAGCTTGTCAAGAAGCTATCTCTGTGACTGAACATCATTCCTACTCTGAGTGATCTTCTGCATATCTATCCGTGCCATCTCTTGTCAGATGGGTCTACTGATATGAGCCTCATGATCATTCGAACTCTTGTGGTGAGTTCCTTCTTGCATCCATGTCTTTTGTATATAGAAACCATCTTCAACCTTGTAGCAAAGGTTGAAATCCACATCACCTATGATGATCATTAAGCTAATCAAATGACTATCGATCCTAGGTACTCGTATAGAGCCTGATTCACACTTCTTCTTCAATTACACCATTAAGAGAATAGTCTTATCTAGCCACTTGGAGCAAACATCTCGTCATGATTCTCTTTCTCTTTCTAAGAGAATCTTCTAGCCACGAGCCTTCTATAGTATGTTTGATTTGTAAGTCTTCTTGTTGAACATCCATCACTTGTTCGGTGTTCATCATTCTTCATGATCTTACCTACAAATCAAAGTTAATTACATGATTAGAAATACTTCATAATCATCAAATCATGTTGACATGATAACCTTATTATGCATACAAATATGATTCACATGGTTATGCAGCTATCTTGACCAATACTTTGGCACAACACTTTTCCATATCTTGTATGCATACAGTGGTTATCTAGATGCCTTCCATCTCTACCAGAACATACTATCGAGAGCGTGCACAACTCTCATCATGTCAACAAAGAGGTTTCATTCAAACAACAATGGAATGTTTGTCCAACTTACCCATCATATGCATATTAGTAGTATACTGTTCAATGCTATATGAATGCTCACACTATGCATGATACAATCTAAACATGCATACAACTATTCCAAGAAATATCATTTACTATTTCAAAGATTCAAATAACAACTCAAATACTTATCTTTTATGTTTGTGTGGTTGCCTCCCGCTTGATCTTCTATTCATTTTGTACCACTATGCATGCTCAAGTGTGCACTAATGTCATCCTCATGATCTCATACACAAACATACATTCATTAGTATAATCTCAATATTATCAAAATATTATGATTCTAAATAATCTTAAGTATGTATGGTCATGATCATTTCATACATAGGTATGCTTACCTAAGATCCTAACAAAGTAAGATTCTAACTTGATATAGGAAAACATACCTGGATTATCAAGCTTGATTATGTCTTAACATACCCAAACAATATCTTCTTTGTTCTCTTCAATGATTTAGAGACCTTGTGCTAGAACCTGCATATCTCATAGGTTAAGCATAGTAGAACAAGGTCATACATACCTCGTAACTAGATCTTCTATGTGGTCAAAGACTATGGATGAGTCTTTGTCCCTATGTCATCATGGTCATAGAACTTGATTTGTCTTTCTTGATGTACCTGTATCTTGTTAGTAGACAACATCATCCTTAGACAACACCACAAGTGCATTAGTACAATCATAAGTGTCATAACCTTAATCAATGAATGCCTTCTATCATTCACATGCATTCATTATCAAACAATCATAATTGTACTAATCTCAATAACATGAAGACAAACATAAACTTAACCATGAATAGATTTCAACCCATACCTATATCTCCTCAAGTCATACCTGTTTGGATTGCTTTTGACCCAATCCACTTTGATTTGCTGAAACTGGATCTGGAGCTAGATTAGGGTTTGTCAGAGAAACCCTAAAAATTCAAACTTTGAATTTCAAACTCTTGAATGGATGGAAATATGTGCCTTGATGAGTTGATCAAGCTAGCATACTTCAATTTTGAAATCTTCAAAATTTGACCCCTCAAAATTGCCTTCCAAACTTCTGGATCTTTTGGACAGGATCCCGAACTAGGGTTTGGTGAAGCCCACCCTTCTGCCCAATCAAAAGGTTCAATCCAAAGCTCTAAACTTCTATTTTTCTAAGGAGCTTCCATCCGTGGTCACAGACATAAAAAATTCCAACTTTTGCAGAAGCCCTAATTTTCCACCTTTCCGATCAAGGTCCCGAACTAGGGTTTGATCAAGCCCACCCTTCTAACCTACCAAAAAATTTGATCTTGGTCTCTAAATTTTGATTTTTCTGAGTAGCATTTAGCCGTGGACTCTGATTCCTAAAATTCCAACTTTCTCCAAAACGCTAATTTTCCACAGTAGTGACGATTCAAGAATGAAGGTGCTCAAAATCCAAATTTGTTTTGACAGAAATATGCACCTGATTGTTTCTAGTGTAACTCCAAAATTATGAATCCACAGGGTCTGAAACTTCTACCTGTGTTATCCCGACCTATCCTATTTCCAACCCCACAGTTCTGACCTCAATTGGATTCTCTGAGAGAGAGAGATTTATGCCAAGTGTCGTAATGTGACCTGTTTATGGGATAAAACAGGAGAGCGAACTTGTACAACATGCCACGTGTCACTGGTTCAACTTCGGCCTCTGAAAACGTTAATTGAAATAGTGCAGTCCATGCAATACCTGTCAATTTTTACTAAATTTCCTTTGGAGCTTCCTAGCCCAAGTTATGACCTTTTTTCCTAGGTCACCTGATTATGACTGAGATTTGGAAAAGCCAGAAACCCTAACTTGTACTGATCATAAATCACAAAGTACAACGAATCTGAGGGTTTCCTTTGGACACAAGGTACATGGGGATGTTATCTACGACATGTAAAGGTTTCAAATCCCTAACCTTCGCCAAAATGGATTTATAGAAAAAGTTCCATGATGACTGGTTTTTGCTATACAAAACCCTAACCTTCAAATTGTCGCAAGTGAAGCAAGTGTCGTAAGTGCCATACATTGCCTTCCTTCAGGTTAGATCTGATACCATGTTAAGATTCAATATACTAAGACAGAAAATATCAGCATTGCATTTCATTTTACAATAATAGCATATACAGGATCACTGAAAGAACAACAAGCACAACATAAACACAAGAGACATAGATTTATCCTGGGAAACCCTCATGGGGTAGAAAACCCAGCAAAGATTTCTCAATATAGATGACCAGCAAATACAAATATGCAAACCCTAGACATGAGCTCCTTCTCCTCCATAGCAGACCTCTCCCTCACCTATGCGCTATTCACAAGTGAGTGTAGTGTGTGTTAAATGAGGAACACACCTCCTCTATTTATACAAATCTCCGACTTGTATTTTCTATTAACTAGGTCGTCCCCAACTCAACCACTGGGTTAAACAACCCATTACAACTGACTGGGCCGACCCCTCTAGGGTGGTCTAATAACCCTTTGACCCACATAACACATATAGGGCCGACCCCCACTAGGGAAGTCTAATAACCCAAGTTACCACATTCCGACGGAGGAATAAACATCTCCAGATATAAAATAAGGTCTTCACGAAGGAATGAAACATCTCCGGAATAATAAAGTACAAATATAATATTCTTAGAAGTTACAATATTTCAACAATATTTTGTATAGGGAAGGCTTGGTTGTTGGATTTTGATTGGGTTATTGTTGATTGTTGAGTATCACCTTAGAGCATCAAGGAAGAAAGAGGCTATGCAACTGTGTGCGCAGAGGCCCACTGTACAAAAGATTATGCAGCTGTGTGTGCAAACTGGAACTATTAACCCTTCCCATCAATATAAAGAACAGTTCCTGTGGACATAGCTCCCATCCGGGGGGTGAACCACGCAAATACCTTTGTTGTGTGATTGCATCTGTGAGATTGTTTCATGTTCATGTATGTTTATGCTTTTATATGTATCTTCATGTGTATGTTGATGAGAATAATATGCTAAGAGGTGAAACACACATAACTGAATATGCAAGTAATCATGAATGTGATGAATGCGTAGTTGCATAGGTAACACTAAATCAATGGAGTCTATAGTGTGTGTAACTACCTAAGTGTGCAATCCTAGAGTTGCGCTGTTGTATTCGAAGTATATGCGAAGTAGGTGTGACTTCGCTCAAAGGACCGATTTCATATTTGCGCATCATCAAGGTTACAGAAACCTACTTCTGTAATCACCCCATAACTTTGCCTCAGGTGAGACCTCAATGTGCTCGCAGGTTGTTGCCGAAAGGGCTGATGAAAAGGGGATTTGTTGGGTCTCTAACTACGCAGAACCCATGTTAGCCTAAGAAGATGAAAGTGATCCAACAAATGGTTCCATTTCCACGCTTGAACTGATGATGTGCTATGATAACTGGAATCCTGGGAGAACAGAGACACATAACTAGGTAACTCAGACATAAAAGGAGTTCGCAAAGAGAGAAAACAAACATCCGTGCTTGTCTACAGAAGAATGGTTGTAGAAACATTTATTTTCTAACCTGCACGAAGTCTTCTTTGCATCTTTCACTAACGAGATACACAAGTGGACATCAAGACTCACAGAACGAAAAAATGGTTTTCAAGGTGGAGAACCTACAGTGTGGAATCCAAAGCTGGTTCAGAGGATTAAATAGGTTGATAACCCAATTTCAAGACTAGTAGAATTTTGGCTGGATAGCGTACTAGAAGGCTATATTACAGAATTTGTTGTGGACACTCTGAAGTCTTACAACATAGCAGAAGGATATTTCGTCAAAGGATTAAGAGGTAAGTACTTGAAAAATCTCATCTTATACATTCAAATGCTGTTAGTAGAAAAAGGTGTTTTAAGAATGCAATTAGACTCCTAGGGTGTGAGTCTATAATGTTCAGTAACACAGATAGTGACACAGACGAAAATATTCACATTTTGTGAAGTGGAAAAAGGTATAAACTTAGAACTGGAAAGAGGTATCGTGAAACCGAACCTCGCACATTCCTAGAAATTGAGTTAGGAAGTGCTAGAAACTCGTATCAGGTTGAGTCCAATAGTGAAACAATGCCTAGACCGATTTGCTATCAGCCTATTACTCTGCAGAAACCTCCAGTTGACGAAAGAAATATCATTAGTTCACAGGATACTAATAGTAGTAATATTGAAGGAACAAATACTCAGAATCATCCAAGTAGTAGCATACCTAATTCATCACAGAACACTAGACATCCTAGAAGAAGAATGACAGACGACGTTAAGCTACCTGTTTTCAAAGGAACTGGTTTAGAAAACCCATAGCAACATTGGTTTCTATGTGAAGCGGTCTGGAATGTTAAGCAAGTACAAGATGATGACATAAGACACGCTCAGTTAGTTACTACATTTAGAGATAGATCCTTAACATGGTTAATGAAATATTTTGTGGGACATAATAGAACACTAGTAGAGATCAGAACTACGCTAATCAAAGAATTCAAGAAACCTAAGTCAGAGTATCAGTGCATTACACAGCTGAAAGAAATCAAACAAAAGCCTAATGACACTGTATGGGAATTTGATCATAAATTTAAAGCAATGTTAGATCAAGTAAGTTTTGACATAGCATCGCAACAACATGAAGAATGGTTCATAGCTGCGTTGTTGCCCCATATCAGATTACCACTGATGCAACAGAAGGTTGCTTCACAAATAAAGGCATTAGAGATTGCAATGAAGCTAGAGGCTTCTCCCATAGGTGAAAATAATGTAGGGATGGCACAGATACAGACCCAGCTAGCAAACTTGACATTATAATTGCAAGATATGAAGAAGGGTAAAGAAACCTGAGAAGAGGTTTGGTGTACCAAATGTAAAGGATAAGGACATTCCAAGGAACACTGCCTTGTATTTAGAGATTACATCGCTAGTGGAGCACCAAACCCATTGAACCAACAACAAGGTCCATGATGTGAGATTTGCTGATGTAGAGGACATCACCTAGAAGACTGTTATCTACTCCAAAAATATGTACAAACACCAGAGAATTTGTACTACACATTATATAAGTCAGTTGGCCATGACGATAACAACTATAGAGCATATGATCTCATGATAGAAAGAAAACATGATGTCTATAGAGTTCAAGGAGAAGCGCAGAATAATAATGAAAATGCACAGTATGATCAAGGCACATACAAAGGACGTGGTGGATTCAAAGGAAGAGGATGAAACACTGGCCAAGGAAGAGGAAAAGGTTAGATTGTATGTTATAACTGTGCTCAACCTGGACATCTAGCCAGAGATTGTCAAAACCCTTGTACTACTTGTAAATATTGTAAGTCATTCGACCATGTCATTGAAGCATATGCCATTTTGCAAGGAAAAATGCAAGAGAGAAGACCAGAA
The DNA here is from genome assembly GCA_027924585.1 of Larix kaempferi. NCBI lineage: Eukaryota > Viridiplantae > Streptophyta > Pinopsida > Pinales > Pinaceae > Larix > Larix kaempferi. The sequence goes on along the minus strand of BSBM01000617.1, from coordinate 524,224 downwards.
GCCTAGAATCATAACATACAGATGATCGCAGCTGAAAAACGAAACAAAAATCACAATGTTCATGTTGTGACGCGAAGTGGAGCCACCACAGGTAGAGACCACATAAGTGAAGCTTCGACTTCTGAAGACCATATAGCTAAGCAAAAACCTAATTACGGGGATTTGATAAGAGAAGCGACTGGAAAATTGCCTGCTTTCAACCTTGACAAAGAAAAAGAAGTTTTCATGGAAGCCAGAAAATTTTTACAGATCTCAGAACATGTGCCTACAAGAATCCCATTGTGAAGTGAACTAGCGCCTGTGATCGATATGTCAGTTTCATATGATGGATCATGCACCTCATCCGAGCAGACAAGTCCTATTACGTAGTTCTTACAGAGCTGCATGAAGCTGCTAAAACATGAAAATTCCTTAACATAATTACAAAGTCTATTAGGTCATTACGAGCAGCGTAATGTCATAAACGAAGCACATAGCGCAGTTTACCATATCAAGAGTCATAGAAGGACCGGAAGAGAAATGAGATTAAATGCGCAGATCAGAGAATTTGAAATGGACCAGATCATTCTTGACTTAGGCTCAGAGGTGAATGTCTTGACAAAGCATACATGGGAACAAATGGGAAATCCAAAGTTATCATGGTCATTGATACCGTTGAGACTATCTAATCAACAAAAGGTTCTACCTTTTGGGAGATTATCAAATGTCCTTGTAGACATTGATGGAGTGCAAAGTAATGCAGACTTCGAAGTTATTGAAATCACAGATGATATCAATCCTTATCCTGCACTATTGGGGATTGATTGGGAAATTGATAACCTCGTGATTATCAACCTGAAGAAGAAACATATGATATTTGAAGGACCAGATATCAGGGTCATCGCACCCTTGGATCCTCTTCAAGGACCTAGATATGTCGATCCAGTAGGAGAATAATGTAGAGGACAAGATCTTGACAATATCTACAAGATGACAGTACATTAGATAGAATACATAGTCCCAACTGATGATGGGACATTGAGCTGGATATGCGACAGTTCTTAGATATCAGAGTCAGACACATGATTGGAGAATTAGCAGGGTCGAATGCACGAACTATCAACAAGATGATGTGCGAAGCTAAAAGAGTCATTGCGTTGGATTGGTACAGAGGTAAGTTCAATTCCTACTTATGATGGGTTGAGTAATATTTACGCATTCCTTCAGGAATATCTTATGTCAATCTCAGATGAACATAAGTTAGTAGCTTTGGATACAGCACTGTGCACTACACCTAGTAGATGGTGGGATGCGCATAAACAGAATCTGACCACATGGGAAGAATGTAAGCACATGATGGAGATCAGATTTGAAGAACAAACTGAGATTCTACGAGTAAAATATAATGGATAGACTAATCCCAGAGATCATATATAACTTTGTTTGAAAACCTGGACACACATACCACAAGCAAAATGGGTTCATCTGTTTGTGCATACTTTGGAGCAAATTCCAAAGAATTGGTACACAGACACAAAAAATCGCAAAGGAATGACATAATGGTCTAGCATGGTAAAGAGATTCCAAACAACTTTCAACTTTTAATATGACTACCCAAGTATCCATGAGGCTTTGCAGATCATTAAAAATAATTTATTTAATGATGTACCGTTATCTATGTATCAACAACTAGATTGGGAAATACAATTAGAACATGCACTGGAATGTTACAACTTCGCATTAGATAAAGATGGAGACGAATATTCGCGCAATGTAAACATACTAGAGTCTAAAGGAAAACGCAATGTAGAAGGACCTGATTTAGAAATTCTAGATCTAAGTAATCCTGTGAAAACTTGAAAAGTCAATATTAGTACCAGTAAAGAACCAAAGTTTGCTTCTATTGGGGATTACTAGGATGACTAAACAATGGAACAGATAGTAGACCTACTGTGTGAATATCAATACTTATTTCCTACCAAGTTCTCTGAAATGAAAGGCATTTTAGGTGACTTGGGAGTTATGAAAATATCTCTCAAGCCTGATGTGAAGCCTATAAAGCAAATACCCTACAGACTGAATCCTAAATACAAACAAAGAGTAAAGGCATAACTGGATAAAATGCTTGATGCAGGAATTATTGAGCCAATAGAGGAATCATAATGGATAAGTCCCATGGTCATTCAAGATAAGAAATCTAAAGGCGAGATCAGAATCTGCATAGATCTTCGAAATTTAAATGATGCCTTGCTGCATGACCCATTCCCTGCTCCATTTACAGATGAAGTGCTACATAACGTAGGGGGAAACGAAGCATATTCCTTCATTGATGGATTTTCTGGATATCACCAGATCATAATTGCTACAGAAGACAGACATAAGACCACCTTTGCTACTGAATGGGGCTCATTTCAATATAAAGTTATGCCCTTTGCTTTGAAAAATGCACCTTCTATCTTTTCGAGAGTAGTTGTTGCTGCATTTAAAGAGTTTATTCATAAATTCTTAGAAGTTTATTTTGACGACGGGACAGTATTTGGTTTACTCAAGAACCACTATGAGAACTTAAGAATGATGTTAGGGAAGTGTAGACAACATCATATTTCCCTTAACCTGAAGAAGATAATTTTATGTGTCTCTTATGGTACACTATTGGGCCACATTGTATGCAAACAGGGACTGATGGTTGATCCAGCAAAGATCGCAGTTATAGTGAATCTTCCAACACCTAATTCAGTAAAACATCTATGCACTACATTGGGACACACAGGGTACTATAGGAAGTTCATCAAAGGATATGCGCAGATCACTGCTCCTATGGAGAATTTACTGAAGAAAGAAGCGAAGTATACTTGGACCGAAGATTGTCAAAAAGGATTGGATACATTGAAATAGAGAATGGTTACCGCACCGATTCTAGTTTTTCCTGGCTAGAATAAACCATTCCAAGTACATGTAGATGCTTCATCTATAGCACTTGGTATTGTCTTAGATCAACTAGGTGAGGGAGGCATCGATCACCCCATCTCATTTTCAAGCAAAAATCTATCTTCAACATAAAATAACTATACTACGATAGAAAGAGAAGGCTTAGCCATGGTGCACGAATTGCAGAAGTTCAGACACTATCTGCTAGGTTCGCATTTCTGTATGTTTACTGACCATTCAACTTTGAAGTACCTGGTCAATAAACCAGCATTAGGGGGAAGAATATGCAAATGGCTATTACTCTTTTAGGAATATGATTTTGAAATCATTGTTAAGCGAGGAAGATTGAATTCAGGACATGACCACCTCTCCATAATTGAGTCAGGTGAAGAACCTAGTAATTTGGAAGTTAGTCTACCAGATGCGCAGTTGTTTGCTATTCATATAGAAGATGATTACTACAAGCATATTATAGAATTCCTGACTACAGTCTTAACACCTACAGAGTTTACTACGCAACAGAAGAAATAATTGGTTGTAAAAGCAGTTGATTTTACTCTAATTGCAGGACAATTATACAAACCAGGACCAGACAGAGTATTGCAAAGATGTGTATTGGAACATGAGAAACCCATGATACTTAATGAATCACACTTAAGAGTATATGGAGGAAACTACGTAGGAACGGCTACTGCGCATAAAATTTTAGGAGCAGTCCTATGGTGGCCTACGATACACAAGGATTCAAAAGAACATTGCCGAGGTTGCAATGTCTGCCAAAGGACATGAATACCATCTCGTAGAGATGAGATTCCATTGATGCCACAATTGAGTTTGAAAGCATTCAATAATTGGGCTATTGAATTTGTGGGAGCCATTAACCCACCAGGAAAATGAACTAGTTTGAGATATATTATCACAGCTATAGATTATCTAACCAGATGGGCAAAGGAAAAACCAGTGAAGGACTGTAGTGCAGTTACTGCCGCGCAACTCATTTTCAAGAAAATATTGACAAGGTTTGGATGTCCGAAGATCCTAATGAGCAATCAAGGAACTCATTTCTTGAACAGGACTATTGAATCCCTGACAGAAGAATTTCAGGTCTACCATCAGAAGATTACACCATATCATCCACAAGCTAATGGCACTATTGAATCCTTTAACAAAGTATTGGAAAATGCACTGACCAATGTATGCAATACAAACATGGATGATTGGGATCTACGAATACCAGTGGTGTTATGGGCATATAGGACAACTTGCAAGAAGTTGACAGGTCACACACCTTTCAGACTAGCGCCATACGGACATGAAGTTGTTGTTAAATTTTGAGCATTAATTCACAATACTCTAGGATCTTTACTGAGAGAATAACGTATACAGTATATCAATGCATGACAATCACAATAAGTATGACAAGCATCACAAGAATCAAAAGCATAAGAGACAAGAGACACAGAGTTTCCGTGGGGAAAACCCTAAGGTGAAAAACCCCACAACTTCCTCAGAGATAGAGAGAGCAATGGCTCAACCAAAGTACAACCAAAATACATTGAGATAGTCTCCTAGTAGCAGATGATCCTCCTCCTCACTAGTGCGCCACTTTCTGAGTGAGAGTGAGATACTTTTCCGAGTGATCTAAATAGAGATAACCTGATCTCTATTTATACTAATCTGTTTTCCCAGTGACCTTATGGGGGCGACTTGTCTAGCTAGGTACATCCATATTATAATATATATATTTTAGGGCCGACCCCACACATGGTGGTCTAATAACCCATCAGCAAGTACACACACTTGTAACACTTGTCAATCCACATGACGACACTTCCCTATAGAGGAATAACACATCTCTAATAAGGGTACAATAAATATATATGAAATACATAGATGAAATACATTCTGAAGTTACATATACATCAACACTCCCTCTTAACTAGGAAGGTATTTCTCGACACAGATCTGCTAGACAAGTCTTCTTCTCGGGATCATCGTCATCGTCATCGTCACTGCTGCTGCTATCTCAACCAATCTCTGACTCTACTCGTCATAGGAAGTTCTACAGAGCCAGTCCTTTTTCATACTGGATGTAGGCCCACCACCTGCAGGTCTTCGTCATCACTGGCCATACTGTGGAAATCTCAGGACTTATTACATGCGTCACAAAACCTTAAAAGAGTCTCTTGACTAGCAAGAACCCTAAAGAGCATCTAAGGCCTTTTTCATCCTGTCCAGATCTCCGGGACTTATTACATGTGACCCCACCACAAAACCTCGAAAGAGAATCCCAGGTCTGATTACGAGCACAAGGCTCAACCTATCGGATCTCCCAGGGCACAAATTACATGTGGTCACCACAAAACCTTGAAAGAGCATCCCAAGACTGATTACGAGCACAAGGCTCAACCTATCGGATCTCCCAGGGCACAAATTACATGTGGTCATGGCAAAACCTCAAAAGAGCATCCCAGGACTGATTATGAGCACATAGCTCAACCTATCAGATCTCCCAGGGCACAAATTACATGCCATAGGACAAAACCTCGAAAGAGCATCTGCCAGATATCCCAGTGCACAAATTACATGACATAGGCAAAACCTCGAAAGACTATCTACAGATCTCCCAGGGCACAAATTATATGTCTTCCCAAGCAAAACCTTGAAAGAGCATTTTCCAGATGTCCCAGGGTACGAATTACATGCCATATGAAAAACCTCGAAAGACCATCTGCAAATCTCCCAGGGCACAAATTACATGCTTTTCTACACAACCTGTTCCACGACCACAGAGTATCCACCTGATACTCACCATACATCATCCTGATGTACACATGATCATCTTGATCATCATCACTACAACATCCTGCTGCATGTCATCTGGAGCAACATCCTGAAGCTCGTCATCCATGATCATCCTGATCATACACTGCATCCACCTGATGCACACCAAGTATCTACCTGATACATATCATCATACATGATACACCTGATCATATAGTGTATCCACCTGATACATATCATCATACATGATCCACTAGATCATACAATGTATCCACCTGATACATATACAGATACATGGTCCAAGCATCCAACATGATGCATATACAAAATACATACAAATGATCCTACTGATCATATCCAGCATCCAACATGATGCATACATATATATAAATGATCCAACTGATCATATCCAGCATCCAACATGATGCGTACATACATACATAAAAAATGATCCAACTGATCATACAAAGCAGAAACCAGAACATCATCCTGATGCTCATCATCCAACGTTTACATCCACAGCCATGTGAAGGATCCTCCTTCCAACATGCTTGGAATGGCTTCAGCAAATGTGTCCATCACTTCTTCCTTGAAGTGTCCTCGATCTGAAGAACACCAAGCCTCTCCCTGAAGTATTCGAACTTCACCCTGGCTAGTAGCTTCGTCAGCACAACTGCAATCTACTCGTTCGTCGCAACATACAGGAGCTTCACAGCTCCTCTCTACACCATATCCCTGATATAGTGATATTTGATCTCTATGTGTTTCGACCTGTCATGAAACACTGGATTCTCGGACAACTTCACACAACTCTGGTTATCACAGAAGATACCAGTAGCATCCAACGGGAGATCAAATAACTCAAACAGTAGCTTCCGTAGCCATATTGCCTCACAACTAGCTGAACAGGCTGCAACATACTCTGCCTCAGCTATACTTAGTGCTACGCAGGACTGCTTCCTGCTAAACCAAGAGATCACACCTGATCCCATACTAAAGCAGCACCCAGATGTGCTCTTCCTATCTGCAGCACTACCAGCCCAATCTGAATCAACATAACCCCGGAGGTTAAACTTTTGATTCACTTCATACTTGAGCCCATAATCCACTGTACCCTTTAGGTACCTCAAAACATTCTTTACAACAACTAGGTGAACACTCCTCGGATCTGTCAGGAACTGGCTCAATGTGTTCACAGCAAAGCAAATGTCCGGTCTCGTGTTCGTCAGGTACATCAAGGACCCAATCATCTGACGATACATAGAGACATCAACCTGCTCAGATGAAGCATCGCATAGAAGCTTCAGATTCGATGCCATAGGTGTGGCCATGGCCTTGCAATCCATCATCCTGAATCTCTTCAGGATATCTACTGTGTACTTCCTTTGACCAAGGATGATCCCACCTGCACTCTGCCATACCTCCATACCTAGGAAATAATGCATAATTCCCAAATCTTTCATATCGAACTCAGCAGCAAGCTTCCTCTTAGTATTTGTAATCAATCTGTCATCTCTTGTTACAAATAAGTCATCCACATACAGGAGTAGAATCACAGGATTCCCTTCCTCAACCTTGTAGTAAAGGTTGGAATCCGCTTTACTCTTGGTAAAGCCCAAACTAGATAGGAAACTATCCATCCTACCATACCAAGTTCTGGGAGCTTGTTTCAAGCCATACAAGGCTTTCTTCAATCTGCACACATATGAATCCCTATCATGTATTTCAAAACCGAGTGGCTTCCTCCACATATACTTCCTCTTCAACTACACCATTCAAGAAAGCAGTCTTGACATCCATCTGGTGTATTTTCCATTTCATTGCTTTTATATTTCTCTATGCTTCCATCTACAGCATCCTTGATCTGATAGATCCATATGGAAGTCATAACAAAACTTCCCTTCAGGTCTTGGGACTACATCCCAAACATCATTCTTCATGATCGACGGATCATGGCATTCTTCCCGTATCCTAGGAACTTCAATATCTTCAATAGATAATTTTGTTGCTTGAACAAATGTTGTAGTCCTTCTTTTGTAGGTGAAGGTATACGGTCTTTCCTACAAAACAAGTTAAATTGCATGATTAGAAACATCTCATAATTTTCAGACAAATTCTTACACATAAAGAAATATGTCATATAGTCATGCAATTATCTTAGCCAATGCTTCAATACAACATTTATCCATGTTCCATAACTTTCTAGATGCCTTCCAGTCTCTACCAGAACGTTGTTAAGAGTTTGCACTACTCCCAACATGTCAGCAAAGAGGTTTCATTCTAGATAAGTAGCAATGGAATGTTGTACAGTGCCATAGGCCACTTACCCAACACATGCATATTAGTAGTATCTTGTTCATTAATGCAAATATGCAAAATACATATCCTAAGTCTAGGAACATAAGCATATGTATCATTGAACAATTTTATTTAAACAAACAAATATGTAAGAAGTGGTAATTAAAATACTTATCTTTGTTTGTTTGTTGGGTGGACTCCCTCTGAGTCTTTGCTTTCTTACAGGAGCTGCTGAAGTAGCTTCTTCTACACCTTTCTATTGTGGAATGTAGAAAGATGGTCAACTCCCTCAAAATATCTGCATCCTTGCAGGAGTTGCTGGAGTGTGCTCCCTCTTGATCTTTGCTTCCTGGATTACCTGTCCTTGAACTTATATGCATCCTTGGTCCCTATGCATGCTTATTAGTATCATGAATGTGTTATCCTTGTAATCTCATACAAAATCATACATTCATTAGTATATTCTCAATATTATCAAAACACAATAATCTCAAGCATGTATAGTCATGATAATTTCAAACAAAAATAATAAGCATTAGCATTCAAGGTTTATATAGGACTCTTATGGTTAGTCATAACATGTCTAAACCTGTGATTACTCAAACCTATGACTCTTCTAGTCAGTCATAACATTAAATAAGGTAAGACACGTAATATGCATATATCCATGATTATTCAAACCTATGACTTCATGAATAAGCATCATGTCATGCATACTTATATAATAGATCCTATGATATAAGAAACACATACCTGGTCACCATATTTGCTAGTTATGTCTAGCAATGTGTTCTTGTTCTCATCAATGATCTGCATAACTCATTAGTTAACTTTTGCAAAAACAAATTATACATACCTCCATGTGATCTATGACTATGGATGAATCTTTGTCTTCATGTCACCATAGCAAGTTCAGGTTGTCCCTTCAATTTGTACAATCCTCCCTCTTGCTCTCCAACCACTACTGCATCATTGATTGTTTTACCCTTTGGCCACATTAGGACTTGGCCATCCACAAATGCAACCCTCATACCTTTTTCATCCAATTCAGAGATGGAGAGTAAGTTCTTCTTGAGCCCAGGTACATAAAGGACTTCTTTCATCTTCAAATATTTTTCAGAATCTAGGTTGTAGGAGGCTTCACCACTTCCTTTGATTGGATATTGAAAATCATCCCCAAGTTTCACCTTATGGGGTGATTCATGTTCAGATAGATTCACAAAAGATTCCTTAAACCCAGTCATGTGTTTGGAAGCCCCACTATCAATCAACCAATCATTACAACCATAGGAGATGATACCTGTGAGATCAGAACATACTCTTCTTCACTTGATGAGTTAACATCACTTTCTGCCCTAGCCTTGTTCTTGGGTGGTTCATCATCCTCGGCAACATGAGCATGAAACCTTCTTTTGCTTCCCTTCTTCTTGTTGTTGGAGTTGTTGTTGTCCTTCTTGTTCTTGGGACAATTTATGGAAATATGTCCTTTCTCATTACAGGTGAATCATATTCTTCTTTCTTTGAAGTGATGTGAAGATTTCTTGGAGTGAGATGACTCTCTCTTGGACTTCCCTTTCTTGGTGTGAGCTGTGAGAGCTTGATCTTCATTCCCCATCTTTTCTTCTCGTGCCACAAACCTTGCTTCTTCTTGTGAACATTCTTCCTGTAGTCTACTGAAGGAAATCAACTTCTTCCTTGCACAGATTCCTTGAATGAAGGAGTCCCATGACCTAGGTAAACCATTCAGAGTGGTCATGAAAACTTCACCATTCTCTACCATTTCATCCACTGCTTCTAGTTGTTCCTTGATCTGGGAGACTCTTGAAAAATAAGATTGAATGGTTTCTCCATTCTGAAACTTTACCCCTTTCAATTGGTTCCACAGGATCATCTTCCGATTTATGTTCTTCCCTTCAAATAGCTTGGTCAAAGAGTCAAACATCACTTTGGGTGTCTTTAGAGAAGACACATGGGGTATGAGATGGTCTTTGATAGAATCAACAATGATTCTCTTTTCCTTGACCAAGTTCTTCTTATGCAATACTTTAGCCTCTTCATCCTCTGGGATAGGGATGTCTTCTTTTATATATGAGTCCAACTCATTCTCTTCCAGGATTAGCCCAATCCTATACTTCCAAGCTCGGAAGTTATCAGCCCATTCAAGCTTATCCTCAAGCTTGGTGTGGTGAGACATCTTAAAGAGTACTTCAAATGGAAATAGAAAAGATTTAGGTCTTACCACTTGAAATGCTGAAAACTGGATCTGGTCCTGGATTAGGGTTTGTTGAAAAAACCCTAAAAATTCAAAATGTGAATTTCAAATTTCTGAAAGGATAGAAAGATGCGCCTTGATGAGCTGATCAGCCTGGTGCATTTAGAATTTGAGATCAGCAAAGCTTTACCCTTCAGATTTGACCTTTTTTCCTCCTGGGTTCACTTGGGAGAGCCCTGAATTAGGGTTTGAGTTTCCCAGAGATCTACCCAGCCAAAAATCTCGATCCAAAGCTCTAACCTTCTATTTTTGCAAGGAGCTTCAAGCTATGTCTTCAAATTTCAGAAATTCCTATTTTTTGTGGAAACCCTAATTTTTAGGGCCAAATCTGAAAATGCTCGGAATTGAATTCTGATTGGACAGATAGATGTGCCTTGATGCGTAGAGTCAATCTACTATACTGCTTTTTCAAAATCTATGGAGAGAAACCCAATAAACAAGAAACTCAAGTTTCCATCACTGCAAAATGTCTTCTTCTCAGGTTAGCTCTGATACCATGTTAAATTTTGAGCATTAATTCACAATACTCTAGGATGTTTACTAAGAGAATAACATATACAGTATATCAATGCATGACAATCACAATAAGTATGACAAGCATCACAAGAATCGAAAGCATAAGAGACAAGAGACACAAAGTTTCCGTGGGGAAAACCCTAAGGTGAAAAACCCCACAACTTCCTCAGAGATAGAGAGAGCAATGGCTAAACCAAAGTACAACCAAAATACACTGAGATAGTCTCCTAGTAGCAGATGATCCTCCTCCTCACTAGTGTGCCACTTTATAAGTGAGAGTGAGATACTTTTCTGAGTGATCTAAATAGAGATCACCTGATCTCTATTTATACTAATCTGTTTGCCCAGTGACCTTATGGGGCCGACTTGTCTAGCTAGGTACATCCATATTATAATATATATATTTCAGGGCCGACCCCACACATGGTGGTCTAATAACCCATCAGCAAGTACACACACTTGCGACACTTGTCAATCCACATGACGACACTTCCTTATAGAGGAATAACACATCTCTAATAAGGGTACAATAAATATATATGAAATACATAGATGAAATACATTCCGAAGTTACATATACATCAACAGTTGTCATGCCCATGGAATACATAGCACCAATCTTGAGAATTGTTGCATTTACAGATATGGTTGATCAAGAGACACTAGATGAGAGACTACTACACTTAGTTGGGTTAGAGGAAGATCGCTTCATCACTGGATTTCACCAACAAGTGCAAAAAGACAGAGAAAAAGCATGGCATGATAGGCATATCAAGTACAAATTCTTCCAGGTAGGAGACCTTGTCCTCCTCTATGATAGTAAATTTATGAAATTTCCTGGAAATTTTAAAATGCATTGGTTGGGGCCATACATTGTCAAACATGTTACTAATGGTGGCGCAGTTCAGTTGGCTACCTTAATGGGAGAAAATCTACCAGGACTTGTTAATTGGAGTAGACTAAATCCCTATAGGGATAGTCCTACTCCTCTAGACATCGGTTGATCAACAAGAAGAATTTTTTTTAAGTTTCAAGTACAGTTGAATTGGACACTAAAAATTGAGTAGGGAGTCTATACATAGTTTTGGGAAAAAAGCGAAGTCCCATGAAGAAGAAACATATGTTTCGAAGTACATGTCACGAGCTGAGATGTGAAGTACAAGCAGGAAGCCCATATGCGAAGTTCAGAATGAAAAAAGGAGGAAACATGCAGTTAACTTCGTGGATTTGTCTAAGATGAGAGAGAAGTCAAGGGAAAACTAGCCATTATAGCTTTTTGGTCAGAAATTAGCTGTTATATAGTGTTCTTGGGAACTGACTGTTTTTGCATTTAAGGAACACTTGTCCATTTAAGACGCATTCACTGAAGGAAAGGACCAAGACTGTTGCGTTATTTGGCCAAAAGACATGGAATTTAATGCCTAGTTAGCCATTTTTGGGCGCGCCTCAGGCCTGCTATGCCTATAAATAGGGATGACCGCATACGTACTGGCTTTACCACGATTTTCAATTTTTACTGCGTGTAAATTCTAAGTTTTTACCAGTCAGAGGACAAAGAGCGATTCACAAGTGAATGTCTGAGCATTTGTCACTAGACGAGATTTTGAGAGACTTCAACCAGTCAGGGATCAAGGGATTAATGAAAAATCCCTAGAAGAAATCCGTTCCAGACAGAGGCGCCTCATCCAGAAGCTCACCACGCCATGCACCAGAGATGAAGAGAAAGGATAAGCAACCAACCATAGAACTAGAGAAGCCGAGGATAGGGGGAATGGTTTGGAAACCTCCACATGAACCACCTCTTGAAAGGCCTATCTTTCTTACGCTTAAGTATATTCATCCGTGAAGAGATGATGCACCACCTGTGTGACTCCTGAAAAACCCACAGTATGAGATTCCACTGCTACCAATCTCAAATCACGTGCGCATCCGCGAGAATCTACTAGGAATAATTCTAGACTATAAATTCTCAGATCATGACCTACTGCAGGAAGGAAAATACCCTCAGTTTTAGCCTGATATGTGTTGGAATATTCACACCATCATTTTTGTATTTTGCATGCTTGCATGCAAAACTACATGCTGCATGCATCTAGTCATCATCATGGTTGTCTCCCCAACACCTAGAGCTTGTTTCTGGCTCTCTAGAACCTGTCTTTAGCCCTCATTTGGCCTCCTACCTTCCTAATGCGCCCTCCTTGACTTATCTTCTAATGCGCCCTCCTTGACTTATCTTCTTAGCAAGTGCGCCTTTCTCGCCTATCACTGTCAGTTAGAGCACTCTTACTCACCTACCCTCAATTATCACTCAGTTAGGGCGCCTTATCTCACCTATCGGGAGTTATCATTCAGTTAGTGCTTTGATTGAGTAGTTCTTCCACTAATTGCTCATACTGACTGCTTGTAACTCCTATTTATCTAGTTCTGGAGTTCCACTTGACTATTTGATAGCCTCATGTGCCCCCCTTGGAGTCTCCATTCCCTGATTTATGCCTAGATGGTTCTGTTAGACTCAATTAGACACACTTGACTGACTATTACCATTTATGACTGATACTATTGACTGGATGATGTCTCCATTGTTATCCAAGCTAGAATTTGAGTTAGACTGTTAGGAACCCATGCCAACCCTTCTATTTACTTTGTTAGTATATTATTGTTGGACGCATATGCTTTGTAAGTCGTCCTATAGTATTTGTTGATCCATAATTTGTATTATTGTTGTTGGACACATATGCTTTGTAAGTCGTCCCGTAGTAATTGTTGATCCATATTTTGTATTGGCCCATGGTTTGTATTGACACATGGTATTGAACCATGGTATTGGCGCCTAGACTTAGTATATAAGTTTGTGTTGAGACCAATGAAGGTACCGTGAAGTTATTTGTATTGAACTTGCTCAAAGGAGGTTTCCCCCTCGAAGTGGCCTGTGATCAATATAAAAATGATTCTAAATTCTATTATTTTTGCTATATTGTGTGTTTTCATTAATTAATTATTGCAGGTTCTTCACATCTGGTATCAGAGCACTTTCTTGGGCTCGTTGGGTGGAATTTCTGCCAAATTTTTTTTTTCGCATCTGTTACAGCTTCAGATTTGGGAATAATCCCTATCCGCTTAACTGTGGGAAGTACTTGGGCATCAACGCTAAAACTCATTGTGAGGAGTACCATAGGAACCCCAAAGTAGCTGGCCCATTGAGAGGACCTGCCAGCGAAAAGGGCAACAACCCCTACCTGATTGACTAGTTCCCACCCTTGAGGTAAACCAAGAGCTGTCGTTTGTGGCAAAGCGGTTATTAGTTTTACCTGAGCCGTGGAGTGAGGGGTACTGCCCCAATACGCAAGCCATCAGACAGCATTAGTGGCCGAGTGAAACCCCTAAGCTATTAGAAAGCCGCACATACATGGGGTCCATATATATTTTTAGTTGAACTGTTGTCGATCAGTGTCACACCGTTTCAGATCCATTCTGAAAGCCGTTCCAGATCCAGCCGTTTCAAATCTATTTCAGATCTAGCTGTTTTCGATCCATTTGGTGCCATTTCAGATCCCTCTGTTTTCGATCAATTCTGCACCGTTGCAGATCTATCTGTTTCAAATCCCTTCCGCGCCATAGCAGCTCCATTCGAAAAAAGAAAAAAAAAAAATTCTCCATATCTCCCTTGTTTTCACTCCATTTTCCTTGAAACTTCCCTAGAACCCCTGTAATCCCATTATGCATATTTCATTCCTAAGGACCCTATCCTAAATTCCACTTCCCAAAGCCTGAAATCCCACATTTGTCTATTTTTAGGGTTTTCCATAACTTTCTCATATTTTACCCAATCACCTTCAAATTTTACCACAGAGTTCATTTCCTAATTCTGCTTCTTTGTCCCTCTCTGCCAAATTTTCCCATTCTTTCACCCCGCTTCTGAAATCCTCCTTTTCTGCTTCCCTGTCGCTTCGACAATGTCCAAAACCTAGTCAAACCCCAATTACCCATCGGAGTTTTTCCCAAATCCAAATTTTCCTTTACTAAACAAGCTTTTGTTTGTGTTTTTCTATCCATTCCCCCCCCCCCCAAAAAAAAAAACTCCCTGTTATGGTTGTCACCCGCACAGGAGCAAAAACCATGGAGGAAGCACTTACATCCATCTAAACCAAACTTCAAGATATGGATGAAAAATTTCTCAGCCTCCATGTTCAGCATTCAGCCATGAACAATAACCAACAACTAGAATCTTCTGCAGCCAATGGGTTCTCTTCTTCCAGCACTTTCCGTGGTCCGAAGCTTGAATTTCCTCGCTTCAATGGTATTGATCCGACTGGATGGATCTATTGTGCAAAACATTATTTTAGTCTACATAATACTTTTGATGTCCAAAAATTTCCACTTGCATCCTTTCATTTGGAACAGGAATCCCTTCAATGGTACTGTTGGTACATCAAGGCTCATGACGAACCAAAATGGATAGATTTTTGCCAAATCCTTTTGCAACGATTTGGTCCTAGTGCTTTTGATTACTTCACCGGAGCACTCACTAAACTTCGTCAAATTGGCACTGTGAGAGAGTATCAGACAGAATTTGAGAAACTAGCCAACCACACAGAAGGATTGTCTAATGACTTCTACAGGAGTTGTTTTATCAGTGGTCTTAAGGATGAAATCCTCCCAAAGGTCAAAATGTTATGTCCCAACACAATGATGAAAGCCCTGGGGTTGGCTAAGTTGGCAGAAGACAAGATTGCCGCCCAACAACTCTCCAAACCCACTTTTGTTCTCTTCTGAAATATGGGTTCTCAATGACCTCCCATCCCGTCAGCTCCTCGACCAACTCCTATCAAGCATTTGTCCGAAACAGAGATGCAGGCACACAGAGAAAAAGGGCTTTGTTATAATTGTGATGAAAAATTCACTCGGGGACATATATGTGTTCAACAAAATCTTTATCTCTTGGATGTGGATTCTCCGCCTGCCTCTGAAGTTGGTGAAGAGGCTCCAGATACACTGGATGATCAGGTTGACATTCAGGAGCCGCCTATTGACCTTCCATCTCAAGACGACCACTTAGAGATATCTCTCCATGCTTTATCTGACGTCACCACCTCCCAAACAATGCGGGTCAGGGGTTACTTCAAGAAGCTTCCTCTTACAATACTCATTGATTCTGGCAGCACTCATAACTTCATTGACCCTCGATTCGCCAAACAGGCTGATTGTTTTGTCCATCCTTGCTCCAATGTCTTTGAAGTCATGGTTGCCAATGGGGGCACCTTACCTTGCAAGGGGAAGTGTCACAATGTGCATATCTCTCTGGAATATTATATTCTGCACTCTGACATGTTTTCCTTATCCCTAGGCGGATGTGATGTGGTTTTGGGCATTCAATGGTTACACACACTTAGCCCCATCTTATGGGATTTTGCTGAACTTTGGATGCAATTTTCAGTCAATGGGACACAACACAAATTTATGGGATTACAACAAGGGTCTCTCCGCATCATCAATTCACATCACCTGGAAAAGATCCTTAAGAAGAATTCACATGGTGTCATCGCTCAGCTCCATTCCATTCATATGCAACCACCAACGGTCTCCACTACTTCCTTGGATAGATATGCAAGTGTTTTTGTTGCACCTGTGGGCTTGCCACCTTCAAGAAACCTTTCCAGTAAGCATTTAGCCGCATCTACATCTCAGCAGAAAATAATGGCTATTTTGCATGTAGTACAGAAGTGGCAACCATCCCTTTTCGGAAATTATTTCTACCTCAAGACTGATCTCCAAAGTCTAGAACATTTTCTGGAACAACGGGTCTCCTCACCAGCACAATGGAAATGGGTTATCCAACTCATGGGTTATGACTATGCGATCACTTACAAGAAGGGTAAGGATAATATGGTGGCAGATGCTCCTTCTCACTAATTTGATGACCCAGTTTCTCTTACAGCTATTTCTCTGCTTGTTCCAAATTGGTTGCAATTTGTTCACCAGGGCTATCTCTTCTATGAACTCCATGCTTCGTCATCGGCAGGGCACTCTGGGTTCCTCAAAACCTATAATCGGGAACAATGTAACTTCTTTTGGAAGGGACTGAAAATGAAAATTCACCAGATGGTGGTTGAGTGTGATACTTTCCAGGTCAACAAGGGTGAAACGACACTCCTTTCGAGACTGCATGAACCCTTGCCCATTGCTACACAGATGTGGACAACTATTTCTATAGATTTCCTAGAAGCGCTCCAGTGGTACAATACCACATCTAAAAGGACACCATATGAAGCAGTTTATGGATAGGCATCGCCATTTCTTCTTCCATACACACTCAACAGCTCCTCAGTTCAGGAAATTGACTCGGTTCTTCGAAACCGTGATCAGATTCTTCTCATTCTGCAGGACAATCTTTACGTGGCAAGAATTCGACTGAAACAACAAGCCAATCAACACCATTCTGAGCGCACTTTTCACGCAGCTGATATGGTCCTTCTTCATCTACATCCTTCCAAGCAATCCTCCCTAAAACTCAACAGGAGTTAGTGGGCCCGAATGCAACTCGAGGATGCTATAGGGCAACCACTCCTTCAGATTCTGCATCAATTTCCACATCTAAAGCTTTGAGGACAAAGATTTTTCTAAGGGAGAGGGGATGTTAGGAACCCATGTCAACCCTTCTATTTAATTTGTTCGTATATTGTTGTTGGACGCATATGCTTTGTAAGTTGTCCTGTAGTATTTGTTGATCCATAATTTGTATTATTGTTGTTGGACGCATATGCTTTGTGAGTCGTCCTGTAGTAATTGTTGATCCATATTTTGTATTGGCCCATGGTTTGTATTAACACATGGTATTGGCACCTAGACTTAGTGTATAAGTTTGTGTTGAGACCAATGAAGGTACCGTCAAGTTATTTGTATTGAACTTGCTCAAAGGAGGTTGCCCCCTCGAAGTGGCCTGTGATCAATATAAAAGTGATTCTAAATTCTGTTATTTCTGCTATATCATGTGTTTTCATTAATTAATTATTGCAGGTTCTTCACATAGACGGCCTCATGCACTCCACTTATAGTCTCCATTCCTTGATTTATGGATAGTTAGTTCTGTTAGACTCAGTTAGACACACTTGACTGACTCTTACCACTCATGACTGATACTGTTGACTAGTTGATGTCTCCGTAGTTATTCATGCTAGATCTTGAGCTCATAATTCGAATGCCCTACTTGGCTAATTGGAATCCTATATGATGCCTCATCATTGATTATTGTATTACATTCTCTACATTCATGATTTATTGTATGATATTGACATTGTCTGTTATTCTGTGTTTATGAGTGATTATTGAATGCATGCTTCTTCTTCTTTGCAAATAATCTTGAGAGTTATATTATGAGTTTGTTACAGTTGCTAGATCCCTACAAATTATCACATGGTATCAGAGCAGTAAGCAGCGATTCGAATTGCAGCAGTTGCAACATTTCTTTGAGCGCTATCTTTTCATTTGTGCACCAGAAGCCTCTGGGTTTCCACAACAAATCCTGGTACTATTACTTGAATTCATTGGAGAAATCCAATGAGGTCTAGCCAGGTGTGAAGGACTTATTCTATGTGCCAAGTGTCCTTAAGGTAGTGTTCATTCTAAGTGTAGCATTCTCCATCAACAAAAATTCTCTTGTTTTGTAGGTTTATTCACCAGTTCGGAATCTTCTTCAACTATTCGACTTTCTCTGTTTCATATGGATCTAAAGCTTACATCTTGAAACTATGTTGAGTGGAAATCCAAGATGGCTCTCTTCATGAGATCCAAGAGCTTCACCCAAATACTCAACAGAATGATGGTAGAACCTCTCAGTGCAGTTGAAAAGTCCAAGTACTTGGACAAGCTTGATGAAGCAGTTGGTCTCCTTCTTCTCTCAATTTATGATGATCTTCACTTCCATGTCATCGATCTTACATCTCCTAAAGAGGTTTGGGACAAGCTCGAATCCCTTTTTGGATAGACTGATGATATGAAAGGACACAAATTGGATAATGAGCTCATATGTTTGAGTCCAGATAGTTTCAAATCTATCAATGCCTTCCTCACCAAGTTCAAAATCTTGATATCACAGTTGAAAATATATGAGATAGTGAAAGAAGACAAGCAGCTTATACTTGCCATTCTCTCAAAGTTGGGGGAAAACTTCTCAGAGTTTGTCTCTACTTTTCTGTCATTTAGGTTGTCCATTCCAAAATGGAAGTTTCCCTCCCTTGATGATTTCATCCAATCTATTACTCAAGAGGAAGAGAAGTTGATCTCTATGGGAATGATCAAACCCAAATTGGATTCAGCCCTTACAGTTGCAGGGAGAGCGAATGGTAAAGGAAAGCAAAGGATTTCTAACAAGAGATCGAATGATACAAGGCCGATAGATAGTTCATACCAGTTAGATGGGGTTTTGAACTCAAAGAAGACCAAGCATTCTCGGAAGAAAAGACCCAAGTGCACCTATTGTCTTAAAGGTATCCATCCCGAGAGTGATTGTATGAAGAAAACTATAGACATGATGGCTCAGTTACTTAAGAAGAACAATATTCCTATGCCTACATGTAAAAGGAAGAAAGATCTTGATACTGAGCTTTCCAGATCTGAAGAAAAGGAAATATGCCATGCCCTCATGGCAAGTGCATCAATAGATTCTACTTTCATCATAGATTCAGGAGCATCAAGGCACATGTCTTCCTCCAAATATATCTTCTCCAGTTTCAAAAGCTCAGTTGGCCCTTCCATCAGATTGGGAAATGATTCTGAAGTCTCCTCTCAAGGGAGTGGAAGAATTGATCTTGACTCAGGTTACTTTTCTAATGTGCTTTATGTTCCTTCTCTTGCTTCCAATTTACTTTCAGTGTACCAAATGACCCATGTTGGAGAGCCCAAAAGAGTAATCTTTTATCCAAATGAATTCGAAGTATAAGACATGGTTTCAGGGGAAATCATCTCAAAAGGTGTTGCAAATCATGAGACAAAACTCTATGAGTTTTCCTACTTCACACCTCTCTCAAAGGATTTTTCTCTTCCCTCTCATATTCATGAAGAGAGTAGACTGTATCATCTCAATCACAAGCTAGCTAAAGATGTGGTTGAAGGCCTTCCCAATAGCAAGATTGCTCATGGAACCTGCAAAGATTGTTCTAAGAAGATTGAGAAAAAGAGGAATCTGGAAGAAGTGCGAATGCTAGATCCAGATCCACAACAACCTGAAGATCTAGCACCTATTGGTTCAACATCCACTATTACATCCAATGGGGATATTGTTGAAGATCCATCATTCGATTCTAGTTCTTTGATAAATATCTCACCTATGATGGCTCGAAGGAGATATCGGAGATCTACATGCAGCTTCGGAATCAGGTTCATGATGCTCCCACTTCATCAGATTCAGATTTTAAAAGTGATGATGAGGTAGGCTCACTTGCTTCCTCACATGCGATTTTAGATTCAGAGTTTGAGAGTGACCATGAGTTTCAAGAGAAAGAATTCCCATTCCATGATAGTTCATATTTGGAGTATGAGGCATCAACTTCACATGTTTCTCCTCATGAGATTTCATATTCAGAGTTTGTATGTGATGATGAGCCAGTTCTACTTGATTCTACTCATGGGAGTTCATATTCAGAGCCTGGATGTGATGAGCCAGTTCTGGATACATCTCCACATGATATTTCATATTCAGAGTTTGTGAGTGTTGACAAGCTCCAAAATAACAAACCATCATCACATGGTAGATCAGATTCAAAGTATGACAGTGAATATGATGAAGAGAAAATGTTAGATCCATATCCACAAGAACCTGAAGATCTAGCAAATGCTAATGAGGACATGGGAGATTCAGTTCCTTATGATCTCTCAACTGGTTTTCCTCCTCTTCCAAGACGGGAAGCCACTACTCTCATTGGTGATCCAGGTGATCCAGGTTTCATCATTCTCACATTACTGATCCCTTTCAGAGTGATCAACCCTTCTGTTGAAAAGAAGGACACTTTCCTCCTTCAAGGGTGAGTGATGACATGCTATTTTAGAATCCTTCAGTTTATTTTGAGGGAGGGATTTCTTCCCACTGGGTTTTCCCTCTTTCCTCACTTAGTTTATTTTAGATTGATTGAATGGGGTGACATTTGGTATTAGTCACCAGGGCCCTATTTTTTTTATTTCAGTTATCTCCTCATAGTATAGCTTGCAGGGGGGTGTTGGAATATTCACACCATCATTTTTGTATTTTGCATGCTACATGCATTTCCATGCATCTAGTCATCATCATGGTTATCTCCCCAGCACCTAGAGCTTGTTTCTGGCTCTCCAGAACCTATCTTTAGCCCTCATTTGACCTCCTACCTACCTAATGCGCCCTCCTTGACTTATCTGCTTAGCAAGTGCACCCTTCTCACCTACCACTATCAGTTAGAGCACTCTTACTCACCTACCATCAATTATCACTCAGTTAGGGCGCCTTATCTCACCTACCGGGAGTTATCATTCAGTTAGTGCTTTGATTGAGTAGTTCTTCCACTGATTGCTCATACTGACTACTTGTAGCTCCTAGTTAGCAAGTTTTGGAGTTCCACTTGACTATTTGACAGTCTCATGCACCCCCCTTGGAGTCTCCATTCCCTTATTTATGCCTAGATGGTTCCGTTAGACTCAATTATACACACTTGACTGACTATTACCATTTATGACTGATACTATTGACTGGATGATGTCTCCATTGTTATCCAAGCTAGACTTTGTGTTAGACCATCTCATGTACTCCACTTAGAGTCTCCATTCCTTGATTTATGGATAGTTAGTTCTGTTAGACTCAGTTAGACACACTTGACTGACTCTTACCACTCATGACTGATACTGCTGACTAGTTCATGTCTCTGTAGTTATTCATGCTATATCTTGAGCTCATAATTCGAATGCCCTACTTGGCTAATTCGAATCCTATATGATTCCTCATCATTGATTATCGTATTACATTCTCTGCATTCATTATTCATTATATGATATTGACATTGTCTGTTATTCTGTGTTTATGAGTGATTATTGAATGCATGCTTCTTCTTCTTTGCAAATAATCTTGAGAGTTAGATTGTGAGTTTGTTATAGTTGCTAGATCCTTGCAGATTATCACAATATGTACATGTGCCGAAGGGTCAATGAAGCCACGAAGCAATCCTCTCTTCACGCACAGGATTGGATTACGCTGCTAGTTCCGTCCGGGTTGTTGAAACTTCTGCGCATCCCGCACTTTGATCGAAGTCCTGAGCTCACCGCAGTTGTGTGCATTTTACTGTCATGCACGCATCAAGGGTATTTGTGGCTAGACTGCAAAATTGACATAAACATCAATTTAATTTACCGGATCACACATCTCAGTAAGCGAGGTGATGATCCCGCAGCGGAGTTCGTAGGTAAAACCAAATATAAGGATATTGCAAAGCGAATGAAGGAAGAATTCAGCTTGCTCAAAGGAAGCCATGGTTATATAATAGTTGGAATCAAAGATAAAGCCATGGGCTTTACAGTCTAGCTCTTGGAAGGGAAGGTTTTGTGGAAATGCATATTAACAGAGGTGCCGACCGCTGCAGTTTGCTTAGCTGTGAAGGCTAAGGATGGAACTTTGTAGAATTGGTCGAGTTATTTGCTGAATGATTTCTTGGACGATATCCGCGATACTCAAGAGAGTGGGATCCCTTTCCACTATAGTTGGTTGCTAGTGTTGATCGCATTTGTGGGATGGAAAGAGACACTATACCAGCAGAATGTCCCAGTCATCATAGGAGACTGCAGAGGGACCAGGTTTGCGAAAATGTGGGAAAACACAAGGCTAAAGAGACAGCGGATGAATAACAAACAGTTGTTAACCTACTATGAACAACTATGCGAAGTGATTCAGCACACTCCGCGTGTTACCAAGGAGGTAATGATTGTGTATTTTCGTAAGTTGTTATTTAAGTCTGATATTGTGATGAACCTGCAATAATTAATTAATGAAAACACACAAAATAACAGAACTCAGAATCACTTTTATATTGATCGTAGGCCACTTCGAGGGGGCCTTTAAGCAAACTCAATACAAATAACTTCACGGTACCTTCATTGGTCTCAACAAAAACTTATATACTAAGTCTAGGCACCAATACCATGTGTCAATACAAACCATGGGCCAATACAAAATATGGATCAACAATTACTACGGGACAACTTACAAAGCATATGCATCCAACAACAATAATACCAACTATGGATCAACAAATAATATGGGACGACTTACAAAGCATATGCATCCAACAACAATATACTAAGAAAGTAAATAGAAGGGTTGACATGGGTTCCTAACATCCCCTCTCCCTTAGAAAAAGCTTTGTCCTCAAAGCTTTAGATGTGGAAATTGATGTAGAATCTGAAGGAGTGATTCCTTGTAGCATCCTCAGGTTGCATTCCGGCCCACTGACACCTTTTGAGTTTCAGGGAGGATTGCTTGGAAGGTTGTAGACGAAGAAGGACCATATAAGCTACGTGAAAAGTGTGCTCAGAACGGTGCTGATCAGCTTGTTGTTTCAGTCGAATTCTTGCCATGTGAAGATTGTCCTGCAGAATGAGAAGAATCTGATCGCGGTTTTGAAGAACTGAGTCAATTGCCTGAACTGGGGAGTTGCAGAGGGTGTATGGAAGAAGAACTAGTGGTTCCTATCCATAGACTGCTTCATATGGTGTCATTTTAGATGTGGTATTGTACCACTAGAGTGCTTCTAGGAAATCCATAGAAATAGTTGTCCAAATCTGTGTAGGGATGGGCAAGGGTTCGAGCAGGCCCGAAAGGAGTGTCGTTTCACCCTTGTTGACCTAGCAAGTATCACAGTCAACCACCATCTGTTGAATTTTCATTTTCAGTACTTGCCAAAAGAAGTTACATTGTTCTCGGTCATACATTTTGAGGAACCCAGAGTGCCATGCTGATGAAGAAGCATGGAGTTCATAGAAGAGATAGCCCTGTTGAACAGATTGCAACCAATTTGGAACAAGCAAAGAAATAGCTGTAAGAGAAACTAGGTCATCAAATGTGCGAGAAGGAGCATCTGCCACCATATTGTCCTTACCCTGCTTGTAAGTGATCGCATAGGCATAACCCATGAGTTAGATAACCCATTTCAGGTGTGCTAGGGAGGAGACCCATTGTTCTAGGAAATTTTTCAAACTCGGAAGATCAGTCTTGATGCAGAAATAATTCCCGAATAGGTATGGCAGCCACTTCTGTATTGCATGCAAAATAGCCATAATTTTCTACTGAGATGTAGATGCGGATAAATTCTTACTGGAAAGGTCTCTTGAAAGAGACAAGCCCACTGGTTCAGCAAATACACCTGCATATCTATCCAAGGAAGTAGAGGAGACTGTTGATGGGTGCATCTGAATGGAATGGAGTTAAGCGATGACACCATGTGAATTCTTCTTAAGGATCTTTTCCAGGCGATGTGAACTGATGATGCGGAGAGAACCTTGTTGTAAGCCCTTAAATTTGTGTTGTTTCCCATTGACTGAAAACTGCATCCAAAGTTCAGCAAAATCCCATAAGATGGGGCCAAGTGTGCATAACCATTGAACGCCCAAAACCACATAACATCCGCCTAGGGACAAGGAAAGCATGTCAGAGCACAGGTTATAATCTTCCAGAGATATACGTACATTGTGACAATTCCCCTTGCAAGGTAAGGTGCCCCCATTGGCAACCATGACTTCAAAGTTGGAGCAAGGATGGACAAAACAATCAGCCTGTTTGGCGATCCGATGGTTAATGAAGTTATGAGTGCTACTAGAATCAATGAGTATTGTAAGATGAAGCTTCTTGAAGTAACCCCTGACCCGCATTGTTTGGGGGGTGGTGACGCCGGATAAAGCAGGGAGAGATATCTCTGGTTGTTCATCCTGAGATGGGGGGTCAATAGGCGGCTCCTGAATGTCGACCTGATCATCCATTATATCTGGAGCTTCTTCAGAAATTTTAGAGGCAAGTGGAGAATCCATATCCAAGAGATAGAGCTTTTGTTGAACACATATATGTCCCCGAGTGAATTTCTCATCATACTTATAACAAAGCCCTTTTTCTCTACATTCCTGCATCTCTGTTTCAGACAAATGCTTGATAGGAGTTGGTCGAGGAGCTGGCGGGATGGGAGGTCGTTGAGAACTCATATTTCAGAAGGGAACAAAAGGGGGTTTGGAGCATTGTTGGGCTGCAATCTTGTCTTCTGCCAACTTAGACAACCCTAGGACTTCCATCATTGTGTTGGGACAAAACATTTTAACCTCTGATCGGATTTCATCCTTAATACCATTGATAAAAAAACTCCTGTAGAATTCATCAGACAATCCTTCTGTGTGATTGGTTAGTTTCTCAAATTCCGTCTGATACTCTCTCACAGTTCCAATTTGACGAAGTTTAGTGAGTGCTCCGGTGAAGTCATCAAAAGCACTAGGACCAAATCATTGCAAAATGAGTTAGCAAAAATCTGTCCATTTTGGCTCGTCATGAGCATTGATGTACCAACTGTACCATTGAAGGGCTTCCTGTTCCAAATGAAAGGATGCCAGTGGAACTTTTTAAACATCAAAAGTATTATCCATACTGAAATACTGTTCCGCACGATAAATCCATCCAGTCAGATCAGTACCATTGAATCCAAGAAATTCAAGCTTCGGACCACGAAAATTGCTGGAAGAAGAGAACCCATTGGTTGCAGAAGATTCTTGCTGTCGGTTATTATTCATGTATGAATGCTGAAGATGGAGGATGATAAATTTTTCATCCATATCTTGGAGTTTGGTTTGGATCACTACAAGTGATTCCTCCATGGTTTTTGCTTCTGCGGGGTTGACAACCATAACCAGGAGTTTTTTTTTGGGGGGAATGGATAGAAAAACACAAACAAAAGCTTATTTAGTAAAGGAAAATTTGGATTTGGGAAAAACTCAGATGGGTAATTGGGATTTGACTAGGTTTTGGACACTTTCTGATGGACAGGGAAGCAAAAAATGGGGATTTCAAAAGCAGGGTGAAAGAATGAGAAAATTTGTCAAAGAGGGACAAAGAAGCAGAAATAAGGAATGAACACGGTGGCAAAATTTGGAGGCGAGTGGATGAAAATTGAAGAAGTTATGGCAAACCCTAAAAATAGACAAATGTGAGATTTATGGCTTTGGGAAGTAGAATTTGGGATAGGGTCCTCAGGAATGAAATATGTAGAATGGGATTGCAGGGGTGTCTGGGAATTTTCAAGGGGAACATAGTTAAAACAAGGGAGATATGGCGAAAAAATGGAATTTTATACTTTTTTTTCTTCCAGAAATGGATCTGCAACGGCGCGGAAGGGATCAGAAACAGATATATCTGCAATGACACAGAAGGGATAGGCAATAGATGGATCTGAAACGACACCGAATGGAGAAAAAATGGTTGGATCTGAAACGACTTTCAGAATAGATCTGAAACAACTAGATCTGGTACGACTGTCAGAATGGATCTGAAATGGCTCGAAATGGATCTGAAATGGTGCGGAAGTGATCGGTAATATTTCAGCTGAAAATAGATAGGGACCCCAAGTATGTGCGGATTCCTATCGGTTCAGGGGATTCACTCGACCACCAATGCTGTCTAATGGCTTGCGTATTGGTGAAGTACCCCTCACTCCACGGCTTAGGTAAAACTGATAACCGCTTTGCCACAAACGACAACTCTTGGTTTACCTCACAGGTGGGAACTAGTCAATCAAGTAGGGGTCGTTTCCCTTTTCGCTGGAAGGTCCTCTCAATGGGCCAGCTACTTTGAGGTTCATGTGGTACTCCTCACAATGAGTTTTAGGGCTTATTCCCAAGTACTTCCCACAGTTAAGCGGATAGGGATTATTCCCAGATCCGAAGCTGCGACAGATGCAAAAAAACAATTTGGCAGAAATTTCACCCAGCGAGCCCAAGAAAGTGCTCTGATACCAGATGTGATGAACCTGCAATAATTAATTAATGAAAACACACGAAATAACAAAACTCAGAATCACTTTTATATTGATCGCAGGCCACTTCGAGGGGGCAACCTCCTTTGAGCAAGCTCAATACAAATAACTTTACAGTACCTTCATTGGTCTCAACAAAAACTTATATACTAAGTCTAGGCGCCAATACCATGGGTCAATACCATGTGTCAATACAAACCATGCACCAATACAAAATATGGATCAACAATTACTACGGGACGACTTACAAAGCATATGCGTCCAACAACAATAATACCAACTGTGGATCAACAAATACTACGAGACAACTTACAAAGCACATGCATCCAACAACAATACACTAACAAAGTAAATAGAAGGGTTTACATGGGTTCCTAACAGATATGCACTTCGTATATGTTCAGCCAAGAGCAGAAAAGCAGAACCTAGAATGGTTTGAGGGGTTATATCAGCTACATGCACAGAAAATTGAGTTGATCATGGAAGACTGGCCACCACAATGGAAGGTTGAGACATCAGATACGATCATCGCTACCTCAGAAGAACACGAAGCTTGAGCTGCGCAGAACCAAGATGAAGAGACGGAAAGTGCGCAAGTCAAAGACCCGGATCAAGAGGAGGTTCAGCAAGACACTGCTAGAGTAACAACAGGAGAAAAGCGCAAGGACCCTGATACCACCATGCCGAAAAAAAGGGAAAAGGAATAAGCACAAAGTGACTAAAGCACCGGCCGAAGCGCAGTTACATGCAGCTGATTATGAAAGCATCGCAATGCGAGTCAGAGAGCACCTGGAAGAGATGCTCGCCCTTAAGGAAATCAAAAGCGAAGAAGTCCAAGAGAGCCTGAAAGAGAACCTCGCAAAGCTAAAGAGCATGGTAGCGAAGATAGAGCAAGTTCATCCAGACTTGGTATGTGAATAAGGATCTGAAGGAAAATCAGGCGAGTCAAGCCAGAGGAAGAGAAGAATGCCTACCCTGACAATGCGACCGCTTAGCTCGAATTGAACCCATTAATGTCATATTCCTGAGTGATGAACTTGTTGAAGGTGCGAAGAACTCACACATGTGGATATTAATGTCGGCATGCTGCCCCTCAAAGAATTGCACAATCTGCATCTGCAGGTTGTGGAAGAGATCAGAGATAGAGACATTTTCTCTCATATCCAGAACCTACAGTTAGAGGAAATCTATAAGGAGTTGAAGGATGAATCCGTGGAGAAGAGCAGCGAGCTATTCAATGTTCAAGAGAAACATCGCAAACTAAAGGAAAAAGTCGCAACAGTCTGCACGAAGATACATGAGTGCGAAGAGGAACCCAAGGTAGAAGAAACCATACTTAATATTAGTGCCGCTGTGGCCAATATTAAGGAAGAGATGGTGGATATGGAAATTGATTATAAAGAGAAGATTTCTACTTTAGAATCTCAATAGCAAACTGGAACTCCGCAGGATGATAAAGAAGCCAAAAGCGAAGAGTTGAAGATGTCAGCAGAAAAAATCTTCGTAGAAGTAGCGAAATGCCAAGACCTGCTCGACGAAGCCACTAGGGTATGGGATACACTACAAGAAAATACTAAGTTGTAGAATATACAGGATGAGCTGCAATAGTGAAAAAAAGAGCTTTAATATGTGAACACATCTATGAAGACTTTTTCGCCAAGGAAAAAGATCCAGAAGTTCGTAGAGACAAAGGAATTGTAGAAAGAGTTGAAATTATTGAGGGAAAAGGAGGTTGGAACTTCAGCGAAGTTACAACCCATGCAGGAAGAAGCACTTGCTCTTTCAGAGGAGATTGAAGAGAAGTTACAAGAACTTCGCACCATGGAGTATACGGTAAAGGAGCATGCTCAAGAAGCCATCTAACAAGAGATGTTGGAGACTATTAAAGAGTTTGAACATGAAACAAAGGAAACAATTGCGAAGCTAAGCACAACTCTTTAGGACTTCACTGCGAAGTTGAGCACCCCAGGGGATGCACAATTGAAGCTGCCCAATAGAAGTGGCTCAGGGACAACCCATGTGTAATTGTTAGGGGCTTATTGGGTGAGGCCCAAATTGAAGCGCAATAGTTTTGTGGAAGAAGTACATGTTAGGCGAGGCCTAGTACTGGCCTATTTTGGGGAGAAACAACTCCGTGATTCCCGGGAGTAGGGTATGGAGCGACACGAAGATGGAGGATAGGGGCCTTCCTCCTTATTAAAGGAAGAGTACAAAGGACGGCTAGGGTAGTTGGAATAGTTAAGGAAGAAGCGGTGGACTGACAGCTATAGGAACAACGTTAAAGATGCAGAATGGTGTAAAGGATGCACCAGGGTATAGTTAGCGTTGTGCAGTTAGAGAAAGCGACTGTCAGAGGAGAGTCAAATCCATATAAGCGGCGCAAAGGAAAACCAAGGACAAATGAAGTAGATGAGAAGTTATGGCAAAGAATGGGTAGCGGGATAACCACACAATTTTGGGGGGTTTAAGGGTATTATGGGGTTTTGGCCCATAATTATTGTAAAGATGTGACCTTCGGGCACAATCTATAAAAGGGAAATTTTTTATAGGGAAGGGTTGGTTGTTGGATTTTGATTGGGTTATTGTTTATTGTTGAGTATCACCTTAGAGCATCAAGGAAGAAAGAGGCTATGCAGCTGTGTGCGCAGAGGCCCATTGTAGAGAAGAGTCTGCGGCTGTGTGCACAGACTGGAACTATTAACCCTTCCCATTAATATAAAGAAAAGTTCTTGTGGACGTAGCTCCCATCCGAGGGGTGAACCACGTAAATACTTGTGTTGTGTGATTGCATCTGTGAGATTGTTTCATGTTTATGATTTTATATGTATTTTCATGTGTATGTTGATGAGAATAATATGCTAAGTGGTGAAACACACATAACTAAATATGCAAGTAATCATGAATGTTATGAATGCATAGTTGCATAGGAAACACTAAATCAACGGAGTTTGTAGTGTGTGTAACTACCTAAGTGCGTAGTCACAGAGTTGTGTTGTTGTATTAGAAGTATATGCAAAGTAGGTGTGACTTTGCTCAAAGGACCAATTCCATATCTGCGCATCATCAAGGTTACATAAACCTACTTCTGTAATCACCCCATAACTTCACCTCGGGTGATACTTCAACCTGCTCGCAGGTTGTTGCTGAAAGGGCTGGTGAAAAGGGGTTTTGTTGGGTCTCTAACTATGCAGAACCCGAGTTAGCCTTAGAAGATGAAAGTGAACCAACAAAAATAAAAAATCATGTAGAAAGGTAGGAAAGTCCATAAATGCAGAAAGAAGTAGAAAAGTAGACAAAATCACTAGAAAAGAAAGAAAGCAGAGAAAATCCAGGAAAAGCAAGATGTTGCCAAAAGAAGAAAAGCAGTCCAAAGTGGAAAGGAAACAAAATAGGGAAAGAAAAGAAGGTACAAGTTGTAGATGCTAAAATAGTCAATTAGGGCACATTAGTTGAGATGGATGACCACATTCAATGTATTTTGAGGTCCATTCATGTTATAAAAGAAAGAGGTGCACCCGAGTGCTCATCTTTTGTCAATTTGGATATTTGTCTTGAGAACTTTGCTTCTCAAAGGCTTGGGAGATGCGCCCCTAGCCAGATTTGGGTGATGTGCCTATCAAAAATGTGTTCCAGTCATATACACAGTGCAAGTGTATCCATTGGAGTCTTATTTGTAGTTCTGATTCATCCCACATATTGAAGGATTTGAGTCTCGAGAGTTGGTGCAGAGATTGATGCAAGTTTACGGTGAATTGTGATGAGATTCATCTATAGAAGAGATCAATTGGAGTAATTGTGCCCCCTGAGAGTTACATCAGATTTTATTGTGCCTACCATGAGCTTCCATATGATTATCATTTTCCCATGGCTTTGATTCAGTATATCTATCTCTTCTTTCATTCTCCTATTGAAGAATTTTTATTTTATATTGTGAAATCTTAAAGGTAGAGAACTCTCTCTAAGTTTGGTTCTCTATTACTATCAATGTATTCTATAAAATTCTAATGGAATATTTATTCTATTCATTTACATGTATTTGAGCTCATGCATCAGTTTTAAGAATGAATTCGTGAGCTCCTGAGGCTGTTTTAAATTAAGTGTTTCAAGACTTTCTCTCCATGCATAGAAAATTGACTAGTTTTACATAATTTTTTATCAAATGATTTATGTGAGTCCACTTATTAGTCTGTAAGTTTATTAATATTATTAAGTACCTATTGAATCCATCCAAAGCCTTAATTCAGAAAATTTGGACCCTCTACGGTCTTTTGGAAAATCCTTGAAGTTAACTAGTTGTGTAGTCTTAGATAGCACCCTTGTTTGTTTGGCCTCCAAACTCTGTCAGGTTGTGTCCGAATACTTATATTATTGTTGTAGTAGGGTGGGGATAGTACACATATCTTACCTTAGGTTTGAGTACTTCCATTGAGCACCAGAATCCTTGGGTTTCCACAAAATTCCCGTGGACAATTGCCTTGAAGCCTTAGGTTTAGCCCAAGGAGTCTACCCAGGCGTGAAGTGCCCATAAATGTGCCATTGTCGAGGTATTGGCCTTGTTTTCATCCTATTTTCATCCTATCAAGTATGAAATTCATCTTAGAAGAAATTGGGAGTGTCTAGTGTGTTTGTGCGTTTCCTCCAGAATTATAGTCAAACTACCTAGTCAATTGTTCCAAGTAATCCACTGTTTGTTTAAATTTTTTCAAAATTTTAGTTCATGTGCTTGTGATCAGATTAGGTACATTACAATGGTATCAGATCATGGTCCTCTGCACTTTTGAGCAAAAATACCAAGCTCCTTAGACTCTCAGTGAAAAAATATTGCAGATCACATATTCAAGTTGCAGCTATGAGGCTCATATCAATGGTCTAAGAAGACTTCGAGCAATATGAAGAAGAAGAGGTAATATACATAGATGAAGGTTTACAAATGTCATGGGAGGAGGATGAATTCTTCTGTGAACCAATTTACAAAAATGACAGAAGACTTGATCCAACAATGGATAGCACAGAATATATATTAACAAGGACGATGGCAACAATTAAAAACATGCATCACCATTATTAGGAGTATCTGGATTTGGGTGAGAAGATATGCACAACTATATCCTTAAAATATTATTATATTTGCAAGTATGGATTTTGGCCTCAGAATGTTGATGATTATTATTTTGAGAGAAGAAAACCATCCATAGAGGAACCAAGTTGTTCCACCTCTATCCTTCAAATATTATTATATTTGCAAGTATGGATTTTGGCCTCAGAATGTTGATGATTATTATTTTGAGAGAAGAAAACCATCCATAGAGGAACCAAGTTGTTCCAACTCTCCGAGTAAAGAAGAAAAAGAAGGAACCAATGGAGAATATTCATCAAAGCCATCTACATCTTCAAGCATTATGAGATTGTTTGTTTTTTCTTCAAGCAGAGTCTCCAAATGTTGTGATCTTAGCACCACTCAAGATGGATAAGTCTCAAGTTTCTTGGAGGATAATGGAAATGAATCATAAGCAAAGATGCATGAGGTGGAGCGCGAGTCACTAAAAAGTGACTCCATGAGAGAATAAAGTTGTGCAAAATAAAATGAAGAGGCACCCTGGGCAGCTGAAGATCCAACAACCCATCATTATGTTGTTGGTAGTGTGGGAGATGAATTCAGTTATAGCTTGTTGTGGGTGATATCAATATCACTACAAGGGAGATGGAAGATATGATTGGTGGAAAGGAAACCACTTGTGGAGTAGATTAGGAGGAAGAGGAAAGTGCATCCCTCCAAGCACCCTTAGAAATTCATCATGGAGCAAGAGGCAGCCCCACATCAATGGAGAGTGAAATTGGAATATTGGTGGGGGAACGTGACATCAAAACTCCATCACATGAAGAGACAAAGGTTTCACAAAGGTATTGCTACTATTCTGATTTTTGCATTCACTTGTGTCATTCTGAGATGGAAACCACTTCTTGTGAGAAAATTGGCATGACAAATCCTTTTAGTGTTGAGAATCAAAATTTTGAGAAGGCTGAATTGTCAAAGGAGAGTTTGCATGAATCTCAGGAGTTGCATGATCACACTTGTGGTATCCCACATATTGATCTTAAGGAGCCATTGAGTGAATTAGAGAGCCAACTCTTAGTCAGAAGAAAAGCTACTGCAAACCGTGTCCCAAAATGATGGTGCACAAAAACTCATTGACAATATTATCAATGAGGGACAAGAAGGAATAGTAGGGAGAGTCTCTACTTTTGAACTAAGCATCATTAAAAGAGAGCTAGAGATGATGAAAGAAGATTACTTGAATCTGTTTATCGATAGGTATCTTTCTCTGAAAGTTGCAGAAGACAAGGTAGCAGAAGTAGAGCAACTCTACATGGCATTGGGAGAGTCACAATCCTTTCCCAGAATTACATGTGATCAGATGTGTGTGGCTGATTGCACACATGGCATATTGGATCAGACTCATATGCGAGGTGAGCATGAGGAGTTTTCATATTTACAAGTGCTTGAAGGAATCTTTGGCTTGCAAGATGATGGCAGAGAACTTGTTTCACACCAGGAGTATTATGAACTTTCGATATGTGAGGAAGGTTCATTGGTGGAGGATCTTCTTGGTGAGACACATAATTTGAGTGGATCATTGAAGGAGATACAAGAGAATCTTATGGCAGCCATCATGAAGAACTTTATTGACATCAATACCTTGGTGACAAGATGTTGTTGGAAAGATTTAGAAGGAGAGTTTTAAGGAGAATCTTTTTTGGAATAGTTCATAGCACTCAAAGAAGCAATGGTCAATATGAAAGTGAGTTACATGGACTTATGTTCAAATAGAAATCATATCCTCGTGGTTGTTTAAATGTACCATAGTGCGCTCAAGGAGGAAGAAGAAGAATCAGAAAACCTCACTCGTGAATTGGAGGCCGCTAGTAATTCATTAAAGAGCACACAAAGGGCCTTCAAGAATCAAGAATGCAGAATGATCAACTTCGAAAGGAGTTGAGATCATCACACCCTCCATCCTGCATGGAAGATAGTCATTTGCACATGGAAGGTGACATAGTGGATTTGATGGAGGAACCTCACGTGGGAGTTGAAAATGAGGTAAATTCAGATTTGCAAGTTCTTAAGAAGAACAAAGATGTAGAATATTTTTTCCAAGCGTTTGTTGGTATGCAAAATGGCATAGAGAAGGAATTAGTTATGGGAGAAATAACTGGGGATGTGCCATTTGAGTATACAAGCCATGGTATTTTTTTTACCCGAGAATTCGGTATACAAGTAAATCATTGAGATGGAGACCCAAGGATGCACAAGTCTTACTGGCATTTTTAGTGAATTGTTTGACATGCATGCCTTGAAAGAGAGACCTCATGAGTTGTTTATATGGAAAGAAGACTAGCTTTGAATATGATGGCCGACCACATTCCACATGGATAAACGAGCCAAAGTGTTTATTCATCCATGGGTTGGGTTGATATATACATAGGAAGTATGGAGATTCATCGAGGTAAAGATTTTTGTTCTTTTGTGATATTTTTTTTGGTTTTACTAACATTTCCTTACGATGTGAGAAACAACAAGGGTATGTATGGCATGCCTTGGATACTTTCAGTACACATACATCCATGGATTGGGTGTGCAAGTACATGGAATATTTGGTACTACCATGCAAGAGAAAATCATCTTGTATACAAAGCATGTTGGAAACAACAGAGCATGTAAGCAATTAGTTTGTACAAGAAGTGATCCAAACATGGTCAGAACAAATGACAAAGACCTTCAAATGATTTAGAAGTGATGAAATTCCAACATGGTGGTGGATGGATTCTCGCATACCATGGAGTGACAAGTTGTCACAAGCAGCAGAGATGATGGATGGTATGCATCAGGGACCATGGGATCCAGGCATTGATGGTTGGATTTAGAAACCATTAATGTTTTGGATGGTGCAACTGAGGTAGTGGGATCTAGGAATTCCTTGGCATGATGGATTGTCTTGGATGTCATTGATGTTGTTGGAGTGCAGTGTTGGTTTTCATAGTCACATTGCATTCATCATATTCACTTAGGATCTTGGAATTCTTATCATTTGTTTCCATTGGGAGAAACATACATTTTCAGTTGCAGAGATAATGGAGTCACTCGATGGGAATATGGCTTTGTTCAGAGTGGCACAGAGGAAGCATCAATGGACCAATTGAATTCCAATGCTATGTCAATCCAACAGCAAAATATCGATGGTGAGAAGTCATCGATTAGTTTAATTCTTTCTATGGATTTGATGTCTTGCTTGAGGACAAGTAAACTTGGGAGGGGAGGATTTTAATGTCCCTAAATTAGGCCTTGGACCACAATTTACTAAGTCACCTAGATTGGTTCATGTTTATTCACCTAGGTGGTAATTTAGGTTGATTAATTGTTGATCCTAAGGTCCAAAGGGGGAAATAATGCCACCATAATGTATGGGGACTAGGAAAACTACATTAAAAGGATGAGGAACCTTGGTTGGATCATTAAATAAGCCAAGTTTCCTTAAGATCCAAAATTATTGAGAAAATCCTAAGGTTGGTTTCCGAAGGTTGGAAAAATACAAGGAAGAGAAACTCCTAAGCAGTGTGACAAGGTGTCATGTCACCACCCTGAGGACACTGATAAATTCACTAACCAATTCAACCCCATGGGTCCTAGTGACAATTTGGCAGTTTTTAATTAAAAGGGGGTAAATTTTGGTTTAGTCACCCATGTAAATGAAATAAATGAGGGTGGGTCATACTTTCGTGTTATTTATTAATATTAATAAATATTTATGAGTTTTGATGGTTAGGTGGATCAAGGAGGGAACATAAGTGGTCTTGTGGACCCTATGAGTTGTCAACTACAATGGAAAATAGAAGAAAATTAGAGAAAATCCATAAAGACACACAAAAGATGGAAGGCATCACAAACGCAAGAAACTCAAAAAAGAAAAAAGCATGCATAAAGGAAGGAAATTCCATAAAAGCATAAAGAAGCAGAAAATCAGACAAAAGCACTAGAAAAGAAAGAAAGAAGAAAAAATATAGGAAAAGCAAGATGTTGCCAAAATAAGAAAAGCAGTCCAAAGCAGAAAGGCAACAAAGCAAGGAAAAAAAAGAAGGTAAAAGTTGTAGATGCTAAAATCAATTAATGAGGGCACATTAGTTGATATTGACGACCACATTCAATTTATTTTGAGGTCCATTCATGTTATAAAAGAAAGATGTACGCCCCAAAGTTCATCCTTCATCACTTTGGATATTTGTCTTGAGAACTTTGCTTCTCAAAGGCTTGGAAGATGCACCCTTAGACAAGTTTGGGTGATTTGCCCCATTGAAAATGTGTTCCAATCATCTACATAGTGCTAGTGCAGCCATTAGAGTCTGATTCATCCCACATCTTGAAGGATTCGAGTCTCCAGAGTTGGTGCAGAGATTGATGCAAGTTTATGGTGAATTCTGATGAGATTCATCCAAAGAAGATATCAATTAGAGTAATTTCACCCCCTGAGAGATACATCATGTTGACACAGATCTGTTGATAGGGGTTCGCTTCGCAGTGCTGTAAAAAACCATCGACCAGACACCCTTAAGCATCATCCTAGAAATGTTTTACTCTTTCCAACAACACCTACAGAGTGAGTGAGGTATCACCCGAGATGTCCAAGGGGGGCTGCAGGAACCAAGTTTCCGCAGTTGGGAGAGGACATGCATCTAATATCACTTAGGCGCTATAGAAACTAGATATTTATCTTCACATTATACTAACAATTCAAATATATAATCAGCATTCGCATCAACAATATGTAATCGGCATTCGCATCAACAATATGTAATCAACATTCGCATAATTATTGATCAATCGACAAAGCAACAAAACCTAAGATACATCGCATCATTAAGATATCATTCATCATCCATGACATGGTGACACAAATAGAAAACACAGAATTGAGATAGAACCAAACATCCTCATGCATTAACTCATGTCAAATATTGCGAGATAACTTTTGCAGAAAACAATTCCAAGCGACTTAACGTGAATCCATATACTCACAGAAAAACTTGCCGAAGGCAGACACAATACATTAGAATTATCGAATGATGCGAGATCTAATATGCCCTTAGAATTACAATTATGGTTCTATTTATAGACAACTATGGTTATTACAAAATGGTCAAACGACACATTCTAACTAATTTGGGCCAAAACTTTCGTTTCTGTTGGCTCCTCCATCGTGAATGGTCCTTTTTCTCCGTTGATGACCCCTTTGTTGTTGTTGGCTTCCGTACTTCATGTGCTCTAAACCCGTGCCAACAGGCCCCTAACAAAAACTTATGGATCGCCCTTGAGCCACCTTAGCTGGACACTGTCAGTACTGCTCTGTTTCCCAAATTTGACCATCCTTCATTGTTGTGTACTTAAACTCATCTTCCAGTCTCTTGAAACCGTCATCATCTATCCGCCATCCAAGCCCATTGCTCTCAACCCTGGCTTTCAACGGGACAAAATTTCATCGACATCACCAAATTTTGAAATAGGGCCTAACGTTCCGACATATTTGTTTCACACATTTGATCATCCTTCACTGGAACCGGCGTTCCCTTGCCCTCGGTTCGTCTGCGGTAAAAATGTTAGGATATCGCATCATTCAGTATGTACTTTGCATGCATGCATGCATCTGCATGCATCCGCATGCTTCCCATTCACCAATTTGATGCCTCTAGCACCTAGTCCCTAGTCTACCAGCACCCGGGAGCCACTTTCCACTCTATTTTAGCCCTCCTAGTCTGGGAGGTGCCCACTTCTCACCCACCAATTGAGAAGGGCGCCTTTTCTCACCTACCAGTCCAGTTCAATTCAATTAGCTAGTTGTCTTTCCTTGATTTGAGGCTAGACTGACTCCTCACTGCTGTTATCACTCCGATTGACCTCCGATGAGAATTGACTACCTATTCTGAGTGCAGTTAACTCCTCATGCGCCCTCCACTAAGCCTCCATCCATACATTAGTGCCATTACCACCAGTTACACTTATTACACTTAGTTAGACTCAGTTTGACACCTGGCTAACAGTTACTTGTGCATTGATGACCACAATTGATTGATGATGAGGACTCCTAGTTGGAGCCAAGCTACACCATGCAGTATATTCGAATGAACTCCTTGGCTAATTCGAATTGCTCACTCATTGTGATAGTATTATATTGTAATTCTACTATTTCTGGATTATAGAGCATTGATGCATCTCTCTTGCACAGTTTTTACTCCAAATTGTTTTACATCTTTGTGATTGATATTCTTGTTCAATAGATCTGTTGTGACTAATTTTACACAAAAAAACCACTTTTCTTCCAACAACTGAAATTCGCTTAGATATATCAGGGGAGACTTCACCTCTGTTCTTCCTAGTTGTTGGAGCATCCATGTCTTCTGATTGCTCCTGAACACTTTTCGTCCTCGCCCTTAACGCACCTTGGGTGCTTCCGCTGGAAACAAAATGCAACATCGCAACCCCTTAATCTCACTTCTTTATTTTGCAACTTTCTTAGAATCGTGCATTCAGCTCAATGACACTCACCCACAATGTGCATAAGACTTAATGATTTGATCTATCCATGTTCTTTGTTGATTTATAACTTAACTCGCTCATTCCCCATCCATCTTGTTTTCCTTGATCAATGATTACCGAGTCATTCATCGAATCTTTCACCGATTTACCAAATTCTGTCATCGAGTGTGTCATCATTAACCTCTGTCGTCTTCCATCGATGCTTAACTGGTGTAATTATGATATGATTTGAATCCCACGAGCTAAACTTCGACAAACGGCTAGCCTCGTCGCTTACTCTTTATTCTGCCATATCTCCAAGTTTTAATCCTCATTGTTTCATCATTTTTTTATTTTATCTTTACTGTGCAAATCCTTTTTCAGTTGCTATGTGCCTGACTATGATGATAGGGTTTCAGTTGGATTCCTTTCACTAGACTTGTCAACAGTGTCCCATCTAACCTTTGTAACTGCATCGCACCTCCGTCGGTAATAAAATTTATGATATAAGGGACTCAACAAATGCATCTGCGGCTTACTTGGGTGCTTTACAAACTTACTGTCATACAATAGGACCATATCTCCGCGCTGGAAGTGCTTTTCCTTGACACGACGATCATGCCAAGCCTTCTGTCGATCCTTTTCTACTTGCTTAGGGAATCCTACGACACACTGGTCCTCATCAAGATGTACCAACTGTTCCAACCGTTCTTCGATTGCTCGGTCGTCGCTCATTCTTGTTGCTGTTTCTATGCGTAGAATCGAGACAATATAATCCATTGGAATCACTGCTTCTTGTCCGTAAACTAACTTGAACAGAGTCTGTCCTGTCAATCGTTTACAAGTCATTCTGTAGGCCCAAAGTATCATTGGAATATTCAAGTCTAGTCATCGCGGTTTGTGTTACACACCTTTGTGAGTGCATGCTCCAGTATTTTGTTGAATGCTTCAACTGCGCCATTCGCTTGTAGGTGATATGGAGTGCTCTTCCTATGTTGTATTTGAAATTCCTCTATCATCACTCTGGTCGTTTGATTGAAAAAGTGAGTACCCTGGTCACTCATCAGTATCTTTGGGCACCCAAACCTGGTGACCACATTATCAAAGAGAAATCTTGCTGTTGTCGCAGCCGTGCAATCCTTTACTGGTGCAGCTTCAGCCCATTGCATCAAATAATCCATCGCAGTAATTATATATCGCGACCCTATTCATTTTCCTGGTGGGTTGATAGGTCCTACGAAGTAGACTGCCCATTTGTCGAAAGGTTGTAATGTTAGTTGAGGTATTAGCGACATTTCATCCCTTTGCGATGGTTTTCATGTTATTTGGCATACGTCGCAGCTCTTTGCATAATCCGCAACATCTCCATGCATCGTAGGCCACCATAATCCAGATCCAAGTATCTTTCTAGTAGTGGCATGTCCTCCATATTGTCCTCATGTGATCCCATCATGAGCTTCTGGTAGTATCCTCTCCTGTTCGTGCGGAAGGACATATCGCTAAAGTATTTCATCCGGTCCCATTTTGTATAGTTGTTCTGCGATCAATTGGAAATCCATAGCTCTAACTACTAGCTGCTTCTTTTGGTTGGTGGTAAATTCCTCAGGTGCCTTTCCTGTCACCAAGAATTGAACAATTTGCTCATAATGGTCATTAACCATCCCAATCCTGAATAACTGTGCGTTGGGAAATCCCTTATCAATATTCCTTGGTTCTTCTCCTGATTCTATTCGC
Organism: Larix kaempferi; assembly: GCA_027924585.1. Classification (NCBI taxonomy): domain Eukaryota; kingdom Viridiplantae; phylum Streptophyta; class Pinopsida; order Pinales; family Pinaceae; genus Larix; species Larix kaempferi. The sequence goes on along the minus strand of BSBM01000617.1, from coordinate 484,137 downwards.
GACAGATGATCGGGTGCCACATTTAGTCTCCCAGGCTTCACAATTATCTCAAAGTCAAATTCCTGGAAGAGTAATAGCCATCGACAGATTCCCCCCCCAACACAGGCTTATTCACTAGGTATTTTAGTGTCGAATGATCAGTAAAATTTTTGAAATGTCCTCCTAACAGATAATGTCAAAATTTTTGTAAGGCGTATTGTAATACCCCAATTTTGGACTTTGAAACCCTATTATATTTTGCTAAGTATTATTTCAGTTTACTTAGTTGACATTAGAAATATGATTTGATTTCTACGTGACCATGTGGACCAACACATAAATGATATGGGAGTCACAGTCCCCTAAGGTTTGGAGGGAAAATGCCACTTAATAATAAGAAGAATAAATTATTATTTGGAGAGAAATGGCAAACCCTAAAGAAGAGATTTGAGAAACTAATGAATTAAAAGAATTCATAAAATGAGGAAATTCACACCTAAGAGAATAAAAAGCGAAAACTCATTGAAACACACATTGATGGTTATCATTATCATTCTACACATTCTCATGAGATGAACACACAAGAGAAATGGGAACCTGGAAAACATGAACCTGAGACAAATGAGGATAGATTTGGGAGAACCAAACTGGTCCTGAAGACAGGTGAAGGAGGACAGATTTGGGAGAACCAAACTGGTCCTGAAGACAGGTGAAGGAGGACAAATTTGGGAGAACCAAACTGGTCCTGAAGCCAGGTGAAGGAGTACAGATTTGGGAGAACCAAACTGGTCCAGATTAAGAGTAATCTTACAGTTGAGTATTGGCTTGGCCACTTAATTGTGTGTAGGTTGGAGAACTACCCCGGGCTTACAGGAGCACTACATTTTACTCTGTATAGGCTATGTAATTGATTCTCTTAATGGCTGAGGCTTAAAAATCCTTGGAGCATCCTGGAGCTCTGGAGTACTGAGTTGGATGTTGGGTTTCCTGCTACCACTGAAATATCCTGAATAACTTGGGTAAAAAAGGTTAAGGGTAACTTAAAATCTATATTCTGACCTACGGGACTGTGAACTCGGCTTGGGGGTGACCTAAAAGCAAGGAGTACTTGCTGGTCAAAGGATGGGAGGTTTTTGCTTTGTTCCACTGGTCTATAGATTTCAGATAAGTCTATCTGCTTCCCTATTGGATAATTTTATGCATAGTACTAGAATTTGTTTATATTTATTTCTGGACTGCTGTTAAATGATTTATTATTCAGATATGTTTATATGTCTTTGGTTAGACTGATTTCTAAGTATAGATCTGCCATTGATTCCTAGATCTCTGTAATATTATGCAGTGTTATGATCTAAGTTGAAATGCCTGAAATATCCATGGTTTATATTTACTGTATGGATGGGCATAGTTCTGATGTTTTTAACTGGATATAAATATTGTTTAAATAATGGGTTATCAGCCTGAGAGAGGCATCATACAGTAGCCATTGTGTAAATACTAACCCGCTGATTATGTGAATGTATTTTACACAGAATACTTTATTTCTATCTTATGAACAAAACTATGATTATTTATGTATCATTGTGCAAAGCAAGCAGACATGTAAACCAAGGGTTTACATGTCATGCCCTAAATTTTATAAACCCTCATTTGTTATTTTCATATATCAACCCAAAAGGGGATGAACAGGATGTTGTCTTGATTATTTAAAAGGAAATGTTCATTTTCTGTATCTGCTTATGCACTCTGGGTACAAAATATACAATATATATTATTGAGTGATGTAGTATGTACAGTTAGGGTTTCCTAACGTTCTTTGTACAATTACTATTAATTCTTGATTTATACTTTCAGTTTCAAATGCATTCTATGTGATAAATATAGTGGAGCTCATATTAATTGAAATGCCCTCGATATGGGTCAAGACAAAGACACGATATGCATCTTATATTCAACTCGTGGTCTATGGTTTGAAACCACATTAATATATTAAAAATATACAAAGTAATGGTTCTGCACAACCAAAGGTTTGAAACCTACAAGTTAACCATTATTATCAAACTGGTTGTTTATCCATGATTGCTCTGGTTTGAACAACTTATGTTTAGCCACGATTGTTACACATTGCGCATTGGGACAATGAAATCAATGCTGCAAAGAATAACCATTAACAACGATTCTCTTGAATGCATTTAGATTAAAATGTTTATGGAATTATAGTCGTAATATTATTTCTTATGCATTATACAGATGCTGGGCATGTTATACATGTATACCTATACTAATACAAATCGACGAAAGCATTGAAACTACGACTCGATGCATTGGCTGCTCCCTTAACATTTTTGCATACCTATAATTATATATGCATTTTAGGAGAAGGTCATTACACAAACCATTGTATGTTGTATAAGTTCATTGCATTATTTCGAATCCTTTTAAAATATGCACATACAGTATGATGAAAAAGAAACAACGAATCCCCATTTCGGGCATTGCATTGAGCTAATGGTGTTCACATCTAAATAAACGTTTGCAAGTCATTTCATATTTAAAATCTGTTCATTCATATTAAAAGAGGAAAATAGAGGCCGAAAGCACCTATGGATTTTCCACATTGTATCATAACAAACCAATAATTAAATGTTTCATTTCTCAACTGCATTCATTATTTACAAAAAGGAATTAATATAGTCCCGATAGCTTCGCTCTCCTTTCAACATTTAAATCCTCTTCACGGGTCGAACCCCAAAACGTGCTAGCACTAAGAAACAATGCCCAACGTGTCCAAGCCACCAGGGTTCGAGTTTGACGAAGCATTGTTCATATTACGAGTCAAAAGACAAACACGAATTTCACCTACAGGCTGGGGAAATCCTTCAATCCCTAAACGAAAGTCGCATGCAACAAGCAAGGACGTCCGAAGGCCCAATTGCAGCATGAGCAAACAAATAACCTGAGTTTTAAGTAACCCATCCAACCATTGGGAAGTTGCACCCGAATGGACCAGGGATGTAGGGTTACCTATTCACATAGTGAAGTGGGTTATTCGTCCATGCTGAGAAGACAACATAGAGCGACCTAGCAATCCCACGGTCCCGAAACTCCTGCGTTGAGAAGATTCCAACGCAACAGGAAGTTAGAACGACAATAACTTTCATAGAGTAAAATGGTAAATGTGCTAACAAGGTTAGTGGTAATGTAACCACTTACCAGCAGGTGGAACTGACGCGAGGCACAAGCTGGAATCGCACCACACCTGCACATGAAATACAACGAGTTAACAAGGAGGAAACATAATATTTCCTACCAACGAAACATCGAAGTAATAACTTGTTAACTGCGTAAAAGTAAACCATTTCTTACCTTCACCACGTGCATCTCAGCAACGATGTTGGAAGCCACCTCACGCAGAGTGCTGGTGTGCTTTGGGAGCCTTTTCTCCCTGGTTCAGGAGCAAACGCCATGCTCGGAGCAAGAGAGATCACAGGAGCTTGTCGAAGGTCAAGTGAACAACCATATTATGAGGTAGGGTTTTGAGTGTTAAGGTAATACCGGCGTGAAGGCTGTATACCACTGAACCTGGTCACTGATTCATTAAATTGTAGATTGCAACGTAAGTATTGGCGCCAATGACCTCAACTCAGATCAACGATGATGGTGCCATCACAACTCCCAATCTGGTTACTTGGATCATGGTCGACGGTCATGAGTCCCGTGTCATTGATTCATTCAACAGTCAAACTTTAATGCAGCGAGCGTTGGGATATGACGGTTCGTGCGAGAACCAGCATGGCTAGATAGAGCACGAGTGAGTATTGCTTTGTGTGTTAAAGGTTGGAACACGTCGTGCCATGTGGAATTTTACCTGCCATGTGAGCAACATGGGGTTTAAAACTTGGTTCATATCAATCGTAGTCTGCGTGGCAGAGTGAAGTTAGATACAGTCAACAATTGATTCCAAGTTATGCTAAGTCTAAACCTTAACGACGGTGCAGCGATCCTTTACGAAGTACATGTTACAAATTGACATATGTTATCACCACGAGTGCCTAAGGTTTAGGCTGGTGCTTTTGTAATCATGGCAAGTGACATGGAATCGCGTTTGCCTTGGTCCAACAAGGTGTTGACCAAGCGATGTGAAATATTCATAAGTCATTTCACATTATAATACATTGCATTAAGTTACTATAATGTAATTTTATTACATTGCCTTTATATTATATTAAATCGAATTATTCATTGTTGATTTAAGTCCATTCAATGGCATGCCCATGTATTAAGGTTAGCATATGATAGCTCGAATAACGCGTAAGTCATATATCAATGTTTATATATATATTAGGTTATAATATATATATTATAATGTATTAAAGTCTATACTACATTGCATTACGTATAACAATGTATTTAAATAGTAACACTTATATATAGTTGAAAATACTACATGTTGAAGATATATATATATATAATGTTCATTGCTTTAAAATTGATATTCCATTTGCATTAGTTTATCCATTATGTTTCACATGCATGGTTATAATAAGTAATGAACTATGGCATATTAATGCTTAGGCCATAGGTGGGTACCTCGGCGCAACATGTAACCATGTAGACATTAATGGTATCCACATTAATACTCTAATGAGTCGCAGTCAATAATTAATAACATACTTATGGCGTTAAGATAGTTATTAATTATAGTATTAATTATGCCTATTTAATTCTCATATGGCTGCAAGGGTGCATAGCATAGTCATCATAGTTCCAATGGGTAAATTTGAAGTGGTGACTAACGCAATGATGAAGAGTCACGCTGTCATAGTTGGCACTTGTTTGAAAAGCGACAGAGATGTTATTGGCATTTAATGTACTCACATTCAGATTATTGCTAAGTAGGTTGTGATGATAGCTAGTATGTCATTTTCCGCATTTGTTTGTTTGGTTAGGATTCTTTTCAAAAACAAAAATCGCGTAGAGGAGACGTGACAAATTGGTATCAAAGCACGGTCACTACACTAGGACCTTAGGCTCATTGCGTGAATACTGTGTTTTTATTTTAGAAATAAATGACTAAAATTCCTATAGCATATTGTTTGTAATTTTTTTTTTCAATAATTACATCGTTGTTGATGACTTCTAACAAATAGATGATTGGCCACACTTAGACAACACAGTGGACGAAACAAGTAAAATGGCAGAAATGAATTCTGCGGAACAGGAAGGAAGGATGGTTGTGGAAACATCCACTCAACAAGGAGAAATGGCCAGCAGGCAGGGGAGAAACCCGAATTCTCCACAAGGAGCGACCATGTCCAGCGAGATGTTGGAAACAGTCAAAAGTCTAAAAGATGAACTAATAATCATTAAAGAAGAAAAAATTAAAAACTTTGAAGAAAAACGAGAAATAAATGCCATTCTGTTGCAAAAGTTGACGGAAAAAGAAAACAGTCACCTCCCAACACCAGAGGAGCAGCATGCAGAAAAATCAGTTACAAAAAGAAATTAGAAATTTAGGACTACACCTCCAAGAATTTATGTGAGCTATAATATGGACGTCAGTGATGAAGATTCATGTGGAGAATATTCTGAAGAGTACGTTCCTAAGAAGAAAAAGAAGACTGGAAAAGTAAACCATTTACATTCAGAATTGAGAAAAATCAAGCCTCCTACTTTCAACAGAGAAATTAAAACCGGAGAAGAGGCAGAACTGTGGCTGAGGGACATGGAAAAATATTTATGCATGTTCGACTATTCTAGCCTCATGAAGGCTAGGATTGTTGTTTTCAACCTGTAAGGAAAAGCATCAACTTGGTAGGATGATTTCAAGCTGACCCGCTCCATCAAAGAGAAGAAGGTAAAGTGGAAAAATTTTGCAACGTTCTTCAAACAGAAGTACCTATCTGGAAGGTACTTTGATAAAAAGTTAAAAGAATTTTATGATCTTAAGTTGGGACAAAAAACCATGGAGTTAATCAGTAAATTTCTGGAATTGCTCAAGTACGTTCCATACATCCAGGATGAAAAAGTCAGAATTTAGCGTTTCCTGAATTGTTTTCCGTTTGGTTACAAGGATCGGATAGAGTTTGATGATCCCAAGTCCTTGGAAGATGCTTTCAGAAAAGCAAGACTGTGTTACGAACAGGGACAAAACAAAGCTGAAATAGTGAATCAATGTCCCTTGAAGTTGAATGAATCCTACACTAGCGCAGATTTAAATGTTTTTCCATTGGGATCATATGATTTGCTCATCGGTATGGATTGGATGGAAAAACATAGGGTTGTTATTGATTGCTAAAAAAAATATATCAATTTCATGAATGATGTTGAACAGCCTGGAAATATTCAAGGAATATTGAGAGCAGTGAAATTAAGGGAAATTTCTGCTCTTCAATTGAAAAGAAATGCACGAAAAGGGTGCAAACTGTATGCTGTCCACTTGACAAAAAATAAAAAAAAATGAAATTTCATATTTCACAAAACATCCTGTTTTGGCTAAATTTAAGGATGTGTTTCCCGAGGAGATTTCAGATTTACCTCCTACATGAGAACTGGGTTTTACCATAGATCTATCCCTGGGAACAATACCAAATTTTAAGGCACCTTATCCGATGAGTACACCTGAATTGATAGAGCTGAAAGTACAATTGCAGGAGCTGTTGGAAAAGGGTTATATTCGCCCAAGTGTTACCCCGTGGGGAGCACCGATGATTTTTGTACGAAAAAAAATATGGCACATTCCGACTGTGCATTAATTATAGACAACTGAACAAGGTAACCATCAAAAATTGGTATCCCTTGCCAAGGATAAACAATCTGGTCGATCAGGTTGGGAATGCTACTGTCTTTTCAAAAATTGATCTAAGGTCGGGTTATCATCAAATCAGGATTAAGGAAGAAGATGTGCATAAAACAACTTTCCGTACTCGCTATGGACATTATGAATTCGCAATGATGCCATTTGGTTTCACGAATGCACCAGCCACGTTTATGTGATTAATGAATAATTTTTTCAGCAAGTACTTGGATAAATTTGTGGTAGTGTTCATCGATGACATACTCATCTACTCGAAGAATAGAAGTGATCATGAGGAACACCTAAGGCTGGTGCTGCAAGTTCTAAGATCAAATCAGCTTTATGCAAAGTTATCGAAATTTGACTTCTACAAGGACCAAATACAATACTTGGGTCACATTAGATTAGCGCAAGGTATTATGGTGGATCCCGACAAGATCAAGGCCATAATGAGTTGGACTACTCCCGAAAATGTAAGTGATGTCCGCTCTTTCATGGGATTAGCCAGGTACTATCGGAAATTTATTGAAGGATTTTCCAAAGTGGCCCATCCCATTACCTCTCTGCAGAGAAAGGAAGTCAAGTTTCTTGGGACAGCCAAGTGTGAAGCAAGTTTCGCAAAGCTGAAATAGTTGCTCACTTCTGCTGATATTCTAAAAGTGGTTGATCCATATGGTGATTTTGTTGTGTGCACGGATGCGTGAAAGGATGGTTTGGGAGGCGTGCTAATGCAAGACGATTCAGTAATTGGGTATAAATCTAGAAATATGAAAACACATGAAGTAAAATATGTGACGCATGACTTAGAAATGGCTGCCATAATTCATGCCTTAAGAATGTGGCGACATTACCTTCTTGGAAAAAGGTTCATTCTGAAAACTAACCACATTGGGCTAAACTATCTTTTTGAACAGCCAAACCTGAATAGAAGGCAAGCAAGGTGGTTGGATTTCTTAAGCGAATTTCATTTTGAAATTCAACATATCAAAGGAAAAGAAAATAATATTGATGATGCACTTAGTAGACGCATGAACCTACTGACTATGGCTTCAGTTAACAATTTTCAGTTTGATTTAATATCACAGATCTGGACTGCAGCCTAAAAAGACAAAAAATATCTTAATATAAGACAAAAGTGTCTTGCAGAAAATTTAGTACAGCAAGCAACAAATTTCAGCATATACAAGGATGGACTGCTGCTGTTTAAAAATAGGTTGTACATATCGGATCAACCCGAATTAAAGCAACTGATTCTGGATGAATTTCACAAAAGACCTTATTCTGGTCATCCAGGTTATCAGAAAATGATAAAAGCTGTTAATAAAACAACATTATTGGCCTAGACCGAAATCATAAATTGTTGAATACATTTCAAAATGTATGGACTATCAGCGGGTGAAAATAGAACATCAACATCTGGATGGTTTGTTGCAGCCCATACAAATACCAGAATGGAAATGGGAGACCATCTCCATGGATTTTATCACCCCGGTTGCCCAGAAATAACAAGCAACATGATGCCATCATGGTTGTAGTGGATAAGTTGACTAAGGCGACTCACTTTATCCCAGTCAAATCCACTTTCAAGGAAATAAACATTGCAGAGGTTTTCATGAAAGAAGTCTTTCGACTCCATGGAATCCCTAAGGTGATTATATCCGACAGGGATAGTTTATTATTCGGCCGAATAAAAATAGTTATTTGGCCGAATAATTGATACTTTATTCGGTCGAATAACGTTTAACGGTGAACCGTTTAGATTGACGGAGACCTTGAAATATGTGCAAACGCATAGCCGGCCGGTAATTTTGACCAGTGATTCTATGTTTATTCGGCCAAATAATTATTTGGTCGAACAATTATTCGGTCGAATAATTGTTTGGCCGAATAATTATTCTGCATAAAAGGTCGACTACAGCCCACATTGGTCATTTTTCGCTCTGCAGTTGCTTGGTCCCCGCTAACCGTTACCGAACCCTGCTTGTCGCCTCGCCTGTCGTCCCTGTGTGTTGACATCATGGAGATTCGCCACCCTCCCAACGTGGAGATCTGCCACCTTATCAGCCTCCTCTCGGCGTGGAGATCCGCCATCCTATCGGCCTCCTCTCGGTGTGGAGAGCCGCCACCCTTCTAGCCTCCTCTCGGTGTGGTTCCGTCGCCCCTTTTGGCCTCCTCTCGGCGTTGTTTTGTCGCCCCTTTCGGCCTCCTTTCGTCCTCCTTTCAGCCTGTTTTTGTTGTCGTTTTTGGCCTCCTCTCGGTCTGGTTCTGTCGCCTCTTTCGGCCTAGTTCTATCACCCCTTTCGACGTCGTTCTGTCGCCTCTTTTGACATGGATCACGAAATTGGTGTGGTGTGGAGTCTACCAGTTCGTGGAGTTGGAAAGCGTCTACTGAAGGTAATGTTTTTATTTTTTTTCTTTTTGTTAATTTTTATATTTTTAGTGCTATCAATGTTATTTCTAATTTTTTTACATTATTGGCAGGTGCTGTTTCATTTTTTCGGTGCTCGGCTTCGTTTTGCTTCCTTCGTTGTTCGGCTTCAGTCTCTCGAGTTCGGTTTCGTCGATGTCTTTCAGCAATGAAAAATAAACAGGTATTCCTTCTAATTAAAAATTAAATATAGGTTTGTTGAACTCAATTAATATGTCAATTTAATTTATGATAAACGGTTTTTTTAGTTGGTGAGTGTTGAACTCTACCTAGATGGACAGAGTTCATGAACTCTGTCCATGTGGGAAGAGTTCATGAACTCTGCTATCATTTCTCAGAGATATTATAGTAACATTTACATTTCCTACTATAATTAATCTGCTATCATTTTTCAGAGATGACTACCTCACACTTAATTAATTTGCTATCAATTTTCAGAGCGATTATAGTAATATTAACATTTCCTACTTAGATTACCCATATAAGGATCATAGTGTAATATGGACAAAAAGTAAGCACTAATGTGAACAACTTTTAGTACAACTATAACACCATATATTACATATACAGTTGAACTAATGAGACTAGTAGTAAGATCAACATATAAGGATAATTAAGAGTTGATAGCTATAAGATCAATAAGAATATAAGTCAATGAACATATACAAACTAAGAGCCTTAAATAACATTATTAGTAATTATACCAATACTGATATTGTAAGGATTAGCATAGCTCAACTATGCTTGTTATTCGATATAAGACCAATATGTGACATCAAGATCACTAGTTGGTAGTACTGTAATTCATATAATAACAGTATACATAATTATCTAAGTTCTATCATCCTGTGAATACAAGACTCATCTTAACTACCTATGTAAGCTCATATACTAATGGACTTACTTCATATATATGTCATAAGCTGTGCGCTTTATTTTGACTCTGTAATTCACAGCTCGTTAATTATAATAGCTTCTATAGCTTGCAATGTACTCTGCTTTAATGGGATTCAGACTAGTTAAGTACTGGTTTTGATTGAATATGTTGATATAAGTAAGCTATCATAATCATTGGGATTTAATAGAGGTTCAAGCTCAATTTTAATATGCATTATAACTCTAATATGGAAAGCATAGAAGTATTGACATTGGTTACTAATTACACTAGTTATCCAAAGCCCATGAGGTAATGAACTGCTCACATATCTATCATTTAACCCTAACTAATGGTATTAGCTTATTGAATTGAATTACAGCAGCTTTACCTGTTTAGTCACATCATCATGCTTAACTTATGATTACCATTGTTTAGTGTGTTATGCTATAGCTATAGTATCCCATAGGTATGAGTAAGCTTTGAACTATCATACATTATGGTAATTCTTAATCTTTGTTGTAATCATATTAGTCTTTATTAGAGGTCTAATTTATGAGTTATTATGGCTAGGTTGTTTCTATAGAATTTTTTCTATATGTTTCAAAGTTAGTACATTATGATCATGTTTAGATTAACATTTAAGAGATGCCAGATTTAAACTCCTTATTATATTGAAATAATATCTAGTTCTATTTGTGGTAGTCAATATAACAATTAAACTTAGTTTTCTAAATTATTTCAATGAGCCAAAAAAAACACAAAACAAAGTAGTGAGAAGAGTTCATGGACTCTGTCCATGGACAGAGTCCATGAAATTTGTCCATATGTTCATGAACTCTGTCCATATGTCAATTTGCATAAAAATCTGTGTGTTTATTTATATGGAAAAGGTGACAATTCATGGTATTATGTTTTCCTTAGGTTGCAACATGGAAAACTTGGGAAACATAATACCATGAATCGTCACCGTTGCTAGGCTAAAAACTTGTTATCTTCCGTGAGACAGAGTTCATGAGGACAGAGTTCAACATGGAAAACTTGGGAAACATAATACCATGAATCGTCACCGTTGCTAGGCTAAAAACTTGTTATCTTCCGTGAGACAGAGTTCATGTGGACAGAGTTCATGAACTCTGTCCTCATGAACAGTTTTGTTTGATGATGATATGTACAGGTATGTAGAAAAAATTTAATATTTTGAAAAAATAGTTATTGTAAGTGGTTTACTTCATTCAATCACTTAATGAAAATATATTGTATAGTCCAAGCTCTCATTGTGTTTAGAGCTTTTTGCTTTTGTGTTCATGGAAAAATAGCACTTTTTTAAAGTAAAAAGGTACCAGTTTCAAATCGAGAACAATTTTTTATGATTCTATGGAATAATGAAAATATTTGTAGATATAATTTATGTTTAAATTATTGAAATATCAAATAAGTTATTAATTTAGGATTTAAATTAAGATTTAACATGTTCATGAACTGATTCCTTGACATAAAGAAATGTAACCTTCACTTAATATTTAACCATATTGGTTCCATTCATTTAAAACATCAAAAACACTTAAAAGATTGGCACATTAATTCCTCATACATCCAACAATATTAGCTATACTCATTTTTAAAACTATTAGATGATATTAGGTACATTTAGGTCCTTATTAAAGAACTTAGTTTCTTTAGCAGATAGGTCTTAGAATTTGTAGAATTAATATGTAGAATTTGTATATGTTATGAGTTGATAGTTGTGTAAATGTAGATATCATATCAAATGGAAAGAGAGGAGTTTTCGAGGCAAAAACGTAGGAGGTCATCACGATCCTCGGGAGTTGGTGTCCCAATTAATAATCGAAGGTTGTCGAATTCACCTCAAGATTCAAACTTATTGTACAGTTCACATTCATTCAATCATCGGCGAGGCGATAGGAGTACATATGGTTACCCTTTATCTTCTCTGGGAGAACGTCGATCTCGACCTTCTGTCGGTATGAACATCAATATTTTAATACATGTATAAATTGTATTTTTGTGTGTACGTAGTTTGTACGTGTTTACACCTAAATTTGTTTGTATTTGAAGCAGAGAGGGAGGAAGATCGAGCAGGGGAGACAGACATGGGTGCAGAGCAAGGTCCCCAAGAGGCTCGTCATTCAAGAGGCTCGTCATTCTACACAGGGTGACGAAGGTCGAGCCAGGATGCAATATGTTGAACTAGCCGAGGGTTGTACACCCGTAACAACTTATCCATCTAATTTACCTGCGAAGCTTCCATGGGAAAGTGATCTTTTACAAAAGACCCTTGAAAGTCGTAAATCTCACTATGACAGGCTGCAACATGATCTTTCTTGTTTGGATCTCCTTCCAGAGAACAAACAAAGTTTAGAGATGGTTTTGGGATCATTACAAAAATTCATTGAGGTATATGAGGATATTGGACCGGCAACATATGGTTTTGTTGACTTGATGTGGAGAAGAAGGGCCCAAGTGATGGGTCCAGATAAGTGGGATGTTGTGAAGGAGAGAGTGACCAAAGAACATTCCATGGGAATGTTTAACTTCAAAGACGGCCTAAAGCGAAAAGCATTGAAAGTGCAATATTTTAAGCACCCTCATCTTGCACATAATTTATATTATCGGTTCCTTGCAGCCTATGGTCGGTTTCCATGGAATGATGAGGTTTCTAATTATTTTTCCAGATCTTTTTTTTATGTCGAGTTTTTTTTAAATATGAAGCCAGACTATACTGATATTCATTCTGACTTTTACGGAGTTGGAAAGGGGCGAATATACGATAGAAAAGGTGCTCTTAGAGATCCACTACTCTTCGACCTCCACCTTAGATATCTCGCCCACTCAGGCTTGTGACTTACAAATAGGAGATGGAGCCCACATCAGAACTTGGGACAACTGCAAGGCATGTTGTTGTTGAAGGTTTAACTTTGGAATTTGTGGGAGTTGATGTAGGATTGAGTCGAGAGAGGGCTCGAGCCACTATTTGGGAAAATTTTGTTTACAAAACGAACGATGAGTTAGATGGAATGAGCATTGAAGAATATCTCAAGACTTATGCTAAGGTTTGTCATGATATAGCTTCGGATGTCCTGTCCAATGACATATCGAGTTTAGGAAAAGTTTTTGTACTTTCAATGTATTTAATTTTTTTATTCATTTTGAATTGAACTTTTTGTTACATTATATCTATGTATGATATTATGCCTGTTTTGATGTATTGTAATAAATACATTATGTAAATGTTTATTGGTTGCAGTTTTATGTTTGAAAGATATTTTATATTTTTATTTTATTTTTAATTTAACTATGTATCTTATTGTTAATTTGACTTATCCATGCAGGTTTATTTAGATTCAAACTTTTTTAGATGATTTTCTATCTATTGTGAGTTAATGATTTTAATTTTTTTTGTTTGTTTCGGTTTTAAGTTAATTACTTAATTTTAGTTTTTTTTACTTGCACTATGTTATATTTATTAACAAAATTTAAATTTTAGGGAAGAGAACATATGGAAATTGGCGGTCAAGATATAGGTTCCTTGATGCGTGTGGATATTGGCACCGATGTAATTTTGTTCATAATTGAACTGTTCTCTGATATATAAGTTTAATATTTTAATTTTTTGAATTTAGTTTAAATAATTTATGAGATTTATAAATTGCTTTTATACATGTTGTAGCTTGGGTCTTTTCCATCTCTTCAAGGAAAAGGGAAGACTCCAGTGGAGGGGTCTCTTCGATCTATTCGAGGCAAAGGGAAGACTCCAATGGAGGATAGTGGTGGACTTCCATTTAGAGAATTTGAGGTAACTGAATTGTTCTTTGATATAAGATTAATATTTTAATGTTTGAATTTAGTTTAAAATTGTTTAAATAATTTATGATATTCATAATCTGCTTTTATACATGTTGCAGGTTGGGTCGAGTCCAAGGGAAGACCCTAGTGGAGGATAGTGGTTGACTTCCATTTAGAGAATGATTTATATTGCTATTTTTTTGTTGATATATATATTGTAGTTTTGGACATTGAGGAGCTTTATTTTTGGATTATACCTATATACATTGAATTCACATTTTCATGAATGTTTTTTTGGGATTATATACATGTACATTGAACTTACATATTCTGTGTGGTAAATGTTTAGAATGTATGTATTATTAAATTTATGTATGTATGTAGATGTAAAAAAAATTCAGTGTTGAGATGTAAATAATGATAGGAATGTTAGGAATGTTAGGGATGGATGTTAGGGATGAATGTTAGGAAGTTTTGATAGGAATGTTAAGAATTAATGTTAAGAAGTTTTGATAGGAATGTTAGGAATGTTAAGAATGAATGTTAGGAAGTTTTGAAAGGAATGTTAGGAATGTTAAGAATGAATGTTAGGAAGTTTTTATAGGTGCAATCTAATGTTATGAATGTTAGAAATGTTAAGAATGGATGTTAAGAATTTAGGAAGTTTTGATAAGAATGCTAGGAATGTAAGTAAGAATGTTATGAAGTTTTGATAGGAATGTTAAGAATGAATGTTAGGTTCAAGTTTTGATATGAATGTTAGGTTCAAGTTAATAATTTATGAAGTTTAGAAAGAATTTATGAAGTTTAGATAGGAATGTTAGGAATGAATGTTAGGTTCAAGTTAAGAATGAATGTTAGGTAGTTTTGATAGGTGTAATCTAATGTTAATAATATTTGTAATGTTAAGAACGAATGCTAGGAATGTTAAGAATGGATGTTAAGAATGAATGTTAGGAAGTTTTGATAGGATATGAAGTTTTGATATGAATGTTAGTAAGTTTTGATAGGAATGTTAGGAATGTTAAGAATGAATGTTAGGTTCACGTTAAGAATGAATGTTAGGAAGTTTTGACAGGTGCAATCTAATGTTATGAATGTTTGGAATGTTAAGAATGAATGTTAGCAAGTTTTGATAGGAATGTTAGGAATGTTAAGAATAAATGTTAGGAACTTTTGATAGGAATGTTAGGAATGTTAAGAATGAATGTTAGGTTCAAGTTTTTATAGGAATGTTAGAAATGTTAAGAATAAATATTAGGAAGTTTTTATAGGTGCAATCTAATGTTAGGAATGTTAAGAATGAATGTTAGGTTCAAGTTTTGATAGGAATGTTAAGAATGAATGTTAGGAAGTTTTGATAGGTGCAATCTAATGTTATGAATGTTAAGAATGGATGTTTGTTTAATATATAGAATCTTGGTTTTAACATAAAACTTGAATTTCATATAAATGATAAATTGAAATTTGTATAAATGATTCATATTTTCAATTTTTAACTAATGATTCTTATTTTCAATGTTCATGTACATTTTGTTAGTTGGTGAACTATAGATGCTGTTGAAATCATGACAAATGGGGATTTAATGATTTTTTGTTTTTTAATCATAAGCAAAGATTACAGGATTGTGAAGCTTATGCTAAATTAGAGCAATGATTTTAGATAACAATTTGATGAATTTCCATCAATTTGTTGTAAATAATCATTGCTCTAATTTAGCATAAGCTTCACAATCCTGGAATCATTGCTTGTGATTAAAAATCAAATGATCGTTATCTCCATTTGCCATGAGTTATGTGAACTTACACAAGTGATATTCTAAAAAAACTTATGGATCATATTTATATGGATTGTTCAGGCCACCACAAAAATTGTAATGGATCAACCCATCTAATGGATCAAGAATAATAATTTCTCATTTATTAAGTACATTAGAGAATCATGAAATGGATCAGATGAATACAAAATCTAACAGATTTCTTGGTGATTCCTCACTTACATTATTCAGTCAAAAGTAAAGATTCGGGGCAGAGTGTGGGGACAGCCACATCCGTTATCTCATCCCTTAAGTGGTCTAATAGACATATGGGGACCCGAATAAAGTATTTTACACAGAATTTAAGACGGAATCACACATTAAAGTTTTCATTACCAAATAATTTTCAAATTCATTTAAGCATACTAAAATACAATCATTTAAACTCTTATTCTAGTTCCCATTCAAGATCATAGTCATAGTTCAAAGAAAAAAATATATTGTACACAACATTTGACATAGACAAAAACATCGATCGATTCATTTTTGATATAGTTAAAAACATCGCAATGGAATGTTGTCCTCAATTATCCGTTCATGGTTATATTTGGATAGTTTCCATTTTTTAGTTTTTAATTGTTTTTTCGATGGAACTTGTACCAATTTTATTCGAGATGCACATACTAAATGACTATATTGACAACATATAACATCCGGTTTATAATCATGAAAGTAGACTTAATTTTCAATCGTATGGGTTTGCTGAAAAAAAAAATTCTTTTAAAATGATGGATCCTCTCTCGTATGTATATCCATTGTCATTGTAGTCCTCCAATAACTTCATCTTTCCTTCAGTGCATCGCATCAATAATACTTCACATTTTTGTTGTTGTCTAAAGGTGCAATCACAACGAAAACATCCCATGTGAAAATTACAATTGGCGTTAAGGTTTTTAAATCAATTAAATTGACTATGCACATAAGGTGATGGACAAGAATGAACAATCGACAAAAAAGTTGTAAGATCATTACCTTCTCTAACAAGATCTGAAATTTTGTCTCCATTAGATGATATTGCTATTTATTCTTATTCTAATTCTTCTACGCTTGCTAGTGGCATTTTTCCCTTAGGATTAATCTCTGTGTGTTTCAATGTTTTACGTAGTTGTTTGTTATGTTTTCACAAACTTATGTAGATTCAACATTTTTAGTACAAATATGACAAAATCATGATTGCTTTCTACTGTCAAATGCAAACACATTTTGGAAGGATTTTGTTTGAATAGAGTGAAAATATCTAGTCCCATGTATGGTGCTACCATCGTATGGTATTGATCTATTTATATCTTGGACCCAAACAAGCCAAAAAAGCCTACACAATAAATGATAAATCACAAATGACAACTTTTGATGTTAGTGTACATATACTTAAATGTCAATGTACATTTTTTTAATTTGACAATTAATATAAATTAAAAAAATCATGTACATACGTGCGCACATCTTTTGATGTTGATTATAATCATGGCTTAGATGTAATTTACACCATTGGACAACCTCTGCAGCTGAATGAAATCGTGCAGAAGAATGGTTCATTTTCCATCTTCGAAGTGCTCTTTTTACACATGCTCTTGCACCATCATGTTCACCTTTTCCATGTCCAGTTTCAAAGAAATTCCAGCGGTGTTTAAAGTTCAATGCTTTATGAAGTCGACATAACCAATAAAATGATTGCGAAGATTTAAATTTTTCCGCACATCCATCCAACCATATCCAATGTTCATTGAATTTAACTTCACGTCTTTTTAGTGATTCTTAGAAAATATTTTCAATACAATGTTGAACAAAATGTGTATCGTGTGTACGATCATCGCTGATATAAAAGTGATATTATTTAATCACATCTTGATTGTCACACGTGCTTTCAATGCCATCAACATCCTGTTGAGAATGTCTATATAGAACATGGACAAATATCGAAACTTGGTCAGAATGATAGTATTCACTCTGTATCTCTTTTTGTGCAACAAATGTGTAGTTTTCTGCAAAATTAATCACTGCAAAATTGTTCTTGGTGGAAAAATTTCACGAGACTGTTTGAATTGAAGGTCTTTCCATCGTGCTCTATGTGAAAGCTTGGTGTATTTATAAATTTCACTTTCAAATTTCTTGAGAAAATCTGTCACACATATTTTATCTTCTCGCAAATCAATTCTTTTGAAATGTGCATCACTAGAACTTGTAGCATAATTGTTGTATTCATATCTTCTCCAATCAACGGTTACATTTGACAGTGACTGATCATTATCGATAAGATATTTATTGTGGAATAACACCAAATTTCCACAACGATGACAATGTTTTTCATTGGCACATTTCTTATTATAAAATACTTCATCGTGATCTCTCTCACATAGAGTTTGAGATATGAATTCATGTATTATGGGTGGAGGTGGTGAATTTGTCCAAAACATTTTACCAAATTCAAGAAACGTGTCGTAATATAATTGAAATTACACATGATAATAGCAACAACATGTGTCACGTATAGTAATAGGTCTAACATACCATGGTTTTTGTTGCAAAAATGTAGTGATTGCACTAGTACAAAATGAGAGATAAGTGACCAGGCGACCAAAAAATTTGGTCACCATAGCTTTTTCAAGGGATAAATGACCAAAATTGAGAAATTTTAAGTGAACTGACTAAAAATGACCAAGATAAATGACCAATTTGGTCACAGGATAAGAACTAAACTAAAAATGACCAAGATAAATGACCAATTGGGTCACGAGATAAGAACTAAACTAAAAATGACCACATAACAATTGGTCATTTATGTGGTCATTTTTAGTTGTGTCATTCCAGTAGTGGAAAATTATAATTTTGATAATGAATTTGTACAATTTACTAAATTTTAACACTGCAGATGGATTCGGAGACCCCCTTCATTCGGAGATCCCCTAAAGGGGGTCTCCGAATCCATCTGCAGTGTTAAAATTTAGTAAATTGTAACATTAATACTATACAACTTGGATTATTTTTCAATACATGTCTTCTAAGGGATCATTTCTTTGAGGCCATATTTGTAAGCATAGAAATTGAGAGCTGGTAAGGTGAAGCACCCGATTTTGCAAGGGTTTACTGAGTTTTTTGCAAGGGATTTGCTTCCAGTTTTTTTTGCGTAGTTTTGCAATTAGTTTTTTGTGCCCAGTTGCGCCTAGTTTTGCGTCTAATTTTGTAAGTTCTATTAAGTTAATGATTAATTTGATGATAACAAAGCAATGAATCCTAGAACTTTCCTTTGTCAAAGAAATAGAAAATGATTATGAGAACACTTCACTTCTCTTGACACAAGAAGTTATATGAAAGGGGAAAAACATCAAAACCCAACATTGATTCTTTAATGTTAGATAAAGAAATCATAAATTAATCCCTCTCCTTATATCATTTAACAAATTAAAATAAAACTTTACTTATCCATCCGTCCTTCTTTTAATAATTCACTATTTAACAATAAATCCCATTATCATTAAATATATCGTTCTTAATATAAACAATAATTTTATCAATAACCTATTCTTTTTATTAATACACTATTTAATTTTAAACCCATTATTATCATTGCCAAAACATTATACACAATAATATTATCAAATAACAAATACAAAATATATGAATCTAATCCTTAATAATTTTTCTATCAACATTATTATTATCACTATTCATTTGCAACATTATTATTAATTCTTCATAGTTGATAAAACTCTGGTTTCCTTATATGTTCATCTTACCCTAAATATAGGCATAGGCTTTGCCCGAAATATCATTTCGGTTCTAAATACTCTTAACCTAGTTCATATCCAGAAGCAAATTGAATAATAACTTGTTGTTGGCAGCATTGGGGTTTTCCCTTCATAGCATCACGAATTTGAATTTGCAAGGATTCGTATTCGATGGAGATCAAAGGTAGGAAGGGACTGGCAGGGGAATTTGCTCAATGGTGTCATTAATTTGCAGAAAAACATCCAGAATGGAGAGCTTAAATGCATGATTTTGATTAATGTCTCAGCTAAAGAGGTCAATTTACAATATTAGTAGCGACATCAATACTAACAATAAAATTGCTCTGAGTTTCCTGAGCTCCTTTGTTTAAAGCAAGCCTCGGCTAGTTATAGTATTCACCCCCATAGGGACATGGTGGCAATCAACTAAATGGTAGAGGACGGACAGGAAGTACAGGGGCAGGGAAGCAAAGGCGAGGCAGGATGGGAGGGGCAGGTATATAAAGGTAAGGCGGGTTAGGGTTTAGGCAGGAAAGGGTTGGTGTTAGGCAGGTGAGCTCTTAGGCAGGCGAGCTCGCGAACTCTTAGTTTGGAGCTAGGCAAGGCTTGTTGAAGTGGGAGTTATCAACCATGAAGAAAACCATGTCACGGTTTTTTCTTTATTCATTCGATAAGAATGGGGTCCAAACTGATCTTTCATCAAAGGACAAAATGCTGGTGGATCTGAAGAAAGAAGGATCCTCGACCTCCAAAACAGCTGCCAATTTTTCAAGAAAAAAGGCCATGTATGCCCCCGCAGCCCGTCAAGAAATTGGTCATCAAACCCTTTAAAGGTAAAACTCTGTTCGAGGGTTTCTTTTGAATTTTCAGTTTTAAGCAGAGTTCTTTTAAGCATTTGAATGGATCTAGATGGATCCATATCCTCCAATGGAATAACTGTGGAAAATTAAACTCATTTGATTGTGTTTTCATTGGTTTAAACTCAATTTATAAGGTTGTTGGTGAATCAAATTTTGTAAGCACACACACATATTTTTAGTTCCAACACTCTATCAACCACTCCCTATTCCTTCCAAGCCATTGGAAGCAATATCCATGTCTTTCATCACCAGATTACCGATGACTCTTCACAAACATGACTACATATTTGTGGTAGTCTATAGATTCTCAAAGAGGGCATTATTTATTCTTTGCAACAAACCCATCACAAAACAAAAAGAAACAAAAATCCTCTTCAAATAGGTTTGGGCACACTTCGATTTGCCTTTGTCAATTGTATCCAATAGAGAATCCATATTCTTTAGTCCATTTTGGAAACTCTATGGAAGCTATTAGGATGTAAGTTACAGTATTCAACAACATTTCATCCACAAATGAATGGACATACCAAAGTGATAAACCATACATTTCCACATGCACACCGCATATGGTATAACAACAAAAAACAGTGGAATGCCACACTGCATATTGTGCAACATAGTTACAATAGGAAATCCACTCATCCATGGTGTGTCTCCGTTTGAGGAATGCCATTACCTCTTGCTATAACACCTGGCACTTCAATAAAGCAACACATTGAAGCGACAACCTTTGGGCACAAGATTAAAAATATTCATGACCAGGTAAAGGTGGCCCTGCAAATATCCCAACAAAAGTACAAGTGAATTCTAGACAAATACAAGCTCCCTTCATCATTCCACATGGGTGACAAGGTTTGGTTGTACATGCAGTAGCAACATTTCAAAGGGAAAAATCATCATAGATTAAAACCTCTAAGATATGGGCCATATGTAATTCTTCAATAAATCAACAACAACATGTTCAAATTGGATCTTCCTCCCCAACTAGGCTTCCACTTAGTTATCAATTTTAATCAACTAAATCATTATGAACCTATAATTCTCTTAATTGATTGGTAATTGGTGGTTCCAATGTCTCTTTGATATTTGGTATGGGTAGGGATATGGCAGTAGATTGGCCAGAGAAATGCTTTATAAGTTTATCCTCAACAACGTGTCTATTGGTTGCAATTCATCATATCTCATAACATAGTTGATTATGTTGAAATATAAGTTGGGCAAACAACCCTTGTATTGGATTCGAAATAATCCTCACGGTTAATTGGTCTAATTTTTTTTAGTGTAGAACACATGCTAAATAAACTCAGGCAAGCTTTCTATGGAGGTTTCATGTAATCTCTGACCCTATAAAGAGAAGCTTTCTCGAGTGCATTTTTTTTAAATAGATATTATGCCCAGCTTCCACATTGAAGTATATTTTAGCAATATTTGATTTTTTGTGATCTACATTGACAAAGTCAACCATTTGGTCTAGTTCCAATAGCCCTCAACCACTGGGGACTCCACATTGAAATAATTTCTATCAATAATGGATGTGATGTTTCTCAAGTCCAACCTGACATAGATAGCAATGGAAATCCTTACTATAATAAGTTATAACTATCATATTTACTGTTACATTATTCAACCATTTATTTGGAGATAGATATTTCTTTAATGAGTGCTTACTATTAGCTCAAGAATACTCGATATTTGTTGGTCCTCCATGGCCAAATAATATACAAAGTGAAATCTATCTCTGCTGAGTGCCCAAATATATGCACATCTAAATAGTAGCATGCACATCAATGCGCTACCTAGAGAATATAGTTCCCATGCTCTAGGGATGGTGAAACTCAATGAGAAATGTTTCTCTATGCCCCCAAACAGTACAACTCGGAAAAATACAATGCAAATATTTTCTCATGAAATGAGATATGTTTTGCATGTGTGGGGGATGACTGGATGCAACTCTCACAATTTGACTTAAAAATTGAAGTAAAAAAAATGAAAATCCTGAAACCTAAATTATAAAACCCAAGTTGCGTCGCTTTATCAAAATTTTCAAATGGTAATTGATGAAATACACTTATATGTATCAATTTTCTTTTCATATATTTATCTTTTATTTTATGATTTTGAAGATGGAGTCCTCTACGCAAGGGATCTCAACATCCCCTAGTGATACTTCCTGAAATGTAGGGTTGTCTCCATAGGTTCCTTGGATGTGTATTGCCTCTGTACATTCCAAAAACTTGGTGGGGCATTGCTAAGTAGTTTGTATTATACATGTTCTATTTAAATATCATGCTTACATTGATCCCTTAGGCTTTGCGTGTTGATGAATGAGATCAACAATGTAGATTTTATGATTTGATGTGCTATGTAGATTTTTTTTTTTATTCTATGTGCTAGCAGCTTGGTGAGTAGTTCTGGAAGTTGATGGTAGTGAAATTGTCCTAAAAAATCTTTCCATTTCAATTCTGGCATCTGAAAGGTCATAGGACATCATCCTGGGCATGTGATAGAATAAGGAGGCTTGTAGGTATTCCTTGTTGGGAAGAAAAGTCTTCATGTAGTAGCAAGTTATGTAAAACAACAGTCCCTCTTTTCAGTAGTAGCAATAGCAATAAGATCAATTCTGGGTGTTGTATATGATTTAAACAATGATATTAATCATTTGAAAATGTCATCTGCAACTATAGTAACCCTCAACAATGAGATCCAGGTTGTCTCAAGGATAAATTGGTGCCCTGTGGCCTGTAACAACCTCTGGTTAATATTTGTAGAGAGGCCCGAACTTCCATCTCAGCAACAACCTTCATATTTTGAAGACTGGCCTACGTGTACCTACCGTTAGCCTAAGGAAAGGAGCATACTGCATCTCTTTTTGTACGCCAGTCTCATCATTTGGAAGATACAAAATGGCACCAAGTGCTCTACATAGTACATATCTCATATTCTGAAACAAAATACAATATCAATGAGGCTTTATTATCTAAATAGCCTCCACAATCCAAAAAATATGATCAATGATTAATGATCAATCATCAAACTCATCACCACTACTGGAAATGGGATGCTTGACATTAACATCTAGCTCGGACTCCTCAGGGACATCTACGAGTTGATTTTAACTTTTAGGACTTTCTTTGGCACTCCTAGAGTTTGTCACTACTGATTTACTTTTATGCTCCATTGACTTACCTTATTGGTCATTCAGGGACATTAATAAAATTATCTTATTTTATCTTGTCTCATCTTAATAGAGTCCACATTCGCCATGGAGGAGGAGTTTAAAAATCAATCCCACCAATGTTGGGATACATAAAGGGAATGGTTCTCTCAATTAAATCAAAATTTCAATCCCATACCTTCATACCTTCATACCTGATAGGATCCAATGAAGATGCTACAATCCCGTGAATCTTGAAATCCTTAAAACTCTTAAGTCTGCTGAATTTTGAATGGGATATGAAATTCTACTTTTTCCATATGAAGTCTGATGAGGTTGTAACCACTTTCATACATTCTGAAACAATTGATGGTAATGTTAAATATTTAAGTAAAAGGATAAAAAAGGAAAGATAAAGGAAATATCAAAAGGAAAAAGAAAAAGAAAATGTGAACTTTTACTTTACCATTGACAACATTTTTGGTCAAAATCAATAAAAAATTGAGTAAAAAAAGAGCTAAACCATATTGGAAGCAAGCGATATGTATGGTGGTACTTCCCAGAAATGCATTTTTCACAAGAGGGATGGGTGTGAATGGCCATGGCATGAAGGCTAAAATACATTTCTGAGCTGTACCACATGTGTTTATCTGTTTTTGTATAGAAACCTACAAGGTATGGCCCTCCCCTATGTGTTTCCTGCGACATAGTTTTAAACTCTGCATAATGAGTAGATATGTAATCGCTGGATAAAAATAAAAGTAGTAAGTGTTGGACAGTGTAGGTGGTTGATTATTTGTTGAATGGTGTCATTTCTTAATATTCTGGCAAAACAGGGGCATGCTTCCCTAAAACAGGGGCCTGCTGTCCTCTTAGGTGGGAGTCTAGGAAAGACTCTTGCATGTCCAAGTAGAGTGCCTCTCTTGCCATCCAAGGCATATATATCCCTTGAGGAAGTGGAAAAACAATACACACATCAATAATGTCTGGATTGGGTTTAATTAATTATTTTTTCACATGGTTATCCAACCCTTACAAGTGCAATAGAAGGGAGGAGGCATTTTTTCTTTTGTACTTCTGTAGTCCAATCATCAGTGAAAGAGTCAAACGCATAAGAGTTTCTGATAGAAATCCACTATAAGGATAATGCAATTTAGGAACATATTCCCTATGAACTGGATCCACACTCAATGCCGAAGCATGTAGCCATTATTATGTATAGCAACTTGCTATGGGAAGAGAAAAGAGGAATCGATCTCTCCCGGGAATCCAATTTTCTCCCTGCTGCCAAGCGTTGAATGAAATACTCTCCCATATAACTTATCTATCCAGGATCTCTTAGTTGAAAAGGATTCACACTGAATGCTAAACTTGTCATCTAAACTGCCTGATTAAAATCTATGAATGATCCTTGACTTGCAAATCTTTTTCCTTGAAATCTTGAAATGATGCTGACTGGACACTCCTTTGCTTGATTTTGAAAATAAATTAAATCCCTTAAAATCTGGAACTTGATCATGTCCTCCTAAACTGCTGGACACTCCTTTGCTGACAATGATGAATCATGCAGGACACTCCTTTGCTAACAATGATGAATCATGCAGTAGCCATCTTTCTTGACATTTTCCATCGGACATTTGGCATATGACTTGAGCACTTTTTGTTAGTTAAACATGGACTTAACATTAGCATTCTTCTCTGCACCTTGACTTAACATTGGCATTCTGCTCTATACCTTCGAGCAATCTCCATAAACATTCCACACTTGTCGCTTATCCTCAACCAGTTAGTGTTATTTTGATAACATTTGCACTAATATCCTTGACTAAACCAAAATTTGCACTTGATGTATTAGCAACACCAACCATTCCAGTTCCTTCAACATTTACAAGTGTTATATTGTTGATGGATAGTGTTTTCAATAACACAGCTTCACTAACTTTCGAGGATCTGCTCTATATATCCATCCACATTTGACCAAATTATAATTCGCCCAACTTCAAATAAATTTCCCACAATTACCGAAGAGAATTCACTTTCATCTCTCTTCAGGGTTGTTGGAAGCCATTTTTAATACTAGCAATAAAACATGTAACAATTACTGTCTTAGCTAGAGTGTCTTTGGCAAATATAGCCAAGCTTCAACATTTTTCTTCAACTTCCACCTCCACATTGATACTCAAGGGTCGATCTCCACCCAATTAATATTCAAATGATAGAGACAAATGAATTATGAAAGTGTATCAGTATTCAATTGTCAAGTGGATAGTTGTACTCTGTTGGATCTAATAACCACAGAACACAATATGCAGCGGAAGTAAATAAAACAAGAAAGCAAATAAATACACACATAAGATGTACGCAGAGATTTACATGGTAAAACCCTCTCTTAGGGAAACATCCACAGAGAAATGGTATCGGTCTTCTCATTATTCAATAACTGAAGAATACAACAACTCTCAACTCTCCAATATCTTTTCTTACGAGAATACAAGAAACATATACATTTCTTACACGGCTACTAATAACTGCATATTCGGTTAGCCAGTTACATAGTTACCGTCATAGCCAGTTGTCACCCGTTTCTAACAATCTCCACCTTGAAAACAATTTACCTAATACCATTGCTCATTGCTCTATTCATCACCTTTCCTGCAAGCCTAGAGAAGCTAAGCACCACTATAGCTTCTCTGAAGTAACTGGCTTCGTGAACATGTCTGCACTATTATTTTGAGTGTGGACCTTTTCAAGAACCACTCCACCTTCATCAACAACATGTCTTACAAAATGATATTTTACAAGAATATGTTTTGTCTTATTGTGATAAGCTGGATTTTTAGCCAAATGAATAGCACTTTGACTATCACAGAAAATCTTTATAGAGTTCTGAACCTTTCCTAACTCACCCAGCAAACCTTTTAACCAGACTGCCTCTTTGCAAGCATGTGAAGTAGGATGATGATGATCATCATCAAATTTTACATCTCTGTTTATGATGATTTTGTGGATAGTAGGATTCCACAACCTATATCCCTTAACACCATCGCCATATCCAACAAAGATCAATTTTCTTGACTTAGGATCTAGTTTGGAACGCTGATTTTTCGGAATAAGTGCATAGGCTTCACAACCAAATACTCTAAGATTAGAATAATCACATGATTGACCTGTCCATACCTCTTCTGGAATTTTGCAATCAATTGTTGTTTATGGTGATTGATTGACCAGGTAACATGCTGTAAGCAATGCCTCTCCCCACAATTCTTGCTGCAACTTCGCATTACTGAGCATACTCCTTGCTCTTTCAAGAAGAGTCATGTTCATGCATTCAGCAACGCCATTCTACTGCGAAGTGTAAACAGTGGTCTTATGCCTCTCGATCCCATCTTTCTTACAATAATTATCAAACTCCTTCAAAGTAAATTCGGTTCCATTACCTGTTCTAAGACATTTAATGAACCTGCCAGTGCTCTTTTCAACCAAAGCTCTAAACTGCTTAAATATATCAAAAACATTAGCTTTTCTCTTTAATAAATAGATCCAAACTTTCCTCGAATAATCATCTATAAAACTGACGAAATATGACAATCCCCCATAAGAAATTTTTGGAGATGGACCCCAAAGAGCAGAATGTATGTAGTCTAGGATACCTTTACTAGTGTGTTTTCCAGATTTAAATTTTTGTCTAGCCTGTTTACCATAAATACAGTGCTCACAAAACTTCAAATCTACAGATTTTAAACTAGGAAGCAACTTTCGATCAACAAGTACCTTCATACCTCTTTCGATGATATGACCTAACCACTGATGCCATAGACGAGTGATGTCTGCTACTGCACCAACTGATGCTATTGTTGCGTGATCAACTTCCGTCCTCCCTTCAAGTCTATACATGTTCCCAACTCTGTTTGCCTTCATAACAACCAAGATACCTTTCGATACCTTCATAGCTCCACTTTGAACTATAAACTTGTAACCAGCATCATCAAGAACTCCCATTGATATCAAGTTTTTCCTTAGTTCAGGTACATGTCTCACATCTGTTAGAGTCCTAATAGTCCCATCATACATTTTAATTCTGATACTCCCTACCCCAACAGTTTTACATGTAACATTATTTCCCATATAAACTACCCGGTCATCTATAGATTGGTATGAGGAATACCATTTTCTATGAAGACACATGTGGTGAGATGCTCCAGAATCAATTAACTAGTCAGAATGGTATTGCGAGACAGCAGATGTAGATAATACCTCAGTGATCATACTCGAATCATTCTCGGCTATGTTCGCCTCCTTTGTAGAGTCCTCCTCCTCAGAAGCTCGCTTGCGTTTCCAGCAATCTTTCTTAA
Source organism: Larix kaempferi (assembly GCA_027924585.1). Taxonomy (NCBI): domain Eukaryota; kingdom Viridiplantae; phylum Streptophyta; class Pinopsida; order Pinales; family Pinaceae; genus Larix; species Larix kaempferi. The sequence goes on along the minus strand of BSBM01000617.1, from coordinate 456,345 downwards.
GATGTCCTACTTTATTGCAGTACCAGCACTTCAATTTACTCTTTTTGCCCTTCGAATTTGACCTTGATGTACCCTTTGAATGTTGTCCTCTTTCACTGGTTCTTCCTCTGGCCACCATTACTTCTGATATCGAGGTTTCAAGACTATATTTCTTTCGAGTTTCCTCAAAAAGTAAGGCTCCCACAACTTCATCGAAGGTAATAGACTCAGTAGAACTAAAACTGATAGAGGTTACAAAATGTGCCCACGACTCAGGCAGAGAGCACAACAGTTAAATCGCCTTGTCTTCAGATTTAATAATATCTTCCATACTAGCCAACTGACAAATAAGAGTATTGAACGCATTCAAGTGATCAGAAATTTTTGTACCTTCTTTCAAACGCAAGGTAAACAACTGCCGCTTCAGGAGGATTTTATTCGTCAAGGATTTAGTCATGTACAAACTTTCCAACTTTGTCTAGAGACCTACTGCTGTAGTTTCAGACACGATGTTAAATAAAACATCGTCGGCCAAGCACAGACGAATAGCACTGAGAGCTCTTTCATCCATCTCGCTCCAGTCTTCATCTAAAATATCCACGGTTTTCTTTGTCTTCCCTGCCAGTGCCTTTGCCACTCCTTGCTGCACGAGCATATCCCGCATCTTGACCTTCCACAACTCGAAATTATTGCTCCCATTGAACTTCTCAATTTCAAATTTGACACTCTGCGTTTTCGCCATTTTCTCAAGAAACCAGGTCAAAAAATTTATAAGGGTAAACCTTTTCGAAATAATGGAATAAAGGTTTTATAATTTTCTTAAAAAAAAAAAATTCCAAAACAATATATTTTTCAAACCTTATAACTCCCACCTCAAACTTTTCAAACCTCCCTTATAACTCCCACCTTTTTTAAAATATACAACCACTTTTAAATATATATTTTAATAAGATTTTAAGGAAGCCTATAATATTTTAAACAAGCCTCCACGTGATATACCTTCATTCACGATTTAACCGAAAAAACTTTCACGCTCCACTTCAAATTAAAACAATACCGCGCTCCTCGATGAAGGAAGGTCGCGGTAGTTTCAACTTTTGCAATAAGTGTGCCATAAAAGTGTCACGCCCCACCAAGCTTCGGACCCGTGGTAGTTTAATAATACCACTCCTTCTTTGCACAGGCTTCCGACTTCAGGCTTCAGGCTTCTTTCCTTTGGTAACTCTTGACTCGTAAAACGTATTGAAATTTCTCAAAACAATGATCACTCAGCTTTCTCGTTCTCTGTGGCTTCCTACCAAGCTCTGATACCACTTGTTGGATCTAATAACCACAGAAAACAATATGCAGCGGAAGTAAATAAAACAAGAAAGCAAATAAATACACACATAAGATGTATGCAGAGATTTACGTGGTAAAACCCTCTCTTAGGGAAACATCCACGGAGCAATGGTATCGGTCTTCTTATTATTCAATAACTGAAGAATACAACAACTCTCAACTCTCCAATATCTTTTCTTACGAGAATACAAGAAACATATACATTTCTTACACGGTTACTAATAACTACATATTCGGTTAGCCAATTACATAGTTATCGTCATAGCCGGTTGTCACCCGTTTCTAACATACTCGGATGCTTGACAAGTCTCAATTAATAACCTGGCTCTTCATCTTCAAACAATCTTTATAAATGCTATCAAGAAGGCAGAAGACTAATTTAACTCTCCTCAATACAGTTGCCATTTGGTGACTTGGGTGCTTGTCATATGATGGACGCAGAAATGTAGAGGCTTTGTAAACACACGGAATGAACCCAGCAATGTGGACCAACGTCCTCAATATTTTATTTTGTATTCTGTGATGACTATCCCACATGCAAGGAGCAAAAGATTTATAATATTGTAAATATAGAGTGGTTGGTATCATCTACTGACACGTGGTGCACACTATGGTCATGTGGACCGAAGCTTGTTGGCTGGGTGTGACGGTTGGTGGAGAGTTTGGCTTAACGTGGAGTTAGAATTTGAGTTTGAACTGAAAATTGGGTTAAAAGTACCCAATATATTTTGCTTCACGTGCCAAGTACAAAGACCTTAACATAAGGTTATGAAGGTCTTTACATTTTTTGAAAGCTTTATATTAAAATAGAATATAAATAAAGCTTTATATTAAAAAGGTATATAAAAATAATTAAACCTTTTTAATATGTAATTTTTAATCCAAGACCTTTTAATAGAATCGAACTATACAAATTATTATTATTTTGTAATAATAATTCTAATTTGATTCTATAAAGAAAAAGAACTTTTATGGAAAGGATTTTCATTTTTGCATAGACAGTTTGCATGGCGCTTAGGAAAAGCTTGAAGGCTAAGCTACGACCAATGAAACTCTAAATGCCAATAGGTAAGAACAAGCCACATGATTTAAATATTGGAGATGGAGAAAGGTTGACCAAGCCGACTAGGACACTAATGGATTTAGCGAAAATGCTAATGGACATTCCGACAACGAAAACCCGAGGTGACTCTTTACATGTGCGCTACCAGAATCCAAAAATTTTAATGGGGCAGATTATGGTACCAACAATATAGACATTCCACCATATGCCTGTGATTTAAAATTCTCCTTTATCTTCATCCTCTCCAATCTGTTGGACAATATTCAACAACTGTCCTTTTCTTCCACTTGTGCAGCCTGCAATTAAACACAACTCATTAGTATTAAAAACAAAAGGCTCTTCACTCTCAATTGATGCCTTCACCTCCAATGTTCCATGTTGATCTATTTCCACAAAACAATATTTGAGGTATTCTTAAGACCCCTCGTCGACATCCTCTTCTTCCTTCTCATACTGATATGAACTCTTTCACAAGTTCATGAGTTTATAAGTAAACTCTTTATCAGCATCTTCTTCCTCTTCACAAAGGAATACTCCTTGTTCTGGCTCACAAGTGATGTGAACTTCCTCCTCATGCTCAGCTGCTTTAAGCTTTCCTTCTTCCTTCACCCAAACATTGAACTTGTGCTTGAGATTCTTGGCATATAACTTCACTATAGGCCATTTAACCTTCCTCAATTTCCATCCATAGCATTGGTCTTCTGCATTTCCTTCTTGCAACAGATCTGTCACTATACTAAGCCTTTCCTTACTAGATGATAGGAGAAGAAATTAGAAATTGCTTGTGGCAAGAGCCTTGAGAAATCTTAGTATGATTATTTGTCTTTTTCAGTTTTGAATCTAGATTCGAGAACTTAGAAACGGTCTATTTTCTAAACATTAGATGAGAATTGAAGTTTGAACCGTTGATTGCATATTACAATTCTTTGGTAATGATTACCTATTTCATTTCGTGGTTGATGTTATCTTACAGTTTGTTGATGACAAATGTTATGTTGAAACTTGAAGGTTGATGTTATGGTTGATAGTTTGATGACAATGCTGTAAGTTATAGCTTCTAGTTCTTTGATGTTATTTGTGTACTACATGGTTGATGCTTTAATGATTGTTAGTAATCTACAATGTTTTCATATTTTCTGCACCTAATTCATCGATATGAATGCTTTTCTTGAATATATATGCATCAAACCATATAAAAATATATATTATATAAAAAATGCTTTGCTCTTGGAGTCTTTTGGAAATTGGTGCTTCATGCTCCTGCTTCCCACTTTGTGCCCCCTCTTCATTCTCACTCCCAATAGCTATGGTTTAGCCACTTTAGCGTAACTGATCAGTTAGTCTCCATTCAAAATTTTGAATTGTGTTGGAAATTTGGATTTGCAATGTGGGATGGGAGCTCACTTTTACAAAATAAGACTCTATTTGCAGGAAGCTGTTAATCGTACTGCTAAATAGTGAAGTCACATCTTCTAGATTGTTGAATGTTCATGATGTTATAGAATTTGATGACCAATTTCACTTTCACTAGCACTAATTATTGATAAATTGCTAGATTTGTAATAGATTTATCTAATAGGTATTTTGGACAAACCTGAAGTCAATTTTTCTACTTCCCAATTGTATCGCCTCCCAAGGGACAGTGGGAAGTGTGAGTGCCCAATATGAATAAAGTCATGTTTGAGCCATGAGCTTTGCCAGCTCAAAAACATCTATATATATTAAAAAAAACAAATAATAGACAATAATTTTGTTTTGATCATTTTCGAAATTGGTTAATGTTACAGGCCCATACTAGGGAATTCTAAACTTCAAATGGTACAAAATACAGAGGGGTACTGGAAGAAATGTCAAGTATTTTGCACAACAGTTATCTATTTATTACCTTTCTTCATCAATCCGTGGACCCCGAAGTAAGAACAAAAAAAATTAGTTTTAGTGAACTTACACTATTCCTTAATACAAAATACATTATGAGTTAGGACTTTTGATTGTTTAATCATCTCGATAATTTGCATGAAACATGTTATACCCTCTCTTATAACATGTCAAATTTTATTTTTTGGTTCATACCTATTTCTTCTTTCTAGCACTAAATGGCTTCCACTTTCGCATCTAGTTTTTCAGTGGGAAGAGTGTACATGAACATACTTTTGTTGCTTATAGAGAAAGAAAACAGGCTATGCCAAATGGTAATAGTAAACATTAAAAAATGTAAATAACTTGTTTCTAATTGAAGGAAGAGCTACACAATCATTCAGACCATATGTTCCCTTTCCACTTTAGAAAGTGATCAACAAGCATAAAAGATTTGAGTGCAATTACAATCAAGCAACTATGTGCTCTCAGAAGTTGATTAATATGATATTATCTCCATTTGACACTAAATTTAGGTCAACTCATCCAAATCAGACCAAAATATCTCAGGTTTTACCTGGGATAAAAAGGAGTGTTTTAGGTCCACACTAAAATATGTTTTTCACGGGCAATCCATTTAGTTCTATCCTAAAATCCCATTCAACATTTTCAGGTCTGGAACATAATGTCCTGATGTGTTAGCTTTTCATTCTGCACACCATACTTGACACTTTATTTGACAAGGGAGCCTATTCGACTTAGTAATGTTTTTAAGAAATTTTGCATATATCCATCACGACAAATCCATGTCTATATTGAGAACTCTTGGCATTATTACCCGCTTTTCAACATTCATCAACTTTCTCTCCTTGTTTGAGAACAATGGTGGTAAGTAACTTTTGAAGATGGGAAGAACCATTATTCTCCTTTTATCCCGTGTTCACAAATTCGTATTTGTCATATATGCAAGTAAATTGTATCCTATTCGTAGATGTTACAAACCTGAAAAGGAAAGGGAAACAACTAAAGCAGCTTGCAGTAGAAAAAAGATATAATATTCATCATTGGACAAATTATTGTTTGATGGAGGAATTGATCTTTGCGATTTGTCTCATGGAAGCATTAATGTTTGCAGTTTGTCTACTTTGGATCCCTGTTACTGAATATTGGTTTGGATCCCTTAGTGATATTATCATTGGAGTTAATCAATGTTTTCTTTGCTTGCTATGTATCCATGTGATTCAATAATAATTTCAATCCCTAAATGATGTTATCTTTGGAGTTATAAGTGGTTGCATTTTAAATCATCACTAGTGAGATTACCATGCAGAATTTTGCTTATTATCAGAGTTGAATGAACTTGTTGCTTGTTATGAATTTACTCTGTAGTATGTACATCTCATTATTGCCTTCTGTGTTTTGTCCTTTTTTGTATCTCATCTGAAGGGACTAACTAGGATGTCGCAGGTAATGGCAGATTTCAAAGGAAGTTATCTTCTCAAAAATGACAAATATGGATCAACTGAATCCGATGGAGATTCCAAGTACTTCTTGGGCTATGGAAAATGTTGTTACTTTGGCATTAGGTTCTATCAAGAGATCTGAACATTCTGGACAACTTGTGGAGGGATTACACTGTAGAGAATATGTGTTTGTTCTTTCCTTTATTTTATACAATTTGATTCCATGGATTGAGAAGAGACAACAATCAAAGAGAAAAGTGATCGAGGACGAGGAAGCATATCATGATCATATTTCTAGTGTTCCCAATCACCATTTTTCGACTAGTACAAAAAGTGAGGATGATGTTACTAAATTAACTTCATCACTTATTGAGTATTTGTGGCTAGTCCACCAGTAGTGGCATCTACACCAACTTCTAGCTACAGTGAAAAAGGACGGTTCTTTTCGTGAAGCACATCTGAGTTAGGGGGGGTTAAAGACAAAATTGGAACTGCAATATGTTTCCCAATTGTATTCATACATGCTTGCTATCTTTTATTGCTTGAATTCCATTGGTGGACCTTTTCCTATTCTTAAGTTATTAGCTCTCACTCAAGTATTTTTGTCACTGTTGTGGGAGTGGTTAGAGAGATTTCTTATCTTCAAGAAAGATGGATTTTCAAGAGTTCAGAAGCAATCACAGACCAGTCTAAGTATTGGTGAGAACCAAATTCATGGTACAGTTAGCAGAAAGGAGGAAAATTTGATTAGAAATGTAAGCAATAAATGGACCTCTGCATTTCTAAGAACGAAAGGAAAGTCATCAAATAGAGAGCAGTATTGATATGCGCAAGGATAACTCTCTTCAGCAATATAGTGATAAAGATGATGCATGTACAGTATGAGAATTGGAGGCTACGAAAAAGGGTCCTCAAGGCATTTCAAAATATACTTCAACAATGTTACTTCTATTTTGTGCAAGTTATGCCCATTTACTTATGGTTCTTGATGATTAAGAGTTCTATGCAAAACAAGTTTGCTTCCATTTTTTATTTGATTTTTGCATAGTTGCTATGGCTATGATCTTTCATTTGTTGCTTGTTCATCCACATCCCTTTATGTTGTGCTTTTACTCTTCAAACAGGTTCCTTTCACAATGGAACAACAAAGAACAATTGCGTCAATGTTTAATACAATGGTATACAATAGTTTTTTGAATAATTTTGGGCATCATAACAATCCTTTGATGGATGCAGCTGTTAGATGTTTGTAATTTTTATATGAAAGAGATTGTAGACGTAGTTTATGTCCCCCATCTCCATGGCTTTCTCTTGCTATCAAATATCACTCTCCAATTGTTGCAACAGTTAGAGAACATGAAGCTGCGTCAACTTGCTTGATGTTGGGAGATTCATCAGTGGCTTCAACGACGGGATAAGTGATAATACACTTCTTGATCAGCACAAAAAATAACAAAACCTTTGCATAACATCTCCTGGATTGACTTCACTTTGATAACAAGTTTGTCCCTTTATTTTAGAAATGGATATTCTATCTTCTCTAGGAAAATGCCAATTTGTCTCAAAATAGAACTTGGTTCATTCTATGCCCAGAAGGTTCTGCATTCTTTTCATCTATTGAGCATTTTTCATCTTCTTCAGCTTTGAGATTATTGCGTGGAATTGTTTGTTGCATTGCAACACTGCCAGCTTTATGGAATACAAATTAAAACCTTACAAACAATTGTAATTCATTTAAATCATCAGTAACCATTGTAACTGATATGAGAACTGGCCTTAGCTAGGATGCTTCATTGTTGTTTATGCACTCTAGATGTTGTATGGCAAGAGATTCTCTATATTCCAATCATAAATGCTCCATAGAATGTAAATTCCAAGCTGTAAAGGTGGCTTCCCATATTGCAGAAATTTCCTTATCAGTGTATTGAAGATGAGTTTCCCATATGACCTTTGCTTTGGAAAAATGTGAAAATAAGGTACATATCCTAATAAAAAATGAAACCAAAGGTCTTTTTTGTCTATACATATCCTAATAAGAAAGCGTGTGTTCAGGCCTATTGAACTTGTCTTTATGTTTGTGATTTATGGTGTATTTGGCTAGCCAATTTCTCTATTTTCCATTGTGGGCAACCTGACAGTGGTTTCAAATCTTGTAAATCATCAGTCTACCCACTTCCTCGTCTATTTTTCTTTGCAAAACTGCTCTCATCCTTGCATTCTTCCTAGATTTCACCTTGTGTGTTTCTCTATACGTAATTTCCTTACGTAGTTTCCTCCCTGCCTGCGTATTGGAAAAGTTTTATCTCTGTGTCGGGAATTTGGATGCGTGACCATTCTGGTATTCTTTGCTAGAATCATATCTAAGTATAGGTCATTCCCTTTTGAGTTAATCATGAGGCAATTCCCAGGATGAGAATTCCTAGCATTTTTCTCAGTTTGTTTTTCTCCAAAATCCCTAATCCACATGAAATCCGTATTGGGTATAGCTGCTTGAGACCTACTTCTGAATGCTATATATGTGTGTATGTTGGCACTCATTGTTTGAGATTTGGAGGCCAATATCCTTGAGATCATTATTTCCAGAGTTCTCCTCCTCTATACCATTCCAGTCACCAATATTCAATTGTTCTTCTTCAAATTTGTGTCTAGAATAAGAGTCACCATGTTTTTACTGCGCGGAGTTGAGTGGAGACCTACAAAACCTAGTGTGTGGAGTTTAGTGGTTACACGAACATAGAGACTTGGAGACTGCTCCACTTTCTTGCTTGTGACTAGGAGACTAAGTTTTGGTGAAGATTGCATGTTGTTTGGAAAAGACCGTGTGGGAAATATCAAATCTCATGGATTGATATTGTGACTTGTGTACATTGCAGTCACATATTGTTGGGGTGACTTGGAAAGAAGAACGTCCCTTCTGTTAGAAGTGTCAGACTCTTGCATTCACCAGTGGTTATATTGTATGAAGACTGAACGCTCGATTTTGTAGCGAATGTAGCTACCGCTATACCTCTAGTGGAATGAATTTTTGCGTGCCCGTAGCCAAGTATATTGTTAAGGGAGCATGATGTCTATCATATAAAGGATATCCTCAAGTCCATAACCATGGAATAGTTCACAACATATTGACTGGCTCAAGTCCAAAAACACTTTGAGTGGCACTTGTTTCCGGTAGCCAGCATGTACACCCAAGCGTACCGAGAATGATAAAAATTTAATAAAGTGGTGTGTCCCAAGGATGGGTGGAGGATGTCATTTAATAAAGTGGCGTGTCCCAAGGATGGGTGGAGGATGTCATTGCAGAAACACTAAAAAAATAATTAGTGGACGGAACTCAACTTAAGCAGGGAATTAAGTAAAAAAAAAGTTATTTTTGTAACGAAGATTAACATAAAACACTTATAAAATTATTATATAAACTCAAATAATTTATAATAATTTTAAATAAGTATTTAAACCTTTGGGTAATATTTTGGTAAAAGGTGATGTCTAGTTTTCCAAACAAACAATGGTAAGCTAGAAATTTGACTCAATGGAGTAGTGCAAGACAAGGCAGATTGGGAATTTGACGAGATGGGAAAAATGGAGAATTTGGACACAAAAGAATTTAAGGTGCAAACAAGCTTGGTAAAATTTGTGCATTTTGGCAAAAGTTCAAAAATTTTGACGGGGAAGACTTTGGTACTAATAGTATGCATCCAGTGTTCATATGGTGTTAGATTTATTGTTTGAAAGAGAATACCTATCTTTGAAAGGGAACATGGTGATCAATTTTATGTTGGAGTTAAAAGCAAATAAACAACTTCAAAGTCCAGAGCTAGTTCTTGTGTGATTAAAAGAAGGTTCGCTGACATGAAAACTAAGTTCATCTTCATTCACACTTTCTCATTTTGATTATTATATATTTCTTTGCTTGATCATCCTAAAGGGGCTTAACCATCTATTATGGCTTGACTTTAAAAGTGTTGCAATATGTCAATCAATGCATTGAATTTTTCAAGTTGAGTGTTCTTTAGAGAAATTGTAATTCCAATGTAAGAAAGTATAAGCACCCCTTTTCCATAATTTGGCAAGATGGTGTTAACTATTGGAAATTTAATTCTCATATCAATCCATACGGAATTCTATTTAAGGGTGTTGGCTCAATGGTAGAGCACCTGCCTTATAGGAAGGAGGTTGGTGGTTCGATTCCACCGTTCCCTATTTATATTCTAAAACCACTAAAAAGAGATAAATGACCAAAATAATGACTAAAATTTGCATATAAATGACCACCATTATAACATGAGAGATAAGTGACAAAAAAAATGACCAAAATATGCATATAAATGATCACTTTTGAGTTGGGGATCACTGGTAGCAAATTAGCGGTCATTTATCACGTGACCATTAATGACCAAATATATTACCAAATTAATGAGCAAATAAACGACCAAATATATGACCACAAGATAAGCTAAATATGACCACATTTTTGGTCGCGTGATATATGGCCACTAATTTGCTACCAGTGGTCACCAACTCAAAAGTGATCATTTATATGTGAATTTTGGTCACTTATCTCTCATTTTGTACTAGTGTTGACACATTAATTCCATGATTATCTTCCTTGAATTTATTGAACAAGTGTACTTGTGTCATTTCCATTATATGTTATGGACTGCTTTCATATACCCCTCATGATACTCTTTGTCATATCACATCCCTTGAATTTGGTGAAACTCGAGCATGTGCCAACCAATATTCTCGTACAATAGCTTTAACACCTGCTCCCATTCTATCTTTGTAAGGCTATCTACAAATAATTGCCCAGCAAGCAAGTTCATCATTTTCATCTATTTGCATTCTGAATTTGCTATGTTTGTATAATGTCTTTCTTGAGGTTCCAACTACTTTTGTTAGTTGTGTTGTCAAACTATTTTGTCTAGTACTAGCTGAAATAATTGCTGTCTCAATTGCTCTACGTGTAGCACTGGTATCTTTCTTCCTGGATTTTTCAAATTTTTTTATTGCATCACCTATATTTTCTATCACATTATGTTTCAATTTCGACTCTTTTGTCACCTTGTGAATACCCAATAATGACGTAGCACTTTCTAACTTCTTGGACACTAATAAACATCTCAAAATTTGTGCTTGTCCTGTTATTGAATAATCCTTCAGAACATCATCATAAAATTTTGTAGCATGATATCGTGCAACATGTTTGGGTATTTTTTTTCCATATTTGTTGCAATCAATGTCTTCCAACATTTCATCATCAATGGTGAAAGTACCTATACATCAAGTTAAATTTAATTTAACATATATCCAAAAATACAATTCATTATAAAAAATGAATTTGAAAAATACATGATATCTACATACCAGAACCAATTTCTGGATCTTGAACTTGATCTTCAATATTGACTTCATCGACATTAGCATGTAAATCACTATTTACATCATCAACAATGGTCTCTTCAACTTCAATTTGTTCTTCTTGTACTCTATTTTCAATTTCCATTTAATCAACATTATTATGTAAATCTGTATTTATATCTTCAATAATTGTCTCTTACATTTCTGCAAGCCTTGCTTTTTTGGCATGATATCTGAGTTTTTGTTTTTCTCTATTATCATCATCATTACGTTTACAATCACCTTTTCTTTGATGGTTTTTCTTACTGCCCATGATTTTTTAATCTATAGATGATAAATTAAAGAATCATCACTTTATAGTAAAATAAAAAATTCAGATTTAAAAAAATAGTTACGAAATTTATAAACATATAAACTGAAATTTACTTCACCTTATCAAAATCTTTTAAGAGTCTTTTGAAGAAAAATTCATTGGAAAGAAATTTCCTATGAAAAAACCCCTTGAAAAGAAATCTCATTTGAAAAAAACCTTCTTGGAAAGAAATAAGAACTCCTTGACAATAAATGTCCTTTGAAAAAACCTATTGGAAAAGAATAAGAACACCTTTTAAAGAAATCTTCTTTGTAAAATCACTGGAAAAAAAATTTCTTTGAAAAAATACCTAGGAAAAAAACTTTCTTTGAAAAAACCACTTGGAAAAATACTTTGTAAAAAAAACCTCATTTGCAAAAATATCTTGGAAAAAAAAATCTTTGAAAAAATCTTTGCAAAGAAATAACTCCTTTGCGAAAATACCTTGGGAAAACAACTCTTTGAAAAAACCCCTTTCAAAGAAATAAGAAGGAAAAATACATCTCTTTTGCAAAAATACCTTGAAATAAAAGCTTCTTTGCAAAAATACCTTGGAATAAAAACTCTGTAAATGCACCCCTTGGAAATAAACATTTTTAAAAAAACCACTTGGAAAAATACTTTGTAAAAAAAAATCCTTTGCAAAAATATCTAGAAAAAAAAATACTTTGAAAAAACCCCTTGCAAAGAAATAACTTTTTGCAAAAATACATTGGAAAAAAAACTCTTTGAAAAAACCATTTGCAAATAAATAAAAAGTGCAAAAATAACTTGGAAAAAAACTCTTAGAAAAAACCCCTTGCAAAGAAATAACTCATTTGCAAAAATACGTTGGGAAAACAATTGTTTGAAAAAACCCCTTTCAAATAAATAAGAAGGAAAAATACAACTCCTTTGCAAAAATAACTTGGAATAAAAACTTTTTTGCAAAAATACCTTAGAATAAAAACTCTTTAAATGCACCATTTGGAAAGAAACCTTCTTTGAAAAAAGCACTTGAAAAATTACTTTGTAAAAACGAACTCCTTTGCAAAAATATTTTGGAAAAAAAATATTTCGAAAAAACCCATTGCATAGAAATATTTGCAAAAATACATTGAAAAAAAAATTCTTTGAAAAAACCCTCTGCAAATAAATAAGAATTAAACATACCTTGGAATAAAAAAATCCTTTGCAAAAATGCCTTAGAAAAAAACTCTTTGAATGTACCCATTGGAAATAAATAAGAAGAAAAATACCTTGTAAAAAAAACTCCTTTTGCAAAAGAAATCTTCTTTGAAAACCCCTTCAAAAATATTTTGACCAGAAATATGTGAAAATAAAATGTGCGAAAATAATGAATCCATTTAGTTTTATTTATACAAGTATAAACAACGTATTTTTTTTTTTTTTTTTCCGGCCGACGAAATTTTTTTTGCGTTTATTTTTTCGGCCGAATAACCTTTGTTGTAAATAATGGTTCCATTACGGAAAAAGTTATTTGGCCGAATAATTATTCGGCCGAATAATCTCTGAGACCTTAAAACTTCACATTTCTGCATAGTTTTCAAGTTTCTCCATTTTCGGAAGGTAAAAACAATTTCTTGCACTACAAAGTGACTGTCGGACTTGATACCATTAGTTTCATCATTGAATCTACTTTCCTTATGTATAGATTTTGTTGTGTATAGGTGAGATCTGATATTTTTAATCATTTTTTTCTTAACATGTGTCGAGTTTGGTTTCATCTCTTTCAAAATGCGGTGAAATGAGAAATCCATAAATTTAAAAATACACCACCAAAAAAATTCAAACAAATATGGTCGAGTTAATTGGCGTGTCTACTTCAAAAGGGTATTTGTAGATTTTTTAGTTTTATAGTCAATTGAGAGAAAAGATTTGCAACACAAAACATGTTGAAAATCGACAAGGTTTCCCCATTGATCGAATTCAAAAAAATATAATAATTAGTATATAGATCCATTGGTTACAAGCTTATAGTCATGCAGTAGTATATTGTGTGTAGATTGTCGTAGCATATTTGTTTTTTGCAAAAAATAAGTTTAACAATGATTTTACATTTGCAACAAAACATGACTATTTTGTAGTCCTTTCATTTTATAAGAACACATTGTCAAACATTTTCCAAATCGACATATTAAATATCAATAAAAAAAATTGAAAAAATTATGAATAGAAAGCTAACATAATTCTTTAAAATTTTTCTTTTAGTGAAAAGTGAAATTCTAAACAAAAATATCATTTTTATTCGCCGAAAGTTGAAAAACATAAAAAAAATCCGATTTATTTTCTCACAAGACCCTCCAAAATAGACACCCATCTTCATGGATTCACTCAACACACAAGAGAAATGGGAACCTAGAAAACATGAACCTGAGACAAATGAGGACATATTTGGGAGAACCAAACTGGTCCTGAAGCCCTAGAATGATTTATTTATAGGTTTGGGGACTAAACTGATTTTTAGTACCACCTACCATCCTCAAACAGATGGACAGACCGAGAGGGTGAACCAAGTCCCGGAGGACATGCTTTGCTTGTATGTCATGGACAATTCGAAGCAGTGGGAAAACTCCCTATACTTAACTAAATTTGCCTACAACAATGGTTATCAAAATTCTGTAAGAATGAGTCCCTTCGAAGTTTCATATGGCAGGAAATGCAAAACCCCTATGACATGGGATGATCCAGTAAATCAGATTGTGATGGGTCCCGAAATGCTAGCTAAACTAGAAAACATTGTGCAGAAAGTAAAAACAAACTTAAAAACTGCCCAAGATAGGCATAAATGCTATGCTAATCTACATAGAGAACATAAATAATTTGAAGTTGGGGATCATATATTCCTAAGGGTGAAAGCAAAGAAAAGTTCTTTGAGCTTGGGGATCATGTATTCCTAAGGGTGAAAGCAAAGAAAAGTTCTTTGAGCTTGGGAAAGGTTTCCAAACTTGCACCAAGATTTTGTGGTCCTTTCCAAATACCTGCTAAAGCAAGACCTGTTACTTATCAGTTAGCTTTACCAACAAACTTTAAAGTACATGATGTGTTTCATGTTTTATTGCTGAAGAAATATGTATGACTCTAAACACATTGTAAACTAGCATGTGATTTAGGTGGAATCAGAAGGAGACTTCCAGACAAATCCTACTTGCATACTGGACCGAAAAGAGGTGGTACTTCGGAATCGATCCATCATTCAGGTAAAAGTGAAATGGGAGCACTATAAGCCCGAAGAGGCTACCTGGGAAATGGAAAAGGAAATGCGAGCAACATATCCTTTCCTGTTCGAAGAAGTACAAGACACAAACTGAATTTGCTTATTATGCTATTTATTGTTTTGCAAAACTATTTAACACCGAGGACAGTGAAAATTTAAGGGGAGGGGAAATGTAATACCCCAATTTTGGACTTTGAACCCCTATTATATTTTGCTAAGTATTATTTCAGTTTACTTAGTTGACATTAGAAATCTGATAAATTGATTTATAAGTGACCATGTGGACCAACACATAAATGAGATGGGAGTCACAGTCCCCTAAGTTTTGGAGGGAAAATGGCACGTAATAATAATAATAATAAATTATTATTTGGAGAAAAATGGAAAACCCTAAAGAAGAGATTTGAGAAACTAATGAATTAAAAGAATTCAAAAAATGAGGAAATTCGCACCTAAGAGAATAAAAAGTGAAAACTCATTGAAACACACATTGATGGTTATCATTATCATTCTACACATTCTCATGAGTTGAACAGTGAAGGAGGACCAAACTGGTCCTTAAGCCAAGTGAATGAGGACACATTTGGGAGAACCAAACTGATCCAGATTAAAAGTAATATTATAGCTCAGTATTGGCTTGGCCACTTAATTGTGTGCATGTAGGAGAACTACCCCAAGCTTGCAAGAGCACTACATTTTACTCTATATAGGCTGTGTAATTGATTCTCTTAATGTCTGAGGCTTAAAAATCCCTGGAGCATCCTAGAGCTCAGGAGTACTGAGTTGGATGTTGGGTTGCCTGCTACCACTGAAATATCCTAAATAACTTGGGTAAAACAAGTTAAGGGTAACTTAAAATCTATACTCTGACCTAGGGGACTGTGAACTCAACTCAGGGGTGACCTAAAATCAAGGAGTACTTGTTGGTCAAAGGCTGGGAGGTTTGTGCTTGGTTCCACTGGTCTACAGTTTTCAGATAAGTCTATATGCTACTCTATGGGATAATTTTATGCATAGTACTGGAATTTGTTTATATTTATTTATGGACTGTTGTGAAATGATTTATTATTCATATTTGTTTATATGTCTGTGGTTATACTGATTTCTAAGTATAGATCTACCATTAATTCCTAGATATCTGTAATATTATGCAGTGTTATGATCTAAGTTGAAATGCCTGAAATATCCATGGTTTATATTTACTGTATGGATGGGCATAGTTCTGATGTTTTTAATTGGATAGAAATATTGTTTAAAAAATCCTAGGCTCTATCAAGCACCGAGAGGGATCAAATCTCCCAAGGTGTAAACCTCTCCTTGAATAGCTCCTTGAGTGCAATACCTGAGCCACCTAATCCTAAACTCTAAAGTCTCTAGTTTAAGTCTCATATTTACTTTTTACTTTGTATTATTCCTTTTTGTTTATGGCCGACATAATATTTATTACTTTTTACTTTGTATTGTTTTTGGTTTGTTTACTTTATATTATTTTGTTACTCAATAAACACTCTACAAACTAGACACTCTAAAGTCTCATATTTACTTTTTACTTTGTATTAAAAGTAAAAAGTAAAGTCTATAGTTTAAGTCTCATATTTACTTTTTACTTTGTATTATTCTTTTTTGTTTATGGCCGACATAATATTTACCACCTAATTCGAAGCTCTAAAGTCTCTAGTTTAAGTCTCATATTTACTTTTTACTTTGTATTATTTTTTTTGTTTTGGCCGACATAATATTATTTATTACTTTTTACTTTGTATTATATTATTTTGTTACTCGACAAACTCGACAAACACTCACATGTTACAAGATCTCCCTCACACTGGGTTGTAGAGCGCCTCTCGACGCAATAATGGGTTATCAGCCTGAGAGAGGCATCATACAGTAGCCATTGTGTAAATACTAACTTGTTGATTATGTGAATGTATGTTACATAGAATACTTTATTTCTATCTTATGAACATAACTATGACTATTTATGTATCATTGTGCAAAGCAGGCAGACATGTAAACCAAGGGTTTACATGTCATGCCCTAAATTTTATAAACCCTCATTTGTTATTTTCATATATCAACCCAAAAGGGAATGAACAGGATGTTGTCCTAATTATTTAAAAGGAAATGTTCATTTTTTGTATTTGTTTATGCACTCTGGGTTTCCTAACATTCTGTGTACACTTACTATTAATTCATGAGTTATACATTCAGTTTCAAATGCATTCTATGTGATAAATACAGTGGAGCTCTGATCCAGGTGGATATCGGTGGCGGCCCACCTCTTCCAACTCGCTCAAAACAGTCTTCTCGCAATTTTGGAAAATTACTATTTTTAGCAGTTTTTCGGGTCCTGAACTTCTGGAGCCATTTTGAGGCCCTAAACGACATTTTTTGGCGATTTGGGGGACCAAATGGTTGCCCACTGCATGCATTTGGGCCCAATTGAAAGTTGTAAATCTCGGTTAGACCTTTCCAACGGGCTACCGAGCGCCCTAAACGGAGATCGTATGCAAAAGTTATGACCCCAGGAAGTTGACTGTTCAACTAACCACCTTGGTGCCGCAAACTTTATGACGGTTCATCTTCTAGGGTTAAGTTTTTGGATGATTGGGATTCTTTCCCTCATGCTTATGATAAATAGGACCTTTTGGCTTCTCTTTGTATTCATCTTGGCACGAATGAGCATAGCGGCCACATCTCTTCTCAGAGATAGCTACCACCATTCCAGCTATTGTATTTTACAGTCTGTTCTATTTCCGCTATTTAATAGAATATGTGTTTACTGTATCACTGTGTTATTTGCAATATATCTCTGTGTATGATTCTGTATATGCTATCTTTTGTTTCGTTCCCACATAAATCCAGATCAGTGGTATCAGAGCGGTCTGCTCTTTGATTGTTTCTCAGTGCATGTCCCCGACGAGGTCAGGATACAGAGAGTTGGGTCTCGAACTAGTTTCACTTGGGGAAGACCACTCTCGCCGCCCTAAACGGCCTCCCATGGCGGAAGAAAAGAGAGACGACGGAGCAGTAGATCCTATCAAGTTGTTGCTCGAGGAAGCCCTCGCGCGACAGAGGAACGAGATGATGGATAATTTCGCCCAAATCCTTCAACGCATGCCAACAGCGGCAAATGCACCCTCAACGAGCAGCCATTTCGGAGAAACGACTCCCTTCAAGGTACAAGTTAATTTTGATATCCCTTTATTTGAAGGCCAAATCGATGCCGATGCTCTAGATAAATGGTTGAATCTACTAGAAGGGTATTTCTCTGTCCACCAATTTTTCGACAGGGAAAATATCATCTTTGCGCTCCTTAAGGCCATCCCCCATGTCAAAAATTGGTGGGAAACTTATTGTGAGCAAAACTCATTAGACGAGTCTGGATTGTTTGAATATTCCAATCCCACTTGGGCCTCTTTTATAGATGTCGTCAAGGAACAATATTACCCTGTTGGAAACTATGATGACCAGTACACAAAATGGACCATTCTGCATCAAGAGAGGGACCAAACGGTGTCGGAGTACACCAACAAATTTCATACCTTGCGCACAAAGCTAGGTATCAAGGACTCCGAGCGGCACCTAGTACTGAAATATCGCAGTGGCCTACACCGGTACATCCGAACAGAGATGGATTTCCTAGAAATCTCTTCACTCGGATCCGCTTATCGATATGCTGTCAAAATTGAGCAGAAATTTCAGCAAAAGAACAAGCGTGACTTCGGACCTGCGCAGAAGCAGGGCAAGGGAAACTCTAGCTCGCAGAGCACGGGGCAGGAAAAGGACAGCCAGTCCGAACCACAGGCGAAGAAGGGTAAAGAAAAGACAAAGAAGGACACTGGGAAGTGGTGCGAGTTCCACAAAAGCCCCTGGCACAACATTGATGATTGTCGCTCAAAACAGTCATTGGTGGCTGAGATCAAATCTTCAGAATCAGATCCCAGTTCCGATTCTGACTCGGAACCTAATTTCACAGCCGCGCGAAAAGGGAAGCAGATCATTGATGCAGAACCCAGTGCCGTTGTTGCCACCACACAGATTCATCCAGAGGAGGCTGAAGAGTCAGAGGCAGAGGAGCGCCTTTTCCACTCACAGATGTGGGTGAAGGGAATTCCCCTACACTTTGTTGTGGACAGCGGCAGCCAGAAGAACCTGATCTCAGAAGAAGTCATCAAGAGATTGGAGCTACCAATAATGCCACACCCACAACCATACACCATCAGATGGCTAAGCCAAGGACGAAGGATCCGTGTCAGTCACCAATGTCGCCTACCATATGGCATCAAGCCCGTCAAAGATGAGGTATTGTGTGATGTGGCCCCACTTGAAGTATGTGATGTTCTCTTAGGACAGCCATATATGTGGAAGCGTCATGCTATATATGAATCCCGACCTCGCAGTGTCATTGTCACTTTGGGAGGATAACTCTATCGGATACCAGAGACAGTTTCACCTACCCCAACCAAGCAGGGCAGGAAGATAATCTCCCACACTGGGAAATTTTCCCTATTCGCAAATGCCACTAAAGGTGAACATCAGATCACAGAGACATCCACAACCTCTGCAGATTATCCTTCTACTCAACAGAAACAAGAAAAACACAAAGTTAGTGCAGCATCGCCTATTCGGGTACCTCTACAGTGCAAGGCCACGCATTCAAGGTGCTCCTCCAAAAAGAAACAATCCACACCGGTGCATACCAAGGATACCACAACAACCAAAACTGTTGAACAGCTCCAGCGCATCCATCAACAACAATTACAACCCTCTAAAGATGTCAAAGTAAGGCAACCTTTCCACTTCAGCAAATGTCGCATCAAGATCTCAATTCGACACACAGCTCGACATATGATAATGGATTTAACGCACTGGAGACCATTGCTTCCTAAGGAGGGAGGATTGATCCAGGTGGATATCGGTGGCGGCCCACCTCTTCCAACTGGCTCAAAACAGTCTTCTCGCAATTTTGGAAAATTACTATTTTTAGCAGTTTTTCGGGTCCTGAACTTCTGGAGCCATTTTGAGGCCCTAAACGACATTTTTTGGCGATTTGGGAGACCATTTGGGCCCAGTCGAAAGTTGTAAATCTCGGTTAGACCTTTCCAATGGGCTACCCAGCGCCCTAAACGGAGATCGTATGCAAAAGTTATGACCCCGGGAAGTTGACTGTTCAACTAACCACCTTGGGGCCGCAAACTTTATGACGGTTCATCTTCTAGGGTTAGGTTTTTGGATGATTGGGATTCTTTCCCTCATGCTTATGATAAATAGGACCTTTCGGCCTCTCTTTGTATTCATCTTGGCACAAATGAGCATAGCGGCCACATCTCTTCTCAGAGATAGCTACCACCATTCCAGCTATTGTATTTTACAGTCTGTTCTATTTCCGCTATTTAATAGAATATGTGTTTACTGTATCACTGTGTTATTTGCAATATATCTCTGTGTATGATTCTGTATATGCTATCTTTTGTTTCGTTCCCACATAAATCCGGATCAAGCTCATATTAATTTAAATGCCCTCGATATGGGTCAAGACAGAGACGCGATATGCATCTCAGATTCAACTCTTGGTCTGTGGTTTGAAACCACATTAATATACTAAAAATATACAGAGTAATGGTTTTGCGCAACCAAGGGTTTGAAACCTACAAGTTAACCATTATTATCAAACTAGTTGTTTATCCACGACTGCTCTAGTTTGAACAACTTATGTTTAGCCACGATTGTTACACATTGCGCATTGGGACAACGAAATCATTGCTGCAAAGAATAACCATTAACAACGATTCTATTGAATGCATTTACATTAAAATGTTTATGGCATTATAGCCGTAATATTATTTCTTATGCATTATACAGATGTTGGGCATGTTATACATATATACATATACTAATACAAATCGACGAAAGCATTGAAACTGCGACTTGATGCATTGGCTTCTCCCTTAAACATTTGCGCATGCCTATATTTATATATGCATTGAGGAGCAAATCATTACAAAAACCATTATATGTTGTACAAGTTCATTGCATTATTTCGAATCCTTTTAAAATATGCATAGACAGTATGACAAAAACAAAACAACGAAGCCCCATTTCGGGCATTGCATTGAGATAACGGTGTTGACATCTAAACAAACCTTTGCAAGTCAATTCATATTTAAACTCTGTTCATTCATATTAAAAGAGGCAAACAGAGGCTGAAATCACCTGTGGCTTTTCCACATTGTATCATAACAAACCAATACTTAAACATTTTGTTTCTCAACTACATTCATTATTTACAAAAAGGAATTAATACAGTCCTGATAGCTTCTCTCTCCTTTCAACATTTAAATCCTCTTCACAGGTAGAACCCCGAAATGAGCTAGCACTAAGCAACGATGCCTAGCGTGGCCAAGCCACTAGGGTTCGAGTTCTACGAAGCATTGTTCACATTAAAAGTCAAAAGACAAACATGGATTTCACCTACAGGTTGGGGAAAGCCTTCAATCCCTAAATAAAAGTCACATGCAACAAGCAAGGACAGCCAAAGGCCCAATTGGAGCATGAGTAGACAGAGAACCTGAGTTTTAAGTAACCCATCCAACCATCGGGCAGTTGCACCTAAATGGACCAGGGATGTAGGGTTACTTGGACATGTAGTGAAGTGGGTTATTCGTCCATGTTGACACTATTACATATGGGTGGATTGTTCCATGAAATATTTCCACGTTTGCAACATTCGTGGGTTAAAAAAGTGAATTTTTATATTTCTTGTTTTTCAGGGCGGAAAAACCGTGGCAATATGCACGATTTTTAATGTTCCGCGAACTTTCCTCCCTATATCAACACAATTTTTAGGTTTCATTTTTCGTTGCAATATAGACAAATGTTGTTTTAGGAAATTCTAGTGTGACATTTGGTTTCCAAGACTTCATTGTGCAAATTTCTTGTCACAAAGGAAGAGAGGTGGTGCCACATAACCAGCCAAATAGATGTGCATACTGTAAGCATGTTGAGATAAGAAGGCTATAAATTAGAGAAGTGGTGAACATTGCAATGGATTCGAAGATAGTATTGCCTCAGTCATGAGGAAAATGAGAAATTGGGAAATGAAAAATGAAAAAGAGCTCAAATCTATTTGTTGGCAATTAAACTTGATGCAAGCTAAAATTATGAAGCATATATAAAAATTGGTACTCTTGGAAATTGATGTGGAATTCCAAAAGGAGAGGCTCAAATAAGAAGTTTCCAAGGTTACATAATTGCTAGATAAAGTTATGTATTTAGAATTGGAATAGAGATGAAGCTTTGAAGAATTAAGGACCCATCTTTCTCATGAAGCATTAGTTGTATCACCACAAGTGGCTACAAGGAGCATATTGTGTAATAGGAAACATAGTACAAAGGACATCAAGGAGCCTCTTGCTTATCCTGATCAGTAGCAAGTTAGAAGAGACTTGGATATAATGGTCTATCTTAATTTTCCCTAGTTTGTCATATTTTGCAAATTTTCATTTGTACTAGGTAACTTTATTTGCCAATACACTAATCATCTTATGTATTGTAGAAAGATCTTAGCTAGAGATGAACATGCTAGAACCAACATTTTGGACTTGGTTTTTATATTTGGTCAATGTTGAATTGCATTATGCTTGAATATATATGTGTGTGTGTGTGTGGTAAGGCCATAATTATTTCTTTTTTTATTTAATAATATTAAAGTACTCCTTCATGTTGGAAAAATGTGTGTGTGTGTGTGTGTGTGTGTGTATATATATATATCAATTACTTATTCACTATATAAATTGTTTTTATATAATTTTGATATTTTATATAAAATTATGTGTATTTATAATTATGGATGGATTTATATGTTTAGATGTCTATTATCATTTACTTGTCGAAATTGTACTTTCCTAATGATATAATATATAGTGATATAAATAATAAATAAATATTAATTTTATAATACAAAATATCTCCTAATGATACATGATATGGTATGAAAAAAATTAAAATTAAAACAACAAATACAACATCATTGACCTAGTGTTTATATCATGTATCTCATGTAGCATTCTCTTCAAGCTTCAATCATCATCAATGGATTCCAAAAAATGATACATAATTCGATGCCAAATTGTAACAAGGATATAGGTCTACACACAATCATAAGAAATTCATAAACAATAAAGAAGAACAATCAATATAAATTATGTTTATCAAGCATGTAGCCTTATTGCCTACTAGGTCTCGTTGTCTCATGTAACTAAAATAATTCCAAGAACATACTCACAAATTAGGTTATCAAGCATAAAACAAATTATACTTTTGGATCATCAACACCATCCATTTCAATGTAGGATAAATCCATTTTATAAACATGATGAAACACTTGCTTCAAAAAAAACAACCACCACCAATCAACTACATTTTGATTTTTATTATTTCCTCAAGGCCTAAATTGTTCAACCTTGTTTGATAGAGCAAAATACCAACTTCCTCATATTTTCATATGTTAATAGATAGACTAGTAGAGGCCTCAAAAACAAAATTTCAATCTCGTTAATGAGAAAGGGGGAAAGTCCCCAGGATTTCATCATCACAAGGACAAAGGGCCCCTTCGAAGATAATCAATATAATGAAATGCGTTTTATTAATTTAATTTATATGATATTATATTTTTTTAAACATCATCCAAAACATAACTGCCTCTGTCGAGCTTAACGAAAACGCTCTGTTGCTCTGGTTCAACCACACCAGCTGCTTGCAACCGGCTACAATTCCGTGTCCTCCTGCAACTTTCACTGTGCAATTGCTACGAGGGCTATTGAAGTTGGTTTCGTGTGCTCCGGCCATGTCTGCATATCCCCGCAAACCCTCAATGGCAACCGTAAGTGGATTCTCATTCACCAGATTTGCAGTAATGGAACTCAAATTCGTCTAAAAAACAATGTTGGACATAGAGCTAGTATTGGTAGACCCTAAATGGTTGCTTGTGTTGATTGCTGAGATAGGGTTTTTCCCAAAATCCCTATGAAAGCCCGTATGGTATTGCTAGAAGGAGATTTGCAATGTATTTGTAGAGTTAGGGGTTGTCCCTTGTTTTAATTTTTAATTATTTTGTTGTAAGTATTTGTCAAGGTAGGGTTTTTGTAAATTCCATATGGCAACGAGTAGTTTTATAGGTTATGCTTTGTCCTTTGTTATTGGGAGTGCTTTGGTAAGATTTTTTCTCTTTTATGAGGGAGGTTCCATAAAATTTTGCACCGGGTTTCTGCTGCTTACTGCATGGTATCGTCCTCTACCAAATATTGATATTTGTGTTGGAGATATGTCCAATCATGAATTGATTATGAATGCTGTGGTAAATTCGATATGGAATGAGTATTTTTACAAGTTATGTTTGGTCCTTTGTTACTCGTTATGATTTGGTAGGGTTTCTGCTATGTTATTAGGGAGGTGCCATAACAATTATGCATTAGAATGTGAGTATGTGGAACCCTTTTTGATAAACTTGTTTGCAAGTAGGGAGGTAAATTTTGGGGTTGAGCTAGGAGGGTTTTGCGCAAGCATTCCATCATAGATATTCCAAACACTTTAGGTGGTGTGACATTCTTCTTCATCATCATCGTGGTGAATATCATCATATAATTTAGATATTTTTTTATCTTTAGAAATATCCCCATTCGTTACCTTTTCTTCTCTCAAGTATAGCCTCATCTTCCACCAAGATTCCATTCTCTACTTGTTGAAATTGTCTTCTACTACTTCCTTCCTTCTTTCTTTTGACATGGATTTGAATTTCATGTCCTCTATCATTGCCACTACATTTTCAGGTCTGTAAAAGGTGTAGTGTGATGAAGCCTTAGGTTTCTCTATGAATGGAGGAGGAAGCATTATTCCATCACCTTATCAAGGTCATCTTGAGCCTCCATGGTAGCTTTAACTTATACCCAAGAGTGTTGATTCGCCATCTTCACTTCTGTAAGTCTGCTTTCATGATCATTTGTCCTAGGTTGGGAATTTCCATTTAGCTGTCATATTATGAAGTGAAAATAATACTTCTAAGGTTTTTCAAGTGAGAAAATCATATCTTTGAGTATTTTAGTTGCTTCCCTTGCTCCCTTGTGAATTGAGAATGCATAGACACCTCGCTATAGGATAGATTATATGGCTCTTCCTTTTGGAATTACTGAAGTAGGTTTCATCTATATGTCAGATTTATATAACATGTTCCAACATAAATTTCATATGGCAACGAGTAGTTTTATAGGTTATGCTTTGTCCTTTGTTATTGGGAGTGATTTGGTAGGTTTTTTTCTCTGTTACGAGGGAGGTTCCATAAAATTTTGCACCGGGTTTCTGTTGCTTACTGCATGGTATTGTCCTCTGCTAACTATTGATATTTGTGTTGGAGATATGTCCAATCATGAATTGATTATGAATGCTATGGTAAATTCGATACGGAAATGAGTATTTTTACAGGTTATGTTTGGTCCTTTGTTACTCGTTATGCTTTGGTAGGGTTTCTGCTATGTTATTAGGGAGGTGCCATAACAATTATGCATTGGGATTATGTTTCTTAGTGTGTGGTATCATCCTCATCCAACTATTGATATTTGTATTGGATAACTGTTCCAATTATGAATTGGTTATGGATGAGGTGGTTAATTCGATATGGCAATGAGTCAGTTTACAAGTTATGCTTGGTCCTTTGTTGCTAGTTATGCTTTGTCCTGGTACTAGTTATGCTTTGTTTACAGGTTATGCTTTGTTTACCATTACTGATATGTAACTGGTTATGTTACTAGTATTATATAATTAGTAATTTTA
Source organism: Larix kaempferi (assembly GCA_027924585.1). Classification (NCBI taxonomy): domain Eukaryota; kingdom Viridiplantae; phylum Streptophyta; class Pinopsida; order Pinales; family Pinaceae; genus Larix; species Larix kaempferi. The sequence goes on along the minus strand of BSBM01000617.1, from coordinate 430,888 downwards.
GCATATGGTGAATGATATGTTGGATATTTGGACCGATTATGAATTCATGGTATATTCCATATGGCTTTGTGCTTCATTACTGGTTATTGAGGGGAAAACTCTATCTCTGATATGTCAACAATTATTGTAGGTTGATTGCCTTGGACCAGAGTCTCCCCACTAGTCTATATGTAATCATAATCCCTGACATCAACCAGCTGAACATCTTTGAAAGCACTATTCTCAACATCAACATCTACAGATGCTAATTCTTCATTTCTAATAGTAGGTTCAACACCCATAGGAAGACTGTAAGATACCATAGCCCTAGTTTCAGCAGGAAATTCATTATTAGCATGCAATTCCAACTCAGATGATGGAAATTCATGAACTTCATCAGGGCTACATTATGTCTGCAAAAGCAAACTCTTGTCATTCTTAGCATCTACAACACTCTTGTCTCCATCAACATCTCCAAATTCTCTCTTGTTACTTCTAGTAGTAATTTCAGCACCTAGAGGGAGACTGTAAACTGAAGTGGGTCCAGTATCAGCCGACAAGCCATTATTAGATGAAAAATATAAATTAGAAGATGGAACTTTGTGAACTTCAAGTGAAAGATCACACATGTCACCATCAATATACAGAGATACTCTCTTGTCACTATCAACGTCTACGGACACGCTCTTTTCACTTCTAGTAGTTAAGGCACCCAAAGTCAGATTGTAAGCAGAAGTAGTTCCAGTATCAGTAGGCAATTCATTGGTAGAATGCAATTTCAACCCATAATATGTAACATTTTGTGCCCAGGACACAAAGTTGTTGATTTTTTAATTATTGTATTAAAAGACTAGAGCTCATGTTATTTAGATGTTGATGGATTATAAATGTTTACAAGCCTTAACTAAGGTTGTCTCCATCATGGACAAAGCTAAGGCTCGAAACATTAATTTCAAATCCCTTTTCAAAGACCTGTTAGAGGCAAATATTAGGGAGATCATGAAAATTAGTCGATTGGCATGTCTTCTCCAATGTTGTCATCATCCTTCGAAAGACTTGGCATTGGTTTGTAAATCAATGTTCTTTGTCATTAATGTTGTCATAAATGAAAATCCTATTCATCATGAGACTATGAACATGGACTTCATTTCTTCTTTATATGCATGGTGTTTTCGAATTATCAAAATTGACTTATTAGGAGCCCATGTTATGGTTGTCCTTCACTATTTATAGTTGCAAACTATTTATTGGGTGTTGGTCATGGTTTGGTTGTTTCCAACACTTATATATCTTGTTGATTTCACTTAAGTTAAGGCTTAAATTGTCAAGGATTCTAACATTAGTCTTGAAGACAAAAAGCCAAATTTACTGCTGATGGAGTTGTTCTAATGCATGATTTTCTATGGTTTTTGCTTTATAGAGCACATCACCATGGTGGTATTGTTTCCGATGGTATATTATTAAATAATAACATTCGGGAGGAAATCATCCTTGGTACACTGACTCATTCACTCACTCATGTCATGCACTCACCGCTTAGCTTTGCAAGGCGAGGAGTGATGACTGACGACTACGAGGTACTAGCCACTGGGATTTCACTCTGAATCCTGATTCACCTCGGGCTTAGATCTAAGGTGTTTTAATGTGTCAATGATTATGGCCATGACATTAGAGAACCACTACAAGGCCCAAAACAAGGCCAACTAGAACCGCAAACCAAGACAAGGTTGATTTATGCATTGACATAGAGAGGTGGCACTAGGCACACAATATGGAGAAACAATGAGTTAGGAAAAACATTTGCACCAAAGTACCACAATGGTTACTAATAAGAGAATATTTGACATAGGAGAATGCTGTTAATTTTTAACAAGCGGGCCTGAAACAAGCAAGCATGGTGCAAGCGAGTGTAGAAAGTCAAAGCGGAATCTAGTGGGCCCATAACTCACAAGTAAACATGAAAATATCTACTTGAACCGGAGGAAAAAATCATATCTATACTATCAATGATAATATGAGTTGGTTGGATTATATGCAAGATTGGAAACCTAGGTGGGAGTTGAGACATGCTGAAGTATTAGATGCTAACTTACAGGGATCTGATGCTTTTATTAGACTAGTGCCAGAACTCAGAAGAATGCCTATGGGATCCATAATTGTACCAGATATGATTTACAACAACTCCCTGAGAAAAGCAGTTGATGCAAGCAATTGGTTAAATCACCTATACCATGATATTAACTTAATCTCTACGGAGGGCTCTACACCTCACCCCAGGCTACAACTAGACCAACAATACTACTATATTAACTGGATACATTCTTTGGAAGCATGGCCACATCAAGATGCTAGTCTTCGGTTTCCAAGTACTACACACACTTATGAAAAATATAAAAAAATATGGTGCAAATTATTGAGAAAAGAAAATACAGATAGAACATATTATACCATGCTAAAGTTTGGACCTCAAATGACACATATCCATGAGGATCCTGCATGGTTCGTCCCTGATTGGACTATATACTGGTGGCGGTCATTCGGCATCAACCTGACAGCATTAGATCCAGCTGTTATTTATAATCTAAAATGGGAAGTTGGAGAATCTCTCAAACAAGTCAAAGATATTTTTCAAACAAAGCTTACTGAGGCTCAAATCCTTGGGTACTACGTTAAAAACAAACAACAATGGCTTGTCAAAACCCACATAGATGTCCACATGCATCAGAATAGACGCGTGGTCCTGAGGTCTGTTTATTCAAAGGCATGGGTTGTTGAATCCAATGTCTTTCGAGAATTATATGGTCCCCCATATTCTGATGAGTTGTAAATATCTCAAAAGTATTTGGCTATGAGTGGGGCCTGTCCATTCAAATTGTCATAAAGATTGAAAGGAAAGTCATAAAAAATTTTAGACCTTACTTTTGAAAGCCATAAAAACTTTTAAATGTTAGTTACTTTTAGATGTTTTTTCAGCTATCATTGTAGTCATGGTTTGGTTGTTTCCAACACTTATATCTCTTGTTGATTTCACTTAAGTTAAGGCTTAAATTGTCAAGGATTTGAATGTTATGATCTGGACGTATTGCTAATGCTATGGTGTACTCTTGGATCAACAATAGTTCTATCCTGGGATGACTTGCAAGTAAGCTATTTACTGTGTAAGTACTAAGGTAAGTCTGTTTGGTTTATGGTTGGACAGTTGGTGTATTTCCAGCTCTTGATTGTATGCCCTAGGATTGCATGCTTGATGGATATTATGCCCAAGGTAGTTTAAAGATACCACTTAAGTTATTCCCTTGTAGGTTCTAGGATAGATCTAGCCTTTCATGGTTTCGATAGGGATTGGCATTCAAACACTAGCTATCCTTGAATACTAGTAATCTCTTATTCACTAGCCTTGATTGACCCCATATGCCCAACTTCTACCCTAGGAACTAGTCCTATGTTTCTAGCCATGTAAAATTAAAATTTAACCTCTTTTCCTTTTGTTTTGCAATCTGAAATTTATTTCTCTTAGGCATTTAAAGATTTTGTAAAACTCAAAAAATTGCATCTTTAGAAACCCCCTTTAGGGCTGCATTTAATTTCTATTTAGGTCGTACTCTTAACGTTGTAGCATGCATTTTTAAATCTTATTTTTTTATAGCAGTCTATGTCTATTTTGCTAAATGATTTTACACATAGATTGAGGGTGAATTTAATTCTAGGATTGCATCTGAAATTTAACATTGTTTGTGCTCTCTTATCTTTCATTTGTTGGGTTATATTTCTGGGTTGTTTAATGAGTGTTTTGTTGGGCTAAAATACATCATAAAATCACTTTATTAACAATCTCTAAAGTAGGTTCAGATCTTGTACAAATTTTTGGGTTGAATGCATGATATTTTAACTGTTTAAAATCTCATTTTCTCTTGCATCATTGGCTATCAACCAATTTAGTATCATAAAATATACAATGTTGATGGTAAAAACAACTAATTGATTGCTCACTTTAATTGACCAGAAAGGTGTCGGAACCGGTCTAACTGGCCAATTTTGCCTAAACCGGTTTGGTTTTTGTAACATTGAGCACATGTGGTGTATAAGGGTTGTTTAAGGGTCTTACATAACATTCCCCACACATTTAATTGCAACTAACACATTGGTCCCGAATGTTGTTATTTAATTATTTATCCTAATGGTATCAATGACCTCTAGGATTTTGACTATCAAGTGCTGAGGTGGAATCCTTCGGTTGTTTACTTGCTTGGGAGACTAGAGTGCTCCCCTTATTTGGCATATTTTGTAGTTATTTGGAGGCATATAAACCTTAATAACAGTCTATTAAAGAGGTCATTGATACCATTAGGATAAATAATTAAATAAAAACATTCGAGAGGAAATCAGCCTTGGTACACTCAATTCAAAGTCCTCAATAGATGATGTTATCCAGTTCTATAGCATGAAACAGTTCCAAAACCCCAAAATCAACCCACTAGTCAACTAGCAAGAGATGATGCCCACGTATCTGACTTGTGATTATTAGGGTCACTTGTGCTAAAAGTTTGTATTGGAAGGCATGATGCCCAATTACTGCATATTGCAGGAGTTTGTTATAGCCAGAGCAAATCCGATGAAAAGGTTCATACTTATTCATATCTGTAAATTTTTTGTTAACCATTTTATATAAATGGTGTCAGATCAGGGGTAACCACAAGCACATTGCAACATTCACTGAATTTGGGGTTCAAATTTATCCATTTTAGCATGAAGAATTTCATTCTACCCAACATATGGGAACCAATTTACCAAGGCACATATCATTTTCTATTGTTAGTAGGTTTTAACTTTGTTTGAGACTTCTCTAACACCCACTCTAAATCATGAACGGTCCTAAGATGATTATGTTAGTTTTATAAACCCAAGCAACCTGAGCAAATAAGATTTAGTCCTTCCTCTAATAATCAAATATGCAATTCTCCACTACCAGCATAAGATTCAGGTGCAATAGCCCCTCCCTCATCTTTACTAAAAGCTTGGACTGTTTCTTGTCTCCTCAATTTTGGAATTGGCTTGACAGGAATCTACCTCTAGATTCTTGGATTGTTATGGGAAATTTCAGCATGGTTTGAATCGCCTTATAACAAGTTGAGGTTAATGGTTTGTCCATATCTCAATCTAAAGCTAATGCTTTCATTTTATTTAAAGCCTCCTTTAGCTAGATGGATGTTTTGTCTTCCCCCTTGGAAAAATAGAAGGGAAGGTGCAAACAAAATGTCACAAAAGTATTATCTTTAAATACTCTTTCTAAGCTGTATCCACAAAGCCTTACAACTCCACCCCTTGACACCCTTGCCACTTTCCACTGCATTTTCTTTGTAGCACGAGATAAGCAAGATATAAAACAAAAAGAAAATAGAAAAAAAAATTGATATGATTTTATTTTTAGCATACATTTATCTTAACCTCATATTTATTAAGTATCAATGATCTAGGTGGTCATCTAAGGCCGTCTAGAAAATGGGCATGACCTTGGCAGTATTCGAGAAATTTTTGGCTGTATTTTTACAAACTTTTCCATGTGTTTTTGGGGCCAATTAGGACCAAAGCGTAGGGATCTGACTCATTTTGCCATTGTTTTCTTCATCGAGCTAAAGAAGACCCAGATCAGGGGACTGAGTTGAGTTATGATTTTGGCGAGACTCCCCTTTTTCTTAGACACCTCAAATTTGTCTACCACAACATTCTTAAGCCCTAATCATGCTAAGGTTAGGGTTCATGCATTTTAGGGTTTTTGCTTCTTAAGTTTTTTTGGCATTATTATGAAATGTAGTTTCAACATTTTGTTATGGCTCATGAGCTTTTTTTTTGCGAAGGAGCGCATCTTCTCTGAGAGATAAGGTAGTACCATTCTATCCATTTTGATTGTTATGTATAGTGCAATGTTTTTCACCCCTTGATTCATTGATAGAATTTGGTTTCCATTGTAATACTTTGGCTTCAACACTGTATTTTTGTTCTCTTGCAATATTGCATATTTTTTCATTTCATTCTCAATCCAATACTAAGGAGTGGTACTACAACAATTTTATTTTTTTTCTTTTCCTATGCATGTTCCAATGAGGTCAGAATACAAGGTGTTGGGCCTCAAAGTTTCCGAGACTAGCGAAGGATTTTCTTATTGATCCAAGAGGCCTCCCGTGGTGCACAAATCCCCCCCAAAGATTCCCAAAAGGTGTTGTTGTTGCCCATATCAACCCATTGGAAGTTTACTGTTGCTATGAGGTCCAAACTCCACTCAACACACCCATGATTTATTCTCTTAGCCTTTCCATACCTCAAATTTTGCAAGCGTCTGTTGTAAGAAGACATGGATAGTCTTAATTTCCGCCCAAAACTACCTCACATCCACAAAACTAGCCCAGAACTAAATGATGAGGCTGCTAGAAGCTGAAACGTGTGTACTAATGTTCAAAACATTACCCATATATGTTTAATTACTATTGTAGCTTGTCATTATAGGGCCCAGAACTGCCCAGATGTGAGGTATAATGTTATTATGTGATTAATGTGTTTATCTTACATTACATGTCACTGAAAATTGTAATAGCACATTGACCTAACTGGTAGTGTTGAAGTTTCTTCAACATAGTGAACGACTTGGGACTGCTCTCAGGTTGACATTTTTCTGGTTACCCAATATATGTTTAATTAATGTTGTAGCTTGTCATTATAGGGCCCAGAACTGCCAAGATGTGAGGTATAATGTTATTATGAGATTAATATGTTTATCTTACATTACATGTCACTGAAAATTGTATTAGCACATTGAACTAACTGGTAGTGTTGAAATTCCTTCAACACAGTGACCGACTTGGGACTGCTCTCAGGTTGACATTTTTCTGGTTTGGTCCTCCTGCTTGGTTGATGGATACGCTCATTCTTGATTGAAATTTATTATTTGTTTTTTTTTTTTAAATCAATATACACATAATGTCTGAAAATAGTCTTTGAAAATCAAATTTCTCATGGCCATTTGAGTGCCACTTTGCATGAATTTGAAATTTGCAACATGTCTAAGGTGTAATATCTCACCTAAGTTAGCTGATGTATTTTGCGTTATCTATTCTAGTATTTTACTGATTATTTGGTTAAGATGTATTGACATGAAACAGTTATGAACACTACTACAATGTACTCCTGAGTGGACCCTCTCACTGTAGTTATGGTTTGTTGGGATGATATAGTCAAATAATGTTTCTTAGTTGAGTGATTTTGCCAAACAATTCACTAACAAATAGTTTTCATATGCATTAGCAGAAAATACCAGCATGTAAATTTTAAAAATGAAGGGTAGGCTTCCAAAAATATGCCATTCAAAGAAAGAGGGTAGGCTGCCAATAATACACTCAGCAGTGTTGGAAGGACGAAAACTGGGTGATATACTAGTTAACTTCCTTAATTTGTTGTCCCCGGTGGTTTTGTTCTCCCCACAAGAGAAAAAGACCCCCAAATGTGCAAACTCAGTCCACAAAATAGCTCACAGCCTACAGTGATGAATGTGGTGTCTTATGGACAGCTTGTTATGGCACTGTAACTTGGTCTCTTCCTGCCACAAATCGTCCTCCCAATACCAAACACTTTAGTTGAGATTTGTAACACTACACCCACTAGGGTTTGGCATGTCCCTCCTAAGCCTCAGATTTGAGGGAAGTAAATGTGTTTAACTAAGTAAATGTGTACTTTCAAAGAAGAAAGAAAGCATCATCTTGTTTATTGTTGTTTTCTCGAGTGTAGGTGCCACCAAATAGGTATCTGTCAGATCTATCTTCCTCAAGTGAGGACGAAGATATACTCGGAGAGGTTGAAAGTGAGATGATTTGTACTAGATCTGTCGGTTCTATATCAGCTAGATCTGAAAAGATAAGGAAAAGATTTCATAGACGCATGAAATATTTTTTTGCCAATGGTGGGTCTTGTAATTATGATGCTGAGAGCATAGGAGACATTGATTTGCCATTGAGGTATAAACATCTAGTGCAACGATGGGCACCTAATATGCTACCTCAAGTGGACACAGATTTCCTCATCAATGGGAGGATGTATCGCATCGCTCCTTCATCCTTACATGGATTGGGGCTATTTTCCATGGATGGAATAAAGGTCTGCTATGGCACTGTAACTGAATTGATGGAATATGTAGGACCACTATACAGATACAATAACTGGTTGATCTTGGTCCAATATACTCGAAGTATGCAGAGTTTCCGCAAATTATATTCAACTAGCAGAAAACAATAAAAACAAAGGGGCGACTATGTATATTGATGGGAGACCAAAAGCGTCCGGAAATGTTGTTGGATTTATAAATAGTACACAACCAGTGACAACAAATAAGCAACCAAATTGCGAATTCGAGGCACGCGAACATCATCATATATTTGTATGTGCAATAAAAACAATACTTGCAGGTGAAGAGTTGTTGATCGATTACAACTTAAATCGAATAGATGTGGCTTCCATGGTCTAGGGTAACCGTGGACCGTCAGAAACTATGCCTCATCAGGTAAATGCTAAATGTAGTAACTAAACATGACTAGGACAATAACTAAATGTTTCATTTTTTTCTGTTAACATTCGATTTCCACTTTTTTCATTCGCTTTATTCATGCTTATTATGAATATTTCCATGTGATTACATGGTGATTGCACTGCTATGAATATCTCATTTTTGTTTATGATGCAATTGTTGACCCAACGTGTGTTTAGGGTGGCGGCAGTGGAAAGGAACATGCTGCTTCCACGGTCCAGGGTGACCATGGTCAAAATCTATGCCTCGTCAGGTAAATGTTAAATATGGCAAATAAATATGACTACAATAACAATATGTTCCAATTTTCACTGTTAGCATTGGATTTTTCCGTGCTTATTGTTAATATTTCCATATGATAACATGCTTATTAAACTATGGCAGGAGTCTGCACATCAACATACAACAGAACATGTATTTTCTACTTCTGAGGTAAAAATAAATATTAATGCAATATCTCATTTTTGTTTATGTTACAATTATTTAGTATGAGGTAAATGTTTATTTATTGATTTATTATGTCAGGGTGGCGCCATTGGAAAGGCACCTGCTGCTTCCATGGTCGAGGGAGACCGTGGAAGGTCACACTCTGTGGCCCATCAGGTAAGTGTTACATACAATAACTAAATGTTTCGATTTAGTATGTTAACATTCAATGTCCACTATTGACATTCACATTTTTTTGAGCTTATGATGGATTAGTGGTTCATTCAGGACCGTGGAAAGGCACCTGTTGCTTCCACGGTGTCGGTTGATCGTGGACACTCACCGGCCATAACACCGCGTCAGGTAAGTGTTAGTGCATAATAGTAACTTAATTTTCATTACAATATCAATATTTGAATGATGTTAAAATTATATTGCTTAATTTATTTTATTGTTTGATGAATTTAGTCATGTGCACACAATCTGGGTGATGAGGGGTTTGAGGAAGACATTTTCTATTCCACTGATCCAATGCATAGTTTTAGAGTAGCCTTGAAAAAGGAAAACATAGAAATGCTTTCCTTGGCTCGAAAAAGGCCCTTGACATAGGAGAACAGGGAAAGGATTCTAGAGCTGAAAGATCAAATACAATCTTATGGGGTAAGTGGCATCTTCACAATTTTTTTTAAGCTATGCATGATTTCATATTTGATATTATGTTTTTTATTTTTCCAAGTGAAATTTTATTGTTTGTAGGATTTTTTAAAACCTATGACTAGAGAACCTGCCGAGACAGGTATAGGTAGCAGTGATGGTCCAATGAGGCTTTTTGCCACTCCTGCGGTTGGCCTCGAATCCATTGATGATGCAGGCACTGATGAGACGGGGCATGATGCCATGCTAGAGCATGATGAGACAGAGCATAGGACTCCACATGACTCTGGAGATGAACGTACTGTAGACGACCAGGAAACTTTTCCTGGAGCAACACGAGTTAAAAGCACCAGATCACTAGATCTCACCTTTCTGGTGGATGACTCTTATATTCCTATCAAGGTTCAGAATATTGCAGGTATTTATTAATTAATTTATTGATTTTAATCATGAAATTGAAATAGACATATGTTGAAATTATTATAAATTAATGGATTACATGTTTTTGCAAGAAACAATGTCTTCTACATGCATTTGAATGACAAAGCCTTGGAGTTGTTTGGCCCCACCATTCGCACACAGTGGAATAGCCAAGATAGCAATAAGAGAGATGAATTTATGGACCACATGGTCAACTTGTTCGGCAATACTTTCAACAGGAAAGTTGTTGAAAAGTTAGCCGGTGATAATTTGAAATATACCAGGGCCCAATATAGGGAAAGATTGCAAGCTGACCTCAAGCATGAGCGCCCTCCCATGGTTCCAGAGAAAGAGTGGAAGGCACTCATAGATGATGCAAAGGAGAACTTGCTAAAAAAACAAGGAAAATAACCACAGCCTGGTAAAGCAAGGTACAACATATATCATCTTTTTATTGAAATAAGCTCAATTATTTTTTTCCTTTTTGTTTTAAGTAAGATTTTTTATATCTAATGTTTTTCCAAATTTTAATATATAGGTTACCTGACACCTCCAAAACAACCAAGGCTAGAATGGAAAATCACGGGCAACATAGAATGGACCAAGGTGGCTATAGAAAACTAAGAGCAAGAATCGTAAGTATTAAATGATTAATTGTTGGGAATATTTATTTAACAATACCGAACAAATATCTTATTTTGATACTGGAAATTTTAAAATGTGTTATCATGCATTGCAGGGAAATACATTTCAAGCTGCTGCCACCGAGGAAAACCTAAAGCTTGGTTTTAAAAGTGTGGTTGAATATCGAAAAAGCTTGGGGCAGACTCCAATCTCCCCAATGACGCACATGCAGGTATATCACCAATTGTAGTATACTATTAAATTCTATTAAGTTCTGATTATATCACCCATAACTAAAAATTTATGTTTGTTTTTAAGAAACAATGCAACCGCAGTAGTGAATCTAGTGGTACTCAGCAAGTACCAGTTGATGTTGGGGTGCACATGTGCCATGATAGTGTGGAGCATAGTGTCCATTCTGGTATGTATGCTTTGGAAATAGAAATATATATTGTGATTAGATATATATATTTCTTGATGTATACTTATAAATTTTCTTCTTTCAATGGAATACCATGCATCTCAGGAGCCTGAATTGCAAGAGGATGCAAGTAGACCTCCAATTAACACCCCAACGCCTGTCACATCCACACAGATAGGTAAAGAGAAATATTGTAATTTTAATCAAAATAATGAAATATTTATTTCAATAATATTTCAACGTCATATATATATGCTCATTTCCGTTGTGGCAGTTCACACCCCTTCAGAACTGCCTCCACGCACTGCTTAATGATGTACATGAAGTGGAATACATGAGGGCATGGAAACACAAACAATAATAGGAGATGTCGTAGTAAATACTGTGCCAATTGATGATTGTGATACCGTACTCGCAAGTTTTTTCAATGCAAAAAAACATAAATCAACGAAAAAGTAGATGCAACATAAATTCATGACTTGTATTTTGATGTATATCGATGTTGTTAGTATGAAACATGGATTCTCTTAATATTAGCTATTAGTAACATAATCGGGTTATTAAAATATAATCATTTTTCCCAGTTATATGAAAGGTAATATAGTTAACTTTTATTTGGGATAGTTACGAGGTACTTATCTTTTATGTGATGCTCTTGGAAATTTTCAAATTTTGTGTTTTCTCACACATCATCACTCTTGTATGTGTTGCATGTAGATATATTAGTCTGAAACATTCATTCTCTGTATATTAGATATATTAGATATGTTCATCATGACTTCGATCATCATCACTCTTTATAATTTGATTACTTCCCATTACATCTCGAGGACCAACTTCAGCACAGGGACCACAGAGGAGTGTTGAAGTTGATAGAGATCAAATTTATGTTATAAAATCTTTTACTGTTGCTTTAGCACTAGTCAGAAATTTGGATGGTAATTGTGAGGAAATTTTGCTTTTGTAGACCATATTGCTAAATTGAAAGGTAACACAGGTGGCTTTTATTTTCTATAGTACAACATACTATATTTGTACCCACACTTCAGATCTGATTTTTGGTTTATGTTGACGTGGAGATATTTAACTATACCTCTCTTATTGTTATATGATCAATATGTTTATTTTATTACCTGTTATTGAAAGAGATGCAAATTATGTTATAAAATGTTTTACTATTGCTTTAGCACTATTCAAATATAGTACCGTTTTATAATGCAGATGTGGAATTGTTATGTTACTGTACCTTTCTTTCATCTGTGTGCTTAATTGTTGTAGTATGTGGACTATGTTAACCTGTTTGAGGTTTGTACTTAACTTTTCCTCTCTCTCGAGGTACTTTCATGTTCCCTTGGTGACTTGTCCCTTGAAAGGATAAAATATGAAACAAAATGTTGTCTGAGTACAAGGAAGCCTAATCAATTTTTATTTTCTTTTTTCATTTCTTATTTACTACTGCTGCATATGTTATAATTTGATTACTTCCCATTACATCTCGAGGACCAAATTCAGCACAGGGACCACAGATGAGTGCTGAAGCTGATAGAGATCAAAATTATGTTATAAAATCTGTTACTGTTGCTTTAGCATTAGTCAGAAATTTGGATGGTAATTGTGATGAAATTTTGGTTTTGTAGACCATATTCCTAAATTGAAAGGTAACACATGTGGCTTTTATTTTCTATAGTACAAGGTACTTATATGGTATGTGATGCTATCAGGATTTCATAGAGAGAAATGAGGGATGTTTTTATTTGGCATCCCACCACCCTTCCTTATACTGTGATGATGAACTTTCAGGTTATATTGGACAGCTATACATTTGAGAGAGATGTGACTGGTTGTACCTTCCCCACCTTGATTGAGCTATGATTGGTCTTGTGGTACCTTATCTTTCACTTGTGTTTAATGGGGTCATTTACCCTCCTTGAGTAACTTTTTTAAAACCACCTTGTTGAAGTTTTGCTCTTATAGAGTACTATGGTTGTTTGGCCACATTTGGAGCATACCCTTAGTTCTAAGGGTCATGGGTCTTCTACTACCCACACCTATGTTATGACCATTGTCTATATTTTATTATTTTATGACCATTGTTTATATTTGTACCCACACTTCAGATCTAATTTTTGGTTTAACGTTGATGTGGAGATATTCAACTATACCTCTCTTATTGTTATATGATCAATATGTTTATTTTATTACCTGTTACTAATTGTGTTATTAAATACTTTTTGTACCATCCCCACCTTGATTGAGTTATTATTGGACTTGTGGTACCTTTTCTTTGACTAGTTGTGGTTAATGCGGACATTTACCCTCCATTTTTTTTATACGACCTTGTTGAATTTTTGGTCTTATAGAGTACTTGACTTTGATCACCTGTGATCAGTTGTGGTGTGCTGATAATCACTTCTCTTGTGCTGAGACTTGGTTGAAGTTTATAATTTTTGTGACTTTATTTATGTTGAGTTATGTACTGTGCTTGACTTTCATTGACCCAATCAACTCCAATCATTTCTCTCTCTCTGGTTTGTACACACCCTCTTGTAGGGTCAGCTGGTTCCTAGAGAAGACTGGCCTCTCCAAGGCACAATCAGTCTTTTTTTAAAGTAACACTTCTGAGTATATTTTCAAGAATGGTTTCACAGCCAGGTTGGTATCTTCAACTATATCTCTCTTTTTGTTATATGATATATATGTTTATTTTGTTACATATTACTGAATATTAGTTTCTTGTTTTAGTTTGCTTGTCAGTGTAAATCATTATAATCTGTTGATATGGCAGTTTTGAATATACCAAAGAGCCTGTGTTAAGAACTTACTGGTTGTACATTTGTAGTTCTTGGTTACAAGAGGTAAGTATGCATGTGAAACAACTTGGGTATCATTTGGGGTGTCAGGTGATTAACCATATATCCCTTGTTTGTTAGTATCCTAATCTTATGATTCCTGTGTAAACACGGGTGTTGATTACCATATCATAGTGTTTAAGATGTTGACTTCCTTAAGTTGTAAGAATCTGAGAAAGAAAATAAATATGATGGGTCAGCTTAAGTAATTAAGTATTGATTTCAATCCTTAGACATTTTGAATTTTGAAAATTACACCCATTGAATAACGATGGAAACCCTGCATACCCAATAATAAATATCATTCAGGGCCCCTGGAGGAAGCCTGAAACAAAATCTGTGCAGTAGAAGGATGCCCAACAAATAGGTTGAAGCAGTAATTGCATACAATCTTCATTTCTTTGCTGTGAAAAATGAGGTATTTTTGGGCATATTCTCTCTTTCTCAGTCTCTTGTTCATTCTTTCATGTTTGGATTATGGAATTTGTCTCAATACCCAACAGATACAGGTCATGATAAAACTATCATCCTACTTATCCTCATTAAAGAATACAAGTTCTAATGAGAATTCATCTTACTTATCCTCATGGAAGAATACAAGTTCTGATAACCCATGTGTTTGGAGCGGTGTGTGAATTGCACTTCAGATGAGAGCAATGTCATTAAGCTTCATATGTCCAGTTTTGGGCTGGTGGGCAATGCTTAGCAGACTATACGTCAGCTTCAAGGCCTTGAAGTCCTTGATGTCTCTAACAATTTCCTGTTGACCCCATTTGACAATGATATCAAGGCTTTCACTAGATTGGTTTCCCACAACGCCAACGCCAATTTAATGTCAGGATCCATTCCTTCGCTTGTATTGTTCTGCAAGCTGTAGTTCCTGGATGTCTCTCACAATAGATTGACAGGGAACTTTGGCCCACAAATTCAGAATTTGATAAACCTTAAGGTGCTCAATCTGACATACAATAAATTCTTTGGTCCAATCCCTTCCTTGTTGGGAAGTCTGGGGATGTTAGAGAAATTAGACTTCTCTCAAAATTCTTTTGGGGTTAAATTTCCCTAAGAGCTTGTGAATTGCACCAATTTGACTTATCTAGACCCGAGCTTCAATTTGCTGAATGGAAAAATACCTGATGGTATTAGGAACCTTACCTATTTAAAAACCCTGATTCTGTCATCAAATAATTTATCTGGAGGGATTCCTGAAACATTGGGTGAACTCGGAAATTTGATCCACTTCGAATCAAATAAGAATCATCACATAGGAATTATACCACCATAGTTAGCTTCCCTCACATGATTGCAATTTCTTGATCTGAGCTAGAATCATCTAACTGGAAACATTCCTTCAAACATTTTTGCTATGAGCAACTTGCTGACTCTAGACCTTACACAGAATTCGCTCACAGGATAGATTCAGTAGAATTTATCCAGAAATTTTTTTAAGCTACGAATAGGCAGCAATTCTCTTCAAGGAAACATCCCGTTATGAATAAGAACTCACTAGATGGCCAGATTCCGCACCAGTTGGGAAAGTGTACCAAGCTTCAACTACTTGATCTTGGTGGCAACAATTTTTTAGGTTCATTAACCAATCAACTGCCTTCACTTCTACCGTTGCAAGTGTTGAAGTTGCCTAATAATCGTTTTACGGGAATCCTTCCAGATATACTGTCAACTTTATCTAATTTTTCATATATTTATTTGAGTGGAAATTGTTTATCAGGGTCTATTACCCCAACAATTTTCAATCTTACGAAGCTGCAAAATTTGCTTCTACAGAACAACCTCCTAACAGGAACGATTCCAAAGAATGTGGGAAATTGCAAGTCCTTATTAGAGCTCTAGTTGGGTGGAAACAGTCTAACTAGAACAATTCCATTGAAAATTGGCTCATCCATGAGGTTGCAATTTCAACTCAATCTCAGCCGCAATTCTCTAGAAGGGGCAATTCCTAGTGCACTTGTCAGATTGTATATGCTAGAAATTTTGGATCTTTCCAACAATAAATTGTTAGGACAAGTTCCAGGTTCTTTGTCAAATATGATGAGTCTTACACTGCCGAATGTTTCAAACAATAGATCAATAGGAATCCTTCCAAATTTTGGAAAACAAGTGCTTATTAAATCTTCAGGAAACTTTGGTCTCTGCATTGGGAAATGTGTTTCTACTCCTACCACTGCTGCAAAGAAAAAAGTCTCGACAATTTTGTTAATTAGACTTGCTGTTGCAGGTGTTGTTTTTGCAATTGGGGCAGTTGCATTTTTCATTATGGCATGCAAATAATTTAAGTGTGACAATCATCAAATTCTAGAATTGAAACTAGCCCGTAAGATTGAAGGCCATTTTATTCATCCAAATAGTATCCATAGGCTAAGGATTGACTTTGAAAAGGGTGTTGAAGCCACTTTAGATCCTGCAAATGTCTTCCTAAAGAACAAGTTTAGTACCTATTGCAAAGCTATCATGCCTTTTGGCATTAGTTATTCTGTGAAGAAGCTCAACTAGAATGATTAAAGTTTCAAATCGGGAAACTACCGAACGTTTAGTGCAAAATTGAAGAAGCAGGGGAGGCTACGGCATCCCTAAATCCTGACACCATTGGCACATGTTCTAGACATAATTTGTGATTACCTTGTCTATGAATATGCTCATAAAGGCAACCTCTCAAACTTCCTTCACACTAGTAATGTTTCTATATTAGATTGGCCATCTCGTTGCAACATTGTTAAAGGTGTAGCGCAAGGTTTGGCTTTTCTATATGGGTGTCAATAGCCAATCTTCTATCTCGATCTCACTTACAAAAAAATTCTTTTGAATTCTTTTACAGATCCACAAATAGGTGATATTGAGATTTACAAGATTGTTGATCCTTCTAAGATCAAAGGGATTATTTCTGCAATTGTTGTCTCAGTTGGATAGGTCCCTCCAGGTATGCTCCAGCTGCTCATTTATGCCAAAACATTACATGTTACAAAACGTAGTGTTTTATAGTGTATTTTTAGCTGTCAGAGAGACCATACTGCAAATTTCCTCCCAATTGTAGCTCATTATGATTGTAGAGATGCTCAAATTTTGTACTAGTGTCTTCTACACAGATTAATGTGGATCTACTTCAATGTGTTGCTTCTTTAAGTAGATCGAACCAAGATGTAGGCCTTGTTCTGCATTTGATATGCTACAGGGAAAAGTTGCTACAAGAACAATACATGGATCCAATTACATTCCTCTCAATGTTCAATAATCTTAACTAATACCCAAGTCCGTCAAGATGCTCCAAGGTACCAGTTGAAAACCCCAATGTGAAACCTCATACAATATGATGTGTTACACTACCCTACTATTAATATGAAATAACATAACAATAATTTAATTAATGTCATCCATATATCCTTGTGACAATTCCTCCTGCTCTTATTCGGTAATGTCCCCATTGTCCTCCTAGTTTAGGAATAGCTCTATAGTGATTGAAATATGACCTTGGGTTTGTGGCCATAGAATTGTTGTTTGTCTACAACTTGAGTAATACACAATGGAAACAACACCAAACTGCAATAGTCCACCAATGTAACAAGCCTATTCTGGAATTTTCCTTGGAATTGTGTTTCTTTTCACTGTATCTTCAATTCAATGTTCTTGTTGCAAAAGTAGCTGCCAAAAAAAACCAAGGGCACAAAAATGCTCAAACAATAAAAATACCAAAAGCAATATAGCCCCAAAAGGTACAACATCAAAGAACTTTGCATCCTAGATCCATGCATGCAATAAGAAAATGCACGAAACAATTGCAGAAATGTGAAAACAGTTTATAGTGTGTCATTCTTCCTTCTCCATGGACAAATTTCCATCCTGTGTCATGTTGTGCTACAACTTTTTTGAATTTAGGTCAAAATTGCCACTGGACCATTTCCCAGCAGATGGATCCTACTTGGCATTGGATTGAATTGTGGTAGGCTGGATTCATTCATAGTATGCTTACTAGAATAAAGCAATGTTTTACTCATGTCATCTAAATAAGTAGCATAGTGTTGATGTGTATGTAACTTCGGAATGTATTTCACATATATGTATATTGTATTCCTATAGAGATGTTATTATTTCTCTATATGGAAGTGTCATCATTTATATTGTAAGTGTCATAACTTATACTTGATGGGTTATTAGACCACCTTGTTGGAGTCGGCCCTGTATAAGTCATGTGGGTCAAAGGGTTATTAGACCACCCTATTGGGGGTCGGCCCAGTCAGCTTTATGTTATGTGGTCAAGTTAAGGCCGACCTAGTAAAGGTTATTAGGCAAGTCAAGTCAAGTATAAATAGAGTGCGGGAGGCACTCTATTTGATCATTCTATTCTCTCACACACTCTTTGGAGAGTGGCGCACTTGTGGCGGAGGAGACGTTGTTGCTAGGAGATGTCTATATCTTATTCTTGGGTTGTATCATTGCTCTATCTATCTCTGAGAAAGTTATTGGGGTTTTTCACCTTTATGGTTTTCCCCAAGTAAACTCTGTGTCTCTTATGTGCTTGCATTATTGTGTCCATGATTGATATGCTGTAGATATGTTGTACATGTTGTTCTCTTAGTTAAGATCCTATATCATATTGAAGTAAATTTTGAAAAACTAACATGGTATTAGAGCTAGCCTGAAAGAAGGCATGGTATGGCATTTATGACACTTGTTGCACTTGCGATGTTGGGGCTTGATATAGCAAAAACCAGTCATCGTATCACTTTCGCTATAAATCCATTTCAGCAAGGTTTCAGGATATGAAACGTTTACAAGTCGAACATCAGATCCCCATGTACCTTGTGTCCAAAGGAAAACTTCTAATTCGTTGTATTTTATGTTTTATGATCTGTACAATCTAGGGTTTCTGCCTCTTCCAGATCTTAGTCATAAACAGGTGACCTAGGAAAAAAGGTCATAACTTGGGCTGGGAAGCTCCAAATGAAATTTTGTAAAATGTGACAGGTAGTGCACGGACTGTACTTTCTCAGGTAACTTTTTCAGAGGTCGAAACTGAACCAGTGACATGTGGAACGCCGTACAAGTTCACTCTCCTGTTTTATCCCATAAACAGGTCATGTTGTGACACTTGGCATAACTCTCTCTCAGAGAATCCATTTGAGGTCAGACCCATGGGGTTGGAAATATGACAGTTCAGGATACCACAAGAAACATTTTCAGGCCCTGTGGATTGGAAAATTCGGAGTTAAACCAGAAACAAACAGGTGCATATTTCTGTCAAAACAGAATGATTTTTTGAGCACCTTCATTAATGGCTTCGGGAATTTAGGGTTTCAGAGAAAGTTGGAATTTTTGTAATCGGAGACCATGGCTGGATGCTACTCATAAAAATCGAAATTTAGAGACCAATATCAGATTTTTTTGTTGGGAAGAAGGCCAGGTTTGATCAGACCCTATTTCGGGACTTTGATCGAAAAAGTGGAAAATTAGGGCTTTTGCAAAAATGAGAATTTGGTAAATCTGTGACCACGGTTGGAAGCTCCTCAAAAAAATAGAAGCTTAGAGCTTTGGATCAAACCTTTTGATTGGGAAGAAGGGTGGGCTTTATCAAACCCTAGTTCGGGGGTCATGTCCAGTGAATCCGGAAGTTTCAAAGGCAATTTTGAGGGGTGAAACTTTGTAGTTTTCAAATTCTGAGTATACCAGGTTGATCAGCTCATCAAGACGCATCTTTCTATTCTTTCAAAAGTTTGAAATTCAAAGTTTTAATTTTTAGGGTTTCCCTAACAAACCCTAATCCAACTCCAGATCCAATTTCTGCAAATCAAGTGGATTGGGCTAATCCTAGAAAAGAATGGATTGGTCACCTGCATAAGTGAAGAAGTTCTTGTTTCAGAGGGAGATGAGGCTAAGGCCTTACATAAAAAGATTACAAGAAATCTCGACAGGTATGACTTATCCAGATATGTTTCGAGATTTGTTCATGATTAAGTTTATGGTATGTTTGTCTTCATATTATTACGGTTAGTACAATCTTGATTAAATTTAGACTTGTCGTATCACCTTAATAAAATTATGAATGCATGATAGAAGATATTCATTGATTAGGGTGTTGACACTTATGATTGTACTAATGCATTATGGTGTTGTATGAGGTTTATGTTGTCCGCTAACATGAAAGGTACACCAAGAAAGACAAATCATGTTCTAGTTCAAGAACATATGATCATGGTGACATGAAGACAAAGATTCATCCATTGTCATGGATCACATAGAAGATCCATTTACGAGGTATGTATAACTTGGTTCTATAATGGTTAACTTATGAGATATGCAAGTTACTAGCACAAGTCATTTAAGAGAACAAGAAGACATCATGTGGGTATGTTAGACATAACTAGCTAACATACTAATCCAGGTATGTTTTTCCTATATCAAGTTAGAATCCTACCTTGTGATAGGATCCCTTATATAAGTATACATGGCATGATTGATAATAAGTATTCATAGGTTTGAATAATCATGGGTGTATGCATATTATGTTTCTTACCTTAATTGATGATATGACTAACTAGAAGAGTCATGAAAGTATAGGTTTGAGTAATCACGGGTTTAGGCATATTATGTTTCTTACTTTAATTTATGATATGACTAACCATAAGAGTCCTTGAATACTAATGCTTATTCTATCTGTTTGAATGATCATGACTATACATGCTCAAGATTATTGTGTTTTGATAGTATTGAGAATATACTAATAATTGTATGATTATGTATGAGATCTCGAGGATATCACAATAATGATACTTGTAAGCATGCATAGTGATCGAGGATGGATATAAGTTCAAGGATAGGTAATACAGGAAGCAAAGATCAAGAGGGAGAACACTCCAGTAGTTTCTGCAAGGATGTAGATATTCAAAGGGAGTCAACCACTTCTCACAATCCACATCAGAATGGAGTTGCAAAGATTCAGAGGGAGTCCACCCAACAACCAAACAAAGATAAGTATTTGAATTGTTATTTCTTACATATTTGTTTGTTTAAATAATGTTGTTCAATGATGTATATGCTTATGTTCCTAGACTTAGGTTGTGTATTATGCATATTATAATAATTGCATTAATGAACAGTATACTACTAATATGCATGTGATGGGTAAGTGGCCTATGGCACTGTACAACATTCCATTGCTACTTATCTAGAATGAAATCTCTTTGCTGACATGTTGGGAGTAGTGCAAACTCTTAACAGTGTTCTGGTAGAGATTGGAAGGCATCTAGAAAGTTACAGGATATGGATGAATGTTGTATTGAAGCATTGGCTAAAATAATTGCATGACTATATGACATATTTCTTTATGTGTAAGAATTTGTTCTAAAAACTATGAGATGTTTCTAATCATGCAATTTAACTTGTTTTGAAGGAAATATCGTATACCTTCACCTACAAAAGAAGGACTACAACATTTGTTCCAGCAACAAAGATATCTATTGAAGATATTGAAGTTCCCAGGATCTAGGATGAAGTAATGGAAGAATGCCATGATCAGTCGATCATGAAGAATGATGTTTGGGATGTAGTCCCAAGACATGAAGGGAAGTCTGCTGTGACTTCCAAATGGATCTATAAGATCAAGCATGTTGCAGATGGTAGCATGGAGAAATACAAAACGAGGTTTGTAGCTCGTGGATTCTCCCAGAAAAAGGGATTGAGTATGAAGAGACTTCTACACCTATAGCCAGGAACACTTCCATCATATCAGTACTTGCTCTGGCTGCAGTGGTGAAATGGAAGATACACTAGATGGATGTCAAGACAACTTTCTTGAATGGTGTAGTCGAAGAGGAAGTGTATGTGGAGAAACCACTCGGGTTTGAGACACATGACCGAGAGTCACATGTGTGCAAACTGAAGAAATCCCTGTATGGTTTGAAACAGGAAGACAGGACCCGGTATGGCAGGATAGATGGCTTTCTATCCAGTTTGGGATTTACCAAGAGTAAAGCGGATTCCAACCTTTACTACAAGGTTGAGAAAGGCAATCCAGTGATACTACTTTTTTATGTGGATGACCTATTTGTTACAGGTGAGGATAGATTGATTGTCGACACGCAGTGGAAGCTTGCTGCCGAGTTCAAGATGAAGAACTTGGAGATGATGCACTATTTTCTAGGCATGGAGTTGTGGCAGAGTACAGATGGAATCTTCCTTGGACAAGGGAAGTATACAGTGGAGATCCTGAAGAGGTTTGAGATGATGGACTACAAGGCCATGTCCACACCTATGGCATCGAACCTGAAGCTTTCTGTGTGATGCTTCATCTGATATGGTTGATGTCACAGTGTTTCGTCAGATGATTGGGTCCTTGATGTACCTGACGAACACGAGACCAAATATTTGCTTTGCGATGAACGCATTGAGCCAGTTCCTGACAGATCCCAGAGGTTTTCACCTGGTTGCTGTAAAGCATGTTCTGAGGTACCTGAAGGGTACAGTTGATTATGGGCTCAAGTATGATGCGAATCAAAAGTTTAACCTGCATGGTTATGTTGATTCAAACTGGGCAGGCAGTGCTGCAGATAGGAAGAGCACTTCTGGGTGCTGCTTCAGTATGGTATCAGGTGTGATCTCTTGGTTTAGCAGGAAGTAGTCCTGCGTAGCACTGAGTATAGCCGAAGCAGAGTATGTTGCAGCTTGTTTGGCTAGTTGTGAGGCAGTATGGCTGAGGAAGCTACTGTCTGAGTTATTTGATCTACCGTTGGAGGCTATTGGTATCTTCTGTGATAACCAGAGTTGTGTGAAGCTATCTGATAACCCGGTGTTCCACGACAAATCGAAACACATTGAGATCAAATATCACTATATCATGGATATGGTGCAGAGAGGAGCAGTGAAGCTCGTGTATGTTGTGACGGATGAGCATATTGCAGATGTACTGGCGAAACCATTAGCCAGAGTGAAGTTAAAGTACTTCAGAGAGAGGCTTGGTGTTCTTCAAATTGAGGACACTTCGAGGAAGAAGTGATGGACACATTTGCAGAAGCCATTCCAAGCATGGTGAGAGGAGGATCCTTTCATGGCTATGGATGTAAGCGCTGGATGATGAGCATCAGGACGATGCTCTAGTTACTGCTCTGTATATGCATCACGTTGGATGTTGGATATGATCAGTTGGATCATTCATATGTATGTATGCATCATGTTGGATGTTGGATATGATCAGTTGGATCATTTATATGTATGTATGCATCATGTTGGATGCTTGATATGATCAATTGGATCATGTGTATGTATCTGTAGATGTATCAGGTGGATACATTATATGATCAGGTAGATCATGTATGTTGATATGTATCAGGTATGATCAGGTGGATCATGTATTTGTATATGTATCAGGTGGATACATTGTATGATCAAGTAGATCATGTATGATGATATGTATCAGGAAGATACTGTGTATGCATCAAGTGGATGCCTTGTATGATAAGGATGATCATGGATGACGAGCTTCAGGATGTTTCTCCAGATGACATGCATCAGGACGATGTAGTGTTGATGATCAGGATGATCATGTGTACATCAGGATGATGTATAGTGAGTATTAGGTTGATACTCTGTAGCCATGGACAGGTTGTGTAGATGAGCATGTAAGTAGACCTGGGAGATCTGGACATGATGAAAAAGGCCTCAGATGCTCTTTCGAGGCATTGCTCTGGGAGGACATGTAAGTAGACCTGGGAGATCTGGACAGGATGAAAAAGGCCTCAGATGCTCTTTCGAGGCATTTTCCTATGGCATGTAAGTAGACCTGGGAGATCTGGACAGGATGAAAAAGGACTCAGATGCTCTTTCGAGGCATTGCCATGACCACATGTAATCAGACCTGGAGATTTGGATAGGATGAAAAAGGCCTCAGATTCTCTTTAGGATTCTTGCTTGACAAGACACCCTTTTAAGGTTTTATGGTAGGAGTCACATGTAATCAGACCTGGAGATCTGGACAGGATGAAAAAGGCCTCAGATGCTCTTTAGGGTTCTTGCTTGGCAAGACACCCTTTTAAGGTTTTGTGACTGTCACATGTAAAATATCCTAGGAGATCCTATAGGTCAGATTTGTGTACCTGTAACAGCCTGGGATGCTCTTTCGAGGTTTTGTGACGCACGTAATAAGTCCTGAGGATTCCACAGTATGGCCAGTGATGATGAAGACCTGCAGGTGGTGGGAATACATCCAGTATGAAAAAGGACTGGCTCTGTAGAACTTCCTATGACGAGTAGATTCATAGATTGACTGAGATAGCAGCAGAAGTGATGATGACGATGATTCAAGGACGATGATTCACTGATGATGATCCAGAGAAGAATACTTGTGCTAACAGATCTGTGTCGAGAAATACCTTCCTAGTTAAGATGGAGTGTTGATGTATATGTAACTTCGGAATGTATTTCACATATATGTATATTGTATTCCTATAGAGATGTTATTATTCCTCTATACGGAAGTGTCATCATTTATATTGTAAGTGTCGTAACTTATACTTGATGGGTTATTAGACCACCTTGTTGTAGTCGGCGCTGTATAAGTCATGTGGGTCAAAGGGTTATTAGACCACCCTATTGGGGGTCGGCCATGTGGTTCAAAGGGTTATGAGACCACCCTATTGGGGGTCAGCCCAGTCAGCTTTATGTTATGTGGTTAAGTTAAGGCCGACCTAGTAAAGGTTATTAGGCAATTCAAGTCAAGTATAAATAGAGTGCGAGAGGCACTCTATTTGATCATTCTATTCTCTCACACACTCTTTGGAGAGTGGCGCACTTGTGGAGGAGGAGAAGTTGCTGCTAGGAGACGTCTATATCTTATGCTTGGGATGTATCATTGTTCTATCTATCTCTGAGGAAGTTATTGGGGTTTTTCATCTTTATGGTTTTCCCCAAGTAAACTCTGTGTCTCTTGTGTGCTTGCATTATTGTGTCCATGATTGATATGCTGTAGATATGTTGTACATGTTGTTCTCTCAGTTAAGATCCTAGATCATATTGAAGTAAATTCTGAAAAACTAACACATAGTCAACAATAACAGAGTTTTTGAAGATAGTCTTTGCACTTATTTCTTAAAATCTCACCTTTACAAGATTAGTTGGAGTTGCATAGTTGTTGATGTGCCATTAGTAGATTCTATAGGTGCTTCAGCAGATGCCAAAACAACTTACAAGTCCATGTATGGATTTTTTGTTGTTGAGGGTGAGCCTCTTTTTTCCAATAACTTTAAAATATGGTGAACATAATGAGACAATTATGCAGCTCACAAATAGATGAGTCTTCACCCTTTGAAGCAATTCTGGACGTGTTCATAAGCTTCATGTATATGCCTACAACTGCTTTGCCTGTAGATTGTCCTTGAGCAAGCTTGAACTCAAGTACCCTTTTTCCATACTTTGGTATATCCATATTCTAATTCTTAACTGTTTGTGAACAGTTCTCAAATGCGTTCACAAATTATTATGCCTGCAAAAAAAAGCTTCAGTGAATTCCTCAATTCTGCTCTTAGGTTTGTACAGTTCCTGATGAATGTACAACAAACTAAGTGGTTTCCACTATAATGCAAGGTTTGAACCAACAACATCGCAAGGGGTGCCTTAACAATGCATCTTATCGCCAACTAATCTACACACTTGAGCATGAGGTATTCGATGTTATTCATTATTATCTTTATACTTTATTTAGGTTTTGATGAACACCTCACATATTTTGTGGCAAATCTTTATGAAGTGTTCAATAAATGAAATTCCCAAGTTTATGATGAGTTGAAATCTCTATTACAGACACAAGTACAACATGTAGTTGAAATCTCTATTATGAGGATCTACCCCATGAAGATGTTATGTGGAGGTGCCTTACTAACACAAATAAATACCAAGAATGGAAGCCTTTAATTGAATTGATATTGATGAGTTTTGAGATGATGTGGCTTATTTAAATCTTTCTTAGGGATGTGCAGTGTAATTATTGGTTACTGATAAGAGGTTAGTGGATCACGTGGCATGTTTATGTGGTATGCTCACTTACCATGCGGATAAGATATTAAAATCTTGGAGCTATTTTATTATATCTTTTTCCTTTTACAAGGTCTAACTTGGACAGATAATTTACCTCCTACTTGATTGCTTGTGGGTTTTATGCAAATTTGTGTCACTTTTTTTCATTCCACTTCTTCCTTTAGTCTTAGTCTAATAAGTATAACTTGATCTTCCTTTTCCTTCAACATATTTGTCCCTATCACAAACATGTCCTCTAAACTATTGTAGCTGAGTGGTGTTCCACGCTTCATCCATATATAACCTCAAATGGGACCATTCCATGTGACTAGTGATCACTATTGTTAAAGGAAAATTCTATCAAAGTGAAGTAATACTCTAATATATGTTACTTATCCATAAGATACATCCTCAATGTATCTTCAACACTTGATCCACTTGCTTTTTTTGGCCATTGATTTTGGGGGGGGTACGCTGACTTAAAATTCAACTTGCTCCACTACCTTCATTAAAACTTGTCCTTGTTCAAGTGAACCTAGAAGCTATATACAAAATTATACCTTTTATGCACTCTATGAAATATCACAAACTTAGGCACTAGATTTTCTATTATCATTGGAGCTTTATATTATATTTTTCGAAATAAAATTTACCGCTTTGGACAATTTATCCACCACTACCATTATGGAATAATGTCCAAATATAGTCATGGATAATGTTGAGATAAAATCCATTGAAACCACTTCCCATTTATTTTTCTAAAATGTTATTATGGGGTTATGAAATCCATTATACTCCAAATGTAGGCTGATACCTCGTAATTTTATGTGCATTCAATTTTATTTTTTAACACTTCCAGGTATCGTCGCTATATTGACGAACATTAGTGTAGGCTATAGAAATTGTTTCCACGCAGTTGCTGAACCTACCATGAAAGATTGTGAAACGATGCGTGGATACTGCGACGATGATTCATGGAACTATAAAAATGTTTCCATGCAGGTGTTGAACCTGCCATGAAATATTGTGAAATGATGCGTGGCTACTGGGACGATGATTCGTGGAACTATAAAAAAAATTCCGCGCATGTGTTGAACCTGCCATGAAATATTGTGAAATGATACGTGGATACTACGACGATTATTCATGGAACTACAAAAATGTTTCCACGCAGGTGCTTAACCTACCACGAAAGATTGTGAAATGGGGTGTGGATACTGCGACGATGATTCGTGGAACTATACAAATGTTTCCACATAGGTGCTTAACCTGCCATGAAAGATTGTGAAACAAGGAGTGGATACTGCGACGGTGATTCGTAGAACAATAAAATGCTTCCACAAAGGTTCAAGGAACTTATAGAAGCTGTACGTCGATATAATGACAAAACTTCGTGGTAGTATTCATTTTCCTTAGATCTGAGAACTGTTGTGTAGTTGACACGTGCCCACTATGAAGCGTTGCTATTGCCATGACGGGGAATTTTCATCCATATATCCACGAATGTCGTTCCATGAAAAAACTAAACCCCAAACGTGTTAGTTTTTCATAATTTTCTTCAATATGATCTAGGATCTTAACTGAGAGAACAACATGTACAGCATATCTACAACATATCAATCATGGACATAATAATGCAAGCACACAAGAGACAATAGACACACAGAGTTTCACTGGGGAAAACCATAAAGGTGAAAAACCCCACAACTTCCTCAAAGATAGATAGATCAATGATACAACCCAAGCATAAGAGATAGTCTTCTCCTAGCAGCAGCTTCTCCTCCTCCACAAGTGCACCACTCTCCAATGAGTGTGTGATAGAAGAATAGAATGATCAAATAGAGATCTCCCGATCTCTATTTATACATGTTCTATCCTGCCCAATAAACTAGTGGGGCCAATTTGTCTAACTTAGCTTAATAACCCATGGTTAACTTAATCTGGGCTGACCCCACACTTGGTGGTCTAATAAACCATTTACCCACATGACTCATACAGGGCCGACCCCATCAAGGTGGTCTAATAACCCATCAAGTATAAGTTACGACACTTACAATATAAATGACGACACTTCCGTATAGAGGAATAATAACATTTATATAGGAATACAAACACTTCCGTATAGAGGAATAATAACATCTCTATAGGAATACAATACACATGGGTAAAATACATTCTGAATTTACATATACATCAACAAAATGTTGCAATAGGGATGAAAATTCATGGCTATTACAACGAAAAAGCGTGGCAAATTTGACCATATGTACTAGTGTGAGAAGACAACGTAGAGCGACCCAGCAAGCCGACGGTCCCGAAACTCCTGCGTTGAGAAGAGTCCAATGTAGCAAGAAGTTAGAATGACAGTAACTTTCATAGAGTAAAATGGTAAATGTGCTAACAAGGGTAGTGGTAACGTAACCACTTACCAGTAGGTGGAACCGACGCGAGGCCCAAGCTGGGATCGCACCACACCTGTACATTAAATACAACGAGTTAACAAGGAAGCAACATAATATTTCTTACCAATGAAACAACGAAGTAATAACCTATTAACTGCGCAAAAGTAAACCATTTCTTACCTTCACCACGTGCATCTCAGCAACGATGTCGACAGCCACCTCACGGAGATTGTTGGTGTGCTTTGGGAGCCTTTTCTCCCTGGTTCAGGAGCAAACGCCATGCTCGAAGCAGGAGAGCTCGCAGGAGCTCACCGAAGGTCAAATGAACAACCATATTACAAGGTAGTGTTGAGTGTCAAGGTAATATCGGCGTGAAGGCTAGAGACCACTGAACCCGATCACTTATTCATTAAATTACAGAGTACGATGTAAGTATTGGAGCCAATGACCTCAACTCAGATCAACGATAATGGTGCCATCACAAATCCCAAGCTTATTACTCGGATCATGATCAATGGTCATGAGTCCCTCGTCATTTATTCATTCAACAGTCAAACTTTAATGCAGCGAGCATTGGGAGATGACGGTTCATGCGAGAGCCAGAATGGCTAGCTGGAGCATGAGTGAGTATTGCTCTGCGTGTTAAAGGCTGGAACACGTCATGACATGTGGAAGTTTACCTTCCATGTGAGCAACACGAGGTTTAAAACTTGGTTTGTATCAATTGTAGTCTGCGTGGAAGAGTGAAGTCAGATACAGTCAGCACTTGATTCCAAGTTATGCTAAGTCTAAACCTTAACGATGGTGTTGTGATCCTTTACGAAGTCCATGTTATGAATTGACATATGTTATCACCATGAGTGCCTAAGGTTTGGGTCGGTGGTTTTGTAATCGTGGTCTGTGACATGGAATCACATTCGCCTTGGTCCAACAAGGTGTTGACTAAGCAATGTAAAATATCCATAAGTCATTTCACATTATAATACATTGCATTAAGTTACTATAATGTAATTTTATTACATTGCTTTTATATTATATTACATCAAATTATTCATTGTTGCTCTAAGTCCATTCAATGGCATGCCCATGTATTAAGGTTGGCATATGATAGTTTGAATAATGCGTAAGTCATATATCAATGTTTATATATATATATATATATATATATATATATATATATATTATGTTATAATATATATATTATAATGTATTAAAGTCTATACTACATTGCATTACGTATAACAAGGTATTTAAATAGTAACACTTATATATAGTTGAAAATACTACATGTTGAAGATATCTATATATATATTAGTTTGTAATATATATATATATATATATATAATGTTCATTGATTTAAAATTGATATTCCATTTGCATTAGTTTATCCATTATGTTTCACATGCATGGTTATAATAAGTAATGAACTATGGCATATTAATGCTTAGGTCATAGGTGGGTACCTCGGCGCAACATGTAATCATGTAGACATTAATAGTATCCACATTAATACTCTAATGAGTCGTAGTCAATAATTAATAACATGGGGTGGCAGGTGCGGGTGGGATTCTCTTTGATCCCGGAGGAAATAAAATTGCAGCCTTCTCTTGGGGCCTAGGTAGTAAGACAAATAATGAGGCTGAATGGCTGGCTCTTGTCTTCTCATTAAATTTGGCTTCCTCCTTCAGCATTGACAATCTTAGAATTTACGGGGACTCCAGACACGTTATCCAAATTATGAGAAGGGGTACAGCTCCTCAACGTTCAAAAGCATATAGATATATGCAAAGAATTAAAGCCAATGCTCATCTCTCCAAGGCCTCTTATTTCCACATTCGCCGAGAGAACAACAAGCTAGCGGATTTAGCGGCCAACAAAGGAATTTTGCTAGGCATCGGGCACGTTGAGGGCCTCAATGGTGTCATGGGGTTTCAATACATTCCCTAAGCGAAATGTCAAAGGATAACATTGTCATTGCAAAGATTAAGGAAGGGTCCTTTGGTTACATGAGGGTCCCCCTCTTCACTCCTTCAAACATCGGTAATGTGCCTCCTCCCTCCGTTGCTTCTGCCACACGCCACCCGGGTAACCCTCGCTCTTGGCACATGGCTCTCTGCTGTGCTGTCAGCTCCCACGATCCATTATTTACTCCCTCACCCGCTCCGTTCTCCTCTTTCTCCGCAATGGCTCCCCCTCCTCTTTCCAGTGCCTTGAGCCGGCTCTCCCTCTGCGATTTCGACTCTCCTCCCTCCCGTCCTCGTCTGTTGTCATCGTTTAATATTGGCACAATGCAAAGCATTATGGCGGCCATAGCCGCTCTGAACCGCACTGTGGTAGACATCAAGCTTTCAGTTCGCAGCACTTACAATGCTGTCTGTACCAGCGTAAAACAAAACGAAGAAATGGCTATGGATCTTAACCACACGGTCTCCCATCTCTCTTGCCAGGACTCGAGGATAGACGACTTGGAGAGGAATTTGTTTGAGCTGATGGGTAAAGTAGATATGCTTCAGGAAGACATGGTCGTTCTCACCGGGAAAACTCAGGGAAGCTGCGTGCAGGAAAATCCAACGATCAACCAGGAGATAAACCAGGCAATGGTGGATGCAGCCTCTGCTCAGTTCAAGAATTATGGATAATTTTCAGTTTTAGTCCAGGTTTCAAAATTTTGTATATATTTTGCCTATGTATTTCTGCACCATACTCAACAAACAGTTTATCAGGGTTTATTCCAGCTCTTTTTTGAACAGTTTTAGAAAGACTAGGTTCAGAAATTACTCAGCCATGCTGATAGAAATTATAGCTGCAATCTTTCAGACATTTGCTCCTCTGTCAAAACAATCTTGAATGCATGTAATGAATAGCTGTGCACAGCTTTTATAAATATATCTTCTTCCTCTGTTACTGTTAAAAAAAAAAATTAATAACATGCTTATGACGTTAAGATAGTTATTAATTATAGTATTAATTATGCCTATTTAATTCTCATATGGTTGCAAGGGTGCAGAGCATAGTCATCATAGTTCCAATGGGTATATTTGAAGTGGTGACTAATGTAGTGATGAATAGTCGCGTTGTCATAGTTGTCACTTGTTTGAAAAGCGGCAGAGATGTTAATGACATTTAATGTACTCACATTCAGATTATCGCTAAGTAGGCTGCGACGAAAGTTAGTATGTCATTTTCCGCATTTGTTTGTTTGGTTAGGATTCTTTTCAAAAAAAAAATCGCATAGAGGAGACGTGATACGTATACCATCTACAGACCTTCCTTTTCCGTTGTCGTATAGTTCTTCTCCACAGTGGACAGTTTCCTACTTGTGAATGTGATTGGATGATTGATTGTTCCTTCTCCTAGCTGAGCCAATATCACTCCTAGTGCGACTGATGACTCATCGAAATGGACATGGAATTATTTTTTCCAATCATGAAACACTAATATTGGTGTTGTGACCATCTTTGCTTTCAGTATATCAAGGCTCGTTTGGCACTCGTCATTCCACTAGAACTTAGCATCCTTTTTTAAAAAAAATTCCATTGGCACTATGATCGCTGCATATCCTCTTATAAACTTTCTGTAATACCTAGTATAAACCAACGTCACCCTTAGTTGCTTCACTGTCATCAGTGGCGACAAGCCAACGATGATTGCAATCTTCACAGGGTCAACCAACATCCCTTCCCTGCATACAATGTGTCCTAATAGAATCCCAAATGGGGTGCAGAAGATACATTTCTTCAAGTTTAGCGAAATTTGGTGTTGTCGACATCTCTCTAGCATCAGCCTTAGATTCTCAACATGGTCCTTAACCAGGCCATATACTGTCCAATCGTCCATGTATACTGCGAGGAATTTATGAATGAAATCATTGAATGTAGTGACAACTAATCTTGAAAAGATTGTTGGGGAGTTTTTAAGACCAAACGGAATTACTGTATATTGAAAGCATCCCCATTCTGTTATGAAAGTTGTCTTGTGTCGGTCCTCCTTCGATTGACACAAATCTTGATTTCATCGGTTTTCTTATCTTGGAAAACCATCAGGCTGATCCATTCGGATTCCTCCATAGGTTCTATGATTTATGCATCCAACATTTGGTCTATTTCCGCTTTCACACGCTCCTTGTACATGGGATTCAATCTATAGGTTCGCTGCTTTATGGGCTTCGTGTTGGAATATTCACACCATCATTTTTGTATTTTGCATGCTGCATGCATTTGCATGCAACTGCATACATCCAGTCATCATCATGGTTGTCTCCCCAACACCTAGAGCTTGTTTCTAGCTCTCCAGAACCTGTCTTTAGCCCTCATTTGGCCTCCTACCTACCTAATGCGCCCTCCTTGACTTATCTACTTAGCAAGTGCACCTTTCTCACCTACCACTATCAGTTAGAGCACTCTTACTCACCTACCATCAGTTATCACTCAGTTAGGGTGCCTTATCTCACCTACCGGGAGTTATCATTCAGTTAGTTTTTTTATTGAGTAGTTCTTCCATTGATTGCTCATACTGACTGCTTGTAGCTCCTTGTTAGCTAGTTCTGGAGTTCCACTTGACTATTTGACAACCTCATGCGCCCCCCTTGGAGTCTCCATTCTCTAATTTATGCCTAGATGATTCTGTTAGACCTAGTTAGACACACTTTACTGAGTATTACCATTTATGAATGATACTATTGACTGGATGATGTCTCCATTGTTATCCAAGCTAGACTTTGAGTTAGACAGCCTCATGCACTCCACTTAGAGTCTCCACTCTTTGATTTATGGATAGTTAGTTCTATTAGACTCAGTTAGACACACTTGACTGACTCTTACCACTCATGACTGATACTGCTAACTATTTGATGTCTCCATAGTTATTCATGCTAGACCTTGAGCTCATAATTCGAATGCCCTACTTGGCTAATTCGAATCCTATATGATGCCTCATCATTGATTATGGTACCACATTCTCTACATTCATTATTCATTGTATGATATTGACATTGTCTATTATTCTGTGTTTATGAGTGATTATGGAATGCGTGCTTCTTCTTCTTTGTAAATAATCTTGAGTCTGGAACAATGGAATAATCTTCGCAGTCCATTGTAATCCCATTGGTTTTTCTTTCGGGACTACTTCGAGTACCTTCTTATGAATCTCTTGTAGTGCGCTATGGATGAAGGGATTCTCATCCAATAAGCTGAAATTTTGGCTAAAGATAATGGTCAATTGTTCCCATGTAGTTGTTATGCGTTGTAGTTCCACTACGATATACCAGCTTTGCGGTACCTCATCCAATGTATGAATGAATGCGTGGACCCATTCTTGTTTTGGTCTCGTTCCCCATTTTATTTGACATTCTTCCAAGTGGTTCCTTGGGTCGCTCCTTCCATTGTATTTTCTTCCGCAGTACCCTTCAGTTTCGCCTAACCTGATTTCCATTAGTTCTTGACATAGTGGCCAGTTTGTTATAGTGGACTTGTGCGCTTCCCACCACTGTGCTGGTGTAACCTTCAGTGCTTCCTCCAATGCCAGCAATATCTATGGTTCTGCTACTCTTTCTTCAAATTCGGCGATAAATACAATCAAATTAGGCAATCCTTCATATGTTGGTAGTTCGTATACTTCCGTTGCTACCCATCTCAACCAATGGGTGATTCTTGCGCACCTCCTAAATGATACTTCGTGTAATCGATTCTGCCAATTCTCAAGCGCTTCATCAGAGTCTGACGATGCTTAGCTAACGCTTTGCCACCCTAATTCCCAATCGGCAATGGGATTGATGTAGTCCTCCGAGATGTTGTACACATTATCCCATCCTTTTGTGAATTCATCCCGCATTGGCTCGACATACCTATGCCCTTCTGATGGATCGAGGGGGGAGACTACCCTCATGTCGTGATTCTCAAACAACATTGTTCTTTTCTTAAAGTTGATCACAACTTGATTCTCCATTTCCCAGTCTATCCCTAACAACACAGGATAAGGGATTGTATTGTTGACAATCTCTATAACATCAAAGTCTGCGTACGTCTTTAATCGTTCTATTTCAACTGGGAGATGGCATAATCGACCAATGGGGCTGACCTTGCTCTGATTTGCTAGTTGAATTTTTACAGGGGACCATGCCAGCTATGGTTTCCCCTTTGTCTCCCATATCTATTTTGTCAAGATATTTACATCTGATCCCAAGTCTAGAATGATGGAGTCGACGTCAAATGCATCAATATGCGCAGTCATTCTCATTTCTCTCCCAGTCTTCTTCATGTGTACTCGATTTACTGTTCGATCATGTCGTGCATCCTCCTGTCGGTGTAATAGAACGGCTATTTCTGCTAGTGCATCTTGATCTTTTGCTAATGCCAAACAAATTTTTAGGAAATCCCTCAAAGTGTTGATACTTCCTGGTGGCCTCTATGGGTTCGTTGTATCGTATATCTACAACATCTCGTAGACGGGTTCTTTCTATCCAATCGGTGGCAGATTAATCCTTTTGATTGTATCTTGTGCTTCTAAAAAGGTCTCCCTTTCCACTTCTACGTAGAATCGAACTTGTTTCCTTGCTGTAGGTCGAATACTAGGCAATGGCCTGTCTTCTTCTATCGAATCTCTTCCTCTGGTCACTACTACAACATTCACAGGTCAACTTCTTATCTCCACTGAGATCTTTTGTACATTCGGTGGCAGATTTTGGTTCTGATTCAGATTTAGTTGAGGTTGGGGAAGATTTTTAGTTTTCCATTTCGCAATTAGCTAAGGACATTCCTCAACACTGTGGTCTGTTGCGCTACAATAAGTACACTACGGAGGTGGGTTCGGACAATCCCTTTGATAATTTTTGGCCTGACCACAATTATAGCATATAACTGGCCCTCGACCTCACCCAAAATATCCACCATGACCAATGCCTCTACCTCAACCTTCGCAGAATCCTCCTCTAAAACCTCCTCGCGGTGGACCGTATGGTTGTTGGTTATATTGTGGTGGCTAATACTGCGGGTGGCCATACTGTGGTGGTGGTTGGTTGTACAACATATGTGGTTGTACAATAAATGTGGTTGACTATAGTGGAGTTGCGGCTAGTTATATTGTGGTAGTGGTTGATTGTAGTGCAATTGCTGTTGATTATAATGTTTTTTTTGTTGTACAGGGGGTTTCTCCTCTCCCTTCATGAAAAATGTATTTTTCGTCCTTTATTTGAGTAAGTCATATGCTCTACAATCATTTTCTTCATGGCCGACCGATCGATAGAAATTGCAAAAAAGATTGGCTAGCTTTGACACCATCTTCTGTAAGTACAGACATTCTTTTGGTCGTTGTCCCCTTGTCTAACAAATTCGACACCATGACATTCCTCCCTGGCTGAGTGGATTCTATGCGCTTGACTGTAAGTATTCATGGAATTCTGGGCACTTATCCTTATGATGTCCTTCTGATTTACATTGACTGCACCATATTTCCTCGCGGACTTCTTTTCCCTTCTTGATGTCTTGTAATTGGATCATCAGGTTTGCTAAATACGCTTGGATATGGTTCATACCTATCCTTGTTTTGCCAACTGGTGAAGCCTCGAGCTTCATCGTGATTTCGAGTGCTTCCGCCTGGGTTGCAATTTTTTGCTGCATCAGTGGCATACGAATGTGTGGTACTAATCCTACAATGAACCATTGCTTATGTTGCATATCATTCATTCCAAAACTCACTTTCACCATGATATTTTTATATCTTTAGTCGAATTCCCATACTTATTCATTTGGAAATTGCTTGATCTCTTTCAGCTCTGTGATATATTGCAACTTTGATTTCGGTTTCCTAAACTCATCGATCAATCCTTCCCTGATTTGTGGCAGTGTTTTCTCCGGACTCCCTGTAGGTACCTATATGAATTTCATAAACCAATCCAGCGCACAGCCCCTGAAGATCGTCGCCAGTTGTCCCTTCTTGATATCCTCATCTTGGACCTACTTGACTGTCCATATCGCTTCACATAGAAACTAGTATTACTCGAGATCCTCGGTCCCGTTACCCTGAATGGTCGGAAACTTCACACCATCTCCTGTCATCCTTGGTATTTTGTTGGTATTTATAGACCCACTACTCTTACCTCTATTCTGACACACAGGACAACCCTGTGAAGAACTTGTATTTCTTCTTACAAAGTTTGGCGTAGTGCGCGGAGTTGTGGGTACGTTGTAGCTTTGGGTCCGTCCCTCTTCAGCTTCAGGGGTAGCCTAATTTCCTTCTTCATCACAGTAAGGTCGCTTAGTCCCTTGTGGTCCTGTTTCACATTGTTTCGTTCTGGTCGCCTCATGAGACTCTCTCTCAGTCCTCCTCTTCTTCTTTGGCCGCCAGAACCTCACCCCACTTCGCAGGGTACCGCAATCTCCCTAAACCTCCCTTAGAATTTCATTGTCACTCATGTCCATCTACCCCACATCATTCTATTAGAAATGCATTCACGCAGTTCCCAAAGACTCCACACACCGAGCTTTACTCATCAGAATTCATCTTCAGTATAACTTTTTCGCAAATAAGCATTTTAATCCACAGTTTTAGCGACGGTAGAAACCTTCCTCTGGGTCCTTTGAAAAAATTCCTTTTTGCGTCACTGTATGAATTGATTGTGTCGACAGTGAATTCAGTGATGTATCCTTCCAGAATACTATCTACCTAGAAGTCAACATCCCTTGATGCCTTATTGTCTACCCTTTTTAGCTGTTGGATCAATTCTGGGGTCCAATGGTCAAGTTCGCCTCCTTGGAAATTTTTCTTTTGGAAATTCCACTGTGCCAACCACTCGTGCAGAAAGATCGGAAATTCGCAGAAGAATACTTCGTGGATATCAGAGTAAATGTGCTTTTGAAACTAGTCACTTGTCGTCTTCCCAGAGTTTCAATTTTCTTCTTCTACGAACTCTCGTGTCTTCTTATCGAACCATTCTTGAATCTATGGTTTCGTCGGATGCCACATCATGTCCTATTGTTTCTTCTTCAAGGTCCTGGAAATGGAACCATTTTTTGACATAGATCTGTCAAAAGGGGTTCACTTCACATTGCTATCAACAACCATTGACCAGACACCCTTAAGCATCAGCCCAGAAAGGTTTTACCCTTTCCAGCAACACCCGCAGAGCGAGTGAGGTCTCACCCGATATGTCTAAGGGGGGCTGCAGGAGCCAAGTTTCTGTAGTTGGGAGAGGACATGCATCTACTATCACTGAGTTGCTACAGAAATCAAATATTTATCTTCACATTATACTAACAATTCAAATATATAATCAGAATTCGCATCAACAATATGTAATCGACATTTGCATCAACAATATGTAATCAACATTCGCATCATTATTGATCAATCGACAGAGCAACAAAACATCAAAACATCGCATCGTTAAGATATAATTCATCATCCATAACATGGAGACACAAATAGAAAACACAAAATTGAGACATAACCAAACATACTCATGCATTAACTCATGTCAAAGACTGCGGGGTAACTTTCACAGAAAATAATTCCAAGTGACTTAACGTGAATCCATATACTCAGAGAAAAACTTGCTGAAGGCATACACAATACATTAGAATTATTGACTGATGCAAGATCTAAGATTCCCTTAAGCTTACAATTATGGTTCTATTTATAGACAACTATGTTTATTACAAAATGGTCAAATGACCCATTCTAACTAATTTGGGCCAAAACTTCCACTTCCGTCGGCTCCTCCTTCGTGAATGGTCTTTTCCTTCACTAATGACCCCTTTGTTGCTATCGGCTTCCACACTTCATGCGCTAACCCCGTGCCAACGCATTAGATTTTATTGTGCCTACAATGATCTTGCATATGATTATATTCTTCCCATGGTTCTTATTCAGTATTTCTATCTCTTCTCGCATTCTCCTATTGAAGAATTCTGCTTCTATATTGTATAATATTAAAGGTAGATAACTCTCTGTAAGTTTGGTTTCTGATTACTATCAATGGATGCTATAAAATTATAATGGAATCTTTCTACTTTTAATTTATGTATAATTTATCTCATGCATAAGTTTTGAGAATGAATTCGTGAACCCCTGAGGCTGTTTGTAATTCAGTGTTTCAAGGCTTGCAACCTATGCATAAAAAAGTGAATAGTTTCACATAATTTGTAGCAACATGATTTATGTGAGTCCATTTCTTGGTCTGTAAGTTGAT
Organism: Larix kaempferi; assembly: GCA_027924585.1. Classification (NCBI taxonomy): domain Eukaryota; kingdom Viridiplantae; phylum Streptophyta; class Pinopsida; order Pinales; family Pinaceae; genus Larix; species Larix kaempferi. The sequence goes on along the minus strand of BSBM01000617.1, from coordinate 392,349 downwards.
GCAGGTTATTAATACCCTGTTGAATCCATCCCAATACTTAATTCATAAATTTGTGACCCTCTAGGGTTTTTTGGAAAATACTGGATGTTAACTAGTTGTGTAGTCTCAGATAGCACCCTTGTTTGTTTGGCCTCCAAAGTCTGTCAGGTTGGGTCCAAATCCTTGTATTATTTTCGTATTAGGGTGGGGAAAATCCACATATCTTACCTCAGGTCTGAGTACTTCTAGTGAGCACCAGAAGCATTAGGTTTCCACAGAAGCCCCGTGGACAATTTCCTTGAAGCGTTGGGTTTAGCCCAAGGAGTCTACCCGAGAGTGAAGTACCCATAAATGTTCCACTGTCGAGGTATTGGCCTTTTTTTCATCCTATTTTCATCCTAGCAGGTCTAAAATTCATCTTGGGAGAAATTGGGAGTGTCTAGTGTGTTTGTGCTTTTCCTGTAGAATTCTAGTCAAACTAGCTAGTCAATTGTTCCAAGTAATCCAATGTGTGTTTAATTTTTTGCAAAATTTGAGTTAATGTGCCTGTGATCATATTAGGTACATTACATCTAATTATTCCATCCTTTATATGACATGGGATCCCCTCAACAGGGGGGACCACACATGTATGTGTTGTTTTCAATGTGATGTAAGTAAGCCACTCCCATCCTCTGGTTGTTCCTTCTATTGCAATTTCAACACATAGATGAGACATGGTTAGATCCAAACAACTAGTTACTGCTGAGGAGAAATAGAAAATAGGATATTTGTGTTTCATGTAAAATTGAGCTTTGTATTAGAACCTAGGACTTGAATTGAGGATGTGATCCCTATATTTAGTAGAATCAAATTTATCTTTTATGATTTTCAACTTCTAGGTTACAGATATATAATGATGGATCTCTACAAGCTTTGGTCAAAGTTCATTGAAGTGGAAAATGAGACAATGATGGTGAAATTACTTGGTTTAAATAAAGGTTTCATGATCCACCATAATTTAGATGGATGGGGCTTCCCTTTCCATAATCATACACTTGGGGAAAGAACACCGAAAGGGTGAATGCAAAGAGTTTTATGGACCTTCAATTAGGTATTCTATGATTTTTTTTTTAGGGTAGCAAACTAAGGGAGGGCTAAGCAAACCAAGAAGAAGAATACCTAGTAACATTAGAGGAAGGAACACCTATAGAAGCAATTACAATAAGGGGAAAATTAGAAGTGGGCTTTGATATGATGGGGACAAAAAAGGTTGAGGCGTTAGAGGGGGAATGTCATGTCCCAAATTTGAAATTGGGTCACAATGGCCTAATCACATTAGCCATATTCATTAGAGTTTGTAAAATTGGTGTTAAGGGTCAAATAATTGCCAAGGAGGAAAATTACTAGTTTCCTAGGTTTGGGGTGGAAGCTTTGGGATTTGGAATAAGGGGGATAATAAATGATGTTTAGACATTAGAAGGGTTCAAGTATTTAATAAATAGAGTGAATAAAGAAATTCAAGAGAAATCCTAGGTGACAAATGGTTTTGGAGACATATGGAGGATGTGGGACCCACACTAGCTTGATTTTTCATAATACATGGTATCTCTCTTTTGCAAATTCGAATTAATGGGAATGTGAACACTCTTGGGTGAGTTGGTAAGTCATAACACATGTCATTGAGCATATTAGGTCGAATTGGGAAGGATTGGTAACCTCCATGGAAGATAAAGAGTCAAAGTGGAAGTTTGTGGACACTTGGGCTAGATTCCCTAGCCCCTATGACACCAATGATGGAGCATCTATGACAACTATGACAAATTGTAGACCTGACCTCTGACATCTGACCACTATGAAATTTCAGCCCCAAAAATAGGCTCAAAGAAGGCGAATTTGGGAGTTGGAGAAGCCAAAGAGACTCAAAATCGAATTTGGGAGAAGATGGAAGGTTGGAACTAGGAGACAAGTGGCAAATGTGGAATATTTCCTAAATGGAAATCTATTGAATCTATTGAGAGGATTTCGACCCTTAGAAGGATAATGTTGGTTATAAAATGTAGAAATGAAGTATGAGAATGGCTTTTGATCATTTGTAGAATTTGCAATTGCATTTGTGAAGAGGGAGAGCTAGTGGATGACTAGTTTCTTGCCTTAGCCAATTTCGAGGGTGAAAGATTCCCATCCAAGTTGGCAATTGGAAAGGCCATTCAGACCTTTCATTTGGAGCTTTAATGGAGTCTTTATTTGCAGGTGTAAGCTACAGGGCAGCTCATGGTTTCTTCTATTGCAGCTCACTCCTTCAACCATTTCCAGTTTTGATGGCATATTCTTGATCCTTGAGGGAGGGCATTTTTGGTGAGCTATTGTACTCTTCGGGGGAGCTCTTAATGCCCAATTTATTTTGTAATATGAAGTAAATACTCTGTTCTTCATCTCCAGAAAGTTTCAGGTCGAAATTCCAAGTAGAAATGTATAAATCTCATTTTTAATGGAAGAACAATGCCATTTCCCCACTACCTTGTTGTGAACCAATGTATTGATGATGATTTCGAATGAATGGATGATTCTATGATGAATTTGTGATTAATGGACTGCCATGGATGTATTTTAAAAGTTTCATGTACTGTACTTGAGCATTTGAAGTATTTTTACTCAGTTTAATTGCATTGGGAGAAGAAATAGTGCCATTTCCCCAAGGGTCGAATTGGTGATTTTTGCAGTTGAATGGGAGAGGGTGAGAACAGTTGTAATAAACAATTAATGGTGCATATGAGACCTTAATAACATAATTAACACATTACATACCTCTGTTCATAAATTTGAGTGGGTTTGGAGGCATTTGGGAAGCCATTTTCAGTACTTACCTTAGGGGGATTTGAACCCCAAATTACTAGTAAAATTGCATACTTGGTCTAGAATCTTAAGAGATTTTGCAGAGGTATTTTGGTGGCCATATGTTATCCCTGAACATCATATTCAATCCCTAATATCATTCATACACCTTCCTTGAAGATTTGAAGGCATTTGGAGTCAATTTGAGACCTAGAGACCAATACTAGTCAAAGGGAAATCACTAGTAAAGTTACCTACATTGACCATAATTGAAAGAGTATTTGCAGAAGTGTTTTAAAGGTACAAATGCATCCCTGAAACACATATTTATTTTCTAATATCATTCATATACCTTCTCAGAAGATTTGGGATCATTTGGGGCAAATTTGGGACCTAGAGATCGAAACTAGTCAAAGGTCGAACCAAGGAAAAAAGTGGAAAATTGCAATTTTAATAAAATTCCTAACAAGGGATATTACAGGGAACTTGGTAACAAGGACTTGAGGTTTCCATGGATGAAGCTAAGAGGACACTAGGGTGAAAACCCTAACAACACAACTTAAATCTCTATTAAGTAGATATATAAATATACTTTTATTGTGTTAACTAAATATAACCTATATATTAATTATTATAATAATATATATGGATTAATGGTTTCGTGTGTTTTATTAAGCATAGACACACTTGAGTATGAGCACAAATACAAGCATGTCATTAAGAGACTTGAACCTTGTTGAAATTATTGAAATGATAACAAAACCATAATTTCACCAACCTGATTAAGTACAAGTGGATCAATATTTTATTTTTATAATATTACATATTTTATGTTTTAATTCCAAAAATTAACATTCATAACAAACATATTAATGGAAATAATTAAATGATGATTAATTCTCAAATATAATTTTTTCCAAGCAAATTCTCATGAAAAAAACCAAGGGATGCTTCTCCACATTCATGGATGGCATATCTAGTAAACTTATCAGTTTAGATTAGTGCACCTCATTGAGGGGGATTTGAAATAGGCACCTAGTGACACAAAACTAGCCAAATTCCCAACAACACTAACACCAATTGATTGAAGTAACCCATTGGACTAAAAATATTTGGAAACACCTCATCCGACCCTCAAGAACTTAAGAAACACAAGTGTGATTGTTGCTACCTTTCCAACTGTAATCGTCCCGCAAGGGGAAAAAATGTTACATGCAATATTTGAACCTTGGTAAGGAGGATAACAACTTCTCCATTTAACCAATCAAGCTAGACCCAATTAACAAAAATGTTTGGAAACACCTCATTCCACCCTCAAACACTTAAATAAAAGTAAGATCACTAGTACCAACCTGCCAACTCCAATTAGCTTACAAGAGAAAAACATGTCATACACGTGGTTTGAACCTAAATGACAAGGATAAGTTCTCCTCTTAATCATCTAAACTAACCAATTAATGATCTTGAAGATATAATCTATATACATGCACATAACTATGGATAAACTATAATTATAGATTCAAGATACAAGAATAAGAACTCTTCATCACAATTAATTATTCTGTGATTAAAATAAATAATTATAATTTTAACTATTTACATACTTATTTATTTATTTTGTCAATATGTAGATTTACTATATGATTATCATCTTATGCATATATATATATATATTATTTTTAAGATAACAGCCTACCCAGACACTAGTGGTTGTGTATGAGACCCCTTTGTTTGTGGGAACCCCCCCCCATGCATCAATTTGATTGCTAAAGTCTACAGAGGTGTATATACCCTACCCCCCTACGGATTTGAACATATGACCTCCTAGGAAGAAACCCATGCGTAATATAAATATTTATAATAATAGGAAAGTTAGAGCATGTGGACCAACAAGTGTTAATCCTAGATGTATTTCAAACTTTTATATAATTTAGCATTGCGGTTTAAATGTTTTTACAAATTTTTCTTTTTTTTATTTATTCAAAATAATGGAAGGGTAAAATGACATTTTTTAATCTCCAATTCATAAAGAGTAATTTTGAATTGATGAAATTGTAGATATGAGTCACTAACATTGCAAAATCGGTTTACATAGGTATATTGAAGAATGTTGGATCCATCTGTGCATTAAAAACAACAATTTTAATTTTAACAACCCAAAATTACAATTTCAAGAAAAATGGTGATGGGAAACTAAAAAGGTCAAAATCATGGAATGCTTAACCTTCTTGTTTATATATAAACTTATTTCTTTATTTCACATTTAGAGTAATTTAAAAAATTTCAAGGAACGACCTCACAGAAAACCCTCCATAGATTAATTTAAATTTATAAATATTGTTATAAATATTGTTAGGTTTTTTTATAAAAAAAATGGTTATAAGATTGTATTTAAGTAGTGATGCCATTGCACTATCCAACAAGACAATACAATAAATAACAAGGTGTAGTGCCAAAATCTCTAAGCAATATCCCAAAATATAATTGTTGTCTAGTATAGTTGCTAGACTAAAGTTTCTAAATCTATCCCTATCTATTGGAAAGTATATATGCATATGTATTATTCTAGAAAAATTACTATTTTGCAAAAAAATACATAATTCAAAAAATAATGAGAACTAGGACCACTATGGGCAAGGAACCTCCTTGGATTAGTTATGCAGAGGGTGCAGTTGTAGGGAGTACTACATTTGGGAAAAATGGAGATGTGAATTCTTGTGTGAACAATGAAAACTGGAAATATAGCGACTAGGTGCATCCATGGTCTTGGTTCTTAGTAGCAAATTTTCCTTCTTGGACATGGGACCTAAAATGTAAAGGGAACACTGGTCTATGGCTTGCTGGGGGAGAAGGCTCTCAAGTGACTAGAGAACAATTAGAAAAAATGTCATCATGGAGGGATACTTTTAGTGCATGGGGAATTATATAAGTGATTTCAAGCATATGTTGTGGGTTGTGGACAACCAAATTGAAGGACTACTAGGATCTCTAAGGAAAATCAATTGACATATATCTACGTTGGATGCCATGATTGAGGACATAAAAAGAAATTTAAGAGAGCAAGGATTACAAAATAAAGGAATGCAGGAAAACCTTGACAAATTGTTGAATATGAATCAAGGCAATCATATCCAAACCACTCCATCAACAGAGGTGAAAAAAATGGAGGAGTATTCGGTCCACTGACCTACTCAGAAAGGGGAGAACACCACTACGCATGAATATAAATGAATTTACAATTTTATCTACGTATAGGCCTACTTTTGTCTATGATGTTTCATTACATTTACCTTTTAGTCTGGTTTGTTTGTGTATATAGTACTAGCAATATAATAAGTGTAGTAGCTATTGAAGACATTTTGGTTGTGAACTAGACTTTGGCATATTTTGGGAAAATACTTTTGATCTATAACTTGTTATAGAGGCTCAAGAATTTTGTAACTGATAGCTGAGTTATACATTTTAATAAAAATAAAAATATTTGTTTCTATTTAAGAAAAAGGACTAGGCCCACTATGGGATTTTTTATTGTTACTAGACTTGGTTGACTAAATGACAAAGAATTTTTTCATTGCTTGGATGGATGGCTATTGCACAGTAGAATCCTCATTTTCCATCACAATTTCAACTCTTAATGAGCCGACTGAAAGGGGAGGATGGGCCATTGACTATCTACCCTTCTTGTTATTCTCTTTCTTCATCTCAAGCTTTTCAATCTTGGCCTACAATAGGCTTATTTTTTCTGCTACCTCCTCAATCCTTTGAGTGTTGTTCTCTAAACTATGTTGATTATGAACTACTTTTAACTAGAATATGCGACCCATTATTTCCTTGTATTGCTTAGGCATTAAATGTATTCATTCTTTCCCAGTGCTTCCTCCATCCTTCTCACTTTCTAGCATACAAATAGAAGGAACCTTGAGATTCTTCTATATGTCCTTGTACCTTTGGATTCCTCTTTGTATCTCTAATTTATCAGATCCTACACAACAATCGATATTCCCATGTGAGTTTTCCATTTTCCTTTTATCCCTTACACTCAATATAGTTAACAACTTAAGCTTCCAACAAATCACTCTTGCAACTTGCACATTGTAATTATATTTATCACTCTGGGTCGTTTCAATGATTTGTCTCAAGGCATGATGGACATACATGAGATATGATTCACATAGACTCTAAGATGTGTTGTGTTAAATACCACATGTAGGAATATTCCCATCATTAAGTGGATTATTGCCTCTTCCTACAACACGATAAATGATGAAAGGAGGGATTTAAAGTGTCGCTGAAGAATGGTACCCACATGTGTAAACTCATTCCACTTTTCCAACATTCTTATGCCTTCAAACTTTCATTTATATGATATTTCATGGATCATGGGAGATGGCGGATTATTAAACTCCCCCCATTTTTTCTAAGACATTTCATTTGCAAACATGCCCCTTCAATTGCAAACTTATTTGTTGTGGAATTGAAGTACCTCAATACATGACAGAATTCACACTTTGCAAAATTTTATACTAATATGTGTGCTATGTCGATAATATGAGTTTACAAGGGTTCATGAGAGGTTGATTTTGAAAGAATATGTCATATTATCATCGTTGAGTCCCCAGTCACTAGGACTTGATGAATTCCTTGTTACATTAGAAGTGTTAAACCTTGTAGCAATGTTAATACCACTACTTGGTTTCTTCTAGTTTCCCCTAACACCCAAGAGAAAGTGATTCCTTGATTTTGTTTGGGATCAAGAATGAACCCCCTACCCATACCACCCTAGGATTGGTTTTTGAGGCACCATCAAAGAAAATAATGGATTTTTTCGTAGTTTGGATCCAATTTTAGAGCTCATCCTTTGTCTTTTTGAGCTACCACGATGAATATTTCTTTGGTCTTCCAATATTCAATGTTGGATTAATTTCCCCTCTTGTCATATTGTCTTTTAACTGTATTTTAACTTCTTCTTCTAAGACTGAAACATTTCCCACTTGAGCTCCTCTTGACTAGATCATTTATGTGAGGAGGCTTATAGTTAGTGCAACCACTTGAAGGTATTGTTGGAAAATGGCTTTATTATTGTCCAACTAGAATTTACAGCTCAAACATTTTGGTGATGCCAAACTTACCCTCTTGAGGATTGATTTGTTTTGAAATGTGCCATCAAATTTGTTTCCCTATAGATGGAACATTTCATTCCAACATTGTGGCATAATTATCTATATTCCTAGAACTACAAAGGCTATGTTCTAGATTTCCTTTGTGAATTCACATTTTAAAAATTAAGGGAATGCGATTTCTTCAAATTTATTACACAAAGGGCACTATGAAAGCCATTGAAATCCTCTTCTCAATTGTCAGGATTTTCCCATGAGCCAAAACCTGACATAATATTTGACAAGCAATCTCTACCTCACATAGACTTCCATATTGCAATTTTTAGGAGATTAATTTGTTCAAAATTTTGGAGATTTTATCCTTTTTTTATTGTATAAGAAGATATTTTAGAACCCCACCCTTGAAAATATTGGGATGTTTTACTTATTGGAGAAACCCCATGAGGCATTCTCAACAATCCATTCCATTGGTAAAACAACTACTCAGGTATTAGGATGATGTGATTGAGAGTATTGGAAGATTGAATCTTGAAGAGAATGAAGCAACTCCAAATAAGAAACTTGGACCCTTATAGAAGCTTCCAAAGTAGGTCATGAAGACACTTGAAAGTGTTCATATTGACGAATTTGGATTGACAAAAACTAGAATTTCAACAAGACAAGAAGATGGAGGTGATGGAGATGATTCAAATTCAAGTGATGTATATGATATGCATGTTTCATATGATTGTGAATTGAATTCATCTACTACCCTTGAACCTACTTCCTTTGAATAAGTTGCTTCTCATGATGAGTGGAAAGAAGCCATGCATAATGAATATGATGCTCTCATCGAGAATGGGACATGGAAGTTGGTTGACCCTCCATTTAGAACCAAACCAATTGGATGCAAGTAGATCTACAAGAACAAGTCTATATTAGATGGCTTACTTGAAAAGCATAAGGTGAGGCTTGTGGAAATAGGTTTTTCTTAGAAAGAAGACATTGACTATGATGATACCTTTTTCCCATAAAAAAATGGGCTACCGTTCATACTCTATTGGATTTGGTTGCATAGAATGGATGGAAATTTCATCAAATGGATGTGAATACTACTTTCTTGAATGGAGACTTGAAATATAATTTATTTGTGTCTCACATGGAAGATTTTGTTGTGAAGGGACAAGAATATAAGGTATGGAAGCTCATCAAGTCTTTGTATGGATTGAAACAAGCACCTAGTGCATGGTATGAAACACTAACAAGAGAGTTCCATATCCGATCTATTTATGTCTTCCTATCCTAGATTTAGTGATATGGTCCTTCATGTTGACCAATACACCCCTACACCCGTTGAAGAGTCTACGCTCGAGACAATCAATGGCATACGCCATTTGTGCTTTAGTAGCATGGTGAGGCCCTGTACTCCTGACCAATTTTGTAATGGTAAACAAGATAATGTGTATGGGATTATCAAATACATCCTTAATTGGTATCTTGCCACTACGCTTATGAAATTATAAACACAACAGGATCTACTAGCTAAGAATTTCCTCACTAGACAAGAATTTGGCTAAATATGCATGAAAACAGTGTAAAAGAAGCACAATGACAAAAACGAATGGCGCAAATAGATGGTGCTTCTATTGTTGTCCAACCCAGAATAGTTACTAGTACAAAATGAGGGATAAGTGACTAGGAGACTAAAAAATTTAGTCACCACTATTTTTTCAAGGGATAAACAACTAAAATTGAGTAATTTTAAATAAGCCAACAAAAAACGACTAAGATAAACGACTAATTTAGTCACGGGATAAAATATATGACTAGATAACAAGTGACTAAATAAAAATGACTAACATAAATGAGTAATTTAGTCACGGGCATATAAATATGACTAGATAACAACTATTAATGTGAATTAGTCATTTATGTTAGTCATTTTTAGTTATGTCACAATGACAATGGAAAATTACAATTTTGATAATGAATTTGTACAATATTTTACCAAATTTTAACAATGCGGATGGATGGAAAAGTCATCAATGGGGAAACAAACCAAAAAGAAAAGAGGAAAGGTATATATAACCGCTAAGTACAAAAAAATAGAAACGAGGAGAAAGGTCTCCATCTATGAGCCAAAAACATGAAAACTGCCTGTGGAAAAAAGTAGACCCCCACACCACTCCTCAAAATGAATAAACCCCTCTAAGGCCACAAGCCCACATCTGGATAAAGCGTCTACATGTGTATTGAATTCCCTGAAGATATCCATGATAGATACATCAGGAAAGGCCATGAGCAGAATATTAACATGAGATATCCAAGATGAGAGCTCCATCACCTTTAAAGAGCACAGGCCTTTCACCCAATCAACTATAAGTTTAGAGCCACCAACAATATGGTGTAAAGAAAGATGCTAAGAATTGGAAAAAAAGAGGACAGGCCAGAGCGCCAATAGATCTCCTCTTGTATTGGTCCACGATCAACCGTAATTTAACCATAAATTAAAGTGACAATCGGGCTCCAAAATAATGAGAGCCCCAACACGACAAAAACAACCCTGTTCCTGAGAAGCCCCGTTGAAAAGGGCCTTGCAGCCAGATAAAGGAGGAGGAGGAGGCCAAATCCCAAAATCATTTAACATGGGCATGTTGAAGCCTCAACACATTACTATAATTGTATCTTGTACGTTTTAGTCTCAATTGCCATATTTTCCTCAATAGTATGGCAGATGACCTCCCATTGAACCTTGATTTGATCCCATTTTCCCAATGGATAAGACACTAGTATTCGGTCCACTCATCCATTTTTATTTTTAAACTTATAATACTGTTTTGCTAAAACTATCTCTTCATTTCACTTTGAATTCCATTGCCTCAGTTATAGTAAGTCCTATTATTATAGGGAATACCCCCTTAAGCCGGAGGAGGGCTGGCCTAAAGTGTGAAGAGGGTTTTTAAGGTGACATTGGAAATCCCTCTTACTCCCTCCAAGGTCTCACTTGAGCTTTAGGAATTTATCTAAAGAAGTGAGGGTTTGAGAGGTAACAAATAGAACTTTTATTTTTTCCTCTCAACCGCATTGATATGTAGAGCTTATCTTCTATCCTTAGACAATTCCTGATTTGATCTATACATGTTTAATTTCTCCCACAAGGCAATGCTTGTATGTAGGTGAATTGGAGACCTATTTTGTAAATTAGGATCAACTCGTTCTAAAAATACGACTCTCTAAAGTGTTGTTGCATGACTGTTTTTGATGCAAAAGTGTTGTTGAATTTGAAGGGAGTCAACCATACATAGTGGAGTCTCTTGACATGATAAATCTGCTTTGCTAGAACACATTTTAGAAATCAAAGGCACGATATGTCAATTACTGGTCATTGGTCATTGGTAAAAGTGATATAAAACTCCACGATGGATAGGATGCATCCCCATATTGTTCCAATTGTCTAGATAACTCCATGGAGAATGGAAAAAGGGTGCCTTAGCCAAAATATAAAACTTAGCAACAATAGAAATTCACACTTGAGCCACACTTGATAATCACATTAATAATATATAGTTAGTATATTAATATTACATTATAATTAATATATACTATATTGTATGTCGATATATAATATACTAATACATAATATATAGTTAAAATATTAATATTAAAAAAAATAAAAATAAAAATAATAAAATAAATATAATAATTTTTTTTTTTAAATTGTAAAGTTTTCAAAAAAAGAGGAAATAAATAATCATAGAAAAAAAAGGAAAAATGAATAACGACATTGAAATCGCACATCTTCTTTTCATAGATACTACATAACACATGGAATACTCAGTTTTCATGTTCATCCACTTCTTGGTGCTCAAATAAACTAGTGGAAGCACATAGGTTTGGCTAAGAGAGGAAGAAAGCAATCTCATTGGAGAACCCTAAAACCTAAGATCATCTTTGTTTACCCAAAACCGAAATCAAATAAACCCTCAATCGCTAGAACAAAATCATTTTTCAATGCCGATGGTAGCTTGGACCTGCTCTTCATCCCTTCTATACAAAGCTTTATGAATAGATTACAAAGACCCTTGGCATCCAAAATATTTGAATATATTCAGGCTATTTCTTTGTTTTTCTTCAATATCGACCATCTCCAGAAACCCTAGTCCCATTCCCATTTAGTGTTGTATTACATTGCAGATCTTAGGTATGCTCTCTTATCATAAATTTTTGTTTTAATGTTATTTATTGCACATCATAATACTGAAAACATAACAGAAATCCATCTAATATCATAATATCATAAAGTTGGAATGATGAATACCCATCTCACCCTTGTCTTAAACAGAGCTAGAAAAATCCTAGATGAGGAAAAGGATGGTTATGTCCCTCATAACTTGAGAAAGTTCTCTTACTCCTCATTTTTTCCAGGAATTGCTGGTCTGATTTTTCCTCAAATTCGATCATCATCTAACAATGGACCTGGTACCATTGAGAGGCATGGTAGGGGCCTTAGGTCATATGCTAAAGCAATTATAATTGGAATTTGCACGGCTACAGCTGCTCTACTTGTTGGCCTTGCTCTGTTTTTATACTACCAAAGAAATTCAAAATTTCAACAGTTTGGCAGACACATTGACTTTTATGACAAAGTTGTTTCGAGAGATATAGACAGAGGGAAAACTTCTGGCGCTGGTTACTTTGGATTTCATAAATACGGGGATCCTTCACGTCCCTTGAGATTTTCTGCAGAACATTTGCTAGCTCCTGAAAATAGAACATCCATTGTTCCACCAAAAGCCTTCCCCACTGATGCTGCAGTAAAGGAGGTACCTGATTTGAGAGGCATGGTAGGGGCCTTAGGTCAGATGTTAAAGCAATTATAATTAGAATATGCACAGCTGCATCTGTTCTACTTGTTGGCCTTGCTCTATTCTTATACTACCGAAGAAATTCAAAATTTCAGTAGTTTGGCAGACGTACAGACTTTGATGACAAAGTTGTTTCAAGAGATATAGGAAGAGGGAAATCTTCTGGCACTGGTTACTTTTACTTCATAAAGACGGGGATCCTTCACGTCCCTTGAGATTTTTTGTAGAACATTTTCTAGCTCCTGAAAATAGAACATCCATTGTTCCACCAAAATCCTTCACCACTGATGTTGTAGTAAAGGAGGTACCTGATTTGAAAGCCAAAGGTCTAGATTCTTCAAAAGAAAGTACTGTAGATATTTATTCCTCAGTGAATAAGAGACGATCTTCACTTGGTTTAAATAGTTACTTCTCATCACCACAGTCTGAAGAATCATTCACGATAGAGCACCCTGTTATTTTGAATTTCATCACTTGATCGATTAGCTGGGGATCTTTTCTTTCTGGATGACACACTATCATTCATAGTTGAGGAGTTGTCGCAGGAACCTGCTGAGATTTTGGGGAGAAGCAGTCATGGAACCTCTTATAAATCCACACTGGACAATGTACATGTTTTGAAAATGAAGTGGTTAAGGGAAGGCTTGGAAAAACACAAAAAGGAATTTGCAAGGGAAGCAAAGAAATTTGGGAACATAAGACATCCCAATCTAGTCTCTTTGAGGGGTTACTATTGGGGACCAATGGAGCATGATAAGATTATTTTATCAGATTATGTGAGCACATAAAGTCTAGCGATTCATCTGTATGGTAATCCATCCCTCTTCATTATGTATTCTTGTTTGTTACTTCAAAATAGGCGGAGTTTGGAAATAATCTATTTACGATTGTCTGAGGTTGGAGGCACTGCTCGGGATGAAATGATATTTTTATTTGATTATTAGTTCTCTAATGGTTTCTGTCAAAGAGTCCAGTTTCTTTAAAGTTGATAATAAGTATAGTTTCAGATGGAAAAGCATTTTTAGACTTTAAATGATTTAAATAATTGAGCACAGGGAAAACAAATTAAGGAACTACTACGACTCAGACATATGATGATAGTTAAAACTTTAAAATTAATGCTATGGACTTGCTTAGTGAAATAATATAGGTTATGGATGGAAGGCATATCATAAAATTCAATGTAGTGAGAGTAAAATGCAAGTCAGTGTTCTCAAATCTATATTTTGTCTATTGTCAACATTTTGAAAGCAGTTAGTGTTAATATCCTAGGATTAATTTGAGTTTTATCCACTACCATTTCATAAGTGTTTTTCGTTTGACATGTAATCCCATATGTTATGGGCCTAATTCGAAATCAGTTTTCAATTTTGTTATGAGCTGCTGCTATAATCCTAATGGCACTAACAGATTCTAATTTTGTACAACAGATTATAACAGTATGAACTTAGAAGGTTATGACATTCTGATAGAGATTTAAAAAAACAAAAGAGGATGGGTAGACAATTATATTATAAAAAGGCTGTGGAAGTCCAAACAACAAAAAAATTATAGTCAGATCACTGTTTTTTCAAAAAAGCTCTCATTTGAGAGAAACATTGAAAGGTAAGAAGTTGGAACATGTTTTTCTTCAAAGATTTTGGAATTTGTGGCTAGATAGATACCCCATATAATTAAGCAATGAAAATCTCTATATACTTTTTAACTCTTTTTTGTTCCACCATGATTTCAAACAATCTTCCACAGACTCATTCGCCCATACATTTTTAACACATGTAACTTGATCTGCCTCATTCCATATTTTCTGTGCAAATGAGTGATAGTTTCCTCCTTCTTCCTGCAGAGCATATAAGTCCTTGGACCTTGTCCCCTTCTTGATTTTTAAAACTTCACATGTCAAATCCTTATTCGTTATTGCTAACCATAATGAATGAGAGTCTTTTGGGAGCTTTAAACTTCCAATTCAATTTCCACTACTAGGCTAGCTCTTGTATATCTGAAACAAACAATGGTTTAGTAAATTTACTGAGATGTTGAACTCTTTTCTTCATTGTTTAAGGAATTTTGATTTTAATTATTGAGATCCAAATGCTTGGTTCAATTTCAAGGTGTTTGTATACCATGCAAATGTTGAGTGTTATTTCATGCATGAAGCTTTATCCAACCTGAATTTTTTTGTTTTTCCTACAAGGTATGTTTTGGAGTCTGATAATATAAAGAAATTCTTTGATTATATACAACTCCTCAATTTCGACATTGCTTCAGATGTTGTAGCCACCTTTAAGGTTTACTATCATATGTTGAGGACAATTTCTTTTGTTGCTATATCAATATTCAATTTGAGTGGACTTTATAAAAAACATAGTTCATTTTATGCTTTGTAGAAGGACTCCTTGTGGTGTCCATTATGTTTATTGAACATTTTGAGGTTCTAAGGTCATGTTTTTTGTTGATTACTTGTTTGTACTCATTGTCATTGATAGCAGGGCCACCTTTTCCTAGTTCAAATGATTTCTTCATGACTGCATCTTTCATGTGGGATTTTCCTGTGGTGTCAAAACATGATCTCACATCACCATGCCCATTTTCAAACATCTCCCATAATTATTGCAAGTGGAATGCGTTTCTTTGTTTGAGACTTAAGTAGGGGTGTAATGAGAGGAATAATTTTGAAAGTGAGCTGACTATATGTAAATGCAAACAGTCGAAAGTGCATTGTTTAGTGAACTTGAGTAAAATCATCACACATAGATGACTACTTCATATTATTTAGATGATCATGTAACAATTTTTGGGCTGAACTGCACAGTTTCAACCAAAAAATATGATAATGCAACTGGAAAAAACTAAGACTAATCCAAAATTAAGTTCCTTCTCCTGTTTCAGAAGCCCCTCAACAATTCCCCTGAACATAAGAATCCCTCCATGTGATTATAAAATCCCTTATCCATTAGTGTTTTTACACCCTCATTACTGTCTTACTTTAGACAATAACAAGAGAGTTTTTCAGTTTATCTTCAACCAAATCTTTTTTGTGTTATCCCTAACTATACTTGAAAAATGATCTGAAAGTTGCATATGGGTTAACTCACATCCACTTAATTCATTGTCACGATGCATGACGGTTATTTGGAAGAGTAGCCTCTGTACAGGTTATATCATTGATTTTTTGCTGAAATAACAATGTTTTATCTTATGTATTTTAAGTTTTTAACCCTTTTCTGCTACAATACAACGCGTTTTCCCTCATGTATTTCAGGCCAACCTTGTTGCAGTGCAACAACACAAAACAGGGAAGACTGCGACTTTCAAATTTGCAAAGAAATTTCAGATTTCCTGTGGGTGCTATGCCACAATTGGGTCAGGCCTTATGTATTAACAAATGTTGTCATCACAAGACTCCAATAAACATCTTTCACTTGTTCATTGCTCCTAGGTTGCTTGTTAAGAATCACATAATCACTTGTCTCTCAAGGGGAATAATATAGTTTTTTCCTTACCTATTTTCTGAGGGTATATAGTGTCTAATATGACTTCACATCAAAAATTAAAATATTGTTTTCCTTTTGCTGGAATGACCAGTTCACTGTTAAAAAGTGAATATACAAAAACATGGGAGATGTGGAATATATTATATTCTTGAATGGGGTATACATACAATGCGGTAGTCACTATATATTAGGTAATATTATGTAGCTTATGGCACCTTTTAGATGGGAATATGCCTTTTTTATGGATGGAAAACCCAAAAATAACTCATCCCACCCTCCCACACTTTAGCGAAGAATGAAATTGTGGAATCACGCCAATCTGCCTAAAGGATACATAAATATTAATAGCTACATTTGTCAAACTGCCACAAGGGGTAGCATGCCTTCCAGGATTTGAATGTGCATCATTTTCACAACAACTGATCCAAGCTGCCACTAGAATACAACCCGATGGAATGGACTTTGTTAAGTGAGAACTTATCTTTTTGACAGATGGTAAGCCTTGAAATAAGTTTGTCCTGCCCTCCTACACTTAAGGGAAGAATGGCACATTTTTTTATTTCAATAATCCCCTGAAGGCTACATCAATATCAATAGCCACATTCTGCAAACCCCACAGAGGGAGAGAGCATGCCCACCATAATTTGAACTCCTGTACCCATATTTCTAAAAACAATGTCAAGCAAATTTCATGAACTGAAAATTAAGCATATACCTATCTGTTTGTAAGCTGGTTGGTCTTGGTTATCTATAGAAACATGAACATTTGTGTCATAGTTAGAAATAATCTAGTTTCAACTGTGTGCCACTGATTGATCTAAAATATTAAGACTATTATTTAGGTTTGTAAGATTGAATAAAGAAACCCTTATTTCTCTTCTAAACGATTATAGGAATGTATTCAAAATATTTGTGTAATTCACTATAAAGGATCAATTTGGAAATATGGGCTGTAAATGTAATTGATTTTTTCTATTATATGAATAATGATATCCCTCAAATGTAGCTGTATGTTTTCTTCTCTTGCAGACCAGCTGTTTGTTATTTTTTATTATTATTATATTGCTTGTAACATTGTTGTAGATATGAGAACACACACATAGCATTGCATTATGGTTCAATGCTGAGGGACTATATATGCCATCAAAGTATTTCAAGGTATTCTTTTATTTATTGATATGCTTTCCTTTTAGTTTTATTTATGGTCACAAAAATGTTCTAATATTTCTTCATACTTGAGATCACTAAACTGTGGAATAATGTTTGTTTTTATGGTCTTTTCCTCAATTGATAATTTTACATTTATCATGTCTTGAAGCATTCTAGGCTTGAGAATATATAATTTATAAACCCTAATAAAAAGGGAATCCTTGTTTAACTTCCTTGCAAGCCCAAGATTTTTGTGGACACTATTGGAACTGTTGATAGGATGGAGATTGCTTATGTTTATGGTCTTTTTCTCAATTTGATTATTTTACATTTATCTTCCATGTCTAGAAACATTTTATTGTTGAGATGTAATTTATAAATGTTATTAACAAGAGCAACGTTGTTCAATAACCTCATATTTTTGTGGAAACTGTTGGAGTTGTTTAACATTTTTTTGCTAGCCTCTTAGCTTCTTATCTTGTGGTCACTTAAGCTAGTTTCTATTTTGGATATGGAAGATTCTCTTCTCATATTCAACATTGATTAGGTTAACAAATTTGGGATATATTGCATAAAAAGTTTGTCAAATAATTCTAAATCATTTTATGTTGCAGGAAACATGCTCACATTTTGGGTAGGTTCAAAACCAGTTTTTGAGGTATCCTTGGTAGATGAATCTCAAATGCATCTCCAAGGAAAGAATGATATTGTCTTAGGATTCCACGTGGGTCTTCCAACTGTATCCAATGAGGTAAGTATTTCCTATTGTACTTGTCAACCTGATTCACCTCCCAAATTTGTTTTTCTTGTGTTGGTGCCAGGGGTTTCAACTTTTAGTAGCTATTAACTTGGAGCCTGCATCATATCTAATATTTTATGCCTAGTGATTTGTTGATGGTATGATTGTGTAAACAAATTTATTTCCCAAGCCCATCTATAGAAAATATTGAATTTCATCTGTTTTTTTTTTCACTTTCTTAGATGAAAATGGACTTGCTAACTCTTTGTCTTTTCTACTTCTTGCAATTCTAGCATTGAATTTTTGTCATCCTATGAGAAGATTAGGAACAACTGCATGTTAAATAATGAAGTGGTGATCATTCAATGTGTGTGCTACATTAAGGGAAACTCACAGATGGGTGTGCCAAAAGAAAGGTAAATTAGTTACATGTTTCACAACTATATGAAGAAAACTTAGAAGATACATCCATGTCTTGTAAAACTTTTGCCCTTGTTGGTGACAAGGATTTGTACTCCAAGTATAGCTCCATTATGTTTGAGAAGATGAAAATTGAGAAAGAGTAGGTGGAGCAGAATGCTATGAAATAGATACTTCTGCTCATCCATGAGGTGAATGGTGAGTGAAAGGAAGATAGACGTTGCATTCCTATCGTGGGCTTAGCATTTTTACATTGGTAGTCATAGAGCTCGCCATTGGTGGCTTAAATTATACTATTTTTTGCAAAAATAATCATCGCCCTTAGTTTTGTTTGATGGTTACAAGTTTTCCTACCAATAATAGTGACTGATGGAAACTACGGAAAATATTTTTGATACATGAATGCTATTGATGGGCTAATGGTATAAATTGGATAAATTGATTATTGGTGATTGGGTAAACTTCATTATTTTTCCCTATGTATTCTACTAGAATTATTCAAGTTAAAATATTTTCCTTTCTAGCAAGCCTTTGCATGCTTGAATAGTGTTATGTCATATTACTTAATTGTTCTTTTGATTGCATTTTATGAGAAAGTAAACCCCTGAGGGAATATTGAATTGTACTTCTATAATTGGTTTATGTATTTTTGTTTCTCTATTTCTCTATATGTGTTCAACTAAGGATCAATTATATTTACTATTTAGTTTTCTTCAGAGTCGTGGCATTTCAACATGGAGATATTTATCCCTTTTTTTCTATGTAACATTTGAATAACTTGCATGATTTTGCTTTTTACTCCATTAACTTTGATTCTTCTATTTAAGGGTGCTAGCTCAATGGAAGAACACGTGCCTTAAAGGCAAGAGGTTGGTGGTTCGATTTCTCTGTGCCCTATATACAAAAATCAATGACTAATTAAATGACCAGTTAACAACAATAAATGACTAAATAAATAGCCAGTTAACAACGATCAATGACTACAAAAATGACCAGTTAACTAAAGTTAATGACTAGTTAACCACAATCAATTACTAAATAAATTACCAATTAACAACAATAAATGACTACTGCAAATGATAAATTTGTGACTAAAAAATGACTAAAATTCACATATAAATGACTATTAGTAGCTAATTTACAGTATCTTATAGCTCAACTAACTTAGTCGTATTTATTTTAGTCATTAATAGTTTCCTTATTTAGTAGTATATTTGGTCATTGGTTTAGTCATTAATTGTGGCAATTAATGACTAAATCAAAGACCAAATATACGACTAAATAAGACAACTATTAATGACTAAAAGAAATACGACTAAGTTAGTCGAGCTATAAGATACTGGAAATTAGCTACTATTAGTCGCCAACTAAAAAATAGTCATTTATATGTGAATTTTAGTCATTGTTTTAGTCAGTAATTTCTCATTTTGTACTAGTGAGTGTTGGGATCATCCTTGTATTACATTTGGAGAAAATAATTAGCCGACTAAATCAATGACCAAATATACGACTAAATAAGACAACTATTAATGACTAAAAGAAATACGACTAAGTTAGTTGAGCTATAAGATACTGGAAATTAGCAACTATTAGTCGCCGACTAAAAAATAGTCGTTTATATGTGAATTTTAGTCATTTTTTTAGTCACTAATTTCTCATTTTATACTAGTGAGTGTTGGGATCATCCTTATATTACATTTGGAGAAAATAATTAGCCTTTGGAGGCATTCAAATGAGCTACAAATGGATGGCTTACATTGGACCTCAATCCCCCCTAGGTTGACCAATAGGATCCCAAATGGAACCAAACGGTCGCGAATGGAAGATACAAACATTGGGATGGAATGAATGGTCAGTAATAATGGTGTCCCGTGAGTGGTGGAGAAAGTGGTGGATTGGAGGTGGCTTAGGATTGTCCAAAACTATCAAAAAGAGGCAAAATGACCACATTCAATGCATGTGCCTCCCCCAGTGAAACCCAAATCCATAAATTATGGGATGAGGCATTCCCTAGTGGGTTAGTGGCCATAAATGAGGTGCATTATCCTCTAGTTGACTCAATACAAGTGCTCATTTGTGTGGAATTGGTCATAATGTGCATAACAACCTTACGCAACATCATTAACATTGCTTGAACCAAAAGTTATTAGTAAAATAATGATAAGACTATGGTCCTAGATGGTAATAATTTTTGAACACCCCCACTTAAGCCAGAATTATGTATCCGAAATTAGAAAATGAGGCCTTGGCAACAAAGGCCGAAGTCACTTCTTACAATTTTTATTAATCCATGTAACCGAGGTAAGGACGAAAACCACATGGGAACAAAACCTCCCCTAAAAAATGGACATGAAGAAAAATATGAAACAAATATCAATCTTCACCATGTATCACCCATCCCAAGGAGTGATCTAAGGTATGTGAAAGTATTCTCAACAAAACTCTTGGTGAATATGTCAGTAGTCTACTCAGAAGATGGGCAATACTACAATGACATGATCTGGTCATGCACCAAGCTCCTGATGTAGTGCATGTTTATCTCTATGTCGTTTGTCCTCTGTCTTTATACTAGATCTATGGAAATATTTATTGCACTTTGATTATCACACCAAATGACTGTGGGTGAATCAAAGACAAAACCAAACTCCCCAAGAATACCTTGCAGCCATACACATTATGTAGCTGCATTCACTGCTCCTCTATACTCGATCTCAGATGAAGATAATTAAATAATGTGCTGCTTCTTGCTAGACCAACAAACATGACCATGTGCAAGCATAAAGACATAACCAAAAGTAAAATTCCATTCAGTGCTATATCCAGCCCTATCTGAATCAGTAAGTCCAACAAGTTTAAGTGAAGAACTAGCTGCATAATGTATCCCAAACTGCTTGGTTCCTTGCACACAATGAAAGATATTCTTGGAAGCCTTCCAATGAATCGGATGAGGCTCTTGCATGTATCTAGAAAAAACACCTATTGCTTAAGCCAAATTGGGTCGAGAGTGTGTGAGATACAACAAGCTCCCAACTAGTTGCCTATACAACGAACTGTTCACCAATGGCGATGAACCCCAATCTTCTAGTTTTACTCCTGAAAGGAAGGGAAACTTAGTGCATCCTTACAATCAACAATTATAAAATTTTGTAGAATATATGAAGCATATTTTTATTGTGATACCTTGATACTTGCATTATATTGCTCAATCTCCAAGCCAACAAATTGTCTCAAGAATCCAAGATCAGACATAGAAAAAGCACTATGCAAAGCAAATTTTACTGAACCTATGTGATCAACAGAACTTACAGTAATCAAAAGATAATCAACATACAAGAAAATGATCAAAATAGAGTCACCAAAATGTTGTATATAGACATTAGGTTCTGATTTTCATATTTCAAATTCTTGAGATAGAAGAAAGTTTTCCATCTTGTCATACCAAGCACTAGGAGCTTGATTGAAGTACTAGGAGCTTGATTGAGGCCATAGAGGGACTTATTCAACCTGCACACAAGTGAAGGATCTTGTATGAATCCTTCAGGATGCTGCATATATATCTCCTCATGAATATCACCATGAATAAATGCACTCTTCAAATCCATGAGGTGTGCCTCCCATCGTTTGTATGTAGTAGTGGCCAAAACTATCCTAATTGAGTCTATCTTCGCCACGGGTGAAAATGTTTCTATGTAGTACACTCCATGGACTTGAGAGAATCCCTTAGAAACTAATATGGCCTTATACTTCACTTTAGAACCATCAGCATCCATTTTGGTCCTATACACCCACTTGCATTGCACCAACTTCCTCTTGGGAGGAAGAGGAACCAACTCCCAAGTCTCATTGTCTTGAAGAGGCTTGAAATATTCTTTCCTGGAAGCTTGCAATATTGGGTCATGTGATGCTTCTTCTTATGATTGTGGATCATATCCAATCATCAAGAAACACCTCCCAGGAATATTCATATCAGTAGAGAAAGCATTGTGAAACTAAGATCTAGTCTTCCTAATGTCTTGTGGATCTCCTGCAAGTTCACCAGCAACTTGTATGGTTTTCTCAGCCCATTTGGGCCTTGTAGGAGGGTCATGATCTGAATGCATGTCATAATATTCATATTCAATATCATAATCATAAAAATCAGAATGATAAACATCAGTTACATCATCTGCAAGTGGGGGATTTGAGCATTACCCTTCTTCTTGTCCAATTGCTTGCATGTGCTCTTCTTCAAAATGAACACTCCTCTCAATCAAAGTATTTTGAGATGAGGGATCAAATATCTTGTATCCCTTGGAATATTCAGAATACCCAACCATAATGGACTCCTTTATTTGAGGCTGCAAGGCCTTTCTTTTCTCATGAAGTATTCTAGCCCATGCTCTTGAGCCAAACACCCTGAAATGAGACACATCAGGCTTATGTCCCATCCAACCCTTGAATGGTGATATGTATTCCAAGGATTTGTGTGGCACTCTATTATAAACATATGCAACACAATTTATGGTCTCATCCCATATCTTAGGATACAAATACTTAGCCTCCATCATGCAAGTAGCCATCTCCTTCAATGATTTATTCTTACGCTCTGCTACACCATTATGTTGAGGTGTGTAAGGAACATAATGTTGCATGTGAATTCCTTCCTCTCCACATAGATTTTGAAAATCCTTATTAACATATTATCTTCCATTATTAGTCCTTTGGACCTTGATCTTTCTCCCACTAAAGTTCTCAACAGAAGCTTTGAAAACTTTGAAACTTTGAAACACTGCAGATTTCAAGTTGAGAAAGAATATCGAACATTACCTTGAAAAATAATCAATGAAAGTTAGGACACACTTTGAGTTGAAATAGGAGGGTATTGGAAGAGGTCATATCACAACTGAATGGACCAACTCAAGACGTTGAGAATCTCTTCTTTCCTTCCCCTTCTCAAACTTGCGCTGTGCCAACAATGCAACCCTTGCAGGTTCCTTTGGAAAATTTGATGCTTGGAAGTCCTCCAACCTTCTTTTCTGTGCTCAAGACTTGAATATATATGTATTTGAGGTGTCCAAACCTCTCATGCCATAGTCTACTGACCTCATTAGTAAGTGACAGAAGTGCATTAGGTGAAGAGTAAGGAAGAAAGTGTGAAAACTTGTACTTCCTTGACTCATGATCTACAACACCAACTGCAACCACTTTGCCAATGGAAAATTTAGAAATTTCCACATCTTCTTGAGTGAATATCACTCTCTTGGATGAACCAGTATGGGTCATTTTGTAAATAGAGAGGATATTTGTTGCAAGATCTGGCACATACAACACATTGTTGAAGTACCCATTGTCAAGATTGATCTTCCAATGCCTTTTGCTGGAATCTTTGAGTCATCTCTGATGAGAATAGAAGGACCACTATATGGTTCGAGAGCAAAGAAAGACTCTCTTGCATATGTGAAATTCCACAAGATGGATCACAAAGTTGAAAAAACCTCACTAATTTCATAAGAAATTTAGGAAGAAAAACTACAGAAATCACTCATGAAAGTGAAACTCATATGAAAAACTGTTGTTGATACATCATTCAGCAATAATCTGGTAAACAATAGAATTTACAATGGAGATATTGTTATACCTCAAATTGTCACACGTTGTACCATTGAGAGTCTTCATGTCACATCACCATGAGAAACATGATGTTTGTGCCTCCTAAGGGTGTTAGGACCCTTTGTGATCATGTTGGTCTCTTCCCTAGTCACACTTTGAAGCAAACCCAACAAGAAAGGGGTCGAAACCCACCTTAACCACCTCCAAAAATTAGCTTACTAGAATTTTCGCGCCCTGCGTGCCTATGGGGGAGCAAAAATTTCAATATTTTTGTGCTTTGCTTAGTTATAGGGGAGAAATTTTTTTGATTTAGGCTTATCCCTTTGATTTTGGATCTTGGATCTCATGGATATTTTCTTGGGATGAGGTAACCCTTCGAATCCCATCTCAGATTCCCTCCTTGGCATGATTTAGATCCTTGATCCACATATTATTCACTTAGATCCATCATTTCTCCTAGTGGTTGGCCTTCCCAAATCCTACTTAAGGAGGACCATCCATGAGCTATGGGGGGTGATCTTGGAAACACCAAACTTATGATCCTATGAGTCTTGCAAGGGTGATGTTGGAGAGCGTGGAAGGAGGTGCTGCTACTTTGGACATCAAGGTATAACATTGTAATCAACTTCTTTTAGCTTTCTTATCATTAATATAACTTAGCCCATTCCTCTTATTTTCATGTCGTTAATGATGAATGCATGAAATTGTCTATGTTTTTATAGTTAGATCTTTGTTTATACATATATTGCTTTGGAGAAGGTGTTTTATTTCCTTTTTGAACAGGTTCACAAGTCCATAATCAAAGGCTGGAGTTGGAGCAACTTAGGAGCAGCAAGGACAACCATCAAAGTAAGGTACGCCATCTACTTGCTTTGTCTTTCCATAGCTTGTTAGCTGATGTGTGAGATATATATAGGAGGGCTATAGTGTCTATTTGTTTCCTCTCTGTCTTGGGTAGGAAACTAGGGGCCTTTTCTAATCCCAAGGGGTTTCCATCTTACCCGTAGGAAGAAAATCTCACCACAGAAATTGGAGACTCCGCTGGGGATTTTTTCCTAGTTTCACCTTTGCTTGCTTGTTTGGATCATCAAATCCTCTTCTAAGTGTATTTTCTCATCACCTTAGATCATATTTGATCATTATTGAGGACCATTTTAAACTCAGGACCTTATCCTTGCTCGGATCTAGACAAAACATTTCATTTTTTAATCCTACAGGAAAAATTTCGCTCCCTCAAAACAGGTTACAGAGCGAAATTTCCAAATTTTTGCTCCTTGATAGTGGGCTAGGGCACGAAAATTTTCAAATTTTCACTCCCCCACAGTTTTCTAGAGTGCGAAAATTTCAAATTATCGCTCTGTATTAGTCTGTCCAGGGGTGAAAATTCCCTGTTTTGGTCATTTTTGAGCTTGTTTGGAGGGGTTCCCTTGGGTTTTTTACTCCCAAACTTCTTGGGTGCCTCGATATGGTCTATTGTATTCATTCTGACACCTTTTTGAATAAATTTGAGTCTCTTTTGAGTCCTTTTCATCCACATTTTGTCTCTAATCCTTCATTGACAGCTTTGAGGCAATTTGGGCAATTTTGAGTCCTCTAAGCCATTTTTCAGTTCTAGGAGTCAAGTGTACCTTCCCAGTCACTTTAGGATCTCTATAAAAATATGTTTGAACCCTTCCAAACCTCATTTGGGAGAATTTAGGACCTTATTTCTTTGTTGGGAAGATGTTGGGCCTGGCCCAAGTAAGGCAATTTTGAGAAGATAGTTTTGGAATTGAGAAGTTGAGCACAGTTCAGTTGAAGACTTTTTGGCAAAGACAGTTTTGGAAGCTGCGAAGTTGAGTGCAACGCAGCATCGACAGAATAAGGAAGACAGCACCGCGAAGAGATAGCGCTGCGAAGAGCCTGATCCACGGAGATCCGGCAAGGCAAAGTTTTGGAAGGAAAATGATACATATTCTGGTAAGACCATCGGTGGTCTATTTTTGGTTAAGATACTCCATGATTACCAAGCAGGAGGGTAAGGAGTGGTGCTGAAGGAAAGAGACCGGTCACACAAGCAGAGGAATCACTACGTGAACCGACCGCACAAGGACGTTGGAAAAGGAATGACAGGGTGAAAGTGATAGTCAGCATGCGGTCGACAGGGCAGGCTAAAAGCGACGTGACCATGCGCAGAGGATGGCCACAAAGGAGGAGTCACTATCAAATCCTAACAGTCCAGTTAGGGGAAAACCGAGACAGTTTTGGGAAACCTTAGGGTTTTTCCCTATGCATTGTAAAGACATGACCTACAGGCATGATCTATAAAAGGGCACATTTTGTAAGGGAAAGGGTTAATCTTCTGTTTATGAATTGTTAATCGTTGTTGTTGAACATTGATCTCTGTTGAGAGAAGATTGTAAAGGCTCTGCAGCTGTGTGTGCAGAGACCTACAGAGAGAGAAGAGGCTTTGCAGCTGAGTGCGCAGACTGGAACTATTGTACCCTTCCCAAGATAATATAACAACAGTACCTGTGGATGTATCTCTCATCCCGGGGGTGAACCACGTTAAATTCTGTGTTGTGTGACTGTTTATGTGCTTGAATCTGTATATTTTCTTACAATGAATGCTTAAGCTCTCGTTTATCTGTTTATATGTTCTTACTTTTATATGTATTCTCCATAAAGAATGAATATGGGAATAATATGTTAAGTATCACATATGTGGATGAATGTTAGATGCATAAGTATTTCTAAGTCAGAATGAATGCATAAGTTGATTGAGTAGACACTAGAATCAATGGAGTTCGCGCCATGCGATTCCAGCGAAGCGCAGCACCGGAAGTGTGCAGTACATTATGTTTTGTCATATTGCATAAGTCATAAGATAAATAACCTAAGGCAATTAATGAATGGATAAGAAACTCTAAGTAAAGTCATTGAATTTGGTTAAGTCCGAAAAGGAAGCGTACTTATCAGTTGCGTTGTCTTGCCGTCGAAAGACCATCCGACATCGCGCAGTCCTTGGATGCGCGATAAACTAAGTGTTAACCGTGAAGGGATTAAGCTTCGCGCAGCCCAAATTCCATAGCGTGAGTCCTGTAGTGCGCTTCTCATCAGCTTGTTGTAACACTCATCACCTAGTTGTGGAAACCTGATTTCGCAACCCCCCCATTACTTCGCCTCGGGTGAGACCTCAGTCTGTTCGCAGATTGTTGCCAAAAGGGCCAGTGAAAATGGGTCTTGTTGGTTCCTTGTACTATGAAGAACCTCGGTCTTTATAGAAAACCTCAAGACAGTTATGTAAGCCAACAGAAGACTAGGTTCTACCTTGGAAAGTTGAAACCCCCTAGGGTTAACTTTGATCCCTTCCTTTGTTGTTTCAGTTTTTCGAGTTTCATTATTTTGTACAATGGTATTATTATCTTCTTAAAATTGATTTAGACCCTTCCATACCCAATTTTTTATATTTGGGATCCTTCTTCCTTGTTTGGAAGTTGGAGTTTTTGTTTGGAAAATTGAAATCCCCTTGGGTTAACTTGATGCCTTATGTACGTTTTCAATTTTTTTGAATTAGAGTCTCTTGATCAGTGATTTTGTGACCATTACATGACTGATTTGGACTAATACAAATCATATGTGGCTTTTTTTGGAAACTCTTGGCATGGTTTGGAAGTTCGAAGCCTTTGTTTGGTCTCTTGAGTCAAACTAGTGCTTTGTTTGCTTGTTGGGTAGAATTTCCATTCTTTTCAAGTCCCAATAGCTTGAATTTGTTGTTAAACTTCTTCTTGCCATCGGATTGTGATTGAATTCAATTTTTAGAGATCTCTTTAGTGTGTTATTCCAAAGGTTTGTTTGTTTTGGTTATTAGGCTTTGAAAGGATTGGGACATCCTTATCTTTTGAAGTCATTTTCTTGGGTTTTGCACTTTGTTTCTTTTGCGTCTTTACCTATTTATTGGTTATTGGAGTAGATCGATTCT
Source organism: Larix kaempferi (assembly GCA_027924585.1). Lineage (NCBI taxonomy): Eukaryota > Viridiplantae > Streptophyta > Pinopsida > Pinales > Pinaceae > Larix > Larix kaempferi. The sequence goes on along the minus strand of BSBM01000617.1, from coordinate 364,246 downwards.
TTGTTTCCATTTTTTTTCAAAGGAAAGCTTCTTTTTGTCTCTCTTTTCTAGATTTACAATCTTGAAAAACATAAATTTCCTTCTTGCGTTAGTTTGATCATTTGACATTCTTGGTCTTACATTCATAAGAGGAAGAAAGATTGTTTCAAGTTCTTGTGCATTTGAGTTACAAAAATCTATTGGATGTTTTTCTTTACATTGCATTTGATTGGAAACGTCTACGGAATCTTTCTTTCCCATAGCTTAGATGTGTCTTTTTTAAGTGTAAAAAGATAGGAAACATATTAGAGTTACTGCATTTGATGTTCATAAAAAAAGATCTCTTTTATCACTTTAGGATAGTTTTGGGTGCATGATCTTGAGTTTTTTGACTTATTTCCAACATTTTGAAATGAGTTAAAATTGCATTTGCATAGGGTTATGCATTTGGGAAGAAAAAATATCTCTCTCTCCTTAAGTAGGATTTCATAGAAAGGAAGACTTGCATTTTCATATAGATCAGATTTGCATCTTGTTTAAATTCCACGTCTTCACTTCATGGATTCACTTAACCGTACAAGATAAAATCAAGCGCTAGTTTAAGTTAAATTTTTTTAGCAACATGTGTGTTAGGTTAGAGACATGTTCCGATGTCTTTAAGCGTGGCAGTTGTCATTATTTTCCTGCATTGTATCCCGTGTGCTTGTAGTTCTTCCATGTACCAATCGGTATATTGAATGGCCTTTCAGGTACCCTTGGGTATATAGAAAGGTACTTCACGTACTCGATAGTATATCGGAAGGATCCTGTCATACGGTTGTGCATTAGAAAACACCACTACGGATTGGAGCTCCCACGTACCTTGAGTACATGGGGAGACCACAATAGGATTCCTGGAACCATCTAAGAAAACCTTTTGACCGTCTTGTTGTCGCAATACACCGAGAACAACACTTGGGGATATTACTACACACGTACTATTAGGTATTCGGGTTATACATCCAAGGGTACGGTCCCAATCCTCCTTGGTTAGTGCTCTAAAAAATTGGGCCGAGTATAACTGTTGGACCCTACAGTATATCGCGAGTTGTGACAGCTTGACACAACCGTGAGGATCCAGCTTTTACATCCCCCCTATTCACAAGTTTTCCTATTGCTTTTAGTTTGAGTAGCATTTCTTGTGCGTGATAATTAGAAGGACTTAGAGAGTTTAGCTATGGCAACCTCTTCTGGTACTACCAATCAAGAGGCCCCTTTTGTCTTTCCTCCAGTTGGAGATATTGCTCCTCCCTTTATTGCCACTTTAAATCTTCCTGGATTAACCATAGGATTACCGGTATGGTTATTCAATCTGGTGATTCCGGCTGTACCCAATGTTTCAAATGTTAACTTTCCACCATGACAATGTCAATCCCAAATTGATCGTTCCCCTTCTTCGTCATATGTATCTTCTTTCGTTCCTTCTTCCTCGCCTGATCAAAGCAATAATGTTAGTAATCAGGAGGATAAGAAGAAGAAGAAAAGGAAGGTTAAGAAGAAGAAGGATAAGAAAGATACCAAGCATCAACCAATTGCCTCTAATGGCACTCATTCTATGAAAACACCTCATAGACCCAAGTTCCCTTGTAAGCTTTGCAAGGGTGATCACCTTCTCAAGGATTGTCTCGGTCTTTCCAAAGTGTTAGAAGAGTGGTATAAAGGCTCCAAAACACCTATATCAACATCCTCTGGAAATCATACTGATGATACCCCATCAACTAGTGACTCTATGGTTAAGGGTCGGAAAGGTAAAGTCAATAATCCTTGTTTGTTATGCAAGGGCATGCACCTTACTTACCTTTGTCCACACATGGATGAAGCTTCACAATTGTTGGCAGAGATTACTGTATCTCGTAAGTTGTCCCTTGACCCCCCATTGGTTGATGAAGTGGTCGATCCAGCCCCATCCTCGGTCGATCCCACTCTTTCTTCAAAGAGTGAAGTTGAAGTGGTCGAGTCGATATCACCTCCACTCGATCCCACTCTTTCATTGGAGAATGCCTAGACTGAAGTAGTCACCATGACAAAATATTTGTCTCAGTCTACTTTTCCGATTGAGAGTGAATTGAAAACCGCTGATGTTTTCCTGGTCAGTTCAGACTGTTCTAGGAAAGGGGAAATCCTATCCATTTCCACAAGACCTCCTCTGAGTACTGAGGTCATTTCCTTTGATTGGAATAGCCTAGCAAAATCCCGTCTTCCTTCAGATGTTCCTTTCCATATATGTGTAGGAGTTTACGATAAGGAAATATTTCGCACTATAGTTGACGAGGGAGATTATGTTAGTATTTTATCCTCAACTGATTGGCAAGCTATAGGTTCTCCTCAGCTTGTGCCAGTCACTGACTTGATATTGGATTTCAATAGAATTCCTACTAGACCTTTAGGGATCCTTCCGCAGTTACCTATCACCTTAGGAGGGAAAATTGTTTGTATTGATGTTATGGTAGTCCAAGGTCCCTTGGATTTTAATCTGCTCCTTGGACATGATTATGTCTATTCTATGAAAGCTGTAATGTCCACACTCTTTCGAGTGATGTATTTTCCCTATGACGGGAGGATCGTGACCATTGATCAGCTTTCCTTTGTGACACTGAATCATTGCATGACTGCCAGTCATCAAACTTCCCTGAATGTTCCACATATTTTAGTGGTTTCTTCCCCTTAAGGATAGGGGGCATGTCTCTAGCCTTTGGACATCATGTTGGAGTTACCCCCTGCCTTCTTAGGCTAGGGGGAACACTACCAACCTCTGTGTTGTGCAGGATTATTACCTTATAGTGAGGAGAAGACACTACCAACTTGGGTGGGGTGACAAGTAAATACATTCATTGCATTGCATTTAGTTCCTACAAATGAAAGAGATCAAGATTTTGAAAGATATACCTTTTATCAATGGTTGGTCCTAGCTTTCGCTTGATCTTCCGCTATGATGAACCTGCAACACAAAGGAAACCTTCGTCAGCGTATCTTGACTATAATAAATATGATGAAATTGAAAGCAATCAAACATCAACTACTATCAGATATTGAACCAAATGAACATACAATCCAATAGACATTTGATTTGGGACAAGAAAGGTATTTCCACCTTTTTATTGTCAAAGAAACATGAATCAGTACAAATATACCTAATCGATCAAGATGCTTATGCAACCGAGTCCTGGGCTCCTGCTCTTCATAATGACTTGGGAATTCCTCCAACCTAACAGCACTTAAAGTATTCCTTCTAGGTTTGTTCTCGTCTCCTCTCATGGATCCTCCTTGTATTTATGGGACAAGGTAGGCAGTTGGATTCGAGAGGTGGTTGAATTGGGAGGTTGGGGAAGTTGCAGAACCAACTTCAACTAATCCCAATTCATAATCTTAATATATTTTTTGATTTCATCTTAAGATGTGCACGAGTTTCATACAACAAAAGTAGCGCAAAGAGAGCAACTTTTATGCTTTGCAACAAGTGCTTGCAACTTTTCCCAAGGTGTGCACTAGTTGTCCTAGATAAAAGCAGTGCATCTTTTAAGGTGTGCGCTGGTTTTCTATAGCAAGAGTAGCACACATGTGGTGAAATCAGGAGATATAGTTATATTCTCAGCTGAAGAGTGTACTACCATCAATAAGTCATCTAGGTCAACCTAGCTCTTCAATCCATGGTGTCCTTTTGTGTGATCGACAGAGCAATGTGATTACGGACAGAGAAGTGCAGATTTGACCTATAATAGATGCCCCCTAATGTGTGAGGTCAGAGGTAAATGATGACCGAAATACATTATAATTACAAGTCAGAGGAGGAACAAGAAACCGCCGAACCAAGTCACAAAAGTACCTGAAACAACGATCAAACGTCAGCGATAAATTACAATCTTGACATCATATAGATATGTAGCATGATACAACATGATCTTCGATACATAAATAGGATATGTATATATAACATGGCCACTGAAATACAAGTGTGGATCCATGTCAAAATGAGAGATCATATCCATAACAACAAATTGGATCTATGTCTCATGAAGAGCCAAAAATGAGTGAGGCTCAGTCTTGCGCAGCTTGGGTGATAACATAAATATGGTGATGCTATCAGGGTCCCAAGGTCTTCATCCAAACAACCCAAGGTACAAACCCTAACCATGTGAATAAATGAGCTGAGGTCGAACATAGGGGGTATCATTTGATTACCATTCATTGATGTATACCATTAACAAACGCGAGGGCTTCCATCGATAATGATAATGGGGTCCAAGGTACCTAGTATGATCGAACAAGTGTGAATAAATGGACTTGAAGTCGAACACCTGAGGAACCTGTCGAATAAGAGACATTGATGTATTCCCATTATTCAACGGCGAGGGAAACTGCCACTGATGACTACAATCCCCAAGGTACTAACCGAAACTCTAAACTTCATTCCCAGGGCATAATGAGCTGAAGTCGATGGGAAGAAGTCCACTGGAAGGGAGGCCTTAATGCATCCTCCATCATCCAACACGAGGAACACTCAAAAGGTATGAGCTGATGTGGAGTAAGACAAGTAACAAGATGAAACAAACTGACACCAGGATGGCCGACACATGAAGTCAAGGTAAACTGAAGAATGGCCAACACAAGCTGTATCCTTGAACAGTGAGCATGACACAAAGTGACTTAGGCATTTTTCAACATGAAGGGGAAATGATATAAGCCTGCAATGTAGGAGACATTAACATACCCTCCATATGGTTGGAAGAATAACCAACCGGGGGAGTAAAAACTCGAAGATCAAGTTCACCCTAAGGTCAAAAACTAAAAACCCAACTGACATGAAAGACTCAAGTAGGTGCTATGTTCAAGGACATGACTGATTTAACTGCCTTTGAAACTGAAAAAGATGTGATATACCCTTCTCGTCCCTTATTCTTTTTGGTAAAAGAATGTCCTTGTTGTTTTAATGAGTCCAAGAAAGTAGAAAACTCAATAAGCCCAACCATGTAAAAAGTTTAACGAGCCCATGGGAGGAAGACTCAGGACCTTCTTCATTGTTTATAGAGTTCGAAGAAGAGATAGAAGAATACTCTATAATACTGATCTCTGGATTTTAATATCGAGCCGAGATCTATTCTTGCTCGCCGGTGTTTTCAATTTTAAGGAGTCTGAAAAACTTAAACAATAACTCCATACACCTACCCATAGATTTTAATATCGAGCCCGGGTTGGTATATGCTCGTCGGTGTTTTCCTATTTATAGAGTCTGAAAAACTTAAACAATCCTCTATATACCCTCTCATGGATTTCACATCGAGCCCGAGTAGGTGAGTGCTCACTTGGTGTTTTCATGTTTCGAGAGCCTGAAAACCCTAAAGATGGCTCCAAAATTCCCTTTTCCGTACAGTTAATCTCCTCCCCCGAAAAAAGTCTAAAACAATGAGAGAAGAACTCTTCTAGCCACGTATGACTAGAGTATTCATTTTTCGTAAGTAATCCGCAAAAGTCCAGAAAATGGTTAAACTTATACCTAAGCGGATGTCACTTCAAATCCTTTAACAAGTATGAAATGACAACTATACTCGGCAATCTTGTCATATTTAAAGATTCAAACAAGAGCATGAAAGAACTCTATAAAGATCTTTTTCATAAAGTTTTAACGAGCCCGAAAAAGTAAACTCGTGACCTCCTTACTGTTTTTAATGAGCTAAAAGGAGATATGGAAGAATGCTCGTAGCCTCCTAACTGCTTTTAAGGAGCTCGAAGTGAAGGTGGAAGAATGCTCGTAGCCTCCTTACTGTTTTTAATGAGCTCAAAGAAAAGGTGGAAGAATGCTTGACAGTGGATCAATGTCCAAATAAATGGCATACTGCATTATAGACTCTAGGAAAACTTCATCAGAGGGAAGTATTTTATCCCAAATGGAAACCATATCTAAACATTCAGATGGAATCATCACCGGGTCAATTGTCGAGACCCAGTCCCTGGAAGGTAAGCATGAATTTAGAGGCTTCTTCTCAGTGGAAATTGGACTCAAGGAACAATATGCCACATAATTTGATTGTGACATCGATGTGCCTACTGACGAGGGACATACTTGGTCTATAGTTGGGTAATAAGAGGGATCAACAAATGTAAGCTCATCGATAGTGACAATGCTTTCATTGTGAGGAAAATGCATCACACGAAAGAGCGTAGACACCACAACCTGCATAGCATATACATAATCACGCACTAGGATCATATCAAAGTCCATAAGGTCCTTTAAAACCATAAAATCAACTAAGATTGTTTTTCCACCCAAAGTAACGGGTACTTGAGGGAGGAATCCCAATGGTTCACTAGGTCTTTTATCGAAAGGCAACGGCCAATTAACAGTTGGAACAAGGTTAGGAAAACCTAAATCTCTCCAATCATAAGGGGATAAGATACTAAGAGAGGCTCCTTCATCTACAATACATCGATGAACCGCATGGTTGCTGATATCAACCTTTATCTGAAAAGGTGTAGCAGAAGGAAGGCAAGGCCCAGTTAGACTATTCCAATCAAAGGAAATGATCCCAAAGCTTGGTAGGGGTTCACTCGGCACAGATGCAGTGCCCCCATTTTCAGAAACATCTAAACTGATAATGTAGAAGACTTCAGGGGTAGGTGCATCAGTCTCTGAAGGACTAATGGGATCTGTCGAGGATTGCATCGATTCGATCACTTCACTCTCCAAAGGAAGAGTGGGGTTGACCAAATATTGCATTGGTTCAACCACTTCATCAACCAAAGGTTGATTAGGATGTTGGGAATCTACAGACAATTCAGGAGCAGAGGATCCTTCAGACATGGACCACACTCTCCGCACCTATGGAATAGTAGGGCACATGTGAGTAATGTGATCTCCCTTACAAAGTTTACAAGGGAACTTTGGCTTCCGTCCTATAAGCTTAAACTCCTTTACAACAATAATACTCGCAGCATAACTAGCATTGGCTGATAGTGTGTACCCAGTGTGACTTGCAATGGCTGGTTGCTCAGAAGCAGAAGACTTTTGAACTAAGGACCACAGTCTTTGCACTTCTAGAAATACAGGGCACAAATAGGTCAGGTGGTCTCCCTCGCAAAATTTACAAGGGAACTTAAGCTTCTGTTTATTAGGTTTGTCGACAATGTCAACATTTTTAGCATGACTTGCAGTGCCTGATTTAGTGTCTCCAGTATGAATCACAGTAACTGGTGACTTGTCATTAATATGACCAACAGTGATCAATGACATGTCCTCAACATGAGCACCAGTGGTTGAAGACATTCTTTCAGTATTATTTGTAGTGACTGAAATTTTTCTCCCAGCATGACCTCAAGAGGCTGTGTAGGTGCCCCCAGCATGACTTCCAGAGGTTGGGTGGGTGCCCCCAGCATGACCTCCAGAGGCTGGTTGCATAGGTTCAGTATGATTTACAGTAACTGAAATTTTTCCCCCAACATGACCTCTAGAGGTTAGGTGGGTTCCCCCAGCATGACTTCCAGCAGTTGGGTGGGTGCCCCCAGCATGACTTCCAGAGGCTGGGTGGTTGCCCCCTTTCTTTGGCATCTTCTTCCTATTCTTCCTCCGTCTATTCCTTTTAGACTGTTGGTTACTAGTATTACTACTTTCACCACATGAGGTATAAGGAGGAGGATAATATGTTACTGGCGAAGCAGGCATAGGGTTCTGATGCTCTTGATGTGAGGTGATTACTTGAGAAGCATTAGGAGCATGCAAGGCATTCAGAGTGGAAAACAACCAAACCGGTAGCCCTATAGTGAATCCTGGAAGATTCAAGGTATCCATTAAGGGAGTACCAATGTTCCCAATGAATGGAAAAGCACAAGGAGCCCCTTGAATAGGGGTCCCTTGATTGGTGCTCACCAGGATGCTATCCATCGTTTCTGACTCAACGGGCTAGAAATCTCTAAGGCGAACTAAAAACAAGCAGCACAAAGAGCACACCACTAAAAATTTCCTAAGTGATCAAAATAGGCAAACAAGGCAAATACTCCCAAAAGCAAGTCTGGGATGATGAGGGTCCAAAACAAACTAATAGAGTATCGACGGTCAGTTACGTGGCGTCCAATGGAGTTCCTCTGGGTGCAAGCATTTGAATCACCAAACCGCCCTCCCGGGATTACTTCCAAAGGGTTACCTTCCATGTCTATCCGAGGTGGAGTGCGAATATCCTTCCACTTTACCTGTGTAGAGCCCTAAAGGTTATGATACTAAGGCTACCACCAATATGAAATAACCTGGGGGGACAGTCGTCATCCTAATAGAAACGCATGGACAGGGTAGCAAAGCCCGAAATCCAAAAGCACTTTAAAAAGCACTAGTGGACCCTCGTACACGAGTCAACTCTGGTTTATGGTTGATGGGAAAGTGAGGGGGTATATTCCTCAACAATTCCAATTGCCCATGGCCTCGTGCTTAACTCTGGTTTGAGTAGAGCATCCCAGGACTATTTGATAGAGGTGGATTTACCTAATAGATAGTCGTACTACGATTTTTGAGTAATGAAGCCAGTTTCAGATAGTTTAAGGTGATTTAAATCCGAAACTCTAGCCTAAGCTAGTTGATGATGTGTATACCTAAAAAGAAAAATGTTGCTGGTTAATTTTATTAAGATTTCTTTTTAAGGGCTACTTTTTACTCAAAGGTTATAGTGTAGTGTGTGGAATGGTTTCAATAGGAAAGTAAATTGCATGTAAAGTAATGCTTTCAAATTCACAATAGACACTTTTTCTTTTCATTTATTTTCTTTCGAAAACTGAAACTAGGCAATCCTAAAGCAATTTTTTTTTGTATTTTTCTTTTAAATTTCAAAACAAAGCAAATTATGATACTTCAAAACAATGATAGACCTTACTACTAAGCTACTTAAAACACTTTTTGTCTTTTTCTGATAATTGCAAAAGAAAAAGAACTTGTAAAAGAGCAAGTAAGACCTAACCTAAAGTGTGAGTAAGACAAACACCTAAATGGCTCAAACAAACAAATCGAAAGACTTGAGGAAGACTCAACCTACCAAGTTGTTTCAAAAGAAAAAACTTTGGGCTTGGAAACAAAGTGTAAAAGAAACAAGGAAAAAGATATTCTTGTAACGGAAAGGCAAACCTAAAAGGTTGCTCCTAAGCACCAAAACCCTGAGAAAACACTAAGCCAAGCAAAGGAGTAGGTAAGCAAACCAAAAAGTGACCCTACGAACACACGGACTCAAAAGAAAAGCAAAAGTAGAAGGCTTTGACTCACTTGGACTGAACTGAAAAGACAATCAGAAAGTATCTAAACCAAACAACCTTTCAACTAAGTCACCGTGTTCGGCGAATTTTCGCCATGAAGTTAAAAAATCGGCGTTTTTTTGAGCTGGGCGATTTTAATTGTTTAAGTTCGGCGATTGCAAACGCGAACATGATTTTCTTTGTTCGGCGAGCTCAAAGGCGAATAAATTCGCTAGAAAATCGACGAATTTCTTTTAAAAACGCCCAAAAATTCGTTTGAAATCATTTTTGGTGGGTGGATGAAAACCCTAGCCGTCGCGCAATATCCCTCCTCCGTGACCTGTGCATTGTTCATTCCACGATATTTAGTGTGCAGGGTAGCTCGTGAACAGTTGAACGATATTTGTGGAGGCTGCATCATCACCCGACGCCTGTCATCATCACCACCTAATGCCCGTGAATCGCAATTGCGGCAGAGTCCCAACGCCCGTGACTACAGTTGCGGCCGAGTCCCGACGCCCGTGAATCGCAGTTGCAAACTTGCAGCCGAGTCTCCTGTCGCTCGAGGGCACGGTGCGACTGCGGACTCCACTTCAAAGTTTAGTGACAAGTCTTCCAACTGTGTTGAGGCCCAAGCAGTGAGTGCAGAGTGCAGAGTTGTAGAGTCGCAGACTTGACTATAATTATTTCATGATTCTATGACCATCATGTTCATTGTTGATGTGTTTAATGTTCATAGTTTAATGAACATAATGAATTTTATTTTAAATTTTCATATATTTTTTAATTTCCATATATTTTTTAATTTCCATATTTTTTAGTCATTCGAACTTAATGCCGAATTTTATGCCGATTTTTATCGCCAAAATTTCAAGTGTCGATTTTTTTCCGAATTTCAAGGTCATCGAATTCGAACACGAACTCGAACCAGGTGACTTAGCCTTTCAAAAGAACCCTAAGGACTCAAACTTGGAGTCAAACCCTAATGGAAAGGATAAGACATAGTGAAAGTGTGCTATTGTTGCCAAAAACAACAAACGTTAAGAACGCGGGTCTGTATGACTGCAATAAGCAACTAGGGAAAAAGTGTGCAGCTATGTCTAAAAGAGAGTAGTGCACAAACTTCAAAAAAGGGCTAGAAAGCAGTGAAGACACTTTAAACAAGTACTCAAGCAAGCAAAGACAACTAAAGGACTTAAGAGAGGTAAACAAGACTCAAAAGAGACATAGAAGTCTCAGGGGTCAGTCAGGGAAGCAAAGCAACAGGTTGGAAGTGGAACCAAACCACTGGAAATCAAACCCTAACAGAAAACTGGAAGATACAGGAAAATGCACTACTGTGCAGAAACCAGCGCACACTAGAAAAGATGCGCTACTGTTCAGTGTACAAACCAACGCTCATCAGGAAAGATGCGCTACTGTAAGTAGGGTAAACCAATGCACATGTCTCAGAAGGACACAAACAGGCTTTGCAACAGCAAACAGAGATGAATCAAGCAAGAAAGAACAGGTAACAAAGACCTATAAGACCTCTCAAAGAAAAAATAGACTGAAATAGACTGGAAGAAAAACCCAACTAGGCCTCCTATAGCAGAAAAACACACGGTTACTCCCCAGCGGAGTCGCCAGTCTGTTGTGCAGGATTATTACCTTATAGTGAGGAGAAGACACTACCAACTTGGGTGGGGTGGCAGGTAAATACATTCATTGCATTGCATTTAGTTCCTACAAATGAAAGAGATCAAGATATCAAAATCTGGTCCTAGCTTTCGCTTGGTCTTCCGCTTGATCTTCCGCTATGATGAACCTGCAACACAAAGGAAACCTTCCTCAGCGTATCTTGATTGTAATAAGATGAAATTGAAAGCAATCGAACATCAACTACAATCAGATATTGAACCAAATGAACATACAATCCAATAGACATTCGATTTGGGACAAGAAGGGTATTTCCACCTTTTTATTGTCAAAGAAACATGAATTAGTACAAATATACCTGATCGATCAAGATGCTTCTGCAATCGAGTCCTGGGCTCCTGCTCTTCACAATGACTTGGGAATTCCTCCAGCGTAACAGCACTTAAAGTATTCCTTCTAGGTTTGTTATCGTCTCCTCTCATGGATCCTCCTTGCATTTATGGGACAAGGTAGGCAATTGGATTCGAGAGGTGGTTGAATTGGGAGGTTGGGGAAGTTGCAGAACCAACTTCAACTAATCGCAATTCGTAATCTTAATATATTTTTTGATTTCATCTCAAGATGTGTGCGATTTTCATACAACAAAAGTAGCGCACAGAGAGAAACTTTTATGCTTTGCAACAAGCGTTTGCAACTTTTCCCAAGGTGTGCGCTAGTTGTCCTTGAGCAAAGCAGTACATCTTTTGAGGTGTGCGCTAGTTTGCTATAGCAAGAGTAGCACACATGTGGTGAAATCAGGAGAAACAATTAGATTCTCAACTGAAGAGTGTACTACCATCAATAAGTCATCTAAGTCAACCTAGCTCTTCAATCCATGGTGTCATTTTGTGTGATTGACAGAGCAATGTGATCACGGACGAAGAAGTGCAGATTTGACTTATAACACTCTAGACATCATGTTGGGTAGGAACCAATCCCAAGCATAGTTTACCTTTTGTTTCAAGCTTGCGAAAAAATGAAACCACTCCCAAGCATAGTTTACCTTTGGTTTCGAGCTTGTGTAAAAATGAAACCATTCCCAAGCATAGTTTACGTTTGGTTTCGATCTTGTGTAAAAATGAAACCATTCACAAGCATAGTTTACCTTTGGTTTCAAGCTTGTGTAAAAAATGAAACCATTCCAAAGCATAGTTTACCTTTGGTTTCAAGCTTGCGTAAAAAATGAAACCAACTTCATGAGCATAGTTCCCTTTCTGCGTCAAGCTCGTTAAAAAATGAAACAGATTCCTCTCCCTTTGAGTTGAGTCTCCCACCATATTTAGGACTTGAACCTTCATTTCACCTACCTGTGTCACTTAATCCTCATTCTTCATATCCCTCTAGTGAACATTTTCCTATTAGTAGCCAGGAATTTAATTGGGTGAAGAAGAAGAGTAGGCAGACGAAATGAAGCTTGGGGGGCATGTCTCCAGCTCTGGACATCATACTGGAGGTTAGCCATCGGCTTCCTATGCTGGGGGGGGATTTCCAACCTCTGGACATCATATTGGGAAGTAACCCATCAATGGACCTCATTCCGAGCATAGTTTAGTTTCAACTTCAAGCTCACTAAAAACTGAAATCATCATCAGAGCATAGTTCATTTTCTGTTGCAAGCTTGTTAAAAAATGAAGCAGATACCACAAGCATTCTTCCAACCTTTCTTCGAGCTCGTTAAAAATAGTAAAAGGTGTCGAAATTACTTTCCACCTTTCCATGCTCTGGTTAAAAACATGAAAAGTGGTTTGAGCTTATTTTTTCCTTTTTCGTGCTCTGGATCCAAACATGAAAAAGATTTCAAGTGCTTTTGACACCATTGTCGTGCTCATTAAATATTGTGTAAAAATGTGTCTAACGAGTATAGGTTTATCTCTTTATCTGGCCTCGCTAGACTATTTACGGAAAAGGAACAGTGCTGAGTTTACTGTTTCCTTTGTCGTACTCGGTCACCAACCATGACAAAGTTGTACATGGGGTCCTCTTTAAGCTCTTTTCAGACTCCTAAAATAGGAAAATATTGTCGAGCAAAATTGTTTCTTTTACGCTTGTAAAAGGATTTGAAAGGACGTCTATCTGGTGGTAGTTTACCCTTTTTCAGACCATTTAGACTATTTACGAAAAATGAACACTCTAGTCAATCATGATTAGAAGAGTTTTCTCTCACATTGTTTTATCCTTTTTTTGGGTGAGGAGACTAACTTTTATGAAAAAGGCCTTCTTGGAGTCTTCTTTAGATTATTTCAAACTCTCAAAACATGAAAAATCGTAGAGTTTTCCTTCCTTGGACTCGTAAAATCAAACATCGAAGGACTCTTTTGGGACCGAACCCCTCCTTTATTAAGTTCGTAAAACATGTGATATTGAACTTGTCCGAAATATGAGCTATACCGAGCATCTGTTATCCTCCTCAAGATCGTTTAAAAAAAGAGGTACTCGTCAAACATGATGGGGGTTGGGGAGAAATAAGTTAAATTTTTTTAGAAATCTTTATGGAAGCTTGTGTCGCCTTAAACATGGCACATGTTTGCGTCTCGTCATACAGTTGGGTAATCTGCTTTTCTTTGAGTCATGCCAATTCTATGAGTCCTCCCTCTCCTTCAAGTCACCTAAAGAATGCCTCAGTCATCGTTGCATTATGTCTTGGTCTCTACTTGGTTGAGTCAATTTTTCCAAGTCATTATTGTCATGCCATTCAATGTTGAAGGGAATTTCACCTTAGTCCACATGTACACTATCGTCAGCCTTTAATTCCTTATTTCAGTCTATAATCATCTGATTCATTACTTCACATCAATTTCCTATGTCGGTTTCATGTCATTGATGTGGGATTCATCATGGCCCTCCTTTGACGATTCTATTCCTGTCGACTTCAACTCATCATCTAGGAATTAGACTTAGGAACAACCTTGGTACCTGCATGCCTCAATGGCAGGTTTCCTCGTGTTCGACAGTAGGTTTTCATCATTGACCTCTGATCGAATGATCTCACGGATGTTCAACGTCAATTCATCTATTTGCATTTTGTCGAGATGTACTATGATACCTTGTGAGTCATTGTCTTCATTGGTGATTTCCATCGCACTTGTTAATGGCACATCATTGAACGGTAATCAAGTGGTTTCTACCATGTTCGACTTCAACACCTTGTAATCACATGGTTAGATTCGTATTAATTTGGGGATCGGGTAGAAGACCCTGGATGGTTCTGAAGTTTATTTAGCGCATCCAAGTTGCGATGGTGATTTTTTGAGTAGGTTCCCACATGGACATTATGATGGTGACCTTATTGATGTATTGTCACACATATCCACTCTTGTATTGGTCGTGGATGTGTCATTGTCTTATCATGGATCTACACTTGTAGTCTAGTAGCCATTATTTGTCTTTAGTCATTGTTGAGTCAGTACTATCATGGATCTGCAATGTATTGGTCGGCAACCATGCTTTGAGTTAGTTTTTTCGAGCATGGGTATGCTCTCCTTAGGGTCATTAGACATATTTTTGATATTTGCTTGCATCTCTTCTCTAGTTCTCCTTTAGATATCCTTGAAGACTTATTATTGGTAAAGTGTTTCGGCCATCAGATTTCTTCTGACCTCACACTTTAGGGGGCATCTGTTATACCTCAAATTGTCACACTCTGTACCATTTAGAGTCGTCATGTCATATCACCATGAGAAACATGGTGTTTGTACCTCCTAAGAGTGTTAGGACCCTTTGTGATCATGTTGGTCCCTTCCCTGGTCACACTTGGAAGCAAACCCAACAATCAAGGGGTCGAAACCCACCTTAACCACCTCCAAAAATTAGCTTACTGGAATTTCCGCGCCCTGCATGCCTAAGGGGGAGAAAAAATTTCAATATTGTCTCGCCCTGCATGCCTATGAGGGAGCGGAAATTTCAATATTTTAGCAATTTGCTTAGTTATAGGGGAGCGAAAATTTTGGTTTAGGCTTATCCCTTTGATTTTGGATCTTGGATCTCATGGAGATTTTCTTGGGATGAGGTACTCCTTTGAATCCCATCTCACATTCCCTCCTTGGCATGGTTTAGATCCTTGATCCACATATTATTCACTTAGATCCATCATTTTCTCCTAATGGTTGGCCTTCCCAAATCCTACTTAAGGAGGACCATCCATGAGTTATGGGGGGGTGATCTTGGAAACACCAAACTTATGATCCTATGAGTCTTGCAAGGGTGATGTTGGAGATCTTGGAATGAGGTGTTGCTACTTTGGAAATCAAGGTATAACATTGTAATCAGCTTCTTTTGGCTTTCTTATCATTAATATAACTTAGCCTATTCCTCCCATTTTCATGTATTTAATGATGAATGCATGAAATTGTCTATGTTTTTATAGTTAGATCTTTGTTTATACATATATTGCTTTGGAGAAGGTGTTGTATTTCCTTTGTGAACGGGTTCATAAGTCCATAATCAAAGGCTAGAGTTGGAGCAACTTAGGAGTAGCAAGGACAACCATCAAAGTAAGGTATGCCATCTACTTAATTTGTCTTTCCATAGCTTGTTAGATGATGTGTGACCTAGATCTAGGAGGACTATAGTGTCTATTTTTTCCTTTGTGTCTTGGGTAGGAAACTAGGGGCCTTTTCTAATCCAAATGGGTTTTCATCTTACCCGTAGGAAGAAAATATCACCACAAAGGTAATGGAACAAGGCCATACAATTTCGTAAAGCGACAAGTTAGAACTAAAATTTCTGAAAGAAATTCAAGCTCAATACCTTACAGGATTGGAATTGATCAACTTGCATTCCTTTCAAAAATTGTCACTCAAGATTGTTGCTCAAATATTTGTATATAAAAAAATTCACTTCAATCAATAGTTGAATGTGTAAATAAATTTCATAGTACGAATGGAAATTTAAGAAGACATTATGTTATAAATTCTATGGGATCAAATGCTCATGTGGCCAAATAAGGAGACGAGATAAAAAGAAGCATGTTTACAATGAGATTAGACACAACAGACGTCTAACAAAATGCATGGTATAAATTTCATGGGATAAAAAGGAGCACTTTCTACAATTCTAAAAGCATGTTCTTGAATGGTGATGTGAGAGTTGTGCATGGTAACAGTGGCTTGGAAAAATCTAGGGCAAACACTGTTGCATTGGTAGCTACTATTAATAAAATTGTAGAAGAGAATTCAGACAAATATCAACATCTTACACGATTAATCAGTGAAGATGAAACAATGACAACCTTGAAATTATTGTCATCTAATATGTCCCATGGTTTGCTGTGAAAAATGGCAAATGAAGAAATCGAAATTATTGGTTTTCCTCCAGTATCACCATCCTCCTTTAGCAAGGTGATGAGAGAAGATTTTTGATATGTTAAAATTTATAAAGAAAACTCCTTTGCAAGGTGTAATGAGTGCATTAAAATACACGATAGGATAAAGAGGACAACTGATCCAACTGAGGTGGAAAGGTTGTGAGGACATCAGGAAGCTCATAATAAATATATCGCAAGTTGTCGCCACGTGTATTATTCTCACAGATTAGCTTCACAAAAAAACTCCAAAGAATTTTCTGAGTATTGTTCATGACAAAATGTATAAGTCAAAGACTTCCATTCCCAGGATGGGTAAGAAGAAAAAAACTTCCAATAATGTTATGAATCTTCCGATATCATTGACTAGAATGTTGACTCATGGGCACAAGACTAAGGGTTTTGGCCATTTCAGCCTCTCATTTTTAGAGATGGGATAGAATTTCACTTTGACATCCCTGGCTAAATGCTTGAAGAGTCTTGAAGAACCAGTGGTTGATAAATATGGTGATTTTCTCTACAAAGGAGGAACATCTAAGCACCAATTGCATGATTCTCTATTGCAATTACAGTCATATGAAAAGTGTGTGATATACAAACAAGATGTAATGCAACATGATATATTGTGTGTTGATGGTACTGATCAATGCATGCCAAATAGAAAACTACCACCCATATTGTTGTTGCAAATGGATAATTGTTCAAGCGATAACAAAACCACTTTGTATTTGCATTTTTATCTCTTTTAACAACAAGGAGAGTGTTCAAGATTGTTGAAGTTGGATTCCTCTCGGTTGGACACGCCCATGAAGACATAGATGGAACTTATGGAAGGTTATCAGTAAAGCTAATGCACAAGGATATATTTTCACTCTCGAAAATTATGGATACGTATAGGACATGTGGAGATCAAAATTTCTATGTCCCTTATATAATTGATGAACTTTATGATTTTAAGAGTTTTGTGAAACCCCACATTTTGGATGGAAATGCCAAGATCATCGGTATAAAAAATGCCAGTTTTTTAAATTTCAGCTCATAGATAACGTTCCAGTCATGCAATGGAGGGAATCACTTCGGAATGAAGCTTGGTCATCTCCTATTCATCTGTGGCGGTCATTTCCAGATGGTAGCGTAGACATGCCGGTAGGGAAGCCTAGGTTATTAAATCTATAATAAAAAATACCTTTAGACATTGAAAAAATAAAAAAGGAATAGAACATATATTTCATTTTGGAATCGAGGGATTGAAAAGGGAGGTGAACAATTTTGGCATCCCAATTTAAATTATTGGGAGGTTGTATATAAAGCTTTGGACAATCCCTTCGAGAGTGTTGATCAGTCAACAACTAACTTTTATCCATCGACAAGCCATGATATTCATAGTAGTGACCTACAATATCTGAACATGAAATTATGGATGCCTATTTGAAGGAAAATGTTCTTTCTTTGCAGGATTGCTATGTTGGACCAGTATGCAACAAGCCTAGAGATGAATTCATTCCAAGAGTGGATGTTGTAAAGGGCCAAATGGTAATTGTGCAATCAGTAGAGCCAGATTGTGTAATATGGTTGGGTAGGGCAATTGGTAATATTTATCATGATTCAAATTCTAGTACTCTTGGATATTACAAAGTAGAGGTGCAATGGTGGAAACCAACAGGAGCATCACAGGATCTGAAGGTCTTGTACAAAAAATGCTTAAATAGAAAGAAACAATGGGTTGTTGGTGCAGAAGAATATATGATGATCTATGTAAATATCATCATATGGGCATGGTCACCAAGGCTAGGATGGACAGAAGAAAAAATTATAACAAACGAGAAGGACCTTGTAGCAGTTAAGGCACAACGAGAAAAGATGGGGCATAGTGTTGAGTGGGATGGATGTTCCTATGGATATTGTTTGATGGGGTCTTATACCAACAAATGTATATTTTGTTACAATCCTTCTAGTCTATCTATCAACCTGGATGGGTGAGCAAACGTCGAGCGTCTATAACATCCACGAGCCTCTAGGAATTTGAGGAAAATTACTACTATGATGTACAATACACCATTTACTGGTTACTATTGTGTAAGTAAGTTGTTCCTATATAGATTACGCAGAGAATTCATGCCTAATTTGGAAAATACTAAAATTATCCATGTAAAAAGCTAGATATTCTTGATATTATATCAAAAAAGAAACAAGAACTGATAAACTTGTTATTCAAACAAGGACTGATTATTATAGGCATTTCACTTTTCACCTTAAATGATTGCACATTTCCAAATGAAAATTGCACTTTTCAAATCAAAATTTGCATTTTTTTATTTGAAATTCACACTTTTTGAATTGAAATTCATAGTTTCATAATAAAAAACTGCAATTTTAGAGTTCATAAGTAGTAAAAATACACACTATTCGAATAGAAAAACACACTTTTCAAAGCCAATATTGTCACTTTCAGAACCTAATTTTGCACTTTAGAATGGTTGATATTGACACTTTCAAAGTCTAAATTCACACTTTTTTAGTCCAAATTTTTCCTAATAAGTCCAAATTTAATGAAATAGGCATTAAGTGTGAATAATTTCCTAAAGAAATGATGTTGGGTCCACATGACTATGATAATGGGTCAGATGACCATGATGGCGAGTCACCTAACCATGATTATGAGAAGTGTAAGGAAGTACACAAAGTTTCATTGAATCAATGTCGAAAAGAATTCTGAAGAAACCCCTAAAATACTGATGTTGGCTCCACATGGCCATGTGGTTGGGGTCACATAACCCATGTGGTTGGGGTCACATAACCCATGGTGGAGAAGGCCCTATAGAGTCCCCAAATTTGGTCTAAAGAAAGTTGGATTGAATATTTAAGTATCCCCAAAACAATTATGTTTTGTCCACATGACCTCGAAAGTTGTGGTACTGTGGCCCATTGGACCACATGAAGTGTCAAGGATCCCCACAATAAATAATCATGTGTAAAATCCCTAAGGACCCTTTGAGAAGATATGGAGGGATATTGAATTTTTGGTGAAGTGTCATGATGGATCCTTGAAGTACGATACTAATCCTTGAGACCCCACTAAACTTTTGGAAATCATTTTTTTAAGGAAAAGTAAAATGTTTTTGCAAAAAATGAGTTGGAGCCCCCTTGAGGAGTATAAATAAGCAAAGGAAATTTTAATTTTCATTCAATAGAAATTTAAGATCTCATATACAAGAGTACAAGATTGAATTTAAGCAGTAGATGAAGTGAACAATGCCAAAATTCTACGGGAAGATAAAATCTTGTGATAATTTCTATTTGGGTTTTTTGTTGTGAAATATGTTTTAGGTCATCTTGGAATTTTCGCTATATCTTATGTTGTAGGACGATTCAAAAAGTTTCCTTTGTATGATATGAAGTAGACATATTGATGAACATTTGGTAGAATTTTCATATGTTGTTTCACTAAATTTTTGGATATATGACCTCGATAAGTTAGAGTTTCTGAATAATATTCAAACATGTTAGTTTGAAAGTTTCTTTATATCTTTCGATCTAGAAATTTTATGACTATGTCCCATGGAGAAGATGCATTAGAGGTATTGAAGAATATATGGTTCAAGTTTCATATCCTGGTTATCTATATTTTTGGATATATGTTCTCAGGACTTCAGGTCTTCCGAATGACTAAAAAATCATCTTTTAAACTGGCCAGTTTGGAATTTTCACTATAAGTTTTGATTCAGGATATTTCAGAGATTTCCCCTTGGAGGAGATGCAGTAGATATATTTAATAACATGTGTTATAATTTTAAAATTCTGATAAATTATAGGTTTTGAATTGTGACAATGACAATGATAGTGAAAATTCAAGAGAATAAGGTTGAAGAAATATTGTGTAACTTTTGCATTGTGTATCAGAATCATAAAATTCTTGGCTCATTGGAAATATTGTTGTAAGGGATATGTGATGAAATGATATAGTGTTTATTTTGGTTCCATATTGTTGTCTTGAAAAATGTATGAATTTTCTACATGCTCTAGTGCTTCTCTCTTGGCATACTTTAGGATGATCTTGGCACAAATCTTGGCTATTATCTTGGCATATTGTTGGCATAGATCTTAGTGATTTGTTGGCGTAGATATTGGTTATTGGTTTATATAGATCATGGTGATTATCTAGGCATATTGTATGATGGTCTTGGCATAGATCATAGTGGCTATCTTGGTATATTCGATGGTTATGTTTTGACATATGGTTCATCCCTTGGAGTGTTCAATGTTTTGAAAATTTCCATGATGTAAAAGTTGAGGATGTAATTGAAATCGATGGATGATTGTTTCTAGGTATAGATTTGAGGCATGTATAGTTTGATATAGTGTGATAGATTTTGATACAATGTGACGGTGATTGTGGCATTGTGACATTAACAGTGGCATTGTGTCAGAGTTAGTGATTGTGTCATTGATATAGAGATATAGTGATTGTGAAAGGCATTAGGGGAGTTTTGAGGTAAAAAATGGGCCTCAAAACAAATAATGTACCATAAAAATTCACTTTATAAGAACCAATAGGATTCAAGATGATGATTTCAACCATAAGGTTAAAATTTGTAAAACAAATTGGAGGGAAAAAGAAAAAAATAGTTTTTCTTATCGTATTTTTGACATATCGAATATTCAGGGTTGCAGGGCTTCTAATCTGAAGAAATATTGTTGTGTTTTGGATGCTAGCATGTGTTTTTTATGGATCCTATTCTGAAGATGCTAGTTCTTATGAGAATATTTCAGCATTACAGATATCTCTAGTGTTAATAATGAATAACAACTGACACATACTTTCAAGGAAGATTATTCTGAAGATGTTGGTTGTGATGAAGGTATTCCAAAATATGCAAAGAGTGCAATTGCTATTACAAATTAGGTATGTAACATTTATGGTGAGATGATCTTTTCGTTGAGCATACTTTATCATTGAAGGAAGCATTGTGCGGATTCCAATTTATATTAACCCATCTGGATGGTCATAAATTGTTTCTTGAATGCTTAGAAGCAAGTTGAGGTTCCCAAGTTAAGGTAAGTTGAGGTTCCCAAGTAAAATAATTTTATAATTCAGGGTTGCAGGGCTTCTAATATGAAGAAATAGTGTTGTGTTTTGGATTCTAGCATATGTTTTTGATGGAGTTGTAATGTCCCTCCCATCCTACCAAGGCTGCTATGGAGAGAACACTAATGATAATACTGGACATCTAGCCCCATACTTAGTAAACAAGCATTCATATAAAGGAAGATGGAAATATGAATATGCATAAATATTTGAAAACACAGCAGAATTAAGTTCTATTACACATCCATCATACATTCAAGATATTCATGTCTTCATCCATTGAAACAATACATAATTAGCACATGAGAGTACTTATCTTGAAAAAAAGTAGTCCCTGAGCAACCAGCTATGCAACTGCAACGTTCCTCCCAACCATAGGCCAGTTGTGCTTATCAATCTCTTGATGCAACTGCCGCCCCCGAGCTGGGCATGATTTCTACAAGGAACCAGGGAACAACAGACTCACACATAGCCAAACATACACCAAAATGAGCCAATCCAATCTACAATTGGGTTTATCAGGCTACTAGGAGATGGAAAGGAAGAATTGCTAAGCTAGTGAGCTCAAGCATAGAGCCATGGATACCTCTACAAGATCTATCTAGCTTGGCACCCACAATGCCTACACACCCCACTCAAGGAAGTATTCCCTTCACCAATGCACAGTCCCTCAGGCCATATCTTCCAATCTAGAGTGTCCAAGGTGTGCATAGAAGAGTAGCCAGCCCTCTTGATCTTCTTGAGAGGTTATTTTCCTCCACTAGGTTTATCAAGCCAATTTTGTCCACTACCACTCCCAATCTCTTGCTCACAGGTTCAAACCAAAACAGGGATGCACATAACAGCAAAATTATAAGTGATGGGCATGTAGAAAAACGTTTTTACAATGGGATGCCCAAAAATGGGGTTTCTACCAATTTCAGAAAAACGTGGGAAACCCAAAAATGAAAATGGAAGATGGGGAACAACCCTGGGATGCCAAATCCGTTTTTAGAAAAACGTCCATGGACATTCTGGGGAAAAAACGACCTCCATAACAGTCCCAAATTGTGGTCCCCCTCTCCTAGCCATTGTGCAAAACAAAAACGAGTTCCTAGGCATGGGAAAATGCAGAAAAATGGTGAAAAACGTGATGGGGAAAGCCCAGCTAGCTCAGACTGCGTGAGAGGGCAAATGCCATGGGTTCAGAATGGTTTTGGGCACCATTTCGTGGGTGTTTTCTTGCCCAATAAGCAAAAATATGATTTTCCAGATTGATGGCTTGCCCATACACGAAAATTGACTGCGATGCCTCTCCATTCCCAAGGCATTAACTGCCTCAACCAACTCTTGGAAGAATTAAATGATTGGGTGCATAACCCAAAATGGGTAGTTGGTGATTTATGGGTTTTCTCATTGACACATGGGTTAGCACCATTGACTCAAGGGTTTGAATAATCTCCCTCCCTATTCCTTATAAAAATCATGCCCCATCTCTTTGTTGCATTGCATAGCTAGTTGTGGGTATTTCATTTAAATTTGTATTTACATGATGTATTAATTTACATTATGCATGTCCAACACAAGAACCATAGGCATCAATTTTTAAATTGTCGATACATACAAAGCTAAATCGATGGCGGGGCCTTGGCCTTGAGCTCCTCACCATGATTAAATAACGATATTTACATCATTTACAATTTTAATGCAATAGGGTCAAAATCGGGATATTACAGGAGCCTATTCTTAAGATGCTAGTTCTTATGAGAATGTTTCAGCATCATAGAGAACTCTAGTGTTGATAATGAACAAGAACTGACACATACTCTCAAGGAAGATTATTCTGAAGATGTTAGTTGTGATGAAGATATTCCAAAATATGCAAAGAGTGCAATTTCTATTACAAATCAGGTATGTAACATTTATGGTGAGTTGAAAGATGATGCATGCCAATTCATTCATTTCCTATCTGAAATTATAAAGAAGCATACGAGGTTAAGGAAGAAAAGGAGATACGCAGAACTCTTGAGTTTGATTAAATTCAACCTTGAACTTATAATGATTGCTTCAATGGTAGACATGAGACTTATGAAAAATCTTGTCATGTTTTTGGTCCTTGGCTTGATATAATAACAAAAATGTGTAATCAACAAGCATGATAACCCAAATTTTTCTCTAGGAGAAATCATATGAAAATTGGGGGAAACACCAAGATATGTGCCTAAAGAAAAAACACCAAACCTTGAACAGTCAGTTGTCTTCATTTTTTCCAAATTTGTGTATAGCAGTGAAAGGTCAATGGAATATAAACCCCAATGATCTTATGATTTTAATAAGGATTACTTGAACTTGTTACCACATGTTTACTCTCTTAACCATCATCAGGGAAGCAAAAACAAGTAAAGGAAATGTATTTTTCTCCTTTGATAAATTCTCCGAAGCCTTCTATACAATTATAAAACAAGGAAGCAAAAACAAGTAAAGGAAAGGTATTTTGCTTCTTTGAAAAATTCTCCAAATCATTCTATACAATTACAAAACACCTACACTTTGAGAGACTTAAGGTTTAGGGCTCCTAGACACATTGATTTCTTTGGTTATGACTTTCTATGAAACAATTATTGGCACAATCTATACCAATATGGAAAACACATACTACATACACAAAACCATAGGAGTTAAGCAAGGATGCCCACTCTCACCCACATTGCCATTTTACTGTATGTAGATGTCATGTTGTCCTATCCCACACAATTGCAGGACTCCAAAGGTTTCTTGACACTTTGAGATCATTCTGTGATACCCATGGAATAGCTAGAGAACATGGAATAGTCAGATAGTTTGAAATTACTTTGAATGACATGCTTAGTTTCAATTCAGGAAGGTATTAGGTTCTTTACACATATTTTATACCTTTATATTTTTTCAGTAAAAGAAATATGTGCTAGATTCAATTTGAATGCCAACTTAAGATGACCTGAGTATCCTTGTAAGATCCCAATTCATCTAGCTTACTTTGAATTATAGGTTTCATATCCTAGTTTAGTTTGAAAGGTAGATATCATCCTTTTGTATTTTACTTAATTGGCATTCAAGAAAGATACTATTTATAAATTTTCTCAATAGTGTTGGATGCAGTTTCTCTTGTCCGTTAATGCTATGTTCAAAAGCTTTTTATTGAAAATATTGTTTAAGAAATCTAGAAAATCCAATCCATATTACATCAAATTTGATTATTTGGGGTTGATTTTTGGCATTAACGGGCTTTCTTATGACATGGTTTCTATTCATGCATACCATCACCAATATCACTCTTCTAAAATTTGGTTTTCTAGTTTATGTTACTTAAATTTGTTAAGAACTTTCATTACTTTCACCCTATTAGCATGCTCTATCAGATTTTGGTAATGATACATAATTGGTTGACTTGGAATGCCTTTTTTCACTAGTATATGCTGGTACAAATACAAGAATGTTTTTGTTTGGTCTCTCAAACCTAAGCATGATGCTGGTGACATGTTGAGAAGTTGAAAATTGAAATGAAAGAAAAATGTTGTTGTGTCCTGCCTATGGTCAGAATTGTGTGTAATGGTGCACTGGAAGAATGGTGAAATGGAACCCCTTAAGAGTTGTTCTTCATAACCTAGATAATGTGCTAGTGGCCAAAATTGTATGAAATGGTGCAGTGGACTAATGGAAAAACAGAAAACCCTTAGACTTGTCCTTCATAACTGGTTAGGGTAACAGCCTAGTAGTAGCTAGTTTAGAAATTTTGAAAACTGGAAAATCATTCTTTTGATGAATGGCTTTGCATTTTATCTTTAAAATTGAATATGATATTGAGATGGAAGGTGGGAACATGTTAATGAGATCGTAGATGGATTTATTGTATAAAAATGTACCAAAATATTACCATAGTGATATGACTTGTTTTAAATAATTTATTTTATCAGTCACCTATGTTTTCTCCATCTTCTCATTCTTCATTTTAGTAAATGACAATAAGCTCCATACCTCTGTGTTTCATTTTGTAATAGGTAAAAGAAAAAGGGTAAATTCCTGTTATGTTACAAGTCACAATTTCCATTCCTCTGTTTTGGGTACTGATGTGACGAAAACTTTTCTATCTCTTTTGAAACAAAAGAAATAACATTTTCATTTTATTCCATTCCACAGAAACCTGCATGAGGGAACTTGTAGACAATTTTTTGGAGACTCATATTTCCTATGAGATGGTGCTTCTCCATTGTCATTGCATCGACACCATGTAATATTGTTTCTCAACAATATTTGGATACCTAATTGTAAGTCTCTTGAACCTTTGTCTATAAACCATAGTGAAATTGGAAATCAGATTTCACTGCGTCCGAATGAGATAAAATTTGTTACAATGAAAGGGGGAAGGTACTCAATATACTCCTAAAATACTACATACATAATGTCAATTACATCATACAGTTTCCCTTCATAATTATCTTCAGGGTTTATACCATTAGATAGAATCCCATTGCAAGGTATGGAAAGTGTATCTCATTTCTATTCACCAAGAATGAAGTAACTTGACAACTAAGGTTGTTTTTTTTTAGGACAACTTACAAGCTTTTCAATATATTTACAAAAGATTTTTTTGCTTATTAGCTGTATTGCTTAAGTAGTTATTCAGATTCTAACAGAGTAAGTGGAAATTTTATCTCTCTTATCATGGTTTTAGACACAGAATTGGGGACACAAATGGAGTAGGCAACAAATGGAGTAAACAGAGTTAGGACTTAGACATTTTTAGCTTGATTTTTTTTCTACTCTACTCTCTGCATTTACAACTGACTATTGGTTCCTATAACTTCCTTTATTGGGAGGTTTAATATTTTCATCTAACTTTTCATATTGGCCTGGTGATTTCCCACTATGATAACAAAGAATGACTTCAACATCATATTCCTATAGTTGCTTGAGTTAACATGCATTCATGATAACTATTATAGCTATTTGTTTGAGTAGGCATGCACCCAAGATAACTATTATAGCAATTTGTTTGATTATGCATGGATCTTTACTAACTAACAAAATATATCTTATTTCTTTTTATATTAACTTGTGGAGAATAGGTCATCGAGAAAGGTTTTTAGATAGGATTCAATTTTCCTTGTTGGAGTGAACATGGAGCAAGTAAAAGGTTTGGCTAGAAAAATGGAGTCTATCAAACCAAATAGAACTATAAGCAACCTTTGAAGGAAAAAATGGGAGAATTTTGTCCATGTTATTGAAGAAGAGG
This sequence comes from Larix kaempferi, assembly GCA_027924585.1. NCBI lineage: Eukaryota > Viridiplantae > Streptophyta > Pinopsida > Pinales > Pinaceae > Larix > Larix kaempferi. Next base: position 337,714 of record BSBM01000617.1, on the reverse strand, counting down.
ACATAGGACACATGTAATATCCCTTCACTGAAGAAGCACCAAGTAGAAGAGGCAATGTCATCAAGAAAATGAATATTCTTGAATATGATGGTAGAAGTTATGGGAGTTTCTTTCATGCTATATTTGAGATTTATGGGCATTTGGGTACTTTTTTATTAATGTTGAATAGGGGTACATTTTGTAGTTGATTTTCTTTCATGTTGTTCATATTTGGTACATTTTCTCTATGAATACAATTTAGAGTTGATTTGCTGGAAACAAATTTGCAATATTCTCTGTGTATTTCTTTGACTTGTTATGTTTATGAGTTGCACCATAATTTTAAGGTTGTGTATGGTGAAATGCAACTCTGATTTGTATTGTGGTAGTACATTTTGTAAGCATACTCTCATTTGGATAATTTTTTATGTGTATTGAGTGGTTTCTCTGTAAATACTAGTTATGTTTTATTATATGAAATATGTTGATAATGCAACTATATTTTGTTTGGGCGAGCAGGATTTGGTCATTTTGTGGACATACAAGGGAAAATGGTGAAGAAGCCACGGGTTAGAAATATTTTACTTAATAAATGATATCAAAACATTCCATCTCCTATTTTCTAATGTTTGTCACATTACTAAAGTCTTGATATTTATTGTAGTTACTATATGCCAAAATAGGAAACCATGTTGAGTTAGGTGCAAATCTGTGCATTGACAGGGGAAGGTAGATTTCCCTTAATTTTTTAATTCCAAAACAATAATGATCATTAAATTCCTATTGATCACATTGCATGATAGTACTCTTTTATGTTGGTTAATAGCTTCTATGAATGTTTCTGAATGGCTGTAGGCATCCTTCTGATTATCTGTAGTGAAATTACTTATATGTTGTTGTGATAAAGGTATAGTTGATATGTTGATGGAAGTAAAATCAATTTATAATGGAAATGTGGACTATCTAAAATATCATTGGTTTTAGCTAGCGAGATGTATAGGTAATTGGTGATCACACAAAGATTGATAATCTGGTTCAGGTACTCCAAATTTTTATGTATGGACTTTAGGGGTTGTTGATATTGTGAACAACCTTTATTTCCCATAAAATAGGATGGATGGTCAAAATGCTTCCTTCCCAACATTCTGAATGAGAACGCATTGAATTTACAAGTTGGCCACAATGTGATCATTGGACGTTGTTGCATGCTTTTTGGTCAAGTTGGTGTTGCAGGCTCTGTGACGTATGTGACATGTATTTGATCCCTTCTACTTTGTTATGTAATTTTCTGTAAGAATGGTAAGGGATTTTCTCTCTTTTGAGAAATTTAAAAATTGAGGACACCTCTCGTACATCTATTAATATAACATTATTTAATGTTTGCTACAAACAAGAAGGAGAGAAGAGAAAGGAATCTATTTATTATTTATAGAAAACAATATATATACTCTAAATCCTACACTACTAGAGAGTAAATGAATATGTGATCTATTTATACTCAACGTTCAATTTTATAGCATCCAAATTGTATAGTTAATATTGTACTATAGCGAATTTGACTTATTCCCTTCTTATCTTCTACTCCTCCTGGTTGTTGATTTGTTTGTGCAACCTGAGTTTCTGTCTTAGATACATGTTGGATAATAAAGAGTCTAAGATTGAGTAGGGAGGGGAGCCACTTGGATAAGGTGGAAGAGTAAATATATGGTGTTTCAATCAGGTTTTGGGTTAAAGATCTGGTGATGTAAGGTGAAGTGAATGGGTAGGATGAGTCACTGCTCTTTATGGGTAAGTGTTTCTTTTCATAATAGGTTTCGATCCTCTTTATTATTACTTCTCTTCATAATTCCTTGTGTTGGTCCTCGTTCCTAATTATTTGTTGGCATAGCCTAATGATCTTGCATAGATCTACATGTTCATTGTAGTTGTTGTTGGCATAATATATGTATGTGTTTGTTGCTGCAGATGGAGCTATACTTGGAGAATAAAACCTACATAAATTATGGAAATAATCTATCTTGTTGTGTTGGTTGTTCCTCTAATGGTTATCATATTCCTCTACTTGTTCTATCTCGACCTAGTTTTGGTTGATCTTTTGGTGTTTCGTAGCATTCAAACAGTGGTTGTTGTTGGGCTTGTCCCGCTGATCTCAGGTAACATAAAATGATTCATATTGTTCATGAGGAATGCCTACATCTATCTATATATTCATATTGTTTGCTGATAACAATTTCTATTCAATAGATACTAAACTAGATAATGATAGGATTATGATTGAGGATTTGATCATGGCTTGAAATCAGAGGTTGAGTTAGAGGTAATCTTGGTGTAGAATTGCTCTAAGTAAGAGGTGAATGGATTATCGTTGTGGGTTCTCTAGGTTTAAGTCTAAGATGGAATAGGTTTGACTTAGAGGTTCTATTGGCATATGGATTGATTCTAGTTCTAGGTTCTTTTGTTTGTCTGTGTTCTAGGTTCCTCTGTCTATCTTGAGTATTGACTATGTGGAGTAAAGGAGTAATTCCTTTATATGTTGTTATTCCTATAATTGTTTTTGTTGTCTATTATATGTGATTATTCCTGTTGTTATCTCTCTTCAATACTGTTCTGAGGCTCTGAGCATAATTGAGTTGTTAGGAGTTCCAAAGAAAGAATCTTTCATATCATTTCCTATGTGACTTATAAACTATTCTACTACTTATCAACAATTATACAATAGAAGGCTTCCTTCTTACCACTCTTCATGTGAACATATATAAACTCCTTAGGTATTAACTCCTAATCTTAAATCCTAATCTAAATTACTAATCTTAACTCCTAAGGGATGCTAATCGTAAAGTAAAAATATATAATATGGCTCCTCTCCTCTAGCTGTTGAGCCAACCTTAACTGATGATGGTGTTCCCTTCCTTTTACCATTGCTTATACCAACGAAAGGAAATAATGGGTGATTATGTATTCTTTGGAGGAAAGTTGTTATAGTTATATCTTGTGTAAATCCTCATGGTTGGTTTAGGGTTGAGGAGGCACTTTTTATCATAAAAGAAGATTATGAAGTAGATCTGGATAGTCAAAATCAGTCCGCAATGAATTCTAGGAATAATACAGCCTTAAGAAAGTGATGAACAACATCATACTACTTCTAAAAAATTTAGGCACACTGGAAGTCAATCTAGGAAATGTTTGTGTTGATGTCCAGCCTAGATGAGGGTTTTTTGGAGCAAGTACTCATTATTTTAGAAGGGTTTTGTGCCTAGAATCATTTAGAATTACATTACGGCCAAGCCTTATTCCCATCCCAAGAAACTTCCTGTAGTAGCAGCATTGAAATTAGTTAACCAGAAGTCATAAAAGCCTTGGAAAAAGTCATTGTATGGAGCCTTCAGCAGACCTGTGGCAACGCTAATTGTATTCTTGAAGGATAGAGTCTAGTATTAATTCCATTTGATGAGACCGATGATATTTGTTAGTTTAAGGTGCTATTCTGATATGTTTGGATGGATGTACAAGGCTATGAAAGTTGCATCCTGTTTTTTTTTTCCAGTAGCAGGGTCTTCTCATGCTATTCTGCAAACCTGTGGGAGAAGCCCATGTATCTTTTTGTGCCATGTGATGAAAACACCCTTTACTTTGTGCTATAACATATGTAGCATGTACCTTTGGAAGAAATTTATTAAAGAGGGATTCTCCTCATGAATCCATCCTACTTTGAAGCCTTGCCTACTTGATTACTACGTTACTCTATGGAGGCCGCACCCTTGAATGAAAAGTTTGAGTTTGAATGGGAGGCTTTGGGTTTAATTTATCATTTTTCCCTTGTTGAAAAAAGTGCCTTCCTTGTTGGCATGCATGTTGAGGGGTATTGAATTATAATATGAGGAATCATTTTGTGCTTGTGGAGTTAGTCTTCATCTATTTTGAGGAGTGTTTCCTTGGAAAGGCTAAAAAGGGATCTTTCTTAGATGTTTTTCCCACTTCATAGAGTGACTTTTCTTGTTTGAGGTGAATTGAGGCCTGATTGGTTGTCTTATGGGAACCATTGGATTTCTTTATGCGTTAGCTTGTGGACATTTCTCTGGGGGGATTATTGCCTATTGGTGGAAGTTGCTTGTTAAATAAATTTCCTCTTGAAGGGGGTTATCTTGGGACTCAACAAGAAGTTAGGCTACTCTCCTATATAAAGAGAGCCTCTTCCTCATTTGAACCCATGGTTGGAGTGTCAGAACTCTCTCTTTTGAAGCCTAATCGACATATATTTTCATGGAGCATTTCAAAGTGTTAAGGATTTCTTCTTTTGGGTTTCTTGATGGATTAATATTGAAGTAACATGCATTATTTATCATTGTAAGATGTTTGAACTAGTTCACTTAAGGGTAAATTTCCTCTAGTGGAATAATCTTGTTTATTTTGTGGTTAGGTGTTTCTTGGAGCATGTAGCATCCTTTGCAAAGACATTCTTGACATCAGATGTTGTAGTTGACATCAAGGAATGGGAGCTTGCTCATCCAAACCCCATGGATAACTTGGGTATAGCATAAGAAATATTTGATTTCTAGCTTTTTATTAATTATTGTGTCTTTGTTAGAGGGGAAAGTATGGTTTTAGCTATGATTTTTTTAATTTTCATAAACTTCATGTATTGTAAGTTATGGGTACTAGATACAAATATGGCCAATAAACTGAAGAAATCAAATTCATGTCTTTGTTTGGAGCCTGTATTGAAGGGGTTGCTTTCATTGGATGTTAATTGATGTACATTGCAAAAATGATCGGAACTATCTTTCAACTGAAAGAGCTGAAAATCGACATTTTTTAAGAAGAGACGGCTAGAGTATGGCTTCCTGCATTTATTTACCAAGTGCTTCCAACGGGAATGGAAATTGAAAATTTATGATGATTGGTGTGAATTGCATTTCCAAAAGGAATGTGGTTCTATTAACTTTTCTAATTGGTCTCTTTGCATGTGCCACTGAATAGTTTTATTTGGATTATGATCATAGATATGGTTGAAACTCCTTTTTTGACAAGTCATGTTACCTTGATATCCATAATTGTACAAAGTGATTGACATCATCATATGGCTTGCTAATAGTATAGTTCCGAAATTTTTGAGAGAACAATAGTTTTTTGGTTATGGTATTCTTGAGGGAGAGAAAGCCATGAATAATTGAAGGATGGGAATATTGCGATGATCAATTATGTGATATAGGTGATGGTTGATTAGGATATTTCTTGCTAGTTGTATATAGGTGTTTTTAGTTCTCAGGGTGTAGTAACAAGCGTTTAGTTAAGTCTTAGCGGAATATGACAACTGAGATCGAGTGTTTGATTCATATTGCATAGAGCGAAATATGCAAGACATAATATACGAGTTTATGTCGGTTTGAATGTCATCTACCCAGTGTGATATTTTACAGGATAGATCACACAGCTGGGGTAAATCTCACTAATCTCACTCAAGAATTGCATAGAAGAAGAAGAAGAAGAATTGAATCAATATTCACTCATAAACATAGAAATGGTGAAATCTATAGTATAATCATACATCAGTTGTAAGCTAGCACTGTGAAACTGAATAATAACTCAATACAATCAAATGAATTCGAATACACCTAAGGTCATTCGAATTCTCCTCAATGTGTGGCTTGGATAGCATTGGATACATCACCCAATCAGTGGTAGTAGTCACAAATAGTCAAATATCAGTCAAATGAGTCTAACTGAATCTAAATGAGTCATGTGAGCACAAATCAAGGAAAGGAGATTCCAAGGAGGATGCACGAGGCTGTCAGTAGGTCAAGTGGCACTCCGATATAGACAACTAAAAGCTACATGCAGTTAAACTGAGCAATAAATGCAAGAACTGGGAAATCAATGCTGCAACTGACTGATGGAATCCAAGTAGGTGTAGTAGGGCGCATTTGTAATCTAGGTGAGGAAAACAAGGAACACTATGTAGGTAGGAGGGATACTGAGGGCTAAAAATAGGCTCTAGGGGGCTGAAAATAGGCTCCAGGTGCTGGGGAGACTACCATACTAATGACTGGATGCATGCAGTATGCATGCAAAACATGCAAATATAAAAAATGATGGTGAGAATATTCCAACACCCCCCGCAATCCAAACTATGAGGAAGTAACTGAAAACTAGTAGGGCCCTGGTAATTGAGACCAAAGGTCACCCCGTACAATAATCTAAATAAATAAAGTGAGGAAAGAGGGAAAACCCAGTGGGAATAAATCCCCCCCTCAAGATAGACTGTAGAAGGATAATCAATCATGCATCTCACTCACCCCAAATGGTAAGTGCACTTCTCCACCGAAGAAGGATCTATTAGAAAGAAATGAATCAGTAATTCGATAAGGATGAAACCTTCCATTCTGATAATCAGATCTGGTTCTCCTTTGATCATGTGGATCTCCCACAAGATCTCCGACATATCTAAGAGTAGTGGCTACCCATATAGGAAGAGGAGGATCTGTAAGCTATAGATCTGAATCTTGGTCTTCCATTTGCTCATCTTCACTAATAGGTGCTAGATCTTCAAGTTCTTGTGGACCTGGATCTAGCATTCGATCTTCATCATCTTCACGTTCAGATTCAGAATCTGAACTCTCATGAGATCAAGCTTTTCTCTCTTGCTCATCAAGCAGTGGTGGTGTGGTAGGAAAGCTCTCTTTCTCAATAGGATGAGCATCATGAAGTGGCCATTCCTCAAACTGTACACTCCTATCAAGGAATGTTGTCATAGTATAAGGATCAAGAAGCTTGTAGGATTTTTCACTCAATGTATAACCCACCATAATACACTCTCTGCTTTGTGGATCTAGGGCTCTCCTTTTCTCTGTTGGAATCCTTTCCCATGCTCTGGATCCAAACACTCTGAGATGAGACACATCAGGTTTGTATCCCATCCATGCTTCGAAAGGAGTCATATCTTTGAGTCCATTGTGAGGAACTCTGGTTTGAAGGTAGGCAACACAGTTGATGGCTTCTGCCCAAAGATTAGGGTGCAACCCTTTCGACTTGAGCATGCAGGTTTCCATCTCTTTTAATGTTATGTTCTTTCTCTTTGCAACACTATTCTATTGTGGTGTGTAGGGAACAATATGTTGCATCTCAATCCCTTCTTCAGCACAAAAGGTTTGAAAGTCACTTTTGATGTACTCTCCTCCATTATCAGTGCGAATGGCCTTGATCTTTCTATCTGAAAACTTTTCTGTAGAAGACTTGAAAAACTTAAAGTATCCAAACACTTCTGATTTTAATCTAAGAAAGTATACCCATGTAAATCTTGAATAATCATCAATAAAAGTAAGAATATACCTTGCCTTGTTCAAAGATAGATCTGGAAATGGCCCTGCAACATCACTATGAATCAGATCTAGAGGTTGAGAGGCTCGCCTTTCCTTCCCTTTCTCAAATGTCTTTTATGGGTGCTTTCCCATCAAACAACCCTTACAGTTTCCCTTGGAAAAATTGACTTTGGGTAGTCCTTCAACCATCTCTTGAGTATGCATACCTTGCAGGTACTTGTAGTTGAGATGCCCAAATATTTCATGTCATAGCCTACTCTCTTCATTTGCATGAGTGTGAAGAGAAGACTGTGTAGAGAGAGGTAGAAAGTGGGAGAACTCATAGAGTTTCGACTTGTGGTTTGCAACACCTTTTGCAATGGTAGATCCTAATACCATGTCTTGGATTTCGACCTCATTTGGAGAGAAGATCACCCTCTTGGGCTCTCCAGTGTGTGTCATCTGGTATACTGAAATTAGATTAGCAGTGAGTGTAGGGACATAGAACACATCTGAGAAGTACCCATGATCAAGTTTGATTCTCCCAATCCCCTCAGAGGAGACCTCAGAATAATTCCCCAACATGATGGAAGGTCCAACAGTGGATTCGAAACCAGTAAAGAGATATTTTGAGGAAGACATGTGTCTTAATGCTCCTGAATATATGATGAAGGAGGACTTTGTTGATGCACCTTCCATGAGAGAAAGGCATCTCTCTTTGTCCTCTGATCTTGATGGTTCATCTTCTTTCTTCCTAGTACATGCAGGTACTGGAAAGTTATTCTTTTCAAGAAGTGAAGCCATGAGATCTATGGTCTTCTTCATACATGAAATCTCAGGATGAAATCCTCTATTGCAATAGGTACATTTGGATTTCCCCTTATGAGTTTTCTTGTCTTTCTTGGAGTTTGAAACTCCTTCTAACTGGTTTGGAGCCTCCTTTTGCTTCTTCTCATTCGACTTTCTGTCAGAAACTTTTTTCTTGCCCTCTTCATTTCAGTAGTAGCAAGTGTTGAATCCAGCTTGGGTTTTATCATTACCACATGAACTAACTTCTCCTCCTCAAGTGTGAGTGACTGGATGAAATCTTAAAGTGTGGGAAAATTCCATTTTGGAATGGAAAGCTTCACTGACTGGAAGGTAGAGACAAATAATGAGTAGTCAGGGCCTAGTTTTGATAGTATGGCAAGGATGAGTTGCTTCTCTTATTTCTCAATCCCATATCTCTTCAACTATGAAATCATATTTTTGAACTTGCTTAGAAAGTTAGTGATGGAGTCGAAACTGCAAGGGCTCAAGGAGATGAGCTCATTTTCCAACTCGTGACCTTTCAAGTCATCTTTCTGACCAAGAAGAGATTCGAGCTTGTCCCAAAATTCTTTTGGAGTCTTCAGATCTATGACATAAAAATGGAGGTCTTTAGAAATGTTGAGGAGCAACAGTCCTACTTCTTCATCATAATTATCCAAGTACTTAGATTTCTCAACTACACCATTGGGTTCGACTGTAGTGCCATTCAATACTCTAGAAAGACTTTTGGACTTCATGAAGATGTCCATCTTGGCTTTCCATTCAAAATAATTGAAGGAGTTCATTATTAGATCCATTGATACTGCTAAATTCGAATTGAAGAAGGAGATAACCTGCAAAACAAATAAGATTGTTGATAGATATTTGCTACAAATTCGAATTGAACATTGCCTTAGGACAATGAACACATGTGATTGGATCCTTCACACCTGCTAGACCTCACTAGATTTCTCTAGTGAATTCAAGACAATTGCACCAGGAATTGTTGTGGAAATCCAGAGGCTTTTGGTGCTCAATGAAAGACAACTGCTCAATGAATTGCTGCAACTGCTGCTGCTGCAATTCGAATAGTTAACTCCAACTCTGATACCATGTGATATTTTACAGGATAGATCATGCAGCTAGAGTAAATATCACTAATCTCACTCAAGAATTACAGAGAAGAAGAAGAAGAAGAATTGAATCAATATTCACTCATAAAATCAGAAATGGTGAAATCTGCAGTATAATCATACATCAGCTGTAATCTAGCACTGTGAAACTGAATAATATCTCAATAAAATCAAATGAATTTGAATACACCTAAGGTCATTCAAATTCTCCTCAATGTGTGGCTTGGATATCAATGGAGACATCACTCAAACAGTGGTAGTAGTCACAAATAGTCAAATATCAGTCAAATGAGTCTAACTGAGTCATGTGAGAAAAAATCAAGGGAAGGAGACTACAAGAAGGGTGCATGAGGCTATCAGTAGGTCAAGTGGCACTTTGATATAGACAATTGGAAGCTACAGGCATTTAAATTGAGCAATAAATGCAAGAATTGGGCAATCAATGTTGCAACTGACTGTTGGAATCCAAGTAGGTGTATTAGGGCGCATTTTTCATCCAGGTGAGGAAAACAAGGCACACTAGGTAGGTAGGAGGGCTACTGAGGGCTAAAAAAAGGCTCTAGGGGGCTGAAAATAGGCTCCAGGTGTTGGGGAGACTACCATACTGATGATTGGGTGCATGTAGAATGCATGCAAAGCATGCAAATATAAAAAATGATGGTGATAATATTCCAACACCCAATTCCTTCACCCCCTTGGTCCAAAATCTTGCTTGGACCTGTACTCAACTCCATCCCAATTAATTTATTAAACCTTTTCTCAATCTCAACATTTTCTAGATAAGGTTATTAGTCCTCCTTTTCAATATCAACCTTTGATTAACCATATCCTTTGATTAACCATATCTAGTTGAAAACTAGATATGTTATATGAATCAAAACTAGCACTTGCCTCCAATTGAAGGGCTTCTCAGGCCACTCTACCATCGAGTTGCATGCAGGGAAATTTTTAGGGGCGAAATTTCGCCAATTGACTATTTTTTGGGTCTTTTTTCAAAAAATAAATTCGCTATTTGGTCATTTTTAGTCTCTAATATCGCCTATATATACATAAAATATGTTTTTTTATCATAATATTCGCCAAAGTTTACAAATTTCAGTAGTAAATTGTATGTTTCATATTCATTATTCACCTAGCAATCTATATTTATGTTTTTTTCAATCCAAAATAATTGCCTAGAATACTATACTTAAGTGTACTTTTATATTCCTTAAAAAATACCCTGGTTGCATGCCCTTTAATTAGAGGCACCCTCCTATTTCTTTTGGCATTGATTGCCCCGAGTTCAATATGCTATCAAAATCACTCCTAAGAAACTACTACATAACAAGGAAAAATATGCATATTTTAATTAAAGAAATATTAAGCTTAGAAATGAATGAACATATATGAACTTAATATGTTGGTTTATTTTTGTTAGCATGTTGATGTTATTATTGGCATTTCCCTTTTTATGACATAGTTACAAGACATATTAAAACTTGCGGAGACTTGATGCTTCAATTCAACATGGATCTAGGCTTCATGAGTCTATTTGGTTGTATATATAGATTGTTTGGCTTCCTTATCAACTTGAGATATAGTTTATTTGGTTGTATTTTGATAGATGTTTAACTTTCAAGCATAACACATGACACACTTTTCCAAAACCATACTTGTTGTCTTGAATTTAGAAGCATATTTGGGAATCAAAGAATATATTGTAGTCAAAGAAGCATAAGTTGTCTAAAAAAGGTTTATATATGTCTTCTCCTTAGCACCTTTTGGCACCTTATTCAACACAAACTTGGCATAGGTTATCCTTGGGGGAAAAACACATCATAGCATACATCTTCTGGTTTCACCATCATCTTTAGGCATAAATACAAAATCGCGGGGAGGAGCAGAGGTTTGGTACTCAATGTTCCTCACGTTTCTTCAACAATCTAGTCTTCTTCTCTTCATCTTGTCTTTTGAATCTAGAAGCTATTGTTAGATGTTTTCAATGTTCATAGGTCAATAATGTCTGGAGTATAAACATAATATCATGCCCTTTGGATCCCCAGGGCAAGTCATGGTCTGGAATTGTATCAGAACTTTGTACTTTGCAACTTTGTTTAATGAAAGACATGTTGTTCAATTTATGATGACTTTTGACTGCTGAGAGTTCAATTCATGTGCATGGTTTTCATAACTTGCTTGATCATATTTTATGAACTTATGAAATATATCATGCTTTGCTAGCTGTTAGATACTCAAAGGCATGTATTGATATTTTTTACCATTATAGAGGATTATGTAAGTTAGGTTCCCAAATTCTTAAAGGGTGCCAACTCAATGGAAGAGTGCCCACCTTATAAGCATGAGGTTGGTGGTTCGATCCCTCCATGCCCTAATTATATTTCAATATCGGTTAAAAATGAATAAATTAGTGACAAAACAATGAGAGATAAGTGACTAAACAAAATGACCAAAATTTGCATATAAATGACTAGATTAATGACAAAAAATGAGAGATAAGTGACCAAAAAATGAGAGATAATTGACCAAAAAAAGGCAAAAAATTGCATATAAATAACCAAATATACGACCAAATATTGGTCACTAATTGTGACAATTAATGACCAAATATACAACCAAATTAATGACCACAATGCAAGCTATAAATAACCAAACTAAATATGACCACATTTTTTGTCGCATGATAAAAGACCATAAATTAGCCACTAGTGTTCACCAAATCAAAAGTGGTCATTTATATGCGGATTTTTGTCATTTTTTTTGTCACTTATCTCTCATTTTGTACTAGTGATCTCCTTAATGGTTTACCCAAATTCCAAGTTTGGGCACTCGTTGGATGCGGATTTTAATTCCGCATCCAACCCATACCCACACTGCATACTTCTGAGGCACCCACGACATGAAAAAAATGAAAATTTCAATAAAAAAACGTATTTTAATATGCAGTGTGGGTATGGGTTGGATGCGGAATTAAAATCCGCATCCAACGAGTGCCCAAACTTGGAATTTGGGTAAACCGTTAAGGAGATATGTCAAAAATACAATAAGAAAAAGTAATTCTTAATTTTTCCTCTCTAAAATTTAGAACTATTATTTTATTATTATAACTCTTATTTTATTATTTCCCTTAGGAACCCCATTTTAAACCTCAAAAATCTCCTAATGGGACAATGATATAGGTACATAGACAAATATACATGTACATGTTGATAGAGATAGAGATATGGGTCGCAGTGACAGTGATTGTGACAGGTTGATAGAGACAGTGATATGAGTTGACATAGATAGTGATATAGGTACAGATTGACAGAGACAATGATACATGTACAGGTTTGTTGGCCGGGAAAAGTATCCTCCATCCAAATAAGGAAAAATAGCTCAAACAAGGTTCTTACTGCAGTCCCTTGTCTGTTTGGAATGGCTACTTTTCACAAGATTAATGCCCTATTACCTTTGAGGTTTTCTCTTAACAAGAGAGTCTCAAATTTGTTTGTGTTAGTTCTTACCTATTCAAATTAAATGAAAATGAACTAAGCAAAGATATATTCTAGTATAATCAAACACATATATTTAGTATTTCAGTACTACTTCTGCCCTTGGCCAAGATAGGATAGATTAGGTAGAATGCACTTTAGTTTTATTGCAGTTTATTTCGTAATGGAAACCTACATGTAATTTAACAACTGCAAACAGTTGTTAAATTACATGTAGGTTTCCATTACGAAATAAACTGCAATAAAACTAAAGTGCATTCTACCTAATCTATCCTATCTTGGCCAAGGGCAGAAGTAGTACTGAAATACTAATGTTATTATCAAAATTGAATCAAAGATTAATGTTGTTAAAAAAAATGATAATAAAAAATTAACCATTCAATTCAAACAACATAAAATTTAACAACACATTTGGTTAAATGACCATAGCATTGACCATAAACAATTGTGTAGTTAATAAAACAATTCTGAAAATAACATTTGTTCAAGACATAAAAGATTAATCTCAGGCACATAAACAAAGTGTATATATGCAAAAGAAATCATAATATGTTACATATAAAAGGATTTTTATATCTTTAGAATTAACATTCAAAAAATACCAGTAAATGAGATAAGTTCCCATCAAATGACAACATCTGAGATTACAATCAACTCCTAACCGTGTCTTTCATACTAGTCCTGAATCTCAAGAGAAATCATACAAAACATAAATAAATAAAAAATCTTTAGTTCCTAGAGCGTTCCCCTTCCTCTCCCCTGGAAGTCGAATTGCCTCAACTTAAATAGGCAAAAGGACTCATAACAGTCTCCTCCACATCAGCTGCAACATTCTTGTGATTCCTCTTCATATGGTAACATGTCCTCTCTCTTTACTTTAAAACCTTGAACACGGGAAAACTTAATACAATGGAAGTATTGTAACGATCTTAATACATATCTCCACAAAATTCACTTGATGAGCCTTTAGTATTTTAATCAATTTCCTATGTCGTTAATTCCAGTAAAAGAGAAGAGTTAAAAATACAATGTAATCCTTTTAAATGAAAATAGACAAAACTAAAAGTGAAACATATGCTTTATCTCTTAAATTATTCAATTCATATTGGAAGGCTAAATTTTTATTGAAAATATATACTCACGTGGAGTAGGTAAAAGATATTTGAAGAGACAAAATATAATTCACTTTTAGCAATACAATATTTGGATACAAGATTAATTTTATAATTGATTATGTTATTTTGTGTATAACGCCTTTTAAAAAAATGGAAAAATTCAAATATTCTAACTTTGCCATAAGTTTGTTATATAGAATGTTTTTAAAATAAATTTTACGATTTAGTTAAAAATGAAAGTTATTTATTTATTTTCCATATTTATTTATATTAATGAAATAAGTGTAAAACAAAAAAACATAAATGAATGCTAAAATTTCCTTTTTCAATTGAGGGTTTTATTACATCAGGAAGATAATAACACATATTTGAATGTGAGATTATTAATTAACTATTTAGAAATAATGATTATATAGTTAATAATAATAAGAGATATTATATGTTTGATAAAATATATTTAATCATCATTATCAAAATAAGGTATAGAGAAATTTTAGATCAATTATTTAAATTCAAATCTAAAAGTTTGATTTCATGAACTCTTTCAAGATTTGGATCACAACCATAAAAAATAAATGATCAATCAATTTATTGAGATCCGTCTAGATGATCATTAATCATTGTTAAAGAGAAAGCCAAATTTCAAGAGATTATAGAAACACCAAATTGAAGCGTGGAGTCAACTCAAATAAGATCAACTAAGTGTATACCAGCATTGATTAGTAATCAGGAATCCAAGAAATTGGGATGACATAATGATAACTAGTTAGTGAAGATAACCAATTAAATGACATAATGAATAGAATAATCCCTAATTGCTTCATTATGATGTTTCGAAGTAATCATCATCACAAGAAATTAAAAGCATAAACCGTGGAGCACTCAAAAGCAGATACTCAAGACCACCAAACCATCTTTCACGGAGGATGAACAAAACTAAAGAGAAGTATGAAAAATCAAATATCTAAAAGGAGATCATCAAACAACCGACCCAATCAAGTAAGACAAGTAAAATAAAAAGAAAACCAAATGCTAAGTATTTACAAAATTTACATGGCGGGGCCTTTGATTTTACAAAATCAAGGGGAAGTTGTTGGGGGGCCAACAAGGTTGTGACAGTGACAGTGACAATGGTAGTGATAGGTTGAGTCTACACTTATATTTCAGGGCAGCATGAAGGGTCAAGGAAATGGGTTTGTATCCTCCTTCTAGTTGGATTCGAAGAATCATGGATTTGGAGCTTCCTTCAGCTTGGAGCATGTAAACTAGGGGGTTGAAACCTCTTTCTAGTTGTGGCTATTAAATTAGGGAGTTGTAGCTTCCTTCAGGTTGTAGACAGTAAATAGGGGGTTGGATGCTCCTTCCAGTTAGTGTTGTAGAATCTTGGAAGTTGGTGCTTCCTATGAATGTAATATTGTTATTATATAAGAAAAAAATTATGTGGTTTTCTCTCATTTGAGTTTCCACGTTAAATATTGTATGCACTGTGTATGGTTTATGTGATGATGAATGACATTGTTAATGGTTAATGTTTACATGATATAATTAATATTTGAAATGTGTAATGAGAAAATCTCATTTACTCGAACTTCAACTTCATAAATGACAAATAATCCATAAATATGAATTATATAAAAGATGATAAAATAAGATATGATATGAATTACAATTGAGGGCTCGTTATTTATATTTTGGCAGAATACCCTTTCACTAATAGTCATGTCTTTTTAGAAAGACATTACTAATTATTATTATTATTATTATTATTATTATTAATTATTATTATTTATTTATTGTGTGTATGTGTGTGTGTTGATGTTTATTATTATATTCATAACATTGCCTTCCCCTTAAACGTGCTTTGTCCTCAAAGCATAGTTTATTGTATGGCTTTGTTCTCTTGCTCATAACGATTTTTCATGATGTTGTGAACTTGGAACTATGATGCTTGATGAAACCAGGTGCTCTAATCTTCAGATTGTTGAACTAATGTGTTGCATTTTTGGGGAAGTGATCCATCCCAAATCTACTTTCATTGGAAATGTTTGATAATCAACTGCTTGTACAAAACTTCTTAAGTTAGGCTTCCATAAAAGTTGTCGATGTTGTTTTCGTTCATTTTCAATGTTGTAGTTGGTTTGTCCATAAGAAAAACAATGTTTATTTCCTGCTTTAGTTTGATGTTGGTTGTATCGAATTTTGTATTTGGGTGACGATAAGGCATTTGATCCGTTTGTGGAACCCTTGTAGAAACTTCAATTGTTTGTGATTCACGCGATTTACTGGTTGATAATAACTTTGAGGATTTTTCTAACTTCTCATTTTTTTAATTTTTTAATTTGTTCATTCAACCCTTGATTCAAAGTTTTTAAGCGAGAATTTTCTTCATTTTTTATAATAGATTCTTATTGAATTATTTTTGGAGATCCACTTCCTTTTGATGGAATTTCTCTTGGATTTATTCTTGTGATCTTTTTTCCCTTTTCAATTTCTTAATCTGTGCGATCAAGTCTTGACTATGATTCTTCAAATGAGTAATTTCTTCATCCTTACTGGAGAAAATATTTTCAACTTCTTTTTGCTTCTTTTGTTCTAACTTCTGATTACCCTACGAAATCATCTTTGATATATCCTTGAAGTATTCAGATGTTGGAACTTCTAAATCTGACTTCATTGTAATATCTTGAAATGTGATTCTTTCCTGCTTATAGGAAAATGTCAGAAACTTCTTTTCGGCATTTAATATGAAGGTCCCCAATGTTTTAATTCAAGGCAACCCTAAAATTATGTCACCATCAAAGCTCCATAAGGAACTAACAATGAATTGAGATATGACCATATAATCTCCAACATTCAATTCTAATTCGCTTATTTGAAATTGCTTTCTGTTCCAAAGGTCTATCCTTTCACCTATATTTGATTCAGGAATCACTAAATGGTTAGCAAATTCACCACTAATATAATTATTTCTTTCACTAGGGGCAATAGAAATGGTGACATCCTTCCCTACAAGTGTCCCTTTAACTCTAAACAGTATTGAGACATTCATTTGTGAGGTGCTAGGAAACATTTCCCTCTTTTCGACACTAAAACCCATCTTCTTAATTTTTCTTTGAAATTTATTCAATATCTTTTTTTTATAATAAACAATATTCAATATGATTCTTCTTGTAAAAAATCTTCTTTTGATGCTCTTCTAATCTAAATTTCCCCTTAATATTTATAAAATGGTGTAGATTGGGTGGTTGGGAGGAATGATTGTTACCTTCCCCACCCAGGTTCAAATCTTGTTTTTTGTTTGGTGTTGGAGAATAAACCCAAATCCACTTATTAAAAAACCAAGTGTGGTTTTACTTCTTTACTTTTACTTCTTCTTTTGGGAAACCACGTGTGATTTTACTTCTTTACTTTTTCTTTAGTTTTAATTCTTTTTTTTTCTTTTTTTCTTTTTTTCTTTTTACTTCTTCCTTTTTTTGTTTTTACTTTTACTTTTACTTCTTCTTTTTTGTTTTTACTTCTTTCTTTCTTTTTGTTTTTACTTTTTTGGGCCAAGGGCCTAGTTTTTGGACAAGGTACTATATTTTAGGAAAACCCAAAAATGATGGCTACAAGGATCAAAGAAAATCTCATTTAATCGAACTTCCATTTCATAAATGACAAATAATCCATAAATATGAATTTATATTAAAGATGATAAAATAAGATATGATATGAATTACAATTAAGGGCCCGTTATTTATATTTTGGCGGAATATCCTTTCACTAATAGTCATGTCTTTTCGGAAAGACATTATATATATATATATATATAATAATAATAATAATAATAAACATCAACATATATATATATATATATATGTTGATGTTTATTATTATTTTTATTTTATTCATAACAAAATGGTAAAGAGTGTTCAATGTTGATTCATCCCCCCTCTCATTATCTCCAACAATTGGTATCATAGTAGGTTCCATCAGGACAGTCTATTAGCTGGAAGGAAGATCTTTAAAGCACATGGATGAACATGAAAGTATTTACTCTGTAGATGGGGTTCCTCTTTTCTATGGATCAAATTTTGATAATTGAATTACAAGGATGAGACTCTATTTATAGGCACAAGGTCTTGATATCTGGAAATTTGTTGTGAATGGTTACATCGCTCCAAAAAGACCACCAAAGACAATGACCAAGAATGAGTTAAGGAAGAATAATGTAATGGAAATGGATATCATCTTGCATGGACTATCTTGATGCTGTAAAATACAAAGTTGGAAAGTGTACACCAGCTAAAGAAATATGGGACAAGCTACAAAACCTCTACACAAAGGGATCTCTTGATCAAGAACATGAAGAAAATCAAAAGGAATGGTGAGATGCAGAAAATGAAGAACATCCAGAAGAAGATGATGAAGTTTCTAAAAATGATGCTTTTGAAGATAAAGAAGATTCATAAATTGAAGGGCTTGTAGATCTTGATGCATAACTCACTAGTACAAAATGAGAGATAAGTGACTAAACGACTAAAAACGTTAGTCACCATAGTTTTTTCAAGGGATAAATGACTAAAATTGAGCAATTTTAAGTAAGCCAACTGAAAACAACTAAGATAAATGACTAATTTATTCATGGGATAAAATATACGACTACATAACAAGTGACTAAAATAAAAATGACTAATATAAACGACTAATTTAGCCACGGTAATATAAATATGACTAGCTAACAACAATTAAGTATATGAATTAGTCATTTATGTTAGTCATTTTTAGTTGTGTCACACCAACAATGAAAAATTAGAATTTTGATAATGAATTTTTACAATTTATTAAATTTTAACAATGCAGATGGATTTAGAGACCCTGAACCATTTCATGGGGGTCTCTAAATCCATCTACAATGTTAAAATTTAGTAAATCGTAACATTGTAGATATATTTAGAGACCCAGGTGATGTTAATTGGGTCAGTCAACAATGGAAAATTGCAATTTTGACAATGAATTGTTATGATTTATTAAATTTTAACACTGCAGATGGATTCAGAGACCACCTAACTGAATCCATCTGCAATGTTAAAATTTAACAAATTGTAAAAAGAATTTGTCAGAATTGTAATTTTCATTACTGGATTCCATCAAATAATTTGGAGCATATTAATATAATATAATTATTAATATGTGATATAGTTGGTTTTTTTGGTAAGTAAGTACCCACAAGGATTTGAACTTTTGACCTTCCATTTACAACATTTTTTTTTGTTTGTTCAAATCTCCTGACATGCGGGAGTGGCCTGTGGTCTGAGAAACCATGACTAAGGGGCATCTATTAAGCCATCAAAATCACCGAGGATCGCACCCAGCCTGAAGCACACCAGCCTCAACTTGATTGGTTTTTTGGGTGTCGCCTTAATTATAATTATATAAGATGTTCTAGTTATCAAATATTTCCTTATATGTCACACACAAATTAAAAGTGTCTATATATAACATTTAATATAGAGTTTTATAATTATATATAACATGTTTCTATGCATCTCTAGATATGTCAATATTGTAATTGGCGTATTAGAGCTAATTAGTTTGCAATGACTCAATTAGTTCACATTGATGACCAAAAAGGGAAGAATGATCCATGCAAATATTTAACCTACTCCATTTATTTGGCAGTATAGTGTTGAAGCTCAACATCGACATCATTCTAAAGTGTCAAAACATGACACTGTAGGTGAACCTACTGAATGTTTTTGCAAGACCATTTCATGTGTACTTTCACATCATGTTCGATGTGCTTATCTAGATGTCCATATCCTATCTTACCATTTTTCTTTCATATTATCCCTTCAACAAATCCACCAAGTTGCATCATGTGTGTCATAATAGTGTGGTTGAGTCAAGGCTTGGATATTTTTCGTCTTTCCCTATTGGCATTGTCATGTTGTGAATTTGGTGTCATTGTGTTCGGCTTGTCATATTGGTCTTGTTCATATTTTGCT
Source organism: Larix kaempferi (assembly GCA_027924585.1). Taxonomy (NCBI): domain Eukaryota; kingdom Viridiplantae; phylum Streptophyta; class Pinopsida; order Pinales; family Pinaceae; genus Larix; species Larix kaempferi. The sequence continues at coordinate 317,922 of BSBM01000617.1, read as the reverse complement.
TGAACAAAATTGTCATCGTTTGACCCTCTTGGCAGTTTATTAAAGTTTCCGCAAGTTCATATATTTTTCATCATGTTAGCTAAAACTTGTCAATTTCAAAACCTCCATTAATTCTCCATATGCATCCATTCATCATGGTTCTCCTCGCACCTGAGTTCAAAAATTTTGAAATCCCCCCTTGGGCCCCTCCCCTACAAAAAGTCACCAATATCCTCCATTTTGAAAAGAAAAAAAAACCTCTTTTTTTTTTTCTGTAAAAATCCTTCGTTCCCATCTCCAATAATAATAATAATAATAATAATTTGTATGCCCTTATAATCCTTAATACCTTCCCTTTCCCTTTCCCATTTAAAATAAATAAATCCTTAAAAACCCTTCTTTTCTTTATGTTCTTATTAACATTCCATTTTTCACTCATATATAAGATATCAATATATTATATAGTTATTAGACATATTTATATAGTCAATATATATAATATATTAATTTTAGTATTCGCAAATTTTAAAAAACAACCATGTAAACAAAACAAATATAATTAAAGGAGGGAAATTAAATTTAAAAATAAATAAATAAAAAGAGGAAAACTAAATAAAAATAAAATAAAAGAGGGAAAAGTAAATTAAGCCGAAAAATGAGTAAACTAAAAAAATATATATTGAGAGGGAAAATTTGGGAAAATAACTAAAAATGGAAAACTTCAATAGATTTGACTCATGCGAGGGTTTGGTAGATCTGCATCATGCAAGGGTTTGGTACTAACAAGATCACTACATTGAGATTTGTTTGTACAAAAGAGGCATCGACACTCTGAATCGGATCGACACTCTAAATCAAGGTATTTGTTCAGTATTTTATTTGCTCTTTATAAATTTGATTTGATGCTTTTGGAACGCTCGACGGAGCTCACCAATCTCCTACAGTATCTGTGAAATTCATGGGAATTCGATGTGGTGTTCATGAAGGTGTTGAAATCGATGAAAGAATGTCTCAATAAAATTGTGATTAAGGGGGACATCAAGTAGTTCCAGGATGACAAGTAGATGCACTACACTACTCAGTTGCCAGAGATATTTTAGATCTACTACAATGATCTTTGTAACACCAGCTTGATAGGTCAAAAATTTATGGTGAAGGAGATGGAGATGCTAGAGGAGACCAAGGGATTCGATCTTCCCAACTTCTTGTCACGTTCGATGTTCTTGAATATGTTGCAGAGGCTGGTAGAACATATCACAAGGAGAAGCTTGGATATGGTATTCAAGGTATGGGAATACATTGAAAATGTCATAATGCATGAAGATTCAAGTTTAAATTTGAAGATTCAAAGGTTTGTATGAAGATTCACAGGATTGAAGACACAAGGGTCGAGGTTTGGATTTGCAAATTAAGAGGCTTAAATGTTTGAGGTTTTTGAAGGGTTAAATTTGAGGATTCAGGGGTCTGAGTTTGAGTTTCAGAGGTCTGAAGGTCCAAGAGGTAATATTTTGAAGAGTTAGGAAGATTAAAAGGGTTGAGGGGTTAAGGTTTAGAAATAGTTTGACGGGCTTGACTACCATGAAGCAGATTGGAAGAAAACCAGGTTCTTTCAGGGAAGTGAGATTGTTTTCATGGGGAGGGATTTGTAATTCTTCCAAGAAGGTAAGAAAGTGTGACTTGAAAGGTGTCATAGAAGCGTGCCCTAAGGTTAAAGATTCACAAGTATGTACAGGTGCAGGGCCCATGGTGGAGAAATTGTTTTTTCAAAACTGGGAATTGGTGGTCGAAGGTATGGTTTATCTGTGGGAACAACGTTTATTAGGTATCCATGGCTTCACTCCTGAAGTAATTTTCACACAACAACCCCAGATTATTTAAATTTGTCGTCGATTGCGAGAGGTTTTCATGAATTATCTCAAATAGCTACCTCTAGGGGAGGCCGCGAGAAAGTGCAAGAATGAGATCGAGGCCATCAACAAGGAGCTCCGTAGGGATTCGAATTCGAGGAAGAACCAAAATTCTCTGAAGAAGTATTTTGAGTTGGAAAGTTTGAGAGAGGGTCTCACTATAAAGAGGAATCTGATCTATAAAAAGCTTGAGGAGTTCAAAAGGGCCCTAGAATGCTTGCAGCTGTAATTGATTCATGAAGACGGGGATGGTGGCATTGGGAATGTTGATTTTGCTGATGAGAGGCCAACTTTTGTTCTGAGAAAAGGCTGGACATGGAATCAATTGCATACTATTCTTATTAGGGAGTGCAATTGGTTCGATTCGGCATTTCCCATTTATTCTAGCAGATGGGAAACCATTCAGCAAGTCCACATGAACCAGGTTTGTGCTATTTTATGCTTTACTTCTTGTTTTTCACTGTCTTCTCCCATTAGCGAAATGCCACCCTTGTTTAGATGGAGGGACTATGTAATTATGCATCATGTACAATGGGTACGAACAAGAAACACGTAGAACCTGGGTAAGTATTCCCTCTCACCACTAGACTGTAGCCTGGTGGTCTAGCTCACTGTTTCTTTACCTAATTGATGTTCTCTAGGTAAAACGTGCAATATCAAGTTTTTACAATGTGTTTGAACTTTTAACCTTCTTGGCCACAACTATCTAACAACCTGCACTACTCAGCCAAAGGACATCGGTGGGACCATAGTTTGGTGATTGCTTTGTTTTAACTACAGGACCCAGGGATGGTGAGAACGTGATCGCTTAATAAGCATGTAGTTGCATTTGAACCCTGAGCTTTGGCGATTTCTCCCACCAAGCAACTACTTTATTGCCTTAGGTGGTCACCAATAGGAAATTTACCAAGTTTCCTAAGGTGAATGTACCTTCAATTAATATTTTGAATTCTTACCTACTAGAATTTAAAGTGAACCTCACTTTCTCACTAGGTAACATTATTCTCAAACTTAGATTGTGTCATTTATGGTTGGCAGTTTCTACTCTTTTTAGTAGCGTTGGACTTTTCTTTTTTGAATTGTTTACATTAATCCTGTTGATGAATTATTCCCTAGGGAAAAGGGACCACTACATATGTTGATCTTTAATCCAGGTGGGAGAAGGATCGATATAATGCAATAATTTTGAAGAACCTTGTAAATTTTAGAAAGAAGTGATGTTCTTTGCATCAAGGCCTTGTAATATTACGATATTCAGAGTGGCATATCTAAATGCTTCTGTGACTATTCACTACGTTGAACCTAATCAATATAATTAAAAATAATTAATAATGGTGTCTATTTTAAACATTCACACTCTTTCATCATGACCGAACCCCTTAAAAAACTATTTAACCATTCACTATGATTAAGCATAATTAATTAATGGCATATCGTTCTAATGGTTGTGCCCTTTCATGATGGCCACCCCCACAAATTCAATGTTTTTGTTTTGTATCACATTACGTTGATATCAATCATTTATTATTGTTATCTTGTAATTGACAAATATCTATGAGTCTTTGTGTTCTTTTTCGATGCATAATCATTTTTTTGGTTTATGTGAGAGAGAGAGAGAGGCTGATTTTTGCTATATTCGTGGCACACAATTGTTGTTATGCTCGATATGAAACTCAAATTTTTTTTGGGAGTTAAGAGTTCGATATGAGAGAGAGAGCACAATTGTTGCTATTCTAGAGAGAGAGGGAGAGAGAGAGAGAGAGAGACCAATTTTTTCTCTACTCATGGCACACAATTTTTTCTATGCTTGATATGAAACTCAACTTTGTGTTGGGAGTTAAGAGTGTTAAATTAATGTAACTTCAAAGTATATTCTACTTGTACGTTATTATTGTAACTCCGTCGGGGATGTTTTACCTCCGTCGGGGATGTCTTTATTACATTTGGTCATGTAAAGGTCATAAGGTTAAAACTCTATTGTAAGTCGGGTCATTAGAACCCAAGTAAATGTAATATAAATGGTAATTAAGTCTCTCTAGAGAAGTCGGCCCGGTTAGGATTATTGGGGCCGACATAACTGAGTTAAATATTAGGTCAAAAGTAATGTATAAAGATTAGGTCAAGAGGTATTTTAATTTTGCTATCTACAGTTATGTAGTTAAAACCTACTAGATTGTGATTGTGACAATAGTGCTTTTATATTAAGGACTAGGGATCTCAATAGAGCTTTCTAGGATATGAGTGAAGATGGAAAGTAGAGATTTCTATAGATTTGGCTTCTAAATGCAATCTATTCAATTCCCTTTCAAGTGTGAGCTATAGGTAGGTATTGACAACTTGTTCAACAAATATATAGTCTCTTTCTAAATGTGCCTCTCTTCCTATATTCATGAGTAACACACAACCTTTTTCTCCCAAAGAATATTCTCACGAAAAACCCTTCAAGTACCTCCCCATGATTCATGGATGGTAAACCTATAAATTGTTGGCCCTGATTAGGAAGGCTAACCCTGAGGTGATCAATCAAGTTGAATGTCAGATCTCTCTAACTTTGGGGCGAGAGATTTCACGTCTATGATTGATTTAGCTAACCCTCGTGGCTAACACATAGATATATACTATAATTGTTTGTCTAATTTTTTTTCTGTGATGTATTTTACTTAAGTTGACACATTTCAACAATATTTGATAGTTGGGATGCTTTCATTTGACATGGTGGAATAGTTAGAAAAATAAATAGTACGTTAAAGAGAAATAAGCCATGATAATTTTGTCTTCTAAATGATGCTTATTAATTTCCTTGATGTGATACACAGGTAGGCGTTGACTGCGTGTTCAACAATTAACTTCTCATTCTGAATTTGACTCTTTTCTACTCTAAAGTGAGATGGAAAACATATATGTGTGTATATATATGTGCACACACACACTCACACATGCACATGCTTATAGACAAAAATATTTGTGCATGTGTATACCATCTATGTTTTTTACTTTTTGGTCTTTTGCATAGTGTTTTTTTATGTGAAGTATTTTTTAAAACGCATTTTATTGAGAAGTGGACTTCATTGATAGCTCGGGATGCATTCATTCATCATATTAGAATAGTTATTGAAATAAAAAATATGCTAAAGAGAAGTATACAATCATAATCTCAGTGATTATGACCCATAGTTCAGTACAAATCAAAGAGATCAACCCATAATTTAGGCTAGGACAGTGAATGCAAACTTAGTTTTGAAGTTTAAATTTGATGAGAGCATATTTTGGAAATAGAAGTATGAGTTTCAAATGTATATGAATTCAACATGCTTGGGAGTTTGACGTTGCAACAAAAATGTACACATGAGTCCTGGGTTTCAAATTTGTACATGGCACTTTGGAAATTAGATATGTTAACAATGTTTGGCAAGCAATGATTGTAATAAACCATTAGTGTTGTAGGTATGTGAACAAACTTGAAAGTGGAATCTGATTTCATTGTAACCCATGAGAAGAAAACTAATAATATCCAAACTTAAAATTTTCCATGACAGTTCAATAATATATGTGCACTATTAAACTCATAACACCTTCAAGTTCATATTTTTAGAGGGTATTTTACATGCCAATGTGGACTTACCTTATGACCAACAAATCATATCTTATGTGTAAGAGAAACATTGAAGGCTTTGCATGGAACTTCAGAATTCGAGGTGACCAAGAGAATATTTGATTTGCTAGATATTTGGTTTACCTAGTGATGTATATTTTTTCAAAATAAGACCAAAGTCCCTTTTGAAAATGTACAAAAAGGTCCCCTTTGCATAGAAAACAAGTATTTAACACCCCAAATACAAATCCTTGGTGGGATTGAATTGTGTATTCTGTCAAGGCGACCAATGGGAAACCTGATCATGTCAATACTTATGCAACATAATTAGATTCAAGCACTATAACATTTCAATAGCTCGCATGATTTTGCTTCTTACTCCATTAACTTTTATTATTCTATTTAAGGGTGCTAGCTCAATGGAAGAGCACTTTCCTTAAAGGTAAGAGGTTGGTGGTTCGATTCCTCCATGCCCTATATACAAAAATAAATGACCAATTAAGTGACCAGTTAACAACAATCAATGACTAAATAAATAGCCAATTAACAACGATCAATGACTACAAAAAAGACCGGTTAACTACAGTTAATGACTAGTTAACCACAATCAATTACTAAATAAATGACCAATTAATAACAATAAATGACTACTACAAATGATAAATTTGTTACTAAAATTCACATATAAATGACTATTAGTAGCTAATTTCCACTATCTTATAGCTCGACTAACTTAGTCGTATTTATTTTAGTCATTAATAGTTTCCTTAGTTAGTAGTATATTTGGTCATTGATTTAGTCATTAATTGTGGCAATTAATGACTAAATCAATGACCAAATATATAACTAAATAAGGAAACTATTAATGACTAAAATAAATACAACTAAGTTAGTCTAGCTATAAGATAGTGGAAATTAGATACTATTAGTCGCCGACTAGAAAATAGTCGTTTGTATGTGAATTTTAGTCATTTTTTTAGTCACTAATTTCTCATTTTGTACTAGTGACTTATTAGTGCACTAGATGACTTGATGTAATAAAGAAAGAAGAACACGATGCTAGTGAAACAAATGCAGAAGTGTCATGTTCCCATTTTTCCAGCACCAAGGAGTAGCCAAGAACCCACCAAACCCCCATGGATCCTAGTGAATATCAATGAATTAATTAACAAATGGGGATAACATTGGCATAGGCAATTAAATTATTTAGGAATAAAATTTAGACTATAGTTGTTTTGAATAAATTAAATTGGAGGTGATGTAAATAATATTTTGATATTTAATTATTAATTAAATATGTTGATGAATTGGAAGATGCCAAAGAATCCATGAGGGCACATAAGGAGATAATGATAGCTTAATGACTTGTCAACCAAAGAGGAAATTGAAAGAAAAGCGGAGCAACTTAAAAAAAGAAGGAAACTGGAAAAAGTAGTGAAAATCAAGCAAGTGCATAAAGCAGGAAAGTGTACAAAGAAGGCAAGTACTGAAAAGTAACCAATATTGAAAAAAAGTAAACATCTAGAAAGCAAGGAGGCGCAATTTCTAAAAGCAAGAGAAAGTAATAAAGCAAGGAAAGTTGGAAAAGCAGGAAAATTATCAAAAGCAAAAAAGAAAGAAGCTTCTTGATTTGTGCAACTCAAGAAGGATTAGAAACATCCACAAATTCTATAGGGTCCAAGTTTATCAAGTGAGGACACATCCATGAGGCTAAGTGGGTCCAAACCCAATCCAACTTATCAAGGAAACATCCATGCCTCCTCAAATTCGAATTTCTAAGAGGATAAGCTCAACCATGAGGAGAAAAGTCTATAAAAGAAGGAGGAGAACTCCATTTCACATCTTTTAACAGTTTATGAATTGTGTGTGAGTAATCTCAAGCTTCTCTAGGCTTTGGTGATGCACCCTTAGCCACTTGTGGGAGATGTGCCCAATAGTTCATGTTCCAATCTTCTGCACATGATCCAGTGCAACCATTGATGACCAATTTGCAAATATGATCCAGCTCTGTGATTACATCCTCTCTTCTTTCTCTCTTCTGAAGCATTCTTCTCCCTCAGTGAGTGAATGCATTGATTATTCTATAGTGTCTGTATTTTCCCAATGAGGAGCGCATTTAATGAGATATTGTTGCTACCATTACAGTAATTTAATGCTTATGTACTCTTCTGCAAGTTAATAATACCAATATGATTTTGATTGTACAACTGAGGTGATATTTTTAATGATTTACTCACGCTATGCTCATTACAATGTCTTTTCCAGGAATTACAATATACAGAGTTCTATGAAATAATTTTCCTTTATGTAAGTTGTTTTAGGTGTTCATTTTCTTGTAGAATCCATCCGAAGTCAAAAATCATAGATTTGTGACCTTCTATGATTTTTTGTATTCATATTTCTCAAGACTATCTCATTGGGTATTTATAATTGACTAGTTTTGCAATAGTTTTGATTAAAAGTTCTCTAGTTGCTCAATTTCGATTCTGTCGATCATATGAGGTCCCTAAGAAATTTTTGAAGACCATACAATCATCAAATTGATAATTTGTGTCCCTATCATCCAGTTTGTAAGATCCTGGAAGAAAGCTACTAGAGAAATCATACATAGCGCTCGTTCTCCCTTTGCATCCAAACACTACCAGATCCTCCCAAAACCTCAGGTAACTCTGGTAAAATAGTATATTAGGGTTTAATTGACCTACTATCTGCCTCTGGTTGATTTCAATTGTAAGTGTATGAGTTTAGTATGCATATGTTGGTGTGCCCATGAAGCATTGGAGTAGACTTCAACAGAGTTGTTGTTGAAACATAAATGGCCCCAGTACCTTGTGTATAGAAATATGAAGCTGGACTTGATTATGTTTTCCTTTCTGTTGCACATTGCCCAATAAATTTTGCATATCCAAAAGTGTTCATCTATCTAGATTTGGGTGGGTTGATCAGTGACCTGAACTAGTTTCTTCTTAACTAGTTTTGAAGACTAGTTTCTATTTTGCAATTTCCTATTTTAATCTTTTAGAATGAGATAATATCCTTTGATATCAAATCAGGGGATATTACAAGAATTATTAGAAAGAGAATAAATTGCTATTTAAAGAGGCTAAGAAGACTGAAGAAACATTTTCAAGTCAAATAAAAGAGGAGGAAGCATGTAAAAGAAAGGAAAATTATAATCAAGCACGAGAAGTTGAAATTGGATTCTTAAAGAAAGAATTGAAGAAGTTGAGTTTGGAAAACATGGAAATTGAAGATCTTATAAATGAAAACCAGTTACGAAAAGGTCAGCTGCAAAAACATCATGAGGATGATCAAAATTCAAAAGGACAGATGGAAGAGAATATTAAATAATCTGAAAGGACCATTGTTGGTCTAAAAATTCAGATAGAAGAGGTAAAGAAAGTTGAATAATACCTAACAAGTCAACTTCAAGAGAAGAAGGAAATTTGTTAAAAGTAATAACTTGAGATCCTTTCTCTAAAGGAATATTTGGACAAGACAAATACCTAGTTGAATACAAATTCAAGGTTTGAGAAGAGCATTGAAGAAAGTGAAAGTTCTTGGATAATAGAAAAGGAAAGCAAAGAAAACACTAAGAGTTATATAGATATTCTCAAATCTCCCATCAAGGAAATATTACAAAGGAAGGATTCATTGTCAACATTATTCAAGGAAGAATGGTTATAGAGAAGTTACATCACAAAGAATATCCTTTACTCCCACGTACCAAAGTTTATTTTTCGGTTATTGTTTTTCATGTAACAAATTTGGACAAAGGGTCAGAGACTACAAAGCTTACGGAGGAAATGATCAAGCAATGAATGGAGGTGTCCACATGAACTACAATGTTGAATGTTACATCTGCCACAATTATGGACATATGGCTAGATATTGTAGAAGTATGATGAACCATAATATTGAATGTTACAACTTTCACAACTTTGGACACAAAGCTCGTGAATGCAAAATCATGATGGAGTCTTCCATGAAATAAAATTCTTATACCAAATTCTAGAATAAGAAGTCAGGAGGACAAAAGGAAAAATCTTGTGGATTGGTCCTCTCTATAGAAGATGAAAGTTCAAAGGTAAAGATAGGAAACTAAAGCAATTCGCTTATCTTAAACATGGGTAGCATATTGAATGAAAGCAGAATAGATCCTGGGATCGAAGACATAAATAAATTGGTATTACATGTCGAATATGTGAAGGAAAAATGAGTCTCAAAGGACATACCTGCAACAGTTGCTATGTCAAGTAATAAAAACAAATCAGCAAGCAAAAAGAAAAGTGTCAAGTTTACAGATGATGATCTTGAAGCAGAGCAGCATTATATATTATTCTAAACAATCCGGCATAAAAAAATCCCAGTATTATGGATAATGTTGAGTTGGAATCTAAGTAATAGGTAAGGAATATTGATGAAAAGTTGGAAGAGCAGTGGTTTGGTAAATCATTCAAGAACACAGGGAAAGTTACTTCAAAAAGATTCAAGAAATGGCCAAGTATAAGGGGGAATTGTCACCAAAGAAAGTTATTTTCATAAGGAATACATAGTCAAGTAAAGTCATCTTCTGCAAGGAAGAAAATTATCAAACAAAAGTCATAGAAGAGAAGCATATTGATAGGGGGAGCCAACATAATCCTAGGGGGAGCAGGTGAATAAATTTGCTTCACCTCTTTTGTCATTTATGTCAAAGGGGGAGAGAGAGTTGAAGTTGTTTCCATCGATGACAAAGGGGGAGATTGTTGGAAGAAGTTGTCACTGATGTCAAATAGAGTGTCATTGATGTCAAAAGGGTGAATAGATATTTGGTGTTTCCATTTGTGTCAAGGTGATAATGATGATGTGGTTGTAGTATAGATCCGAGTAATTTTTAGGGGCAAAATTTTTCCAATTGGCTATTTTTTGGACTTTTTTTCAAAAAATAAATTTGTTATTTGGTCATTTTTAGTCTCTAATATCACCTATATTTACATCAAATATGTTTTTTTTGTCATAATATTCGCCAAAATTTAGACATTTTAGTATAAAATTGCATCTTTCATATTTTATATTCGCCTACCTATCTATGTACATGTTTTTTTCAATCCAAAATAATCGCCTATGATACTATACTAAATTATAATATTAGAATCCTTAAAAAATACCTTGGTAGAGATATATTGTTTGGGAATGTTTGATTAAGCCTTGAAGCCCCTAGAGAAGACCCTAATGATCCTAAGGAATCCATTGAAGAAGAAGCCTTGTCAAAAGTGTACATAACTCCAAAGTGGTCCCCTTATGGCATAACAGTTGTGCATGGCCTTCACAGGAAGACACTTTGAGTTGTACACAAGTGGTGTAAAGCCCCTAGAGAATCTCCTAATGACCATGATGATGTGGAGTGTAAAGGAGTCCCTAAAGTGTCATGAAGAAGTGTGAAGAATTTGCTAAACAAATGATGTTGGGTCCACATGACCATGATAATGGGTCAGATGGCCATGATGGCGGGTCACGTAACCATGATGATGAGAAGTGTAAGGAAGTACCTCAAGTTTCCTTGAAGCAATGTTGGAAAGAATTGTGAAGAAATCCCTAAAATAGTGGTGTTGGGTCCACACTCCCATGTGGTTAGGGTCACATAACCCATGGTGGAGAAGACCCTATAGAGTCCCCAAAATTGGTATGAAGCAAGTTGGTTTTAATCTTGAAGTATCCCCAAAATAATTATGTTTGGTCCACATGACCCTCAAAGTTGTGGTACTTTAGCCCATTGGACCACATGAAGTGGCAAGGATCCCCAGAAGAAATAATGATGTGTAAACCAAGTATGATGATGTGGAAAATCCCTCAGGACCATTTGAGAATATATGAAGTGATATTGAAGTTTTGGTGAAGTGTCATGATGGATCCTTGAAGCAGGGTACTAACCCTTGAGACCCCTAAAAATTGAAATTCATTTCTTTTAAGGAAGAGTAACATGTTTTTGCAAAAATGAGTTGGATCCCCCTTGAGAGTATAAATAAGAGATGGAACTTTTTATTTTCATTCAAAATTGAATATCTCATATACAAGAGTAGAGGACTGGTTTTCACGGGTAGATGTAGTGAGCAAGGCTGAAATTCTAGTGGCAGATGAAACCTTGTGATGATTTCTATTTAGGCCTTTTGTTGTGAAATCTGTTTCATGTCATATTGGAATTTTCACTATAGCTTATGTTATATGATGATTTAGAAAGTTTCCTTTGGATTATATGAATTATGAATCGTCGTTAACATGTGGTAGAAGTTTAAGATGTTGATTCGCTATAATTTAGGAGATATGACATCAGGAAGTTAGGGTTTATGAATAATATTCAAACATGTCAGCTTTGAATTTTGTTTATATCTTTTGATACAAAATGTTTCTGACTATGTACCTTGGAGAGGATGAATTAAAGGTACTGAGGAATATATATTTCAATTTTTAGGTCCTGGTTAGCTACAGTTTTGGATATATTATCTAGGGAAGTCAGGTCTTCTGAATGACTCAGAAATCATCTTTTAAATGGGTTAGTTTGGCATTTTCACTATAAGTTTTGATTTAGGAAGTTTTATAGGGTGCCCCTTGGATTTGTAGTAAATGTCTTGAATAACATGTGGTAGAAGTGTTAGATTCTGATTCATTACAGGTTTGGTGTTGTACTTGTTGGAATTCAGGCCCATTTTGTGACAGCCACGGTGATAGCAAAAATTCAAGAAAAGAAGGTTGAAGAAATCTTACATAACTTTTCCATATGGTATCAGAATCATAAAATTCTTGGCTCATTGAAAAAATTGATGTAAGGGATATGTGTTGAAATGATATAGGGTTTATTTTGATTCCATCTTATTGTCTTGAGAAATGTATGAATTTTGTACATCCTCCAGTGCTTCTCCCTTGGCATACTTTATGATGATGTTGGCACAGATCTCGGTGATTATGTTGGCATATATATTTCCAGTGATTTGTTGGCATATATCTTATTTTTTGGTATAGATCATGTTGATTATCTGGGCATATTGTATGATATTCTTGGCATAGTTCATAATGGCTATATTGGTATAGTCCATGATTATGTTCTGGAATATGGCTCATCTCTTGGAGCATTCGATGTTTTGAAAATGTCCATGATGTAAAAGTTGAGGATGAAAATGAAATCGATGGATGATTTTTTCTAGGTATAGATTTGAGGCATGTACAGGTTGATATAATGTGATAGATATTGAGAAAATGTGATAAGGATTGTGGCGTAGTGACATTAACATTGGCATTGTGTCTGAGTCAGTGATTGTGGCCGTGCAATAGAGATACGATGATTGTGAAAGGGACAATGATAGAGATACATAGACAAAGATATAGGTACATGTTGATAGAGACAGAGATACAGGTTTGTTATGTAACAAATTTCCAAAAAGAGCATGAAAAGAGAAAAAATAGATCATAAAGAGTACCCCACACCTTTAATGAAGAAAATAGATGAGTAGCGAGCCTCTTCGAGGGGGAAACCTCCTTATACATTGTACTAAGTACACAAGGAAAGACCAAACAAGAAGCTCCAAATGAAAAGGTCTCCTTCCTATATATAGAAGACTAAGAGGTACAATTCCAACTAACTGACCCAAGCCGGTGTAACTAATATAACCATACTAATGATAATTTCAACTAATGGACCAAGCTAACATAGAAATAATATAACGTGACCCATATAAGGGGAAATGTGCCCACATTTAGGGCTTAACATGCCCCTCCCCTTCATACAAGTGTTGTCATCAACACTTGGTTAGTTGTGGATGCTTCTATATGAAAGACTCATCTTCCCATGTCGAATATTCAATTGGTAAGTTCTTCCACTTGATTAGGTACTCCATAATAGCTTGATTTCATAGTTGCTTGGTCCTTGTGTTAGTGATATTTTCAAGTTCCAATATGAAGTTTCCTTCTTCATCAAGTTCTTGTAGGATTGTTTGAATGGGAATATTGTCTCTGATTACCTTCTTTAAGCAAGAAACATAGAAAACTAGATGTATTGTAAAAACCCAATCCCATGGTAGTATTTTGGGATATGGGGTGTAAAATTTGTTTTTCTTTAATCATCATCAAAACAACCATTATGTTAGCCTCATTACTTATCCAAACATTATAAAATAAGTTCAATCTCATCAACTGCATTCTTTAAGTATATGTTTTGATTATTCAAATCTTCCTTATGTAATTACATCCACATCATTAGATATAATCCTCAATATTAAGTTTATTCTCCTTACACGACATAGTCATGTACACTTAACTCAGGGAGTCTGGTTTCTCCATGAAGATAATGATACCTTATAATCAAATACCTCTTTATGCGACACAACTATGCTAATACATAAGAAGGCACATGGCATTAATTTCTTAAAAAGGATCATTATTCTTATTTGTTACACCTACCTTCTAATTAGTGACTATTTAACACATGAGTTGTAATTATTTAAATCTATTTAATCATTCTTTTAGTTGATATTTTCACCACTTATCAAAACCATGTTTATCTAGTCGTGTACATATATGATTGATAAAGTCTACCCATACATATATAGACCTATATAGCATAAATAACCCTCTTAGTTTCCTACTTAAACTCTTACTTCTACCTATTAGCTATAACCCATCCATATAATATTTACTTAATATTACAGCTTAAACATTCAAGCACCTATTATTAGTCCATGCTGAGCAGGGTAACTCTTGTATTCGATCAGTGTTGACTGTATATAGGTTAGTGTTGACCGAACCCGCAACATACAATTTAACCAAAGTTTCAAACATTTTTATTTTTTAATATAAAAATCAAAGTTTTGTGAAATTTGATTGGCTTATACTTTGAAGCGTTATTACCGCAGCGACGGCATAAGTATTGGGAATGGCTCCCTCTCAGTGTGTTATTCGATGGGCTTTTAGTGCTTTCAATACAGGTGTTTGCCAGCATTTGCTAGAATTTACATGAGCATTGATACCAATGTCTTCGTGGAGTAAGCAATAACATCAACCATATTTAATGCCGTGTGCAAAACCCAGTTTTTTAATATATAAAATGAAACAATCATTAATGATATCACTTATCAAGGTCTGAACGAGAATTTCTGTCAAGTGGTGGTTGTCTGCACTAGAATTTCTGTCAAGCAGTGGCAATTTGCACCAAACGTTCTGCCAGCCTGTGGCGGCGGCATGCAATTCACCGCCTCTTTTGGATTCCCTACCTTCCCGGGCCTTCTTTGATTTATGCAAAGATAGTTTAGAATTTTCATATTTATGGAGCAAGTTCTCTTTGAGTCGACTATTCTTTTGGAGCAGCAACATTTCAACTTTTGGAGCAGGTGTAACAACATCACATATTGCATCTTCTCAGGTAGTTCGTGTTCTTGTGGTGCACCAACATTTGTGTTCTTGTGGAGCACCATCATTTTAGCTTCTGGAGCAGGAGCAACAACATCGCATCTTACCAATTTTAATAAAAGCATTTAACATATAAACACTCCTTCACTGCTAGTTCATATCATTGCCTTCACGTCATCCCATTTCCTTTACCATCACCTCATTCCATTGCCTTCCACCATCACCGCCAATGTCCAACAATCACCCTTACCTCCAATGGATGACAAATAACTACAATTCGTTAGCCGGATAGTAGCTCCAAGGATCCGACATAGTAGCTCTAGGGATCCAAAGAAGGAAAGATCAATATTATGCTGTTGTCTGCGAGATCTGACCCAAATAGTAGCTCTAGGAATCCAAGGAAGCAAAGATCATTATTACACTATTATCTGCGGACTGGACCTCCTTCTTCTATATAATAGGATTCATCCCTCAGAGTGGTTCTTGTTGTTATTGCAAGTACAACATTAACAATCAATATAACTTTTCATTTTGCATTGCTTCATAATCTTTATGCATCTATTTGTTTCATTTATAAAAAAAAAAAATTCTTACCACGCTATGATCTTACCATCCTTTGTATTTAAGTTAATCTATTTTTTCGCCATGCTAATGCTTTATAGAGTTTCCACAACCTATTTATCCAAACCCAATCAGAACAAGTAGTTGAGAAATTTGGGTTCACTTGCTTGTTCAACAAATTCTGCACCGACTAATCTTTAGAGAGGTATTATAATCTTCCTATTGTTGGTTGTTGTACATGGTTATAGTTCTCTAGCTCACAATTTCTTATATATAATTCATGAGCAATGATAAGGTGGAGCACTAAAACCATGTACAACAACCAACAACTGGAATTCTTCTGATCTATTATTTGCATTTTCATCTCTGCACAACCCTAACTCTAACTTTCTCAACATTAACAGAATCCCTACATAGCATAACAAGCAAACTCGTATGTGCAAAAGTAAAATAGCAATGAGCCTAAGGCTTCTATAGCCAAGACAAATAATGCTAGTGTCCACATGAAACCTGGGCCTAATGGAGCAAATAAGCTCACCTCGTCATATTTGCATATGTTTATAAAGAAGGACGTGGAGGCCTTAACAAACAATGTTTCAATTGCAGTAATAAAAAAAGAAGCCAATGCCCAAAACCTTGAGCATCGCCAATGCAAATGACCATTACACTTGGTCATATGCCTTAAACATGTCAATTTTTTTGAAGAGAGCATCGTGACCGAAGGCCCAATCCCATTCCATGCCTTCTCAATCATGATTAATGTTTTCCAATATGTAACACACTCGAATAAAACTGTAGACTCTAGCCTCACTATCTTACATAGAATATGCTTCAAACACAGAAGCAAGGCCTTAGCTAAAATTTTATACAAAGTGTTGAACAATGTGATCAATCTCCAATTGGTTATTAGCTCAGGATATCCCTCCTTGGGAATGAATTTTTTGAAATTATGATTAATGTCATTGCATAGACTTTTTTTATTAGGGCGGATCAGATAAAATGAGCAGGTAGTAGAAGGAGGCCAAGCAAACCTTCTTGTTTTTTCTGATCTGCCAAGCAAACCTAGTTCAAAAAAGAACGACGAAATGAACATTACTGAATACTTACATTACTAAATACTTACCTTGCTTGATATAATGGTAATAACATAGACATAGGGATGGAGATAGATGAAGCGCTAAGGATCCAGTCACCTTTGGGATAAAATCATTCCAGATGCAACATAAATACTAATTTAAACAATGCTTATTTAATTTAAATAGTCATACTCAATGTGCTTCTTGAAAATAGTTCAACTAAGTTGTGCTTCTTGAAACTGGATCTTACCTGAGATTCTTCCAAGAGTTCGAAATTGGATTCCAGCTCCTTAAAACTATAGCCAACCTTGTTTCAAATTCAGTACATTGGCATGTATTTTCTTTCAATGCATTGTGCAACTACGAATGGTCTTTTTTTCTTCAGACGTAGAGTTATTCACTCCTCCAATTGGATCATCAATGTCTAACATTGAATGTTTGGAAACCCAAAATAGACCTGCCGTGGGAGGATCACATTTATAAGCATATGTAGATGGATAGCCTCCTTCTATGTCCCCTCTACACAACTCAAGTTCGAACCATCCAAGAAATTCGAAAATGCATTTCAAAGAACTTGGAATAAGCTTCTAGTTCTCGTCTATACCGATACCATCTCTATACGCTCCTATCCTCCCCATGTGGTTCTTGGTTCTCTATCCTTGATCTCTGTAACGCTGAGGAACTATCTCCAAATTCCAATATGGTGCATGTCAAGACAATTGTTTGGTTTCGATAAATCTCAAAACCAAATGGTCATCACTGAATTTCTCCTTCTAGCCACTTGAGACACTTGAAACGTAATCTATGGAGACGAGGCCAGCCAGGCTTCCCCAGAAATAGAAGCAAAAGAGCAAGTTGCTAAGGCAATAGTTTTGGCTCTTAGCTATGCAATTTTAATTTATGCTAAAACACTTGGTGAAGTTGGTGCTTCCATCCGCACTGGATCCCTAATGAAGACTAGTAGAATCTAGCTGTGTTGGGATTTTGACATTCTGATAATTAGCTTCAACCTTCCTCCCTCCGCAATTCCTCCATATGGTGATCATTGTATCTGCAAATTTGAATTATGCATATATTTATACACTATATTATCTATCCATATACCTTCTCTATATTAATTGCACCTTTCCATCTCAGCCCTAGTCAATTAATGGAGCGTGCTAACAGTATCCACGGGCAAGTAACAAGATGGAAACCACTCTACACTCATATCCCTATATTAAGTTGTAGATTGAGATGCAGATACAGGTGCAGGTGCAGATATAGATCGTGAGCCATATTGAGTAGTTGCAATTATTATCTTAAGTTGTGTAAGCACCCCAACAGTTGCATCTATTTAAGCATCAAGCCGTAGTTCTAAAGCCATATTCAGTTAAGGCATAACCGAAATAAACACCAGACTGGAGGGCAACAGAGAAGCATGTAGAGGAAAGGGCAAAGGTACACGGTACACGGCCACTCAAGGATTATTTGCTTTCTTTACCACATTGCAATCATGCACTCCAACTTGCATGCATGCTTGGGCTCAAGTGGTTAATGCTGGCTTGTCTTGGATCCACGTGTATAATAGGGATGACATTATAGACTACCAAAATTTCATAAACTAGGACATACGACTATGTGGTAAGCAAGAGGAACTAAGGATAGCATGAATAACATGTTGCAATGACCTTCCACCTCCAATGATGTATCAACATTGATTCTCATGACAACTGAATCCAAAGATGTTCGGCTCCAAACCTCGAGAGAACATAAACCTTTCCAGTGAAGGAACTATGCTGAAAAATGGAAAACCAAATGCCATTGATGAAAATAAGAAACCAAGTGGCAAGCTTAAAAAACTAACGTGGTTGAAAATCAAACGAATAGAGCATACAGATGGAAATCATTAATCAAGCCAAGTGTTGAATACAACATACAAACGACAACCATAAAGGATGCAAGTGACAAACTAACCATAATGGCTCACACTTCAATTTCTAAATCCTCATTGCCTTGAATTTATTAAAACATGGACTTTCATGTCAATACCATTCGAGCCCACATAACCAAATACTTCCAATGGCTTCAAGTTTGCTAAATTAGATTAAAATTTGTTATACTTTTGGAATTTTAAAACCAAATATATTGATTATCCTTGTCATTTCTTTTGTTAGATGCCCAAAGAGTTGTGCCACATTTTTATTGATCTGTTGATGTGAATGCAAAGGAAAATGATGCGTGGCTAAATACTGGGAAAGCTTCTATCTCTCAAAAACTGCAGGTGATCCTACTGCTTTAGTCTTTGAAAAGATCCGTTGATACCTAGCTACCAACAGTAGCAGTGTGAACACCGCAGTGTAGAGATCAGACGAGATGGCCAACCTGCAGCCGACTTGGGCCTAACAGGTTTTCCTTTTTTAAATAGATGCTCTCCCTAATTCCAAAATTATAACAAATTATTGTGGAGGAACCTCTATGTTTATGTATTAAGCCGTCTTCTTTTCTACTTCGCTATGGAAGGCTAGTTGAGCGACCTCCATTGTAATTTGCAATTCTACAATCTTAATCTCTTAAAATCGTAGTTTGTGCAACCAACGAACCAAAATAAGAGTCATATAGATTGGTAGGGGAATAATACAATGGAGACTAATCCAATCCATATGTATGGGTTACTCATGTGATCCAGGGCATTATCAACAAAAGAAATTACATAAACTAGAACTGGAACAACAACTACACGATCAAAAGCTGGAACAACACCTATACGGGCCAAATCTGGCTAAACTACGGGCTAAATTACAACAAGCTAAAGATCTGTAACAACAGCTACGAGCTACCACTTCGCTCAGTACCCTTGCCTGCTCCAGCTTTCCTTCGTTCGGTTCTAGAACCATCATACCCTCCAGTTGCAAATCCACCCTAGGTTTGCTACAAGTGGACCCGGAACCTTAGGCTTTCTATAGGTAAACCACCTAAGGCTTGCAAATGGTCAACGTGAAGTTGACAAAGTTAAGATGCCGAAGTAACTAGTGTGAGGTGGCTTGTGCTTTTGTTTTTTGTGTTTTTGGATATGCACATATATAATGCAATCATTGGGAAATCCAACCCATTTGTTCATCAATCGATTACCCTTCCACTCACAGGTTATTGAGACCCAAAGGTGAAGAACTAGTAAACGGATAACCCTTCCACACACAGGCTATCGAGACTCGGAGGTGAAGAACTAGTAAGACATGGCATGCTCTCAATCTCACAGAAGACATTCGCCCTCTCCATATACATCTCAGTTTGTTCATCGTCACAGTAGACAGAGCAATTATTGCTTTACATGAAAAGTTACAATGCAATTAAATATTTTAGCCGCTTCTCCCACTACAATACAACTATTATTTAATAGCTTATTTAATTAAAAAAACTAAACAATAATATTTTTGAAGTAACAATATTCATTTTAAATTATTTACATCGCAATTTTTTATGAGCAATTACCTTGAGTTTTAAGGTAGGGACTTTGCTACCCTGTAGCCTTGTTTAAACCATTCTCAATAACTACTATTAATAGTAAAATAGAATAACCATATTTATAGATCCTTAATTTTTATATAAAGTGCCTTTCCACAAATTTCACTACTAACCATTAACATTCCATTAGCCATTTCTTATTTAATAATAATAAATGCAATCAGCACTACTTTTAAATCTACTTCAAAATCAGATGTAGCATGCTAAGGTACTCTCCTTCTCAAATTATACATGAATTCAAACTTGAATATAAAGGTCTAAAGATCTATTTATAAAGTAAGATCTTATTAACATATATGTATGCATACTTACATTTCTTATCTAGAATTAGAATCACTTATTTTAATGCAAAGGTAAATGGCATCATTATACACGATATGGATAACTAATGGATTATATGCAATCTAATATTATATGTATAATTAATCAACTATCATAAATAAATTGCTTCCATAATATTTAAGCTTATAAAATGAGGTCATTATTTGTAGTTAATAAATCAACAATTCCTTTAATAACATTATGCTCTTGGTCCATCATTATTATAAAAAATTAAGCCTTCAATATGTGGACCTTCGGAGCTCCAAGAAGATATGGATGAAGAATTACGTTAAGGAGGTGTAAGACGGAACTGGCGGTTTTATCTTGGGCGACGGAGGGTTACTCTGGACTTGGCGGAACCCTAGGCACTGGGGTTGTGCACAGAACGGACCGCGGCCGACAGTAACGCGGGTTGATAGCACGTTATATTGGCGGTTTTCTTGGAATCTACCCGGTTAATTCACATCACAGGTTACCTTACCCTGGTCTGTGTTCCTTACCTGGGTTACGGTAGGCGGGTGGTAGCTGGTAACCATGGCTACCTATGAGGAAAACCTTGATTATTCTTTTGACCCTACCGACAATGCGGCCATTTGGAAACAACCTGCAGGCGCCGGGTGGCAGCTAGGGTTTTCTCCTGGGGAAGGAGGGGCGGTGGTAACTCCTGCAGCGGACTGTGCCGCACATGGTTTCTCACCATCTGGGTTCTTAAATCTCTCTCCGGACTTGGGAACGAAAGTTACGCCCTTACACGACAACCTTCCCATTTCGCCTTTGAAGGATTCGGGGGTTCTTTGGTCTTCGGAACAGGTCATCACTGCCCTGGAGGGCTCGGTGGACAGGCAGAAGGGCCTGGTTTCTGCAGCGGCGGGTCATCTTGGAACTGTGGAAAGGGTTTCTCCGGCGGCTCCACTCCCTGTCTTAGCTGCGGACGGTGGGGATTGCTCGTGGTCAGGCCAATTAGAACCTTATGAACACAGGGGTTTTTCCAGCCCCTGCTTGGGCTCTGGTACTAGCTCGGATGATTGGGGCGGAACATCCTCCGGAGATAATACACAGCATACTGCACAGCAGGGGAAACGGGGTAAAAAGCGTTGGCTGAAGCTTAGTAGGACACGGTACAACTACGCCCTGGGGGAAGATATCGAGTGGAATCGACTGGTTAAGATGACGGGCATCACCCTGGTTGGCAAAGCATTAGGTAGATCCTTTGCTCTCAGCACTATCGAAGCATGGGTGCGGGAACATTGGGTTGGATTCCTGGGTTATACTCCGGAGGTGGTGGAATTAACCCGAAACTGGTTTGCCTTTAATTTCAATGAAGAAGCACATACCAGATGGGTTCTGAATTCAAACTGGAGTTGGGACCATTGCCCCGTGATGATCAAACCCTGGCATCCGATGTTTGATGCTAGCCGGGAACGACTGGATATTGTCCCGATATGGGTTCGGCTACCGGGTCTACCCCTTCATTATTGGTCGGAGCGCCATTTCAGGGGGATTGGAGACATGATTGGTACTTATTTAGATGGGGACTATAGTTTTCTTCAAACTCGCCAGAGGAAGGTTGCCCGGATTCTGGTTAATCTGAATATCAGAGATGGACTCGTACCGGATGTTACTCTCAGCTGGGGACCTTATGTGTATTCGCAGAAATTGGATTATGAAAATGTGCCTTTCAGGTGCCGCCGATGCCATGCATATGGTCATCCGGTAGCTGAATGCAAACTACCCTTTCGTCGAAAAAAATTTGGGCCGCAAAAAGCCCCAAATGCTGCGTTTGTTTCTCCTCCATTGGAGGACCCTGTGGCTGTTACCCAACCTACTGTGGTTTTGGCCGGGGACAAGGGTCTTGGTTCTCCTCGGGTTTCGGCAGATGCACGTCCTGCTTGCACTTCTTTACCAGTTTCGGGTACTTTGGAGGATGGGGCTGAGATTCTACCACTGGAGATGGGAGTGGATGCGCCACACACTGGGGATGCTGTTACGGTTACTACTACTTTGGAGCCCCCTCGTCAGACTGCTTTTACGGAACCTGGGTCTTCATCCGCGGGTATACCTCAATCCATTACTCCTCTGTCCTTACATTTTGTTTTAAATAATTTGTCTTTGGATAAACCTGATTGGATAGAGGCTTTGAAAAATTTGAATATCTCTACGGCTATGGAGTTGGATTTACCAAATTGTTTAGATCCTACTCTTCCTTCCTGCTCTTCAACAAACTCTGGGGTGCTGCTGCTTGACCATCCCACTGTGATTGAACCTGTGCCCATTGATGACCTCTCCCCCTCCTCCCCCACTACTCCATCCGACTCTGGATATTTCCTACGTTCCCTGTCGAAGATCTCCCCGGGTGGGTTGGGTACTGGGGTCAATTCTACTGTTAAAACTGGAAAGGGCAGAGGCAGGAAATCCCATCTAGCTATGGCAAAAACTAAGGCGAAGATGGACCTCATGGACGGCAAACAAGTGACTATTGATCGGGCGCTTAGAGCGGTGCGAGCCCAGAAGAGGGGTCGTTGATGAAGGTGATGTCCTTTAACTGTAGGGGTCTAGCTGGTCCCCATAAAAGATCAGCATTGCGCAGAGTGGTATCTCTTGAACACCCGGATATCATTCTGCTTCAGGAAACAATGGGTGTGGGGGAGACTATTAAGTCTTTACTTGAAGGTTGGTTTGGTGGCTGGACTTTTGCCACCTTGGATGCCCGGGGACGGTCTGGAGGATAGGCTATTGGCTGGAATAATCGCACGGTTCAGTGCCATAATCTATGGGGAATGGAAGGGGCTTTGGGGATGGAATGCACATCTCTGGATTTCAGTGAGATCTTCTCGGTGGTGAATATTTATGGACCCTATTTGAACAGGGTTCCTTTTTGGGAAGGCCTTTTCTCACACCCTTTGTTTAATGTGGGGAATCTTCTTATAGGGGGAGATTTGAACTTCTCACTTGGGCCGGCTGAAGTGTGGGGCAGCAGAGCTCGGATGGACCCATTGTCTGATTTTTTCACTCACCAGTTGATCACTCAAAATCTGCTTGATATAGAGCCAACACTCCTTATACCTACTTGGAGAAATAACAGAACTGGAGATTACAGAGTAGAAAAACGATTAGATCGTTTTCTGGTGTCTGAACTTTTTGTAGATAGGAACTATCTGTTGAGGCAGTGGGTTGGCTCGGGGGGCTCCCCTGATCACTTTCCTATTTTCTTGGAGATGCGGGATGGCCCGTCGAAACCTGCTGGGCCACTGAAGTTTAATAAGATCTGGCTTAATGATGAGACCTTTACTGAACTTATTGGCAACATTTGGGAAAACTACAACCCTGGGATAGGCCTCTCTGCCTCACAACAGTTCTCTGACAATATCAAAAGGATTAAAGGGCCGGTGAAGACTTGGGCTTATGAGAAGAAACATAGGGATGATAGGGATCTTAAGACTATTGAACTGGAGCTGCAAACCATTTATGAGTCTGGTGATGGGGGACTTGGATCACAGGATGAGAAAGCCCATATGGTCTCACTGGAGGTTCAAAGAAATAAACTTTTATTGGAAAAGGAGGAAACTTGGCGTTTGAAGAGCAGGGCACTTTGGCTATCGGCTGGAGATGAGAACACTAAATTTTTTCATGCCTATGCAAAGGGAAGAAAGGCGGCTAACACCATTTGGAGTCTGGAAGACAACTTGGGGAATTCCCAGACGTCTTTTGATGATATGGCTGGGGTTGGGGTTAATCATTTCAAAACACTCTTTAAAGCTCCCACTCGGGCAAACATCTTGGAGGTGGTCAGGATGGCTGAGATGTTTCCTCGCTTTGTGGAAGAGGCTGACAATCTTACTCTGATGGCTACTGTTACTGAAACTGAATTGAAGGGGGTTTTACAGAGCTTTCAAAAAGACAAAAGCCCGGGACCGTATGGATGGACGGTGGAATTTATTCTTGCACTCTTTGATCTTATTGGAAATGATCTTCTGCAAATGGTTGATGATACTCGGCGATCAGGATATATTCCTGCTGCCATGAATTCCACTTTTATTGCCCTTATTCCAAAAACTGATAACTCTTCTTCCTTATGTGACTTCAGACCCATTTCTTTGTGCAACTGTGTATATAAAGTGGTGTCAAAGATCATTGCTGGGCGGCTAAAGGGTATTTTGTCCACTCATATTTCGGAGGAACAATTTGGATTTTTGGAAGGACGACAAATCCATGAGGCTATTGGGGTAGCGCAGGAAGGCATTCATAGTATGAAAGCTCGGAAAATTAAAGGAGCCATTATCAAGATTGATTTGTCAAAGGCGTATGATAAGGTGAGTTGGTTATATATACATTTACTCCTTACTCACCTGGGTTTTGCTGTGGATTTTATCAGGTGGATTATGAGTTGTATTACTACAGTATCCTTTGCGGTACTCATCAATGGTGCTGCTTCTCCCTTTTTTCGGGCTGAGAGGGGCCTTCGACAGGGATGCCCTTTGTCTCCTTTACTGTTCCTGCTGGTCGCTGAGGGGCTTAGTAAAGCATTGAAAAATGCATGCAGGGAGGGTACTCTGCATGGTATCCAAGTGGCGCCTGATTTTATTATCACACATCTGCTGTTTGTGGATGATATCCTTATCTTTTGCACTGGTTCGTCTAGGGACTTGGAAACACTACGGGACATTTTACAACTTTTCTCTACTGCCACGGGAATGGAGATCAATGAACGGAAATCTACACTAACAACCCACTTGCTCAGGGTTTCTGAGATTGTGGCCTTAGGAAGGATCTTTCCATTTACTTCCTTACCACTTGATGATGGCTTCTGTTATCTTGGGTTTCATTTAAAACCGAATGCCTATACTAAACAGGACTGGCAATGGCTTATTGAAAAAATACACAAGAGGCTGAAGGTCTGGAGCCACAGGTGGCTCTCGCGGGCAGGCCGTCTGGTTCTGGTGAAATCGGTTTTGGAGGCCATTCCGGTCTATTGGATGTCCCTCACATGGATTCCTAAAGGCATACTGGAGAAAGCACGTCAGTTATGCTTTCGTTTTTTATGGAGCGGTAAAGGGGACCATGTATCCCCCTGGGTACGCTGGCAGAAGATCGCCATCCCTAAAGCATTAGGGGGATGGGGTCTTAAGAATATTCATCTTTTCGCCAGGTCTTTGGCTGCAAAAGGAGTGTGGAGACTGTTAAAATCGGAGAACCTCTGGACTAAAGTTGTTTTTCGGAAGTATATTGCCCCTGCTACTATTTTGGAATGGGTACGGACGGTGGATAATTCATATCTGGGATGCTCCATCATTTGGAAAGCTATCATTAATTCATTCCCGGTGATTGGATATTTGCTTGCGTGGAATGTGGGAAATGGGCAGACACTCTGTGTAGGGGAGGATCCATGGTTTGGTAGTGCTGGACAACATATTTTAAATGCAAATCTGATCTCTACTCTACGGGACTTGGGTATAACACTACTCTCTCATTTGGCTGCCCCAAATTATCATCCGTGGACACAGTCATGGGTGGCAGTGGATTCACTGGCACTTTCTGAAGCTGAGCGGGTTGAATTGAGGGCTTATATTGGGGCCTTAACTCGATCATATATACATATTCGGGACAAGGACGATTACTTGGTATGGGAAGGCGCCCCTACTGGCTTGTACACACCTAAGGAGGGATACATCAGCCTGAGTCTTTTCCAGAATCCTCGTGAACTGGTAGGGTGGTGGAAAAAGATTTGGAAGATACACTGTCCACTGAAACATCGCCTTTTTATGTGGAATGTCCTCGAAAACACGGTTCCTACCTGGGATATGTTACAGAGGAAGAATCGGGTTGGGCCGGGCTGGTGCATCCTGTGCAAAGCCAGCGATGAAACCTGCTGCCATTTATTCCTTCAGTGTCCCTTTACAGTGCAAGTCTGGGCGGAAGTTTCCAGAATTGTACGTGTTTCACTGGACTGGGCAGGGCTTACTGTTCTGGAGGCCTGGACTCGATGGGTTTCGGAACCCACTGGAAAATCTTTCTTAAACCTTCCATTATTGGTTGCATGGGGCATTTGGATGGCCCGGAATAAGATGATATTCAATGAGAAACTATGCACTCCGACGGTTACTGCTGTTCAGATCTGTGGTTTCCGAGAGGCTTTCCCTCATCACATCGTTGTGGCAAAACAGCGAGTGGTCCTTCCCTTGGACATTGATGTGACGATGCCCTGGGGATTTTATGACGGTTCTGCTTTGGGATTAAAATGTGGGGGAGGGGCTCTACTACATCTCACTTCAAACCATTCTTTCAACCTTTCGTGGGGACTGGGGGAGGGGGGAAATAATTTTGCTGAAATTATGAGCTTAAAACTTCTCCTCATTTTTGCACAGGAAAAAGGATGTCTTGGGATTAATGTATACGGTGATTCTATGAATGCAACAAATTGGACAAATGGCACACAACTTTGCAGGGATATACGGCTTGATAATATTCTTCAGGACATCCTTCTACTGAAATCTTCATTTTTACATTTTTCATGCAGACATGTATATCGGGAGAACAACAAGGAGGCAGACGAGGCTTCTAAGGTTGGCAGGGACTTGGCAGTGGGGTTGTGGAAAGTGAAGGAAGACAACTATGGAACACTCTATGAGTACTATCATAGACCTTTTATGGATGACAGTTTGGGTTTTGGAACGGTTCTGGCACATACTTAGGGCTGGTTTCTTTTTGGTTTATGAACAGTCAAGGAATAGATGGCAGGGAGATTTTTGTTAATACAAAAATGCTACAGTCATATCAGTGGATACTTGCAAGAGACTCGGGGAGTTCTCTTTGGTTTTTTATTTTGTCTATGCTTTATATAAACTTGATCTCAACCTCATGGAGGTAGTTTTTATGAACCGATAGTTTGGTAGTAAATGAACAGCTATGATATTATGACTAGTTTTTTTATGTTTCCTTTAGAGGACATTTTGATGTTTCTATTACATCACAGTGAACTTATTGCTCCTTAAGTGGACAATCGTATGCTTATTATGCATATTCAGAATGTAATTTTCTTCACCTGTTGAAATAAAATTACGCTTTTTTCCTTGGAAAAAAAAAAACATTATGCTCTTGGACATTTCCTAACAACATCTTATTTTAATTTATAAAATTTTAATTAAATCAAATAATAAGTATATTTAATGTCTCCATTCAAATAAATTTCAAGTGGGGAAAATTCCACCAATCTACTAGTTTCGTAGGTTGGGGTGGAGACATTAAAATTGAAATAAGGAGACTAATAAACCCAAATGGACTTTGGTTTGGGCATAAATATATTAATAGGGAAAAAATAAATATTTATGGTGAGAAAATAATATGGCACTTGGTCATGGAGACACATTGGTGGTGTGGGACCCCCAAAAATCTAGATTCCCCATGCCACATGGCATTCCACTCTCACCCATTCGAATCCAAGGTGGAGTCCACTATTATTGGGATAGTTGGAAGGTCATATTACTTGGCATGACTCAATGAGGTCGAATTGTAGAGGAAAATTAACTCCCATGGGAGAGGAAGAGGCATTTTGGAGCTAGTGGGACACTTGGGCTAGATTCCCTAGCTTCTATGACACCAATGATGAAGATTCCTATGACAATTATGACAAAATCAGACCTGGTGGATGACATCTGAAATATATGACATGTCAGGGATAAAAATAGCCTCCAAGAGGGTGCTCAAGAGATTTAGGGAAGCCAAAGAGACACCTATTTGAATTTGGTGGAGGAGGAGGCTAGAATTGGACGGACAAGTGGCACACATTGGTGAAAATTACTAGCTTTTCCCCCTATGTGAAGTATTGCACATAAACATTTGATTTAAGTGAGCTAAAGAAGGCCATAGGAACTAATTAATGATACATTGGGGATCTCATTAAGGCCATTTATCGGTACCATACCTATGTTCAGAAATTTGGAAGTGTTTAACAACATTTGGAGAGTTGTCTTTGTCCACTGCCCTTGGGGGTTTTGAAGCTCGATTTGACTAGAATTATTCCCTACTTTGTCCAGATTGTAAATGAATATTGCAGAAGTGTTTCAAGGGTTGTTAAGAATCCATAAGCCTCATTTATATGTCTTAATACCTTTCAAATACCTTCAGACCCAATTTGGAAGCATTTGGAGTCATTTGGAAGCAGTAGTGACAATACAAGTCTAAGGGTCGAATTGGTCAAAATTGGCAATTTTTCCTAATTTGTGCAAATTCTTAAAAAGGGACACTACAAGTGGTATCATAGCATGGTCCTTGAACCTGATGTGGTAGACCATTAATGAGGAGAAGAATTCAGGGACCACCCTTAGGAAGTGAAACTGAAAGCACTTTTGTTGAAGAGGAAGAAGTAGGAGAAGAAGTGTATTTTGTTGAAACTATGGCTAGGGATGAGAAGGAAACCTCAGAGGATAGCGAATAATTTACTAAAATCATGAAACCATTATTTGAATACATGACAAAACAGATCATGAAAGGGTTCGAATTGTTGTCTAGTCAACTTGGGAGCAAAGGAGTAATAGGAGGCAACAGTAGTTCTCATTCTGAGGAAAAGAAGGCAATGGGTAAGCATATTTTCTCAAGCATAGGACCCCATAATAGACCTAATGAATTTCATTACACACAAAGGAATACTACACCTAAATTTATTGAGGTCAAAGAAGAGCCTAACGCCCAATTTGATATACAGGAAGTGGTGACAGAATGAGAAAAGTTGAGTGAAGATTGTAGAAGAACTGTACCATTTGATCAATTCTTCACTGTCTCAAACAAACTAAAAATGAGGGAAGATAATAGGACTCTATTTCAGAATAAATAAATTGAATTGTGCCATTGGTAAAATTCCCCTTCCCACTTTTTATGGCTCACCCCAATGTTCTGCAAACACTTGGGTACAAAAACTAGATGTTTATTTTCAGTTAAATCCAATGGTGGAAAATGATGCTTTAAAAATGGTTATTTTACATCTAGAAGGAGATGCCAATGATTGGTGGTTCCATGGTATGAAAACCTTGGGACATGATTAGGTTACAACCTATGGATAATTTGTTGACAGGATATTAGAATAATTGAGCAAAAAGATCCAGAATTTCCTTTCAAAGAACTAGCCCAATTGAAGCAAGTTGGAACCCCTGTTGAGTATATGATGGAATTCAAAAAATTATCAGTCAAGGTGGCTAATATATCAATGATAAGATTAGTATTGTTGTTCACTGAAGGTTTTGATGAACCCTTAAAAGGTTTAGTTAAGGCCCACAAACCCAATTCATTGAAGGATGCTATGAGTTTGGCAAGAGATCTACAAAATGTGCTACCTAAATCAGGGAAAGGATAAGAAAGAGGAACTAATTAGGGAAGAACCCAGAAGGAAGAAACGTATTACTCGTGCTTCCAACCATGGGTACCAGGACATAAATGTGCTAAGGGAAAGGCCCAATTCATTGAAGTATTTTGTGATGATGAGTATGAAGGGGGCATGGATGAAGGAGGACATATTTCAGCCCAAGAAGAGGGATATTCTGCAGTAGAAGAAGGAGAGAAAAAAGAAGAAGATCATCAATTAACTGACAAAGGAATACTAGCAGTGCTTTCAGGAGTTCGTCGTTTCCACACTATTCAATGCCAAGGATATGTACAAGGACAAAGGGTTTCGGTATTGGTAGATGGAGGAGCCACACATAACTTCATTGATGCATCCATGGTGGAGAGGAGAAAGCTACTTGCTGAACCATTCGAGGGATTCACAATCATCATTCCAGGTCACCATACTATGGAGTGCAAAACATGGATTCCAAAGCTACAACTCACCATAGGTAATTACACATTTTTTGATAGCTTTTATGTGGTTGATGTTGTTGATACTAATGTGGTCTTGGGAGTGCAATGGTTGTACTCTATATAAGAACATACAGTGAACTATAAAATACATGAAATGATATTCAAATATTCAGAGGGAAAACAAAGAGTATTGAGAGGAATGCACACCTATCTGAATAAGGTAGTGTCTTCCCACAGTATGAAACACAAAGATGAAAAGGTTTTGGGAGACATTCCTCAGGGAAGGCCACTTGATAGAGGAGGAACAAGTTTGCAGTGGAGACATTAAAATTGGAATAAAGAGACTAATAAACCCAAATGGAATTTGGTTTGGGCATAAATATATTAATAGGGGAAAATAATTATTTATGGTGAGAAAATAAGATGGCACTTGGTCATGGAGACACATTGGTGGTGTGGGACCCCCAAAAATATAGATTCCCCATGCCACATGGAATTCCACTCTCACACATTTGAATCCAAGGTGGAGTCCACTATTATTGGGATAGTTGGAAATTCATATTACTTGGCATGACTCAATGAGGTCGAATTGTAGAGGAAGATGCATTTTGGAGCTAGTGGGACACTTGGGCTAGATTCCCTAGCTTCTATGACACCAATGATGAAGATGCCTATGACACTTATGACAAAATAGGACTTGATGGCTGCCATATGACATATATGATATGTCAGGGCTAAAAATAGCCTCCAAGAGGGCGCTCAAGGAAGTTAGGGAAGCCAAAGAGACACCTATTCAAATTTGGTGGAGGAGGAGGCTAGAATTGGAGGGACAAGTGGTACACATTGGAATCTCTTCCCAACTTGAGTTGGCATGAAGCTCTTGGAAGGAATTCGACCCATGGAGGACCTTAGAAGTTTATAAAAGACAATAAAAAAGAAGGATATTAGCTTTTGATCATTTTAAATTTTCCATTTTGCATTTGGAGAGAAGAGCTAGTAGAGATCTAGTCTACTTTCCTTAGCACCAATTTCGAGGGTGAAAGATTCCCATCCTAATTGGAAATTGGAGAGGCCATTCATACCTTTAATTTGGATATAAAATGGAGTGTTTAGTTACAGGTTGAAGCTACAGGGAATCTCGTGGTTCATTCAACTACAACTCATTCTTCCATCTCTTTCACATTTTATTGCATATTTGGGCCCCTCGAGGAATTGTGCCCTTGGTGAGATGCTGATCTATTTGTGAGAGTCCATGAATCTTCATTTCTTTGTATTATGATATATATACTCTGTATTTACTACTCATAATACTCTCAAGTCAAAATACCAAGTGAAGTTGTGTTAAAATACCAAACAATGCATAAATGATGTCATTTTCCCTAGATCTTGTTGTTGGAGCTTGAAGAAACATTATTTCGAATTGTATAAGTAATTCTCTATGATTTTTTTGATGTATGGAGTGTCATTAATGTTCTAAAGAAGTTTCATTAACAGTGCACAAGTCCTTGGCCCCTAAAATTCGAATTTCATAACATATGGTGAAAATTACTAGCTTTTCCCCCTATGTGAAGTATTGCACATAAACATCTGATTTAAGTGAGTTGCAGAATGCCATAGGAGCTCATTAAGGCAATTTATCAATACCATACCTCTGTTCATAAATTTGGAAGTGTTTAACATCATTTGGAGAGCTATCTTTGTCCACTACCCTTGGCTCGATTTGACTAGAATGATTCCCTACCTTGTCCAAATTGTAAATGTATGTTTCAGAAATGTTTTAAGGGTTTTTAAGCATCCACCAGCATCAGTTATATGTCTTAATACCTTTCGACTACCTTCAGACCCAATTTGGAAGCAGTGATGACAATACTAGTCTAAAGGTCGAATTGGTCAAAATTAGCAATTTTTCCTAATTTGTGCAAATTCTTAAAAAGAAACACTACAGTATACTTAATGGGATTTAATTTATTCATGTCATATAGGATATTCCACAATACAACCTTATACCATTAAGATCTAATTATGAAATGAATACTTATTACCAAAACTAAGATACTATTTACTCATAACAACTAAATATCCAATACTTCTCATAAACTCTAACCAAGACCATTAATTTCATATTTATATATTTATTTTCTCATAACCATTGAAACATAATGATAACAATTTTCTAAAAAAATTTCTTACATAACAACTAAATATCCAATACTTCTCATAAACTCTAACCAAGACCATTAATTTCATATTTATATATTTACTTTCTCATAACCATTGAAACATAATGATAACAATTTTCTGCAAATATTTATACATTTGTGATAATGCCAATTTAACTCAATATAAAGATGGATATATTTTCTTACACATAAATTTATCCCTATTTTCAACCATGGTCATGTCAAAAGGCAACGTCTTTGTAGAAGAGAATCATGGCTCTCCATAGAAATCAGATCGACAGATAATATCAAAGTGGCTCTCAACTGATATTAACGACTGCAAGAAAAAACATAAATATACGAAAGTATGAAAGTATTTATCCTTCTAAAAGACCATGCAATAACGCATGTATTATTTTTATGACAGAGAAATAAACTAGACCGACCCTCTTCTAAGGATGTCTCCTTTCCCAAACTCATCCATAAAGAAGACAATAAATTCAGAAAATCAATATTTTTTGCAGGTGTTAGCAAATTATTAACCACAGGAATAGTCTATGTCACTTACCTGAAAAATAGGTAAAATTACCCAAATCACAGAGAAAAATCTGCCAAAGAACTCACCTGTCTCTCTTTTTGAGAGGCCGCTCTTTTCCCCTTATTTTCTAATAGAATAACCAATGATAAATGTATAACCATATTCCTAAGGAGTTCCTTCCACCTTGAGTCCCCCCTCTCGTCGCTCTCTCTGAGGATAATATCTGAGCCAACATGCAATCAAGTTTTTCGGTTAGGTTTCTAGAGATGGTTTAGGGTGCAAAATCCCTATCCGTCGTTATCCATTAATTTAATATATATTCAAAGTATTTGTAGAACAATATATTTAATTTAACAATTATATGTTCCTCATAGTATATAAATGTTTTTCTCTCCTTGTAACATCCACTAAATGGATAATTACGTTAGTGCTTATTTATTGTCTTTTCTCCCATACATATATATACAAATACATTAGACCGTTCTCAATATTATATACTTTTCAAAGGATTATTTGTAATTGCCTATTGGAATTACTAAGGCTTATAATGGCTTATAAATGAGCATAATAATATTAATAATATTTTCAATGATAAGCTATTAATAATATTTAGCTTCTTTTAGGTTTAGGAACTCAATGACATGATTTCCTGACATCATTTGCCAAGATTGGGATATCAATGATATTCATAGGAATTATTTAGTTTGTTGTAGTAGCACTTAGTAAAAGTTATCCTAATGCTAATAGTTAGGTCTTAGGAGTTTGTTACTATCTTCTGACACATAGTATGTTCTTCAGCGTTCAATACTAATCGTTAACCAACACTAATAAAATTAAGTGATCCTATGGTTAACCTCACAATTCACTTATCTTTTTGTGCCTGCAGCACCATGATGACAGCCATCATCATACTCATGGCCTAAAATCCATTAGAATCCCCCCCTAATGGATTCATGCCCCCATCGTTTTGTTGCATCAAGCCTTCAGTATCCTAAGTCTACAAATTCACAATACAAAACAACTTAGGAAATTACTTACAGAGTTTACTAACGGAGCGATGGCCTTGAGCTCCTCATCAGGAACTGCTACATGGTACATTGTACATTTGTGTTTTGGTTACAAAGTAGTAGGGGTAAAAGTGGTAATTACTTGTACCCTTGAAGATGAAGCGATCTCCAATTTGTATGCCATACTACCAATTTTCTGCAACACTTTATAAGGACCATAGTACTTGGGTGCTAATTTATTGTCCTTATTTAGTTGCTTGAGGGACATATGTTTGTAAGGTTGTAGCCTCAGAAATACCCAATCCCCTTCTTTGAAACTTCTTTCACTACGATGTTGATCTACTAGTTGTTTCATCTTGTTTTTTGACATAGCCAGGTTGTCTTTTAGTATTTGGAGAACTTCTTGCTGGTGATCTATGTGCTCTTCCATAACTTCAACTCTAGATTTTCCTTTTAAGGGAGATTTGATAGATGGAGGATGGTACCCATAAAGTGCCATGAATGGAGACATTTTTCATGATGTATGGAAGGAAGTATTGTACCACCCTTCTGCCGAGGACAACCATTTCACCAATTGTGTTTGTTTATCATATGCAGAGCAACGAAGATATCCTTCCAATGATTTGTTCACTATTTCATTTTTCCCATTAGATTGAGGATGATAAGATGAACTATGAGCCAACTGGGTACCCAAACAAGAAAATAATTCAATCCAAAATTTACCAATGAAAATTAGATCTCTATCACTTACAATAATCTCCAAGTTTCCATGTAACGTCTGAACTGTATCCATGAAAGATCCAACTACTGTACTTGCATTAAAAGGGTAAGAAAGTGCACAAAAGTGTGCATAATTCATGAGTCTATCAACAACAGGCATAATAACATTCTTCCCTTCTGACTTGGGTATTCCTATGATAAAATCCATTGAGACTTCCTCCCAGCACTAGAAATCTATCTCCAAAGGTTGTAAAATACCCAAGGTCTTAACTGTTTCAACTTTATTTTGTTGGAAAACCAAACATTTTTCCTTGAAATTTTGAACATTAGATTTAAGACCTTCCCAATAAAATTCCTTCTTGACCTTGTGGTAGGCTTTCAAAAATCTTGAGTTCCCACCTATAGGAGAGGTGTGTAATTCCAAAAGGACCTTTTGTTTGAGTCGGGAGTTCTTGCATAGATATAAACGTTCCTTATACCATAGTGAATCATTTTTCCATGCAAAATTATCTAATACATTGGGATCCTTCTGTATTTTTTGTATGAGTGTCCACACGGATATGTCATTTTTCCATTCCTCTCTTGATGCTACCACCCAATCGGGTTGTCTAATGGAATGTCACACAAAGTATTGCCCCAACATCTTCATCTTTTCTGGCTGCATCTGCCACCAAATTTTGTTTCTCTTTTTTGTAGATGATTTCAAAGTCATATCCCAACATCTTGGTTACCCATTTTTGTTGCTTTTCTGAATATAGTCTCCATTCCAATAAGTATTTAAGACTTCCATGATCGGTTTTGACCTTGAAGTGCCTACATATTAGGTAAGGATGCCATTGCTTAAGTGCATGCATTTTCCATCATTTCTTTCCCATAAATTGGTTTTGTAAGTTCTTTCCCTTGATCGGTTGACTTTCGAAAGCAAGGGGGTGTCTAGATTGCATTAGAATAGCACCAATGCAATTTCCCGACACATCATGACATTCCACAATAAAGGCTTGTGAAGTCTGGTGTGGCCAAAGAGGAACTTTGCACATTACCTCTTTAAGTTCTTCAAAAGCTTGAGTTTCCTGTGGAGTCCAAGAAAATGCTTCTTTATTCAATAATGCTATTAGAGGTGTTGTTATTCTTCCATAGTCACGAACAAACCTGCGGTAGTACCTTGTCAACCCTAAGAATCCTCGAAGATTCTTCAAGGTTTTTGGAATCGTCCAGTTCATCATGGATTTAATTTTGTTAGGGTCTACCTTGACACCTTCATGAGATACAATATGACCCAAATATTCTACCTCTTTTACCCCAAAGGAACATTTGGAAGTTTGGGCATATAGTTGTTGCTCCTTTAGTAGTTGTAGCACCCTATAAACATGTTGAACATGTTCTTCCCAAGACTTGCTATAGATTAGTATATCATCAAAAAATACTAGCACACATTTTCTAAAGAAGAGCTTGAAAATGGAATTCATCAAGCCTTGAAATGTGGAAAGTGCATTTATGAGACCAAATGACATGACCATAAACTCATAATGACCTTCATGAGTTATGAATGATGTTTTTGGGATGTCCTCATCCTTCATTCTAATATGATGATACCTAGAACGAAGACCAACTTTGTGAATAAATTACTCCATGTAGTTCATATAACAATTTATTAATGACAGGAATGGGAAACTTATCTTTAATGGTGATTTTGTTGAGCTCTCTATAATATGGACACATACACCATGAGCCCTCCTTCTTGTGTACCATTACAACTAGTGTAGAGTAAGAAATTTGGCTAGGCCTAATTATGCCAGCCTCTAACATTTCTTCAACCATACTCTCAATTTCACTCTTTTGTCCATAGGGGTATCTATAAGGTCTAATGTAAGGGGGAATACTTCCTGGAATTAAGTGAATAGCATGATCAAAATATTGAACAAGTGGAAGACCTTCTGAAATGTCTTCAAATACCTTGGAATGCTTATTAATGACCCTTTGGAGATATGGGGAAATGAGAGTCTTAGATGTTTGAACATCTAATGAGCATAATTGTACAATTACACATTCATGTCCCTTTTTCAATAATTTTGTCATACCATTTGAGCTTATCAAATTGCTTGGTTTCCCTACAATACCATTTAACTCATATTCTTTTCCTTCCCATGAAAAATTCATGAAAAACTTCTGCAAATTAAAAGCCACTATTCCCAATAATTGTAACCATTGAACCCCTAATACAACATCAGCACCACCCATTGGGATATCAATCATTGGACTATTGAATACATATCCCACATCATAAGATTTATATTATGGCATTTCCCAGAGCAATTGATAGTTCCTCCATCTTCAATCATTACTTGAAACTCTGGTGTTGGATATACAAAGCAATTGAGAACTTTCGCTAATTTACAATTAATGAAATTATGAGCACTACCAGAACAATCAACACTGTTACCTTTTTCTTTTTGATATATCCTTTGATATTCAGAGTTGAGGAGTGCTAATTCCATCCAGTGCATGACAAGATATGGTGGGATTAATCTCTTTGGAAGTAATATCTTCTATTTCTTCAACTGGAGATGGTTCTTGTTCGTTTGCTTCTTCCTCTTCACAATCGATGTAGAATAATTTCTTCTCTCCACACTTATGTCCCTTGAAATACTTCCTGTCACAATTAAAGCATAGACCTTTTTCTCTTCTTTCATCCAATTGTTGAGGTGTCAACCTTTGAGGTTGGTTAGAAGAAGGAAAATTATTCTCTCTATATGTGTTAGAGGTGGTCCTTTTAGTAGTCATTGCCATATTTTTACTTTCAACCTTCCTTGCCAACATGAAAGCCTTCTCTAAGGATGTGGGTTCAAAGAGGTGCACCTCATGTTGGATGTTATCATTCAAGGTTCCAATAAAGATATCCAACAATTTATCATTTGGTATTCCCTCCACTCTGAGACTGAACTTTTGAAACTGTTGAATGTGCTCGCTTACTAGACCCTTTTGCCTTAGATTTATCAATTGGGTAAAGAATGAATTTCTCTTAACATCATCGTGATATGACATCAATTCTTCTGTAAAAATGGACCAAGATATAATGGAGTTCTTTTGCGTTCACAAAGCCATTGGTACCACACAAACTGATCAAGTTCTAAATATAAAGATGCAATAGGTACCTTTTGGATATTAGGCACCTAGTGTATATCAAAGAATTTTTCCATCTGGAATATCCATGTTATGGGGTCCTTGCCATCAAACTTCCTCATGTCAATATTTGGGAGTTGGATACCCCTTGGGTACCATCCCTAATTACTTCCACTATTAGCATCAAATCCTATTGGAGAATTCTTACTAATGAAAGATTGCTCAACATGGTCACTATTTTTATCTCCATGCATAGCCAGGGACATATCATCACCTTTAGGAAGATTTTCCTTTGGATTTGTCAAAGCTTAGCAATCCTTTCTATATTGTTATTAATATGTCCCATCCATTCCTCCATATTAGTCTCCAAATTAACTAAATCAACCTTAGTCATTATCCCTTTTGATCATATCTTCCAACTTGGACACCCGAAAAGATAGATCTTCACTTTCATCAAAGGTGAGGGATGAATCCTTTGGTGGCTTGATGGGAGTGTGATTTTTTCCATTACCTTTTGGTGGAATTTTGAACAATATAAATAGATATCACAACCTATGGTTCACCTCAATTATATCCTTATACTCAAAGTTATTCAAATTTAAAATGGTGTACGTTTTTCAAACCTTGATTTGGAGACTGTTTACTAGACGACTTAGAACTGAGGTAAATTTGAATTTTCAGCTCCTATGGATCTACCACTTTGACCTATGGTATCCTAGTGCGTCTTATTTCTAATTCCATAGGTCTCGTTCAATTTGAATGTGCCAAAAAAATTTGTGATAACTTTCCCAACACTTGTTAATTTTGGTTTTTTTAGAAGAGTGAGAGTGTATGGCCTTCCACGTGTCCAATTTTTTAATTTGATTATGAAACTACTACTAAATATACTATGGTATTTCTTCTTTCTGATGCAAATGATCTCACTCAATTTGGATCTCAAATGCTCTAGATATAACAATTTTCCCTAGAACACCTATTTGAGACTAGCTTTTGGGATAGTCAGAAACTCTAACTTCCTGAAGGTATAACTCTGAACTTGTAATGAGTTAGGATCTGAAAATTTTATCATGGGTAATTAGGACTGTTTTATAGATGGGTTCCTAGTTTTATTATCTAAAACCCTGTAGAAAAAAAATTATATAGAGAAAATGCCAAGATGACTTGTTTTGAAGAAACCAGCGCCGAGGAAAGAGCTCTAATACCAAATGTTATGCAACAAATTTCCAAAAAGAGCATGAAAAGAGAAAAATAGATCATAAAGAGTACTCCACAAATTTAATGAAGAACATATATGAATAGTAAGCCTCTTCAAGGGGGAAACCTCCTTATACAATGTACTAAGTACACAAGGAAAGACTAGACAAGATGCTCCAAATGAAAAAGTCTCATTCCTATATATAGGAGACTAAGAGGTACAATTCCAATTAACTGACCCAAGCTGATGTAACCACACTAATGATAATTACAACTAATGGACCAATTCGACACCAGAACTAATATAATGTGACCCATATAAGGGGAAATGTGCCCACATTTAGGGCTTAACAAGGTTGCAGAGACAATGATTGGGGCATTGTGACATAGATAGTGATTGTGACAGGTTAATAGAGGCAAGGATATGGGTTGACAAAGATAGTGATACAGGTAAAAATTGAGAGAAATACTGATATAGTTACAGGTTGTGACAGTGACAGTGAAAATGGTAGTGACAGGTTGAGTCTACACTTATATTTCATGGTGGGAGGACAGGGCAAGGAAAGAGGGTTGTAGCCTCCTTCTGGTTGGAGTTGGAGAATCAGGGAGTTGGAGCTTCATTCAGCTTGGATCCTGTAAACTAGGGGGTTGGAGCCTCATTCTAGTTGTAGCTGGTAAATTAGGGAGTTGTAGATTCCTTCAAGTTGTAGCCTTTAAATAGGGGCTTGGAGCCTACTTCCAGACAGTGCTAGAGAATCTTGGAAATTGGTGCTTCCTATGAATGTAATCTTGTTATTATATAAGAAAATCAGACCGTTTTTTTCTCCCATTTGGGTTTCCACATTAAATATCTTGTGCACAGTGTATGGTTTATGTGATGATGAATGACATTGTTAATAGTTAATGTTTACATGATATAATTAATGTTTGAAATGGTAAAAAGTGTTCAATACTGATTCACCCCCCCTCTTAGTATTTCCAACATGATAATGTGATGAAGATGTTTTGGATATCCTCTTACTGTAATGATGAATGCTTCTTCTGTTGCGCGCATACTAAATGTGATGTGGTTATGAATGTTGTTTCTGAATAACAGATCTAAATATGTTTAAATTTTAATTATTGTTTTGTTATAGATCTGATGTTTATGTGCAGAACTGTAAGTGGTAGAATTGCCCCCTAACCCTTCTTGTTTGTATAAACCTACAGTTCCTCTAGCCCCACCCCCTCGGATTCCTCGGGTGAGACTTCATTTGTTTAATATGTAATGCCGTAAGGGCCGGTATCTAGGGGTTTTGTTGGTATTTTATGGCTAGAACTCAGGTCTTCCCTTTGTGCACCAACACTCATTTAATTAGGTTTTCGTTAGTTGCATTCATGCATTGCATGTTAATTGCATTTCATTTAAATCATAAAAAACCCATATTATGGTAGTCGGGCCATAACTAAAAGGCTTTCCATTTTAGTGGAGAAAGGTCTAATTGGGCCTATTTTCCAATAAAATGTCTAAAGTCAACAAGGGTCACTTTCCTATGTTTATAATGGTACTATAAACCATACATTATGCCATTAGATATCACAAATAACACAATATAGATCTTTAATGTGGAACCAAGTGTAACCATTACCACCACATAGATCCAACGAAAATATATTGAGGAGCCCAAGGAAAGTGAGCACCTCTTCCATTCATATATGTGGGTGAAGGGGACACCTCTACATTTCATTGTTGATGCCTCACCCTCAATAATGCACCATTTTTTGGTTGATTCAAGGATTGTCCATTAGTGCCAGTCACCAATGTTGTTGTCTATAATACAACATCAAGCCTTTGGAAAATGAGGCACCATGTCTCATAGCCCCACTTAAGGTTTGTGATGTTTTTCTTAGACAACCTTATATTTGAAAGCACCATGTTGTCTATCGGTGTAGTCCCTACAATGTCCCAAAATTTATTTGTATATTTTCTTCAAGACCCTTTTATATGTTTTCCACATATGAGAGCCATCGGGATTGTTATTAATTAAAATAAAACCTTCCCAAATGACATTTTTAACATATTTAGTTTTCCAAATTTGCGCACATAAATAAATATTTTTCGTGATGCATAATATGCAATAGAAGCTTTCTAAACACATATAAGTTACCATCTAATCTTCTAAGTTTCAATCATCCATGGATTTTTGAAGTCACAAACTTATTTCCAAAAAAATGATGGTCAATTGCATGCCAGTGATGGTTCACCTCATGAACAAATTCAAAATAAAGCTAAGTTAAAATCTAATTTTCTTCCAAGTCTCAATCATCCATAGATATTTGCACGTACAAAATTATTTCAAAAAAATCGATGGTAAATTGCATGCCAATGATGGTTCTCCTCATGAAAAAATCTTTCAATATTTCTCATTTTTTAACAACTTCCTAACACATTGATAGTGGCAATATTAGCAAATAGAAACAACTTGTAAGACCTATTTTAACTAATAAGAATTTCACAACTCACCAAAGTCTCCATTATATTTTGAATTAAAACTATGTCATTGTTTTGTGGACATTCTAAAATGATGACACAACTTCAATCAAAATAAATTATGGAGAAGACCTATTGTAATAAGACAACTTCCAATAAATAAGAGACATCGAAAAGTCACATCTTTAATGTTCAGATCTATTTCTTTCAGTTGGTTCTTCTCATTGTATATCTTTGATTTTATTATCTACTACAAGAATCCCAAGATTTTTTTAGGTGTGTGTGTGTTTATAATGGTATAATACCATTCTTTAAAAAAAGAGTCCAAAGCAAGATTTCTTAGATGGATAGCCCTTTAGTGTTAATTGTGATTGTCTAAGATACTCTATAGAATAAATTCCCATCTCTCTCAATGCTCATTGTGCATTACAAATCCACCAACTCTATATTAGCCATATTCCATGATTCAATTTT
This sequence comes from Larix kaempferi, assembly GCA_027924585.1. Classification (NCBI taxonomy): domain Eukaryota; kingdom Viridiplantae; phylum Streptophyta; class Pinopsida; order Pinales; family Pinaceae; genus Larix; species Larix kaempferi. The sequence goes on along the minus strand of BSBM01000617.1, from coordinate 276,136 downwards.
GGGCCATCATGTATTCAAACTCTATGAAAGCCATCTTTCATGCTTAAGCTCTAGGCCCATCATCCATTAGAACTTCACATCTATCTATATACATGGGTCTCTCTATGCATGTAATTCCATCGTTGTAATGTTAAGTTGTAAATATCTCAGTTAGTCTCGCTTGCAAGTATAGCCACTCAATAGTGGAAGTGTTAGTCCCAGAGACCCCATAGACGTTCTAACGTTGTATTTAGAATTATGCCTGGGCATCAATAATCACTTCTGAAAACTTTACTGAATCAAAACATAGCTGATATAAAACCATATAGAATTCCAATCTTGAAATATGAATGGGCAGTATTTCAATGTGCCAATAAATCAAACTTTGTGTGGTAAATGGAAAATGAAATGGTGCAAGATAAAGGTATTGTGAAAGTAAAGCTTTATCCCACATTTACAGCATGACGTGTTGAGCCTAGGAGAGGAATTCAACAGCCTTAACAAAATGAACACAGAACGCCACTGACTAATACGAGAATATCACTTTAAGATGAATCAGCATGAATACTTCAATTACCAATTCTCTTAGAAGAAATACATTTAAGCATAAGCACTCATATAACATTCAGAACAGCTCTGCAAATCATACATGAATGAAAGAGATGAAAAACAATAGAAGGTACTAACTGTGCACATCAAAACTTTGAATCCATTAAGCTCCAAGATAGAGCAAAAATATGTTTCTTTCTGTATTGATCAAACTATCCAACATAGAAGTAATACTTCTTACATAAGAGAGCCGACCCTTTGGCTACTGCCTACTTGGCTATATATAGCCTTCCTACTGTCTAAACAGAATTTGTTACAATCAGTTACAGCTCAACAGCTTAAATTTTTCAGTTTATACTCCTTAATAGAGTTTCTTACAATATCAGTCATAGCGAAATTACTAGTTATCCTATGACCGTGACTCGGGACCACTTTGTTAACAAAGTAGTACGTCCGGCTAGATGAAGTTCGCATCACCTTAAAATATAAGGTATCAACGATGTAACGTCTTTCAGAGATGCGAAGAACCTTTTACACACCAGCTGGACCACCTACAGCCTGATAAAGACGTAGTTGCGACTATACCACTAAAAAATAATGCTTTGCAAACCTCTGTTGCTTCATTCTTCCATCCTGTCCAAGTCCTTTGCTCTCGGATCTCGCTTTCGATGGGACAGAAGCTTAACTCTGATGCCGAGTTGTGGAACATGACATGATTCTGATACTGCTTCATTAGAACTTCTCAGGTGCTACTACTCCACCATCTGATCATCCTTCGTTGGGACTGGCATGTCCCCTTCTTCCGTGCTCCTGCATACGGAAGGCCCCTCTTCATTTGAACTGACGAAATAGCTGAACCTTCCTTAGACATCTCGAGTGAGTCCTCGGGATTTTCCTATCTGGTTTCCGGCGGGTGAACATCTGCGGGCTGCTCATGAACGTTGGTTGTCCAAACCCTCAGTGCTCCTGGTGAGCCTCCTCTCAAGATGAAAGGAACCATTGAAAAAACCCTTCTAATCGGATAGGAATAATATGCATGTCTTCGGCTTCGAGTTCCAGACTAGTGAAGTGCAGGAGCTTCGAAATGCAAAAAGAATCCAACTCAGGGGTATTTATAGAGCCATCTGGACTATCCTTGGTGGACCAGCCTGTACTGTCACAATAATTGCTTGACTATCCTTTCGGGCTTCGCACGCTGAGAGTGAACTATAGCTCGTACGGTGCCAGAAACATAAATGATTACTGGGAAGAATCACTTCAAAGTGATAGCGAGGATGACAGAACAACAACCCATTAGTGGTTTTCAGGCCCCTCAAAAAGTGGTTTAAGAAACCCACTCCAGGGCCCCTGAACGATCCTAGAACTGCCACATGGAGACCACAGTTTTGAATCAGGGGCGAACTGAGCGTGGTAAACTTCTCGCAGTTTTAACCTCCTGATGCTTTTCTGACCGTTGATTTGTAGTCAGGGAACCTCGAGATCCGAGCCAGAAACCTGCAACCTCCTTAAGATGGGTCCCGCTTGACGCACGACCTCCTTGTTAGTTGCTTCACTATTTTTTAAACCGCCATGACGGCTAGGTGGTTTCAGGGTCCTCAAACAGTGGTCTACTGATACCGCTTTGAGGCCCCTGAATATCTCTAAAGTTGACACGTGTCAATAGCAATTTTCTATCAGGGACCATCTGGGCTAAACAAAAAAAAGCACGTCTGAAAGTCCTAACCACGTCTGCTTTAAGCTGGCTCATGCCAATCCCCTATGATCCTCGACCACTTACCCTCCTGCTACCATGAAATATTTTGCTTTATACATGCCTTCTACTGCTCTAATTTCTTTCTCTGACATCCTATCTCTCGATCTGGGGAGGGACCTCTTTTCAACTGATAATATCACTAACATTGGCTTCAACGGGGAAAGCCTCTTTCTTCTGGGAGAGGCTGAGAACAATAGACCAGTTCCTTTTACACCATTGGGTTATGGAGTCATGATTGATCAAAAATAAAAACATAACTACAGAAAGATAGTTAGAGAATAGGCTATAAAAACCTCTCCTAATTTTTTAAAGAACAAAAAAGAAATAAATATATGTTACAAGCATGATACAACGGTCTCGCTCATAGGGCAAGACATAGAACTCAGTAATGAAAGAACTGCTTCAAGAATCTCCCATTCACAGGGTTCCCAAAAATTTCACCATTAAGTTGAGCAATTTCATATGTGTTGTTGTCCTGAACTGTGACGATTTTGAAAGGGCCCATCCATAGGTTATCGAACTTCCCATGTTTAGACCTTGGCTCTCTTCTGGCATCCCATTTTAGAACAAGATCTTCGGGCTGAAAATCTCGGGCAACCGCCCTTCGGTCAAAAGTTGCTTTCATCTTGTCCTGGTAGATTTTAGTGGAGTCATCCAGTTGTTCCCTGACCTACTGAATTTCTATCAACTACTGAATTCTTCTTTCCATATGATCTGGTTCCTCATTTTCTGGTTGTAGCAGCTTCATTACTGGGAGGCCCAACTGGATCGGGAGAACAACCTCCTTTCCATAAACCAACTGAAACAACGAAGTGCCTATAGCCTTTTTAACATTGATTCTATCTGCCCATAATTCGAATTTCAAATGGGAGTCCCAGGCCTTTTTGTTTGTGTTGACCATTTTTTTAATAATAGTGACCAAACTCTTATTGGAGGATTCAACCAAGCCATTTCCTTGTGGGTAGTATGCAGTTGAATGAATCAATTCAATATTATAATTTTGGAAAAAATCCATCATTTTATATGACTTGAATGCTAGAGCATTATCTATAAGTATTTTCCTTGGGCAGCCAAATCTTGCCAAGATGTTTTCTTCCAAGAAGTTTATAATAATTGAGTCATTTGCGTTCCTAGTGGGAATAGCTTCTACCCACTTCGTGAAGTAATCAGTGGCCGTAAGAATCCATTGATGTTGGCCGCTAGAATGAGGATTTATCTCCCCGATAAAATCAAGGCCCCACTGCTGGAAAGGCGCTTCCACCCTAATTGGTTTTAGAGGTAACAGTTGTAGCCTTAGCTTCCCGGCAAACATTTGACACTCCTTGCATGCCCTGATGATCTTGTTGGTATCAGAAAATAGAGTGGGCTAGAAATAACCTGCTCGCAATATCTTATGAGCGGTTTCTCTCCAAGCATGATGTCCTCCACACATACCCTTATGAAATTCATTAATTATGCCATCAGTCTCCTCTTCTACAATACAATTGAGCAGGATTCCCAGTGGGTCTTTCCAAAAAAGATAACCATCCAAAACATAGTATCTGACCGCTTTAAGTTTGAGGGATCTTATCTTAGCTTTATCCATTTCGAGGGGATAAGTAAGATGCTCCAAATAGTAGACTATGTCTCTGTACCATTCTAAATTTATAAATTTCTCGGCTACATGATCGGGAAGGTTTTGTTGACCTTCCCCGTTTCCCTGCTCGAGAAGTTGATCAATCAAATTTATCTCTAGGGCTTGATAACTCGATTCTGCCAACATTTTAGCTAACCCCTGTCCTTTTACCAACTTAGTGGGTTTAATCTCCATATCATAATCCTGGATCTTGGAAATCCATTTCCCTCTTTTCCCTTCACTATCAGGCTGACATAAGATATCTTTAATAGTACTCCCTGGGACATGAGGGATGATCTTGGAATGCAGGACATAGTTCCTGAAAGACTTGAGTGCCTTAACAAGTGCATAGGCCTGCTTTTCCATTGTGCTATACTTTAATTCCGCATTTCTCAGGGATCTACTGAAGAAAGAAATGGGTTGCTCATGCCCCTCCTGATTTTTTTGCAAAAGGATTGTTGCAATAGTAACCTCAGAAGCGAAAGAAAAAATTAAGAAATCTTTAGTGTAGTCCGGGCTAGTCAGAATGGGTGCCTCTCCGAGGGAGTTCCTAATCTGTTTAAAAGAATTTCTCGCGGCTGTGGTCCATTTTATCTCAGCATATTTTCTTAACATGTCAGTAATCTCTTTCATTATTTCAGCAAAGTTAGGGATACATCTTTGTAAAAATTATTTTACCAATGAAAGATTGTACCTCCTTTTTATTTCGTGGGAGATTGATGAACTTAATAGCAGCCACTCTCTCCGGGTTTATCCTCACGCCATCTTTGGAAACAATGTGACCAAGCAGCTTTCCTTTCATCATGGAGAAAAGGGACTTCTTTGTATTGAGAGATAGGCCATACTTTCTGCACTTCTCGAAAGTTTGCTTTAGGTGCTGAAGATGCTCCTGATCAGATTTAGAAAAAACTGTCATATCATCCAGGTATATAATGATAAATTTGTCATTTTCGCCTATAAATACTATATCTATGGCCCTTTGGAAAGCTGCCCCAGCATTCATAAGGCCAAAAGGCATTTTTTCATACATGAACGTTCCCCATGGTGTAGTGAAGGCTATCTTTTCCCTATCATCGAGGTGCATTGCTACCTGGTTATATCCTGAAAACCCATCCATCATAGATACTTGGGTTGACCCTACCACCTTCTGCAAAATATAATCCATTTTGGGCAAGGGGTAGGTGTCCTTCAATCAGCATTTATTTAGATTTCTAAAATCAACGCATAGTCGGATCTCACCGTTCTTCTTTCTGACTGGTACTAGGTTAGCCACCCATTCAAAATATCTTAGGGGGATAATGATTTTTGCATCAAGGAGCTTTCTTACTTCCCCTTCAATCACTGGCAACAAGATAGGGTTTACCTGCCTCAACTTTTGTTTTACTGGCTTGGCATCAGGATTTAAGGGGATCATGTGTTGTATTATGGTAGTATCATAGGTTCTAAGGTCCTCATACTTCCATGTGAATATGTCTACATAATATTTAAACAATTCCTCATACCTTTGCCTCTATTCGCTTGTGAGGGACTAAGAGAGTTTGATAAATTTGGGGTCCTCCACGGTACCAAGATTTACCTCTTGTATGGCCTTCATGGTTGGCTGTATTGCTGGTTTGACCGGGACATCATTTTTGTCGAACAGCTGCTCTAATGGGACAAGTCCTTTCGGAATTAAATTATTTTTTAACTGCAAGACCTTGTGACCCGCGATCTGTTGTGTGAATTTGGAATCTTCTGGATGTTTTACTTGCAAGTTACCCCCCTCTATTTTTTTGGAATCGCCATCCATCTCAGTACTTGAGAATTCCCCGACCAGCTGCAAAAAGCGCTTAATTTGTTGTTCGTCCTTGAAAACCTGCCAACTTTTGACGTTGTTGAGAATGGAGGAATGGTATCTCATTTCAACTTCATAGTTTAGCTTCGGCTTTTTGGGAGGATTGAAAGAACTTGCCATCATGGCTAAAGCATCGACCTGTTGATTTTCTTCCCGAGGGATGAAAGTAATGTTAAAGGCGTCAAAGAAGTTTTCAATAAGATCCCAAGCCAGATTGCGGTATGCTCTGAGTCTGGGGTACTTTGTCTGATAAACATTTCTAATCTGATTTACAATGAGATTTGAGTCTCCAAAAACTAGCGATTTTCAAGTCCTTTGCCGCTCGAAGACCGAGGATGAGTGCTTCATACTCTGTGACATTGTTGGTGGTGTCAAAGTCTAACTTATAAGACAGACTGATTTCATCCCCCAATGGTGATGTTAATACCACACCGGCTCCAGTTTCTTCTTTGGCAGATTCCCCATCGAAAAAGAGTTTCCAAACTTGATTTCGAATATTTTCAGCGGTCAGTTCCATCGCTTGAACATGTGCGATCTCTTCCTCAACTTGGTCTCCTATTGATAGTCTGTAATAGCCCATGTTCTCATCAGCAATGTATATAGGATAATTCATGGGGCTATCCTGGTCACTTATAACATAGGCGAACATGGCTTCTCTATATAACCGTTTCGTCTCTCCAGCAAAAACGGGTATCGTAGCATACTTCATGTCCATTTGCATGGTTCCTCCTACATTTTTAGCCCGGCTTCTTGATAGGAGCATACCATATTTAGTTGGGACATATGCTACCACTACGTCCATCATTACGCTCTTGGCTTGTATCTGAGCAAGAGTGACCACCATGTCTTTAATCATCCCTATGCACTTTACCTTTTTAGAATCAAAACTGTAAAGGTCATGGTAAGGCCTGGTGATTTCCAGTCCCAACTGTTCCATGATAACTTTGGGCATTAAATTGTGAGATGCCCCAGAATCCAACATACAGTTGTGCAGAAGCTTCTCATGCACGTTCAAGGTGACGTAATATGGGGCAGTGGGCTCTTCTTTACTGTCAATGCGTGGACCACACTGAAAAGAGGGAGCTTCATCATTAAGATTTATGGAATATTGTTGATCAATGCTTTCGGCCCGCTGTAGCATCTTGTCGATCTGACCCTAGTACATAGGATTCCTTATTAAATTAGGTAAAGGAACTGCTATCTTTAATTTGTTCAGCTCTTGTTCCAAACTGAAAGAGGTGTGCCCTTCTCTGGGGATTGGTTCTATTCTCTTATGGGGGCTTATGCCTGGCTGATTTAGGATATCTGGGATCACGGCTTCGACTTCTTTTTCTTTAGGTAAGGAGGCTGCTTGAGGGGGCTTTGTTTGGGATGACTTCTGTGGGGACTTTCTAGGAATAGGTCCACTCTGCTTGTGCATAGCTTCTAGCCTCGGTCTTAAGTTGTACTTCCTTTGCGTTTTTTAGGCTGAGCGCTACGAGAAACAAGATGATCATCAAGGAACTCGTCAGTCTCTTGAGAATACCAAAGATCTGAGCCATCTTCCTCATATAATAGTGAACTTTCATAATCCTCTCAGGTAAGGTGCATGAGGTGTGAATCTTCTTCCACCCAATTCAGTTCTTCTTCAAAATCTTCATAACCTTCTTCCTCAGCGATCTCGACGAGGTTGTTTTCTTTCTCGTGAACAAGAGGCCTCAGTGGCTGCTCATCGTTTCTTTTTTCTCTATAAGCCATCTATGGATTGAAAGGTCTTCTGAACTGATTAGGAGGACGGGGAGGAGACTGTCGATTAGGACTACTACCCTCCACTTCCATTCTAGTGACCTTATTTGACAGGTTCTTGATGATACGGGTCATCTCATCGATCTTTGTGTCCTGGGAGTCTCTGATTTCTGAAGATATCCCTTCCTCCTTGGCTTTCCCTTTGTCTTTGGGTTCAGCATCACTAGTCATTTTAATCTTTCCTCCAGCTCTCAGATTTCCTTCAACGTCGATGGCATCATCCTGCATATCGTTGATCGAGACTAGTCTTCTTTCCCTCAACGTTATGGAAAAATCTGAAGGGAAGGCGACTGCATAAGTGACCCGAGTTGCAGCTTCAGTAAGATGAATGTCCTCAGGGATTCTGAAATACTGTTTGTTAAATCTAGCTTTGAAATCGACCACTTTTTCAGAGCCGCTTTTATTCAGGGCAGAGAACTCTGTCAGATAATATAAATTGTCCCGTTTAACTCCCCATTTCTTGACAAAGGTAGATTCCAAGATTTCCATAGTACTAATGGAGGCATTAGGTAAAGATCTGAACCATTTTCTGGCCTCTCCTTCTAACGACTGAGCAAAAATTCTCATGAATACATCATCGTGCTCTATTAGGATGTTATCCATGAAATCTTGAAATCGATCCACATGGTCCTCGACAGATGTCCCTTTACTGCCATCATACTGTGGCAGTAGCTTCAGGTAATGGGTAGGCATGTCATTCAGGGGTGTGGGTAACTGCAGGGGTCCGTGACAGCTTGCCACCCATGTTGGCGTTCTGGGTGGTGGTGGAGGTGGTCCTCCGCCTCCTCCTCTTGACATGAGGTGGCTGGTGTCTGTGATTATTGCTTAGGAAGTAACGAGGGGATTGGGCTGATTGGTATGAGCCGAGTCTTCTTTGTTTATAGCAGGGCTCTTTCGGAAACAAGGAAAATCACAAGGAGTATGAGGATCAAGGGAAAGAGGTTCGCTCACTGGGGTTCGGACAATAAATTCGGATTGAGGAAATTGGGGGTCGAACAAAGGGGAGGAGAAGCTTCGTTGATAACTTGGTGAAGTAGACTGGTATCTCCCACGTTTATGTCTCTAGGAAACTGAGTCTTCTAGGGCCACAAATTCTTCGTTGCTTGGGTTTTGGCGAGTGTGTATTCGTCCAGATGCCAGGTTTGCTTACTATGGAGTCGCCAGGTGGATAACAGCCTGCAACTCAATTTCATCAACCATGAAAATGAGAGCGTATAATTTTGTCGTTATACCCAGGGAAGATTTATCTTCTTGATTCGTTCCCCGGCAACGGTGCCAAAAAAGATGTTAGTCCCAGAGACATTCTAAGGATGTATTTAGAACTGTGCCTGGGAATCAATAATCACTTCTGAAAACTTTACTAAATCAAAACATAGCTGATATAAAACCATATAGAATTTCAATCTTGAAATATGAATGGGCAGTATTTCAATGTGCCAAGAAATCAGACTTTGTGTGGTAAATGGAAAATGAAATGGTGCAAGATAAAGGTACTATGAAAGTAAAGCCTTATCCCACATTTACGTCATGACGTGTTGAGCCCGGGAGAGGAATTCAACAGCCTTAACAAAATGAACATAGAACGCCACTGAGTAATACGAGAATATCACTTTAAGACGAATCAGCATGAATACTTCAATTACCAATTCTCTTAGAAGAAATACATTTAAGCATAAGCACTCATATAACATTCAAAAAAACTCTACAAATCATACATGAATGGAAGAGATGAAAAACAATAGAAGGTACTAACTGTGCACATCAAAACTTTGAATCCATTAAGCTCCAAGATAGGGAAAAAATATGTTTCTTTTTGTATTGATCAAACTATCCAACCTAGAAGTAATACTTCTTACATAAGAGAGCCGACCCTTTGGCTACTGCCTACTTGGCTATATATAGCCTTCCTACTATCTAAACAGAATTTGTTACAATCAGTTACAACTCAACAACTTAAATTTTTCAGTTTATACTCCTTAACATAGTTTGTTACAATATCAGTCATAGGGAAATTATTGGTTATCCTTATCACCATGACCCAGGACCACTTTGTTAACAAAGTAGTACATTCGACTAGACGAAGTTCGCATCACCTTAAAATATAAGGTATCAACGACGTAACGTCTTTCAGAGCTACGAAGAACCTTTTACACACCAGCTAGACCACCTACGGCCTGATGAAGACGTAGCTACGATCATACCACTGAAAAATAATGCTTTGTAGACCTCTGCTGCTTCATTCTTCCATCCTGTCCAAGCCCTTTGCTCTCGGATCTCGCTTTCGACGGGACAGAAGCTTAACTCTGATGCCGAGTTGTGGAATAGGACCTGATTCTGATACTGCTTCGTTAGAACTGCTCAAGTGATACTACTCCACCATATGATCATCCTTCACTAGGACCAGCATGTCCCCTTCTTCCGTGCTCCTGCATACGGAAGGCCCCTCTTCATTTGAACTGACGAAATAGTTGAACCTTCCTTAGACATCTCGGGTGAGACCTCGGGATTTTCCTGTCTGGTTGCCGGTAGGTGAACATCTGTGGGCTGCTCATGGACGTTGGTCGTCTAAACCCTCAGTGCTCCTGGTGAACCTCCTCTCGAGATGAAATTAACCATTGAAAAACCCCTTCTAATCGGCTAGGAACAATATGCACGTCTTCGGCTTCGAGTTCCGGACTAGTGAAGTGCAGGAGCTTCGAAATGCAAAAAGAAGCCAACTCGGGGGTATTTATAGAGCGATTTGGACTATCCTTGGTGGGCGAGCCTGTACTGTCGCAATAATTGCTTGACCACCCTTTCGGGTTTCGCACGCTGAGAGTGAACTGTAGCTCGTATGGTGTCGGCGACATAAATGATTACTAGGAAGAGTCACTTCAAAGTGACAGCAAGGATGACAGGACAGCAACCCATTAGCGGTTTTCAGGCCCCTCAAAAAGTGGTTTAGGAAACCCGCTCCAGGGCCCCTGAACGATCCTGGAACTGCCACATGGAGACCGCGGTTTTGAATCAGGGGCGAATTGAGCATGGTAAACTTCTCGCGGTTTTAACCTCCTGACATTTTTTTTACCGTTGATTTGTAGTCAAGGAACCTCGAGATCCGAGCCAGAAAGCTGCAAGCTCCTTAAGATGGGTCCCGCTTGACGCACAGCCTCCTTGTCAGCTGCTTCACGATTTTTTAAACCATCGTGACGACTAGGTGGTTTCAGGGTCCTCGAACAGTGGTCTACTGATACCGCTTTGAGGCCCCTGAATATCTCTAAAGCCGACACGTGTCAATAGCAGTTTTCTGTCAAGGACCATCTGGGCTAAACAAAACGAAGCGCGTCTAAGAGTCCTGACCGCATATGCTTTAAGTTGGCTCATGCCAATCCCCTCTGATCCTCGACCACTTACCCTTCTGCTGCTCTAATTTCTTTCTCTGACATCCTATCTCTCGATCTGGGGACGGACCTCTTTTCGACTGATAATATCACTAACAAAAAGAAATTTTGGTAGATGCTTATAACCTGGGTACCATACCCATTGAAACCTGAAAGGGTATTCAAGGCTATTTGTAGGGTTGGTGACACCTTGTAGTAGTATTTTACTTTGTATCGTGCGGTACAATAAAAAAATGTGACCTCTTGGGTGGGGATAAGTAAACATAGCTTAGAATATAGGAGCATCCTTCATAGGAGCCAAAGATTTCATATATCCCTTTGTTTTAATTCTCGACACTAACTCAAACACTAACCATGGTGGAGTATGCGAGTTCAAGTTTGTCGTGGACCTGTGGTGGCCCTTTGAGCAGTCCAAATCCCAATCCTTGTCACGTCCTTTTTTATTTTAATTTCTAAATATGTGAATGTACGAACCGTCCACGTGACACCTCCTGCAAGAAAAAGCGCCATGTGTGGGTCACATTGTCTACGTAGTGGGTAATATTCTCCATCGTCCAATTGCACGCTAGTCCACATTGTACAACTAGGCTCGTGCTTTGTTCTGTGTTTCATTGTGTGCTTTGCTCCATGTTTCATTGATAATGATGCCTGTTTCTAATCAAGAAATAGAGCTGTGTTATGTTATGGGGCAACTGGTCTGAGCAAGACCTTTACTGCATCATCTCATTCTTTGTTTATCAGTCCATACATTCTCCAAAATCCAGCATTAATGGCGAACTAGGTTGATGCTTCTGCTTTTTCCTCTATGGCCTCAGCGTCCTCATATTCTTACGATGTATTTATTAATCATTGCTGTACGGATGTAAAAAACAAATTTGCCAGCCATCTCGACATACGGCTTTCTGATCATGGATTGAGAGTTTTTTTGGACAAAGATGAAATGGAGAAGAGAGATAAGATCTCTTCCCAAATAAAACAAGTTATTCCTGTTGCATATGTGCACATAACACTTTTTTTCGAAGTATTGCTTGAGTTTATCTTGATTGCTGATTCCTTCTATCCAAAGGGCATGCTCCATGCCTATTGGATGGAAGGAATCAGCAATCAAGATACGGATAGCAATGTATAGCTTGAATGAACAATCTCATTGGTGCTTGAATGAACAATCTGATTGGTGCTTGGATGAACTCGTCAAAAACTTAATGAAAAACACCAGGGTTACCATTTTTCCAATTTTCTAAAAGATTGACCCTTCTGGTCCGCCGGAAGCTACAAAAAGGGAGCGTACTTTGAAGCCTTGTGGGATAATGAACAGAATAAAACAAAGGACTCTGAAATTGGTGAAGAGAATCCACGCTATAGCTTCGACACTATTCAGAGTTGGAGAAACACACTTTCCTTTGTTGCAGATCTGAGCAGTTTCCCACGGACGGGTGAGCTCCATCTCCCACTGTCCCTTCCATTTTATTTGTTGGATTGATATTCACTGCATGATGTATTGAAGTAGGCCATCCTCACTTGCTTATTTTCCTTGAAACGTCAACATTGTAGGGTGTGCTTTTCGATTTGTGAGAGCTAAGAATTATATGGGATCCCCTATCAGATATTCCAAAGTCTATAAGGCAGCTGAAGTACCTTGAAAGGATTTCCATATACAATTCAGACTCACTCGGAGCACTCAAAAGTTTGCCCAACGAATTTTATCGTCTGCGCTCCTTGAAATACTTAGTTTTCAAAAGATTCTAAAAAATGGTGTCGTTGCCTGATTCTCTTAGAGAGCTAACAAATCTGCAGCACATCGTTTTGGAAGGTGCTTACTCTTTGCAGACGCTTCCAGATTCTTTTGGAAAGTTAACTCAACTCAAACATCTCTCTTTGAGGGGTTGCAAGAGTTTGACCATCTCGAATGGAACACTTGGATACATTACAATACTGGAATACTTAGATCTTTCTTTTTGTGAGCATGTGAACGAATTGCCTCCCCAAATCGCAAATGAGCTATCCTTGCAAGAATTATATTTGCATGGCATGATGTTAAAAGAATTGCCCAGCGTTGGTTGCAATTTGAAAGTTTTGCAATTAGGTGGCATTTTGTTGGAAATGCTGCCACCTAGTCTCGAGACGAGTGGGAAGTTCATGTACTTGAAGTCCTGAACTTTATTTCTGCAGGAATGCCAAATATATTCAGTGCTGCAAAATCTTGTTGTGATCAACGAACATCAACTCTCTGTTTAGATCTTGATTGCTTTCATTTTTCAAAGAAACACATTGTAAGTGGGATTTGATCTAGCTCCCGGTATTCATGTTAGCGATTAAAAATTTGAGGGCAGTGCTATGCGTTTTGAGTTTTAGCCTTCCCAGAGAGGATGCAAATATCAGCCTCTTTGAATATCTGCTGAGATTTCTGCTATAGTATGACTGCCTTTTCAAGTAGAATTCATTTTCAAGATGGGGCGTTCAGTTCTACTGCACATTTTGATTCTCCGTCCTCTCTTTTTTACAAACTTGAGAATGCCGAGGAATGTTCTTTATTGGTGCCTACCGCTACATCATTTTCTTTACATTCTCCATTTTCATGGGCTTCCCTACTTGATGATCCCTTAGCAAGAGGAAATGCACCAACTAAACCACAAAATTCAACTGGTAAGAGCTTCAAAGCCATCTTTTTCATTAAAATTTTGAAGAGTTTATCTCATAAACGTTTGCGTTTGTGCTAATGACAAAAAATGAGACATGAACAATAGTTTATATGCAGCCTCCTTCACAAAATCACGAGTCAACAAACTGATTTGAATTATTCAGACAACTGAAAGCCGCGAACAAAATCCATCGTTTTGATCCAACACGCAAAACTTCTCATGTGAAGCTCAAACGAACGTAGGCGCCAGGCGACAATGCGGAAGGCAATGGCACGGGAATCGGGTCGGACTCACTGGACACGTCCGATGACTACATTAGAGGAGGTGGGCTTAGAGTTACAGTGAGTTTCAGGTGTGGATTTAGTATTTACTTTCCAATATAGTAGCATAATTCTATAATATGGGTAATTATGTACTGAAATTCAAAATAAATTCGAATTTATCAAATCTCCTAGATGTAGTGTAATATTCATACTGATTTTTTTTAATGCACAATTAAATTTTAAAAATTAATTTTAAACACAAAACTTTAATTATTTAAATACTAAAATGCAGAAATATTATTCAATTTTATATTTTTTATTAAAATAATTATTAATAATTATTTTCAACAATATCCCATATCCAATATTGTTGAGATTTTATATTTTTGTTTTTTAAATATATATTTGATTATATATATATATATTTTTAGCCAAAAAAAATCATACTATTGATATTCCTTATAATCAAATAGTACATGAGTGACGTCGATCAGGGATCTAAACATATGATCAAGCCCTAAGGCAATACATAAAGAGTTTTGCCGAGAGCGATACATAACAATCGCTTAAACAAAAAACAAGCAAAAGAACTAATCCAACATATCAAGGACACCTAAACGAGTCACAAAATTTAAATCTCAAATATCCCAACCTCTCCATGGTCCCATGTACGGTGCTCCATAATTTCTTCCCAAAAAATAACACCTTCAACACATTCAAAAGCCAGTTTGGAAAGCTTATCTGCCAAGGAGTTATGTTGCCGATAGATATGAACTAGGGAAATAGAGTTAAAAGATTTTAAAGCTTAATTTATCCTTTTGCACCATTTAATCGTGACCCGAGAGTCACCATAGATCTTTATCTCCCTCAAACCAAAATATTCAACAACTTTTAGCACACACCATAAGGTCATCAATTCCGCTTTCATGTTGGTCCCAAGACCACAATTTAACCTGAGCTTGAATAAATGATCCTAAGAGAGATATATCACCCCTCCAGTAGCCGCAGCTCCAGAGTTTGCAGCACTATCAAAGAAAGCTACAGGACTACAAAAGGAGGTGTTGAATAAACCAATTTTCCTTACCTTAGGAGCCAAAACTTGTTGCCTCCCATCTTCAATGAAATACATAATGCGAGCACATGTAGCCGGAATATTTGGACAATGTTCTTCAAAGGTAGATTTGTTTCTAATAAACTAGGTAAACCATGAGATCCATACCGGGAGAAATTGATAATCATGACATTTACCCATCCACTTTCTTATGCATACATCAAACTGACCAGTTCCCCATGTATTGTCCACTCTAAGCAAAGTACAGCACCGAGACCAAATCTACTGAGTGAAAGAACATTCAACAAGAATATGATTGGTAGTCTCCACATTTTTCCTGCACAAAACACACATGCTAGGACCCTGCCAACCTTTCAACTAAATATTTTCCCAGGTTTTCAATTTACCTTGAAGAGCAAACCAAAGAAAACATTTTAATTTTGGAGGGATCTGCCATCTCCACATATTTTTATACCACCAATGACGAGGAAAGATACACTTATGTTTTATCATTGCCTCATAGGAAGATTTTGCAGTAATATTACCTGTGGCCAGATTTCCACACTAGATCAGCTTATCTCTTTCATTGTTAAGTCTGCACCCTGCCAAATTAAGTCTTATGATGTATTGGTCCCATTCATATGCCACTGGACCCCATAGTCCTAGCTCTTCAGACTTATACCAGTAGTTCCTATCAGAATTATCAATACGAACCTTCTTCATCTGATTTAGAGTATAAATATCAAAGTCCTTTAAAATAGACTGAATGCTATCTGAAAGATGATAGTATTCATCCAATCCTAAGATTGGATCGATACCAACCCGGACATCCTTTCCATCGCCCACCTGCCACTGAAGGTCCACCGCTAACCAGTAATATACTGTAAGAAAGCCCAACCAGAAAGGGGAAACCCCTTTATATTTTTTGTTCAGATTCCATAACCATAAAATCAGGTCACCTTTAATGTATTTCTCTTTCAACACTTGAGCCCAAAGAGAAGACCCAGTCAATCCACGCCAGAAACTTTTCATTCTTAGAGCCACACTGAAGCTTTCAAGCTGCTTAATACCTCACCCACCAAATTTCTGTGGCTTTGTGATATTTTCCCAACTGGTCATAATAACACTCTTACGATCTCTCCCACCATTCCACAAAAAATTTGAGAATAACTTTCTAAGGGTTGTTAAGACTGCTTTAGGAACCCGAGCCAGAGAAAACCAATAAACTGGAATTCCTGTTAATACTGCCTTTACCAAAATTAATCTCCCAGTGATTGAGAGCAATCTGTATGTCCAATGATTAATTCTCCCTTCCACCTTTTTCATCATCCACATCCAATCCTTAACCCTATAATCGTTAGGCTTTATGTAGTAACCTAAATACTTAAATCCATCTTCAAGATTTCAACATTTATAAGGCAAAAAGTTCATGATTTCTGCAATTTTGGCCTCCTCCATATTGTGCTGATAAAAACAAGATTTACTGGAACTCACCTTCATACCTGATGCTTTACAGAAGGTAAGAATTAACTCATTGTAATGTCTCCATTCATCCACGGAATCTTTGCCCTCCAATAAGACGTCATCTACAAAAAGAAGATGAGAAATATAGAGCTCCTTCGATATTTTGATGCTCTGGATTCTATTTTCTGATTTGGCTTGTATTATGAGTCTGCTGAAACCTTCAATGGTTAGCAAAAATAGAAGAGGAGACAGAGGGCATCCCTGTCTGATGCCTCTACTACATTTGAAGAAACCCGATGGGATCCCATTGATAAGGACCGCAATGTTTGCAGAAGAGATGCATGCCATAACCCAATTCAAGACCAAGGGAGGAATACCAATCTGAATTAGAATTATCCGGAGAAAGACCCAATCAACCCTGTCATAAGCCTTTTCAAGGTCCATCTTTAGAATAACTGCCCTTTGCTTTCGCCTTTTGATGGTATGAGAAATTTCTTTCGTAATACCTAATGTATGTAAATTTATGGTATATTTGAGAATATTTAATTAAAAGTAATATATATATATATATATATATATATATAAGTGTTCTACTTTTGTATTTTATTCGTACTAGATTGTTTCATTACATATTTTTTCGTATCGAATTGTATTTGTACCTGTATTATGCTACTATGCTCTCCAATATATGTTTGTAAACTATTGTTTGGACGTAATTAAGTAAGACATGAACAATAGTTTATATGCAATGTGAATCATATCACAAGTTATTAATTATATGTAATACCACAATAACATGTGGTATTGGTGGGAATTTTAATTTTATAAAGTATTTTAATTTTTTTTTAATTTTGATAATAAAATTTTATGTACTAAATCAATTAAAAAATGAAAATATTGTATTTTAAAAAATGTTAAATTTATTTAAATTTTTCAAAATATTAAATTTAATAATAAAATTACACATAACTTATAAAACGTTGTAATTTTTTTTTTTTTAACTAAACTAATACACTATGATTAAAACCAATTGTTAATATATATCCCACACACATATAATTCATTCCTACATATAAATAATTTCATTCTTTTCACTTAAGAGAAATAAACATAAATTGATTCAAAAGCATTTAATCTCGAATAAAAATATTAATACTCTAATTCCAACTCTAATTCTACTCCATCGAATGTAAATCAACTAAATAATACTCTAATTTCACTCCCTAATTCAACTAAATACTTACGATAGCATAATTTTTTTTTATGAAAATACAACTACATTTATAAAAATTATTAAAATAAAACTATATCTATATTAAGTAAACATTGTAGAAGTAGATATAGATTTAGTTCATTTGGACATACAACTACATATCCAACAACACACCTAAACAATAGTAAAATTGTACATCTTTAAAAACACCCTTGCATTCTGACATTAATAACAACTATTTGTAAACGGGTTATACAAAGCTTTTCTAAATTAAAGTACGACGGGAAGGCGAGGAGTGGGGAGAATTGAGAGTTCATGTGCCCTAGGCACATTGAGACCATTAAAACTTTCGGACATATCTGATTCCTAGCCATCTAGAAGTCTCCACTCAATACAATGCACTAGTTGTGCCACTACAAGTTCTATAACAAGCATTCCCAACTGTTCTCCTTCTCCTGGCATCCTTTCCTGCCTACTCCGAACGGAATCCACTCAAGTTTTTTATTTTTCCATCCATGCAAGGGCTGCCTTTCATGAATCTCTCAGGAATGAACCTTTCGGCATCCTCCCATGACTTTGGGTTCCTCCAGATTTCCCAAAGGTTCACCAAAACACAAGTGTTTCTGGGGATTTCATAGCCCAACACATTGCAGGCTTCCATAGATGCGTGAGGGATAGCAAGCGGCCCCAGTGAGTGGAGTCTAAGGATTTCTTTCACCACAATTTGTAAGTAAACCAGACAAGGAATATCATATTCACGCACCATTTGTTCCATTCCAACTACCACAGCAAGAAAATTCATCTTTTAGCACCACAAGTTAGCACCACTTATAGTTTGTGGTGTAAATGTGGTGGTATTGGCGCCACTTACATTTATGTGGTGTTAAAGTGGTGTTATTAGCACCATTTATATTTTGTGGTGTTAAACTGGTGGTATTAACACCACTTATATTTTTTGGTGTTATATTAGTTAATATGATTGGAAATTGAGTTTTACCTTTATGAGAAAGGCCATGTTGGCAAGTACCATAAAGTGGTGCTAAGCTATTATTTTCCACATGGACATGTACACGTAGGATTTAATTATGTGGATTTGCACCATAAACAAATTCACAAATAATTATTTTGAAAATAACTCGATTCAATATTTATTTATCTTTTCATATCAATTAAAATAAATGATCAAAGATTAATTTATGAGTTTTTGCACCATACTTACAAGATTTATGAGGTTTACACCACAAACACAACAAGTTCAAAAAAAAAAAATTGGAAGATAGCTCAATTCATTTATTCATTTTATTATTTAAACATATAAATACAATTGACAAATAAATAAAAACAACTATTTCTAATTTATTATTATTATAAAGTAGTAATAAAATTATTTGAATTTAAATTTGATTATTCATTTGAGATATTTTTATCTTCTTAATTTTTTTTTAATGGAATTAGTATTATTATTAGGTTTTCAACACAATACATAGGTCTTAGATCCATCTATATGATCAATGGAGAAAACAACTCAATTCATTTATTCATTTTTTATATCATTTAAACATATAAATACAATTGACAAATAAATAAAAACAATTATTTTTAATTTATTACTATTATAAAGTAGTAATAAAATTATTTGAATTTAAATTTGAGTATTCATTTGAGATATTTTTATCTTCTTAATTTTTTTTGATAGAAATTAGTATTATTATTAGGTTTTTAACACAAGACATGGGTCTTAGATCCATCTATATGATCAAGTGTCATCTTTTAGTTTATCATAAGTGTAGTCTTTTAGTTTAACATAAGTGGAGTCATGCACTAACACTTAGTTAACTAGATCTTCTTTGTAATCACTTAGTTAACTCTCATAACTGATTCTTTCATGTTTGTTAACATCACTATAATGATCAATTCGATTTCTCCCTTGATTTACTAAAGTCTTCACTAAAGTTTAACATTTCGAATTCTCTCTTAATTAATTCTTTTAAGTGCAATTTGAATTCTCTCATATCTTATCACATTTGATCTTTATCTCTTGTCTTATCTGCATGGTCCACATGTGCTAGCTTAGTTATCATATCAAATATACTAAGGATATTTTCCCAATGATGTGATCATATTGTTCTACTATCATTCCAAGTGGTTATATGCTAAAGTAATTCACTCTAGAGGTGGCCCACAGGTGGCCAGTCTCTAGAGGACACTTAATAGCTCAACCATGGTTAGTATTACATCACACACCATACATGCTTCGACATGCAAAGAATCACCTCAACACATGAGGCACCACCTCAACACATGAGGATCTATCTTGACACAAAATACCTTAGCTTGACTAGCAAGATTGTACAACATCATCACTTTGACATACAAAGCACTTGCCTCAACACATGAAGGTTAACCATTCTTGAGTCCAACTCAATATTCTTCTCCAAGTTTCTTGAGTCCAACTCGGGCTCATATAAGGCACTACCTTGACACACGAGGCTCAATATTGACACACAATATTGACCTAGAGAATGAATCATGATGTTGTAACTTTAACACTCCCTCTCAGCGAGGGAGGCATTCTTTCCCATGCCAATCTTGTCTCGAAATTACTTATACTTCGTCTCTAACAAAGTTTTAGTAAACACATATTATATTTTCTCGCTAGTAGCAATATACTGAAGTATTATGGCACCTCTATGGACCATGTATTTGATGTAGAAATACTTCATCTCAATGTGTTTTGATCTGTAATGAAACACATGGTTTTCTGAGAGATTTATGCATCTCTGATTGTCAGAGTGAATGACAGTAGTCTCAAGATTCTCATCAAACAACCCAGCAAGTATCTTCTTAAGCCACATAGCTTCTCAGCAGGTAGCACTAGTTGCAATATACTCTACTTCTATAGTACTCTAGGCTATAGAGCCCTGCTTCCTGCTGGACCAAGAGATCATAGCTAATCCCAAGCTAAAATAAAATCTGGATGTACTCTTTCGGTCCACAATACCACCACCCCAGTCATAATCAGCATATCCAAGTAGCATCACTCCACCACTGGAAGCATATATGAGTCCATAAGCAATAGTACCTCGAAGGTTTCTAAGCACATGCTTGGAAGCAACCCAATGTCTATGCCTTGGCTCAGACATGAACTGACTAAAGATACTCACTGCATAACATATCTCTATTCTACTATGTATCAAATACATCAAGAAACCAATAAGTTGTCTATACATGGTAGGATCCGCTAGATCCGATCTGGAATCTGACTCATGTAGCTTCTTTAAATTAGACACCATTGGAGTAAACATGGACCTACAGTCCATCATAACAAATATCCACAACACATCAAATGTGTACTTTCCTTGTGAGAGAAATATCTCATCTTTCCTTTTCCAAACTTCTAGACCAAGAAAATAGTGCATAAGATCTAATTCTTTCATTTCGAACTCAGAAGTGAGCTCCCTCTTGCATCGAGCTATCTGTTGCTCCTCTCCAGTAAGGAACAAGTGTAATGTCCTCTTCTTCCTAAGCACCAGGAACCATCCCTCTAACCTATATAATTCCCATAGGTTCGAGCGGGTATTGACAATCAGGGAATTTACTGAGGACCAATACCATCCATAACAAAGAGAACATCTTAATCAGTTTTAATAGGTCATCAGTAGATCAAGGAAGGCCGCGGGAACACATAACAACTTGCATGCATTACATGCGAGCCATATTTCATCATGCATGGACATAAAACACATTAATTAAGTTGCATGCGTACAGGGATCAATGCATGAAAAATCAATTGTAAATTAAAATAGAAAGCAACCGAGGCATGAAAAATTTAGGGCATGCAATGTCAAAGTTATAAAAGAAGGAAAAAGTGAATTATTATGTCTGTTGATTTGATTATTGATTTGAGATTTCGATTTGGAGAGCTCAGAGAGCTAAGTTAGGGTTGAGGGCACACTACTCAACCAACAAGTGTATTTAGGCAGTGAAGCCTATCTACCCTTATCACTTCAAGGGTAGATAATTTAGATTTACCATCTGCACTTCAAGGATTACAATTGATTCAACACATACACAAGAAGATTAGTTTATGCACATCAACACGTCAATCTGAGATCGTGATTAGTCTTCCAGCACTGAGGGCATAACCATATTTCATCCAATCAATATCCACACCTTATTCAAGATCTTGGAGCAGCAGTATTTAGCAGCAAATCATTACTCTTGGCCTCTTATCATTGTACAGATCTTGCACACAGTTATTGCCTTAATTATTCATTGATCTAAACATAGAGGAGTTCGTAGATTTTCATAGGAGACTTGGGATAATTGATATCCATTCGCTATAGCACATACACCCAGTTTCAGGCTTGCATACTATTCCCAATATATTGTGAGGGTCATTCTGGACCATATTGGTGAGTTACATAACCTACCACACTCATCTGAAGGAGTTCTCATCAATTCATCTTCAAGGAAGATGTATCTCTTTTGCATGGGCATCAATCTCTCTCAAGGAAATTCGTATTGTGATCTAGAGTGATTCAAACTTCTGCATGTCACTTGCAATCTCTTCATAAGGGCCTTATTAGCCTTATACCTATCATTGGAGACTATACTCATCAATCCAGAGCATATCATATTGATCTCAAGCCTAATGAGGACGTATTTGTTTGCATGGGATAATTCTCTAGCAAGATTCCTCACATATCTTGACCTATTCTCAACACATGATTTACATGCTTATCTCATATTTACCTACATTACAAGCATTTTTCATTGGTATGTACATGCACTCTTTCTAGCTTTGTCTTATTGCATTTTTTATTATTTAGGCTATTTAGGGTTCATGCGACCCCATGCAATTGCATGCATGATCATGCAATCATAGTACAACACGTGCATTCATATTTTATTTAAATATTGGGTTACAAGATTTCAAGTAAGCAAAAAACTACGTCAGAAACACTATAAAAAGACAACAAATATCAGTTGGGATATTACAACAAGTCATCAACATATAGAACCAAGATCAATGGATGGTTATTCACAACCTTCAAGTACAGGTTGGGGTCAGCTTCACTTTTGGAGAATCCTGAGCTCAGAAGATATTTTTCAATCCTAGAATACCAATCCCTTGAGGCCTGCTTAAGCCCATACAAGGATTTCTTAAGTTTGCATACATGGGAATCCTTCCCATGAATTACAAAATCCTCAGGTGTCTATATGTAAACCTCTTCCTCAACCTCACCATTGAGGAAGGAAGGATTCACATCCATCTGGTGAAGTTTCCAACCCAAAAATGAAGCAAGGGAAATATGGTTCGGATAGTAGAGTACCTGGCCATAGGAGAGAATTCCCATCATAGTCTATCCCTTATTTTTGTGAGAAGCCACAGGCCACAAATCTTGATTTATACTTTTCAATACTTCCATCAGCTGCATGCTTGATTTTATAAATCCACTTGAAAGTTACTATTGACTTCCCGTCAGGTTTAGGAACCACTTCCCACACATCATTGTTCATCATAGATTTGTATTCTTCTACCATGTCATATTTCCATACTTACTGCTTAGAGGATTTCCCATAGGTAGAGGGTTCTGAATCACTGATGTGACTCATATGTGCTACATATTCTGAAAATATTCCAGGTCTCTTTCACTCTCTGGATGATCCTGGAGGTGCTCCATGTTTTTCTGCCTCTTGTAGAATGTCTCAACACCATGCATATCTCCTCTTAGTAGGAGGTTTATCAAGGGATCTTTCTATTAGTTCTACTGGTTCTTCAAGATTAAGCGAATCTGAAAGTTCTTCTGAATTCTCCTTCTCAACATCTGAAATGGGAGAATTAGAAACTGGATCCTCCATCATAGCAGTATCATGCTCCTCCATGTCTGAATCACACTGAAGTTCTTTGGAGTGCTTGAAGGAAACCTCTTCATGAAATGTTACATCTCTGCTAACTTCAATGTTTCTTTGTCCTAGAACATAGATTCTATAAGCTTTGGAGGATTCACTATATCCAACAAATGTTCCTTTCTTTCCATATGGTTCCATCTTTGTCCTCTTCTTTTTTGGTACATGAATGTAAACAAGACAACCGAAAATATTCAAGTGTCCAATATATGGTTTTTCACCAATGAAAACCTCTTCGGGAGTATTTTCTCCCAAGATAGCATGAGGGATTTTGTTCTGAATATAAATTGCAGTGCTGAAGGCTTCTTCCCATAAGGACATGGGTAGATCCTGAACACACATCATGGATTTTGTAGCCTCACATATTGTTGTGTTCTTTCTTTCAGCAACCCCATTATGTTGGGGGTTGTAGGGTATAGTTATTTGTCTTTTTATTCCCGCATCTCGATATAAGTCATTGAATTCATGGGACTCAAACTCTCCTCCATTATCAGATCTCAAAGCATGAATGTGGTTTCTGTGAATTTTTGAGCAAATATGATGAGCTTCGAACTTTAAAAATTTAAGTGTGGAAATATTGAATACTTGAATCAATGAACCATTCAATCACGTGAAACATTTAACCATAACACAAGATGTACCCTGTGGAAAAACCTAAAAACAATAAGGATGAAAAAACCCAGCAAATATTTAGAGTATAATTATGATAAATAACAGAGATTGTCTTTTACAAAATAGCATATTGCTTTCGGCACCTCGGGTGCTAGATAAGAGAGAACAATGAGAAATAGAGAATAGAGATCAATTGTATCAACTTGCCATGTGCCCATCACATTAATAACAAGTAATAATAATATCATGCACAAAGAGAAGCATCTTGCCTTCAAGGGAGAAGAGAATTCAATTCACATTGAATTCAAAAATCTTGTATAACATATTTATATATTCTTCACATGCATAAGCTTCTATTTTTATGTTCTGACTTCATGATGAACTCACCCTCCATATGAATATATCAATCTTTCATGAAGAAGAGCGCCCTCGTTCTCATGCAGTGCATTAACTCCTTGAACCGATTCTTGGGATGAACTTGCCCCTTAACTAAAATCTTTCCCACTTAGTTAGGTGGATAACATAAGTGTCGGCATGCAAGTGTTGAAACTCAAGTGTTGTCTTTTAGTTTAACATAAGTGTCGTCTTTTAGTTTAACATAAGTGTCATCATGCAATAACACTTAGTTAACTGGATCTTGTTTATTAACACTTAGTTAACTATTATTAACTGAAATCATGCTGATTGATTTACTTGTAGTGAGCACTGTGAATTCTATAATTAACTAATGCATACATTGTGGCTTTAACTGAAGCTTAACAATTTGAGTTCACTTAGTCATATCACGAGCAATTCAAATTTTCTTTTTCTCTATGCATATATCTTTATCTCTTATCTTTATTGCATTATCAATATGTGTTAACTTTAATTATCTAACATATCATATTCTACTCAGAATATTTGTCAGATGTTGTGATCATATTATATTACTCTCGGAACAAATGATCATATGCTAAAGTAATTCACTCTAGAGGTGGTTAGTCTCTAAAGGAGACTTAATAGCAATCAGTGACCATGGTTAGTAATACATCACTGAACATTAATGCTTCAACATACAAAGCATCTACCTCTATAACTGGAGGTACACCCCATGGGTACCTACTATAACTAGAGGTCCACATGAGAATCTGACTTAACACACAAGTCTTGAGCCTTGTCCACCAAGACTTTACAACATAATCACTTTGATACATCAAATAATTCACCTCAACACATGAGGAATAACCTTTTACAACTGAATTCTTAGTCATCCTTGAGTCCAACACAAGAATCTAGTCCAAGTTCATGAGTCCAACTCAGGATCCTTACCTCAACACATGAGGCCCAATCCTGGCTGCATAATATTGGCTTGGAGAATGACTCGTGATGCTATACATTTAACACTTTCCAGTCCGAATCTCAATCAGTGCTTTAAACTCTTGAATCTTGTTGAAAGTTTCACCCTTTTCCTTCAAAAAATAAACCCATGACTTGCGAGAGAAGTCATCAATGAAAAACACATAATATAAATAACCACTCAAGGAGGGTGCAAACATAGGACCACATATATTAGAATGAATCAATTCAAGAATCCCTTTGTATCTATTGGTACTACTTGGAAAACTCTTCTTAATGTTTTTTTCCAAGAGTGCAACCTCTACAAACACTATCAAAATCAAATTTAAACATGGGCATACCTTTCACCATCTTTTGCAATCCGGGTAGTGTTTTGAAATGGATATGACAATCCTTCTATGCCACATATCACAAGGAATGAATGTGTCATGGATCATGGCTTGAATGATTTTTCCAGGAGCTTTGTAAAGACCTCCCTCTCTAAATCCAATCACGGATGCAGAGTTCAAGTCTTCATGCTTAGGCCATAGGAGTGTTGTGTTGTCCATAAGATAACTCTGAATCCTTTATATTCTAGAACGAAAATAGAAAGGATGTTCTTATTCAATCCAAGGACAAACATCTCTTGAATCCAACTGAAAATAAGTGGACCCAATACCCTAGATCCAATAGGTGGTATTATCTCCAAGCTCCACCTTACAGGAAAACTTATTTTCCTTCAAATCTGTAATAACGCTCCTATATCTAAACATGTGCTTGGATGCGCCACTATCTACCAGCCATGTATCGGCACTAGTGGTAATGGATCCAGAAAGGGCTGAGACAAGATAGTGCTCCTTCCTCATCTCTTGATCATCAAATGAATTCTTTCTTGTAGGTTCATCTTCTGTAGCAGTAGAAGCGTGAAACCTACCCTTGAAATTTCCTCTTTTATTTGCACGACATTCTCTTGCATAATGACCCTTCTTATTGCAATTGAAACATTTAACTTTAGACTTATCAAAGTTCTTGAAATCATTCTTCTTTCAATGAAATGCTTTCTTCTGAGCTTTCTTACCTCTTTTCATTTGTGCCACAAGAGCAAGGTTCTCTTCT
Organism: Larix kaempferi; assembly: GCA_027924585.1. Classification (NCBI taxonomy): domain Eukaryota; kingdom Viridiplantae; phylum Streptophyta; class Pinopsida; order Pinales; family Pinaceae; genus Larix; species Larix kaempferi. The sequence continues at coordinate 249,656 of BSBM01000617.1, read as the reverse complement.
TTGGAGGTAGTATACTTACTCTAGATTCACCCTTCTTCTTGTAGGAAATCATGCCACAATATCTCGAATTTAGGTTGCACTTCTCGACCATTTACTGCAGCCAAGAATGCCTCCCATGAGGATGCAGGAAGACCATCGATAGCAGTCTGAATGAGATCATCATCATCGACTATCACACCAATGCTCATAAGTTGATCTCTTACTTGAAAGATATTTCTGAAGTTGGAATCCATAGTTTCGTCCTTCTCCATCTTCAAATTTCGAAGCTTGTTCTTCAATGCTCTTTTTTTACTGGGTTCCTTCTTCTCATAAATATTTTTCAAAATTTCAAACCATTCCTTTGCGGTCTTCAATGGAGTAATCAACGGCAAAAAGTTGTATTTCACGGAATCATAAATGATTCTCTTTGCTTTGGCTTGATTCTTCTTGAAGGTAATGCGCCCTACATTAGAAGTAGGCTCTTCAATAATATTGGATACATATCCATCCAAATCATGCTCTTCCGGGATATTCAGGATCCTATCCTTCCAAGTATTGAAGCTCGAAGTTCCTTCAAGACGGTCTTCCGGTCTCATTGAGATTGAATCCATTGTTCTTCAAGTACTGTGCTCACTCAGGATCTACGTAGGCTCAGGCTTGATTTTTTAACTTAGCTCTTTCAAGCCCTGAGCTCTAATACCATGTTAATTTTTTATCTTTAATTTGGAGCTGCAATAATACTTGAAATCAAATAACAATCATACACATAAGAAATCACATTCGACACATGAATTTACCCTGGGGAAACCCTCTATGACTTGAGGGAGAAAACCCCAACAAAACCTTCCTTGGTATATTGATAAATAGCAAAGAATGTCTTTTACATCAAGCACCCCCGGTGCAATTACAAAGAAAGAGGAAGATAAAGAAGAGAGACTCAAAATAATATCATGCACAAAGATAAGTGCATTGCCTTCAAAGGGAGAAGAGAATCCGCTTCACATTGAATTCATAAATATTGTATAACATATTTATACATTCTTCACATGCATCGACTTCTATTTTTATCTTCTAACTTTAGGATGAACTCACCCTCCATGTGGAAGCATCAATCTTGCATGAATGCGCCCGACTTCGCATGCAGTGCATTAACTCACATAACTATCTCTTAGGATGAACTCGTCCCTTAACTGAAATCTTTCTCACTTAGTTAGGTAGCTAACTTAAGTGTCGTCGTGCAAGTGTCGCAACTCAAGTGTCATCTTTTAGTTTAACATAAGTGTCGTCATGCACTGACACTTAGTTAACTAGATCTTCTTTGTTATCACTTAGTTAAATCTCTTAACTGATTCGTTTTTGTTAACATCACTATAGTGATCAATTCGAGTTCTCCCTTGATTTAATGAAGTCTTCACTAAAGTTTAACATTTAGAATTATCTCTTAATTAATTATTTTATGTGCAATTCGAATTCTCTCATATCTTATCACATCTTATCTTTATCTTGTGTATTATCTGCATGGTCCACATGTGCTATCTTAATTATCATATCAAATATACTAAGGATATTTTCCCAATGATGTGATCATATTGTTCTACTATCGTTCAAAGTGGTTATATGCTAAAGTAATTCACTCTAGAAGTGGCCAGTCTCTAGAGGAGACTTAATAGATCAACCATGGTTAGTAGTACATCACACACCATACATGTTTTGACATGCAAAGCATCACCTCAACACATGAGGCACCATCTCAACACATGAGGATCCATCTTGACACACGAGGCCTTAGCCTTGACTAGCAAGACTGTACACCATCATCACTTTGACATACAAAGCACTTGCCTCAACACATGAAGTTTAACCATTATTGATTCCAACTCAAGATTCTTCTCCAAGTTTCCTGAGTCCAACTCAGGCTCCTATAAGGAACTACCTCGACACACGAGGCTCAATCTTGACACACAAGATTGACCTGAAAAATGACACATGATGTTGTATCTTTAACAAAATATGCCCACTACCTCTACATTTATCAACCACCAACTACCTAGTGAGTCTATTCATTACCTATAAACTAGATAATAGCTCTTATTTCATAATTATGTCAACATCACATTAATTATCTCTCTAAGTAGTTTTAAAAACTGAGTTCTATCATTTTATTTCAATCTAACCACCAACTAATACATTATAATGAAAAACATTATTGTGAGGCTATATCACTCTAGATTGTTAATAGATCTCGTAAAAATATCATGAAATATGAAGGCCATGACCAATGATGCTCAACTCTAGAGATATTAGGTATTAGATTCTATGAGCATTACATAACTTTTTCATTCAATTTCATTTCATTAAGAAAATCAAAATCCCATGTTTCTTAGTTTGTAAAATATTTCTTTATTAAAGTTTTCTAGATAGTTAATGTTGCCTAGAAATAAAACCAATATGGTGAAATCCCTCTATCATCAGTTTAATTATTTATGCTTCTCTAAGTTTTAGATTATTAATTCTTAAAATTTGGTAAAAAAAACCTAAATGTTGGTTGAAGATGTGAGAGAATTAGTTTGGAAATTGTACCCATGTAAGCATCTAATAAAAAAATCCTATATATAAAATAGAGCAAACGTAATCCTATATATAAAATAGAACAAACGTAGTACTATATATATGGTAAATAGACAAAGTCATGTTGTGATTGTGAATAAAGGCGAAGAAGACCTAAAAGTACAAAATATTTGAGTGAAGAGGATTATGGAAATAGTGAAGATCCAAGAAAAACTCAACATTTAAGTGCTAAAATTAGCCTAAAACATTACAAATAGTCTAGATTCAACATTTCTAAGGGTTGAGCCCAAAATTAAGTTGGAATAGGCTAAAATATAGCATAGCATTTTATTGAATAAAAAATTCATCGTAATCAGAGTTAAAATTATATTATAACAATGTATATATGGAAGATATCTTGGTTTCATTAAGCCTATAGGATATATAGGCGTTTATATTATTAGAATTTGGGGTGAACTATCATATATGTTTTTTCTAGATTGGAGGAGGATGGGACAAGTGTACACTCTAGATTGACTTTACGGGTGTTTCAAAATTCAAAATAAACAATTATAGAAAAAATAAATAACTGAAAGACGAGTTCGAAAGATGAGTTCAAAATTGAGTTCATTTAATAGTTGAAGGGCAAGTAACTAAAAGATGAGTTCGAAAGATGATTTCAAAGGTGAGTTCATTTAATAGTTGAAGGGAGAGTTCTTTCAATTATTTAATAATTGAATGGTGAGTTCTGCAACCTCGTATTATTTTCCTTAGTTGAAGGGCAAGTTCAAGGACGAGTTCAAGAGGAATTTATTTAAATTATTGAATGATGAGTTCAAGTAATAGTTGAAGAATGAGTTCTTTCAATTATATAAGAATTGAAGAGGGAGTTCTGCAACCACATATGCTCATATTGAGTGCCAATCATGGGTGGAGCTAATTGGGCAGTTGCCAAGTATTAACTCTCCCAACATTACACATCAGCAGCTTAGTTGGGCAGTTAGCCTCAATAGACGGTGCACTAGATGTGGTCTCCCTTATCCTCTAATAACATTGATATAACCTCCCAAGGATTATACAAATTGTAATTGCAAATCAAAATTTATTAAAATATTAACATCTTTATATTCTATCCAATTAAACAAATTGATAGTTCGCTGAACCTCGTGCTACTTAAGTTGGTCTCCATCCTCCAAGCCAAAACTACCACACATATTATTATATACACAATGGGAATTGTCGCGTAATATCCCACCATCTATTGTTTCTAGTGGTTAGTTATGCAATTAAATTACCCTTTAAGGTTTAGATGTTTGTGGTGGTTTGTACCATTAATGCAATGGTGCAGAGAGTAGGATACCATAGTATCGTAAAATTGCATCTATTTGCTATCTCTTTGATTGAATTCCGAATGAAAATCCATTAACAAATCAAATTTGTAAGTTTGTGTATTGTAACATCATTTACATGGGCTCTAAGTTTGTGTATTGTAACATAATTTACATGGGCTCTGGAATTTTATAGCAGTATATATTCATTTGGCATTGGAATAAAGAAAAATAGAATACATCACTTTTTCTCGATGGCTCTTTCATAAATTTAACCGTTACAAGAGTACCGAGATACTATGGATTTCTTGGTTGCATCTCTTTAAGGTTATAAGAAATATGTATTTAGAGGGGCTTTTGAAGATGTCTTAATGTTGTCTTATTCAATGATTATTTATGAATCATGATGCACTTATCCAATGATTATTTACGATGCAATCATGTCTCGAAGGGATTTGATATTGAATGACTTATGTTAAGGGAAACAAACCGATTTTAATGGTGTTTTAATAATTTATGCAAGCATAAACTCACTCTATTTTTCTATTTTAATCCTGAATTATGATTAGGACATTCTGTTTGCCATTTAAACTATGATGGTTGTTAACCATGATAACACATGACCATTATAAGCCTAGCTTCAGCATAAGATTCCATAATCATAAGCTATCAAAAGCAACATACTTTATTAACACAAAAATCAAGTTATAAGTTTAATAAATTTAATATCAAGGTATTAAAATTATGTTATTCTAGATTAATAGAGAGAATTGTAATATTTACAACATATGTTCTATTGAAATGGTATCTTTGATAATGTTTATTAGTGAAATCTTTTAATAATATATTTTATTATGCTAATAAGCATTGAAACAACTTTGATGCTTTTGGGAGAATATGGGATGAAGAGTTCAAACTGTGGCAGCTAAAAATGTATTGCAACAGCAATTTTCTTCCATTGCTTCTCCGTAACAATATATCACTAATAACAAGATTTTGCCACGTATATTTAAGTATATTACATGTTAAACTTTGTATCATTACAATCTATATATAATTATAACCACTTAGTTTATTAAAATATTAATAAATAATAAATAAAAGAAGTAATAATTTAAAATGGTTAATTATTTAAATATTTAATGTCATTAAGTTTTGATAAACAGAAATCTTGTTACATTTATAAGTGAGAATTTTGTTTGAAATAAAAAATATTAAGTTATAACATGTAACTAAGTTATAAAACATAAATTAAGTAGCTGTGCAAGTTAAGCATAGCCAGTGTTTTACATCCATTCAATAAAATCCACGAAAAATATTTTGTTTTCATTAAGTAAAAATCCAAAATCTATGATAACTATTGCCAAACTAGTTTATTAATTAAAGATAGTAACCACACTGGTACAAATGTTTTTAGGTCATTTAAGTAGTTACTTTCAAAGTAATACCTAACTACTACGAATATTGCTTAAAATAAAATAAAATAACCAGATTACGAATAATGGAATAAAATCCATCTATCGCCACCCTATCCTTGAAATAAATATACCCATTTAAAACCACGCTGATATTTTTATACGTATTAAGATTCCCTTCATCCAACAAGTATAGAGCAAAAAAAGATTGACTTTGATCCATACACGTTAGATGAAGAGAATCAACAATCAAGATAAGGCGCATATTAGTAGCAACAGTTAAGGGTACGCAGTGAAACATATTAATTACGGTCCCATGTAAGCCGAGGAATCCGAGTAGCGGAGAGATCGTGTGCCCTGCGTACTGTGATTCCAAACCTTTCAGACATATCCAGTTGCCCATTCATCTTATCGGGAAGTGTCCAGTCAAAACAGTGCAATAGTTGCCCCAACGCCAATTCTACAACAATTATTCCCAACTACTCTCCCGGGCATCCTCTCCTGCCTGCTCCGAACAGAATCCACTCACAGTTATTGAACTTTTTCATCCACGGAGCAATCTTTCATGAACCTCTCAGGCACGAACCTTTCGGCATCCTCCCATGCCTTTGGGTTCCTTCCGATTGCCCAAAGATTCACCAAAACGCGAGTGTTTTTGGGAATTTCATAGCCCAACACATTGCAGGCATCCACAGATAAGTGGGGAAGGGCAAGGGGTGACGCCAGGTGGAGTCTAAGCGTTTCTTTCACCACAGCCTGTAAATACAAGAGCCCAGGAAGATCAGATTCACGCACCATCAACCCCAATCCAACTACACGTTCAAGCTCGTCCTGAACCTTCCTCAACAGAGTTGCCCACTCTATAGACGACGTGTCCGTGCCAGCGGCCAACATATCCTGCAATCATCATCATTTTCATAAAGACATTAATACAGTTCGATAAGATTATACTTCTGTCATTAAAAATCTATTCGTTTATTTATTTAAAAACTGCTATTAATCAACAGACCTACTGCAACAACATTAAATAGGTACAACAAAGTGGATAATGCAGTAAGCTGAATAATGTTTGCGTTGAAACACAATACATGTAACTTTTACATACATAGAGGACGGCCTTTATATTGTCTCGTGTAATTTGGAGCTTCATATCTTTTTCTGCGAAGGCTGCAAGCAAAACATCTACGAGATCTCGCGTGACGTTAGGGTCATTCTGCGCAACGTGTTCCTCTATTACTTTCTCTAGCAAATCGTCTTGAATGCTATGTATTGCCTTGAAGCGTCGGTTGAGACCTTGGAGATCCATCCAGGCCAGGTATGGTATGTAATCTCCCAAATTAAAAGCACCGGCTACCACAAAACTTTCCTTGATCATTGAATTGATTCCTCTACTGCCAATGGAATCTTGGTCATTGTACTTTCTGCCGAAGGTCATCCTGCACATTATATCACTCACAAGGGTTGACACGGTTTTGCTAATGTTGACGGGATGATCAGAATTAGCAATAGAACGAATCATAGCAGAGACCTCCTCTTCTCTTATAAAGCGACAGTAATCCAAGCGTCTGGAGCTCAGCAACTGTAAAACGCAGACCTTACGCACTTGCCTCCAGTAAGGGCCATACGGAGCAAATCCGATGTCCGGGCAGTTATACCAAAAATACTTGGCGGCCGCAGATGGAGGTCGACTGGCGAAAAGCAGATCATGTGTCTTGAGAAACTCCTTGGCCATATCAGGCGAAGAGACGACTAATGTGAGAGCAGAGCCAAAGCGGAGAGACATGAGAGGCCCGAATTTGAGGGAAAGAGCTGAGAGTGCTTGGTGTGGAAGCTCTCCCAACAGGTGAAGATTTCCGGTGATGGGCAACGGGAACGGCCCTGGGGGCAGCCTCCTTTTGCTTACCTTGACGAAGAAGCACCATGCTCCCACCAATGCAAGGAGAGCTACGGCGAGTTTCATAAGAAACTCACAGCATTCCAGAAGGGTCCTCTCGGATCCTAACTCGTTCGCCATAGTTACCTATCCACAATACAATTAGGTAACTCAGTTTGGTCTAGTCTCAAGTCAAGTAGCACAAGTACTATTGCTTGGGAGACGAGGTCAGGAGTAGGCCGTGAGGCCTGATGGTTGCTTCGATGGAAGCCCAGTTTGATTTTTGTTGGGGAGGTGATGTGAGTATATGTTTTTTGTTGTTAGTTCTGATCAATATTAAGGTTGGAAAAACAAACAAAAAATGGTTAGGATAGTTTGTGGTGTAAATGTGGTGGTATTGGCACAACTTATAGTGTTTTTCAGAGACAAATAAAATGCAACTTGTTATTTTCATAAGAAAATCAAAGTTACACATCAAAAGTTTTTTCAACAAGAATATAACAAAATATCTGGATGTCCTCTAACATATATCACTAAACAAGAAAGACAAGCTCTGCTTAAGTACAAATGTTCCATTTTATCACATTTATGGGATGTTATTAGCACCATTTATATTTTGTGGTGTTAAAGTGGTGGTATTAACACCACTTATATTTTGTGGTGTTATATTAGTTAATATTATTGGAAATTGAGTTTTACCTTTATGCTAAATGCCATGTTGGCAAGTACCATAAAGTGGTGCTAAGCTATTATTTTCCACATGGACATGTACAAGAGCTTTTTCAACAGAAATACAACAAAATAGCCAATGTCCTCTAACATATATCACTAAACAAGAAAGACAAGTTTTGCTTAAGTACAAATGTTCCATTTTATCACATTTGTGTGGTGTTAAAGTGGTGTTATTAGCACCATTTATATTTTGTGGTGTCAAAAGTGGTGGTATTAACACCACTTACATTTTGTGGTATTATATTAGTTAATATTATTGGAAATTGAATTTTACCTTTATGAGAAATACTGTGTTGGCAAGTACCATAAAGTGGTGCTAAGCTATTATTTTCCATACATACATCACTAAACAAGAAAGACAAGTTCTGCTTAAGTACAAATGTTCCATTTTACCACATTTATGTGGTGTTAAAGTAGTGTTATTAGCACCATTTATATTTTGTGGTGTTAAAGTGGTGGTATTAACACCATTTATCTTTTGTGGTGTTATATTAGTTAATATTATTGGAAATTGAGTTTTACCTTTATGAGAAATACCATGTTGGCAAGTGCCATAAAGTGGTGTTAAGCTATTATTTTCCATATGGACATGTACAAGAGCTTTTTCAATAGGAATACAACAAAATAGCTGGATGTCCTCTAACATATATCACTAAACAAGAAAGACAAGTTTTGCTTAAGTACAAATGTTCCATTTTATCACATTTATGTGGTGTCAAAGTGGTGTTATTAGCACCATTTATATTTTGTGGTGTTAAAGTGGTGGTATTAACACCACTTATATTTTGTGGTGTTATATTAGTTAATATTATTGGAAATTGAGTTTTATCTTTATGAGAAATGCCATGTTGGCAAGTGCCATAAAGTGGTGCTAAGATATTATTTTCCACATGGACATGCACATGTTTAATTATGTGGATTTGCACCATAAACAAATTCACAAATAATTATTTTGAAAATAACTCAATTCAATATTTATTTATTTTTTCATATCAATTAAAATAAATGATCAAAAATTAATTTATGAGTTTTTGCACCATACTTACAAGAAGTTCAAATATTAAGCAAATAAATTCAAGTGATTCATTTATGAGGTTTACACTCAAAAAAAATATTTGGAAAATAGCTCAATTCATTTATTCATTTTTAAACAAAAACAACTAGTTTTAATTTATTACTATTATAAAGTAGTACTAAAATTATTTGAATTTAAATTTGATTATTCATTTGAGATATTTTTATCTTCTTAATTTTTTTTATGGAAATTTGTATTATTATTAGGTTTTTAACACAAGACATGGATATTAGATCCATCTATATGATCATTGGAGAAAACCTCTAGCTAAGGCCCTAAAAGAAGCTTTTAGGAATCTAGGACCAAGAAAGACACCACAAAGGTCCCCGCACATATTCCTAAGAGTATTCTTAGCCTCTAAGTATGGGAATTCACACTATTATAAGTTTTTAATCATCGAGTATAGGTCCAATGGCCCTCAACATTGTAAAACGAACAATCATAGGCCATAGCCTAAAGGAATCCTAAGCATAAATAAATTTCATGTTGTCAAGTACCATATAGTGGGGCTAAGCTCATATTTGTCACATGGACATGTACAAAAATGATTTGCACCATAAACACAACATCACAAATAATTATTTTGCAATAACTTAATTCAAATTTTTTTCATTCAAATAAATGCCCATGATTAATTTATGAGGTTTTAAACCACAATTACAGCAAATTCAATTATTTGTTTTATCACTATTTAAACCAACAAGCTCACATGATTCATTTATGAGGTGTTGCACCACAAACACAACAAGTTCACAAATAATTATTTTATAAATAGCTCAATTCGACTATTCATTTTTCAATATTATTCGCAAATAAATACCCATGATTCTTAAATTTGACAAATAATTAAATACAATCATTTATAATTTATTACTATTATAAAATATTAATAAAAATGAGTTGAATTGAGATTTCATTATTTGATAGGGCATATTTTTATTGATATTATTAAATTTTCTAATGGATATTAATATCATTGCTAGGATTTGTGCACAAGGCATGGGTCTCAAATCTTTGGAGATGTTCAAGGGAGGAAACCTCTTCCTTGGGCCCTAAATGAATCTTTTAGGAATCTAGGACCAAGAAATATGGTCAACACACATATATTCCTAAGAATATTCTTAACATCTATGTGTAGATATTGATTGCATTATAAGGTTCTGATCACTAGTGATAGGTTTATTGGCCCTCAACTTAGTTAAGAGAAGAAACCTAGGCCTTAGCCTAAATTAAACTTCTAGGCATGTAGGGATAATAATGATGTGTCACACCAACATAAATGAATTTTTGAAAATATTTATGGCCTTATAATAGGGATAATGGGGGGAGTTGGAGGAACTAAAACTAGGTATAAGTCTTTAGGGCATAGAGATGATTAAGGAAGGAAACCCATGCCTTGGACCTTAGAGGAAACCTCTAGGCATATAAAATTAACAAGTATACCTTGAAACACCACATAAGGCCTCATAAGGGTATCCTTGGCTTGATATTGGGGGTATTAATGTAAGTAAGAGGTTGTTTTTAAGCACTATATATGGGTGTTTAGGCCCTTAACATGTTTGAGAGAGGAAACCTAGGCCTTATTCCCTAGTAAAATATTTTGTGCATACAAGCAAAAATACAACAACTCAAAGCACTACACATGACATATTGGGGTTATTATTTACCTCTAAGCAAGGAAATCAACACCATTATGAGTTTTTTGCTAGTATGCAAGGGTATCAGGTTTTTGTATAATGTCATAGGAGGAAACTTGGGCCTTAAACCCTAATGGAAGCTTTAAACCGCACCCATAAAATCCAAACAGTATCCTTGGCATCTAAGCATTCATATAAGTGACACTAGGTATGCAAACCTTAGACATAGCCATGAGAGGAATTACAGGAACTAGGCCCTAAAGGACGGTTTTAGGCATATTGGGCTAATAACAATGACTCAAACTATCACTTAGCAGATCGTGCAATGTATAAGATATCATTATTCTCAAAGTGGGTAATGGGTGGAAATATGTGGTTTTGCGTCCTAGCGATGGGTCTAAGTAAATAGTTGGGGAAGAAATTGAAATAATTATACCCTAACATAATATTATTGAGGTAATGGGTAATGATCAATACCATGAACCATAACATACACCATTTAAAGTCGATATTTGACATAATAGTTGGATATGAGCATAATCAAGAGTTTTTGCATAGAGGGATGGATCTCAAGTCCTTTATTGGAGTCATAAAAGTAAAGCAAGAGCCTTATGTAGGTGTCCCAGGGCCTTCGTAATGATATTACATAGAATATGACCATGACTTTATCCCTAAAGAAACCATTAAGGCATCCAAATCCATTGAGATACTATGTATCTAGGTCTTAGGCATTTTTTCCTTAGATAAGATCAATGGAGGAGACCTAAATATCGACCAAAAAAGGAATCCTCTAGCCATCCAGGGCTAAGAAGGTTTCCTCCAACAACAACACATGGTTAGTGGAGGATACCTTAACCTTTGCCCCTAAAGGAATCTTGTAACTATCTAGGGGTAAGAAGTTTGCCTCAACCAACCACACACAACCTCCTAGTTGTATAATTGGCCTATTATTGAGGATGTTGTTATAGTTAGGTGGTGTTAAGTAGCATGCACATGTCTTAAGCCCTTGGGAATTAGGTTCCATGGAAGAAGACCATGTTTTTGGCCCTAAAGAAATCAGTGAGGCATCTAGATCCATGAATACTACCTAAAAGAAGCATTGATTACTTGAGAGGGATATCTATGGAACTATGTATCTATGTATTGTGTCCTTGGGGCCTTACACATGGTTAGTGTAGGAGACCTAAACATCGAGCTCTAAATGATTCTTCCATCCAAGGATAAGAAGATTTCCTCCACTAAAAACACATGGCCTCTGATGGTATCATTGGCCTATGATTGATTATGTCATTTCCATTAGGTTGTTTTTAGTAGTATCTACATGTCTCAGGGCCTTGGGAATGTTGTTATAGGGAAAACAACCATGCATTTGGCCTTAAAGAAACAATTGGGGCATCTAGAGTGATGAACAATGCCTAGAGAACCATGCATGACCTTGCATGGATATCCATGCCACTATGTATACATTTATTGGGTCCTTGGGGACTTGGACATGGTCAAGGGAGGAGACTTGAACCTCTAGCCATAAAGGAATCTTATATCCATCCAAGTCTAAGAAGATCTCCTCAACCAACCACACATGACCTCTTGAGGGTATCATTGTCATATGATTGAGGATATTAACACCATTATGTGATTTTGAGAAGTATGTAGGTGTCTGAGGACCTCAGAAATGATGCTATAGAGAAGAATACCATGCCTTTGGCCTAAATATACCACTAAGGAATCTAGAGCCCTAAACAATGCCTCAAAGCACCATGCATGACTTTGAAAGGGTATCCATTGAGCTTTGTATCTAGGTCTTAGGGACTCGAGGTCTTGGGCATGGTCAGTGGAAGAAATTTGAACCTTGGGCCTTAAAGAAATCTTTTATCCATCCAAGGCTAAAAAGGTTTCCTCCACCAACCAAACATGGCTTCCTGAGGGTATCATTGGCCTATGATTAAGGATGACAATTCCAGTAGGTGGGTTTGAAAATATGTATGTGTCTCAATGCATTAGGAATGACATTCTAGGGGAAATACATTCATTTGGCCCTAAAGAAACCATTAAGGCATCCCAAACCATGAACAATGCCTTAACACACCACATGTGATTTTGCAAGGGTATCCATGGCACTATGTATCCAAGTCTTGGGGACTTGGGGGATTTGAAATGGTCATGGGAGGAGGCATGAAGCTCAAGCTCTAATAGAATATTATAGTTATCTAGAGATAAGAAGGTTATATCCACCAACAATACATCGGCTTTCAAGGGTCATTGGCCTATGATTAAGGATGTTAGTGACATTAGGGTGTTTTGAGGAGTATGTACATGTCTCGAGGTGTTGGGAATGAATTTCTAGGGAGGAATAACATGCTTTTATCCCTAAATAAATCATTGATGATTCCACATCCATGAACAATGCCTCGAAGAACCACACATGAATTTCCAGGGATATCCGTGGCATTATGTATCTAGGTCTTGTGGCCTTAGGGAATTCGACATGGTCAATGAAAGAGACTTAAAAACAGGGCCCTAAAGGAAGCTTCTAGCCATCTGTGTCAAAGAAGGACACCTTCACCAACCACAGATGGCCTCTTGAGGGTATCATTGGTCTATGATTAGTGATTTTAATAACAATAGTTGGTTTTGAGCATTAGACACATGTCTTGGGGCCTTGGGAATGGCACTCTATAGAAGAGGACCATGCCTTTGGCCCTAAAGAAACCATTTAGGCATACAAAGCCATAAATAATTCCAGAAATCACCACACATGGCTTCAGAAGGTATCCATGGCACTATGCATCCAGGTCATTATGACTTGGGGCATTGGACATGGTCAAGGGAGGGGACCTGAACCTCGGGCTCTAAAGGAATCTTCTATCTATCCAAGGATAAGAAGGATACCTCAACCAACCACACATAGCCTCTTAAAGATAGCATTGGATTATGATTGAGTATCTTAGCACAATTAGATATTTTGAGTAATATCTACTTGTTTCAAGGCCTTGGGAATGATATTCTAAGGAAGAAGACTATGTGTTTGGCCCTAAATTAATTCTTATGGAATTTAGAGCCATGAACAATGTGTCAAGGAATCATGCATAACTTCATAGGGTATCCATGGCACTGTGTATCTAGGTTTTTTTCCTTTGGGAATTAGACATGGTCAGTAGAAGACACTTGATCCTCAATCCCTAAAGGAATATTTTAGCCATCTAATGTTAAGGAGGTGGTCTACACCAACCACACATGGCCACCTGAGTGTATTATTAGCCTATGATTTATGATGTTTGTGGCAACAAGTTGTTTTGAGTAGTATATAGTGTGTTAGGGCCTTCAGAATGATGTTCTAGGGAAGAAGACCATGCCTTTAGCCCTAAAGAAAATTTCGAGGCATTCAAAGCCACGAAAATTTCCTCAAACCACCACGCACAACTTTGGAGTCATATCTACAGTGTTATGTATTTCAATCTTGTGTCCTTAGGGCCTTGGAAATGGTTAGTGGAGGAGACCTAAACCTTAGGCTCTAAAGGAATTTTCTAGGCTTCTAGAACTAAGTAGGTTTCCTCCACTGACCACACATGGCTTATTGAAGGTATCATTGGCCTATGATTAATGATGTTGGTGCCATTAGGTAGTTTAAGAATTATGGAGGTGTCCTAGAGCCTTTGGAATGGAATTATAGGAATGAAAACCATACCTTTGGCTCTAAAGAAACCATTGAGGCATATAAATACATGCACAATGCCTCAAATAACTACACATGACTTTGCATGGGTATCCATTGTGCTATGTATATAGGTCTTGTGGTCTTAGGACCCTAGACATGGTAATAAAGGAGACCTGCAACTCAATCCCTAAAGGAATCTTCTAACCATCTAGGGCTAAGAAGGTTTCCTCCACCAATAACAAGTTGTCTCCTAAGGTCTTGTATCCATGGAGCAATGCCTCTAAGAACCATGCATGACTTCGTAGAGATATTCGTGGCACAATGTACATCCATGCCTTGGGGCCTTGGGGCCTTGGACATGGTAGGGGTAGGAGACTTGAATCTTTGTCCCTAAAATAATCTTTTAGCCATCTAAGGCTAGGAATATTGCCTCCACCAACCACAAATGGCTTGTTGAGGTATCATTGGCCCATGATTGAGAATATTAATGATTTTAGGTGGTTTTTAGCAGAATATATGTGTCTTAGGGCTTTGGGAATGATTCTCTAGGAAATAAGACCACGAAATGTTTCCCTAAAAAAACCATCCTTGAGTCCTTGGACATGGTAAGTGGAGGACACTTGAATCTCAAGCTCTAAAGGAATCTTCTATCCATTTAGAGATAAGAATATTGCCTCCAACAACCACATACAACCTTTTGAGGGTATCATTGGCCTATGATTGATTATGTCATTGCAATTATGTGGTTTTGAGTTGTATCTACATATCTCAAGGACTTGTGAATGATGTTTCGGGGAAAACGACCATGCCTTTGGCCCTAAAGAAACCATTGAGGCATCTAGAGAAATGAAAAATGCATGAAGCACCATGCATGACCTTGCATGGATATATTTCCACTATATATCGATGTCTTGGGACCTTAAACATGGTCAAGGAGGAGACATGAGCATTCCTCTAAAGGAATCTTCTAGACATACAATGCTAAGAACATCACCTCAACCAACCACACATGACCTCTTGAGGGTTTCATTGTCCTATGATTAAGGATATTAATGACATTATGTGGGTTTAAGAAGTATGTAGGTGCCTTAGGACCTTGGGAAGGATTCTCTAGAGAAGAATATTGCACCTTTGGCCTTAAATATATCATTGAGGCATCTCAAGAGCCATGGAAATTTCCTCAAAGAACCACGCATGATTTTGCAAGGGTACCCATGGAGCTTTGTATCTAGGTCTTGGGACTTGAATACTTGGACATGGTCAATGGAGAATACCTAAACCTTGTTCCCTAAAGAAGTATTTTAGCCATCCAAGGATAAGAAGGTTGCTTCCACAAACCACACGTGGCCTCCTAAGGGTATTATTGGTCTATGATTACAGATGATGATTCCATTAGGTGGGTTTGGGAAATATGTATGTGTCTCGATGACTTGGGAATGACATTATAAGGGAAACACCATGCCTTTGGCCCTAAAGAAAACATTGATGCATACAAAATAATGGACAATTCCTTAAAGCACCATGTGTGACTTTGAAAGGGTATCCATGGCACTATGTGTCCAAGTATTGGGGACTTGCAAGCTTAGACATGGTCATGGGAGGAAGCATGAAGATGAAGAACTAAAAGAATCTTATATCCATCTAAGGCTAAGAAATTTGTATCCACCAACCATACATGGAATTGTTAGGGTATCACTGGCTTATGATTAAGGATATCAGTGCCATTAGTTTGTTTTGAGTAGTATTTTCGTGTATTGTGTTGTTGGCAATGAATTTCTAGGGAGGACTACCATTCCTTTGTCCCTAAATAAATCATTGAGGCATCACATCCGTGAAAAATGCCTCGAAGCACCACACACAATTTTTCGGGGGTATCCAAGGCACCATGTATCTAGGTCTTGTGACCTTAGGGCCTTTGACATGGTCAATGGAAGAGTCTTGAACATAGGTCCCTAAAGGAATCTTCTAGGCATCCATGACCAAGAAGGTTGCCTCCACCAACCACACATGATCTCTTAAGGGTATGACCGGCCCATGATTGGTGATGCTAGTTACATTAGGTGGTTTTGAGCAATACACACATGTCTTTGGGGACTTTGGAATGGCATTTTATAGAAGGGGACCATGACTTTGGCCATAAAGAAACTATTTAGGCATCCAAATTCATTAATAAGGCCACAAAGAACCACACATGGCTTTGTAGTGTATTAGTGGCAATATGGATCTAAGTCATGGGGACTTGGGGCATTACACATGTTCAAGGGAGGAGACCTCAACCTTGGGCCCTAAATGAATCTTCTATCAATACGAGGATAAGAGGGATACCTAAACCAACCACACATTTCCTCTTGAGGGTATTATTTTCTTATGATTGAGGATTTTAGTGCAATTAGATGGTTTTGAGAAATATCTATGTGTGTCAAGGCCTTGAGAATGATATTCTAGGGAACAAGACTCTGCGTTTGTCACTAAATTAATTACTGGGGAATTTCCAACCATGAAGAATGTGTCAAGGCATCATTGATGAATTCATAGGGGTATCCATGGCACTATGTATCTAGTATTTTGACCTTTGGACCTTGAACATGGTCAGTGGAGGACACCTGATCCTCAAGCACTAAAGGAATATATAATGTAGTTATTTTAATATATATTAATATAGTTATTTTACTAAATATTTCCATTTGTAAGTGTAAATATTAATATAGGTTATATATATAAACCAAACCAAATACATAAATCAAACCATTAAAATAAAATAAAAAAATTAATTATTTACTATGCTTTTTAGAAGCAATTAATCATATTATACAACATAATTTTTTCACATTGAAAAAAGTGTTTTGGCACTAGGTTTTGATCCTCCTTCAAACCAATGCATATTGAAAAAAAATCCATTCCATTGATCGAAATAGGGCAGAGATAGAACCTCTACTCTTCATGTCAAATCAAACCACATTTATCCGTCATCTAACAATGAGAGATGTTTTTTTTTTTCACATAGTAGTTAAACCGGCAAGCTCAATATACGAGAGCGCCGAATCTGCCTGGGTCACGGGGTCGATCGATCCTGAGTGGGGACGGCCACAGCGGACCGCCCCAGCCACCCAGCCATAACAATGAGAGATGTTATGCAATCATGGTCGTAGTTTGGAATTTCGGGTATCTAGACTGTAATTTCTATGGCCACCGAGGTAACGCCAAATGAAACAAGTAGGTTTTCAACCCAATCAATTCACCTTTTTCAGTGTTCTTCCAGCATGCGGTGACTTGGGAGCCCCTCACTTGCACGTATGTTAATGTTGGTTCACGATGATATCATTTAGGCATGTAGCAATGGTCTTTGTTTTTACCGCTGATGTTTTAATGACCCCTTCCCAGTGTTTGTGTTCCCAAACATACTAGTGGATACCATCGCACCAAAAAACCCACTTGAATAAATTCATCGAGTTTCCCCAAGTTTATGAAGCTAACAGGGGTTTTAAACATGTAATTAACTTTTGACAGTCACAATTTACAAAATTAGGGGTAAATTGTTTTTGTTGTTTTGAAGAAAACTTGTACGAAGAAATGCTTTTTTGGGGTTTGGTTTTCATCCTTTCTTAGGGGAATCTTAGGTGATATTTAACGAGTTTCATGGATGGATTTACTTAATAAATTCATTTATTGGTATGCAAATAGTGAATTCCACAAATGGAGGCCGCATTATCAAAATATGATTTTCAGCATGCGATCCTCATAAATGAAGCGAGCACACTCCACATGGCACCCACATTGATTGAATTCTTATTCCATTTCTCCAAGTGTTGATTCAGTGATCTCATAATTAAGAGGGCAATTTGAAATGAAACTCTAGTTCATGATAAAAAAAATCTCTGTCAGTATTCCCGTCACTTTTCCAGGAAGTCAAATTCGAGCTTGATTTCTGGGAAAATGGAGGCAAATTTTGAAATTCCGCCACATGATTTTTTTGCAGAATGTCGCCATTTAGGTCACAATGAGACAGATTTTCCAAATTCATAACGGTTTGAGAGAAATCCATGATTTTCAGAAGGTGTATTTCCCATATTTCATGGTTGGACAGATTTGAAACGACAAATGGAATGCCCAGTCAACTGAGGAGTTTGAACGAGCTATTGTATGGTCAATCGTGATAAGGATGATCCTATTTATGTTTTCTATCTTTGTATTCAATATTAGCTATATAATAAATAGTGGATCGATGATCTCCTTTTCTATTTTTGTAAAGTTGTCCAACAAAAAAAGGGGATCTATTGTTAGAACAACTCTCTTTTATATAGAGACTGAATGTAATGGAGAGGAGTTAGTAATTTGTGAGAGGGAATGGTAGATTATAGGTAGAGTTTTGCTACTCATATGCAGAGATGGGCAGAGAGAGGAGAGAATGCGTAGATGGTTAAGAAACAAAGCATGATATAAAGAATGTAATACATTGGCTCTTTGTTGATTAATATAGCAACAAACTTCTTCTTTTTTATTGTCATATATGCAGTGATTATATTCTCTTTACATGAGTTGATTAGTTAATTAAATTTATTGATGCAACTTCGATAGGAAGGGCCCCCTTCCCAGGATTGCAGTGCATCATTAGGCATGGTAATTTGAGTTTGGATTGTAGATTTATAAGACAATTGAAGTGTGATGTAGAAGTATTGTTTAACCTATGACATTCAGTTGCTTGCATTTTCAGTTCATAGAGTTTTGTCTGAAGAAGATGATTTCCTGTTAAGTTTAATTTGGAATTTTTAGAGTGATGATGGCGGTTTAAATTCTATTTTTACAAAGATTTCAGTAGATGTGAATGAATACCTCTACATAGGTTTTTGGTTTGAGGAATGGCATTTTTCAAGTGTGGAATGTGAGGTAGAGAGTTGTGCATTCAAGCTGCTTCAATTTCAATATATATTTGAATCTGTTAAGATGAGGAAGAATTTTATTATGTTTGAGTTGGCCACAGTTTGATGAGTTATTTGAGCACTATTTTCAAGCATCATTGCAGCAGTATTTGTAGCAAACAAACAAGTTTCATCTTCAATATTTTAAGAAGTGGATAAAAACATAGTGTTGATCATTGGAATTTATTTGTGGCTCTAGACAATATAGCTCAAGATTACAGTTCAAGCGGTGTGTACCGATTGTGCAGTGGTGCTGAGGGATCCTGAAAGTATACCTCCTTGGCTTCTTACAAGGACACAACAGGTGCAAAGGAGACTCGAATACCGGATCAAAACAAAACTCTTCCCAGGCCTTACATTGTGGAGAAGATGGAAGTAGTGCCAACATTGGAGATCTCAGAACTAGAGGTAAAAAATATTTTTACTTACCTTAAATTTGAGGCAATCAATTGTAGATTTAATGGTTTTTGGCCCTCGCTGTAGGATCTACTCAACTTGTACCATAGATTGCGAGATATTTTTGTGCATAATTTCTTTCAAATGTAAAATCCTTGAGTTTTTTGTAATGCTTTGCAACTTCCTTGAGTTTTTGTAAAATCCTTGAATTTATTATGTCAAGTCTCTTGAAGCTTTTGCTTGCTATTCAAGAGTCCCTTTGTATGAGTTTGTGTGCTTTCTCTTTAATTTTTGGTGGTTGGGTTGAAGATTCGGATTGTCCCATCGGTGTTATGCTTCAACGTAGGCATAGTTTTCCTTTTTCCCAGTTCTAGAGGTTAAGTGTTGAGGCTTGAGTTATCTATCCAATTATGTTTATGTACCAAGATTGGATTTTCTTGTTTACCAATGGACTAGCGTTGTGTCAAGGTGTTTGAAGCTCCGTCAACCTTCTTGTTGTTGTGGGGATTAGGTCTTCGACCAGGTGAGTTCAGTATTGGCTATGTGATCACTTGGCGTAGCATCTTACCATGGATTCATGCCTCCTTGTGGTTTCTGAACTATTTTCTTTTTAAAGAAGCACAATAAGGCAGGGGCAGTGAAAATCTACAAAATATATTCCAGAACCTCCACGTGGTTGTTGGAAAGGAGGAGGCGGGTATCAACTATGAGGTAAGTCTTCCATCTTGCTTGGGGATTTTGTGTGTCTTGAGCTTGTATTCTCAGTATTGATATATCTTGTCAAGAAATTCAGTGCAAATGTTTGTTCCAAGGTTTAAAAAAATCAACAATTTGGAATGATATGGCAAGAGATTTATAAGGAAACTGTGTGTGTGCTTTCTCAAATAATAATTGCCTCGAATTCGATTAATTGCTTAGGGTTTTCGTGGAGATAGGTTTCTTTAATATAGAAACGCCCATTTTAGACAATTTTTCTTTGGTTTTATTCTTCTGAGAGTAAGCAATTTACCTTCATATGTACTACCAGACTTCCATTGCTCAGATTGTGGTTATTATCATTGTATTTTATTAGGGAATTGGATGTAAATATTTGTTTTAGGGTGTAAGTAGCTAAAGATTTTTTAGTGCTATGTCATACATTTTAATGATCAATTGTCTATGGGTGCCCTGAAATAATAATAGTGGTTACCTAGCTGTCAGAGACATGAATTGGGAATCCTGTGGCTTAACTAGAAGGCATTCCAACTGTAATTTGTAGAATATATTCCAATTACTCTATTTCATTGGTGGATTAAGCTCCATTCTCCCACCATGAAAATGCATTGCTAAATAGTGTGTGTGGCTATGTGCTTTCCGAGAAGTCCAATATTGAAGAGCATTAATAGTTCTATGGAGACTTCATGGATGAAAAGGAGATTGCAGGATCATTTCATAGGTTATATTTTTTTATCTGTGATCTTTAGGATCATTTCATAGGTTATATTTTTTTATCTGTGATCTTTATTAGCATACCTTTCCTAGCCTCATTCGTATTCATCGATGATAACAATATTTACCTCACAGGTTAGCATTGAGTAACACTGCTAGAAAGGACAACTAGATTCCATAGATGAAAAGATCATCATAGTATTTTTTTTATTATGCTTCAACATGATGGGCTGTACCCAACCTTGTTATCCATATCTATATTAATATCTATCGTTGGTGAAACTTTGCAAAAAAGTTGACATTGATACCAATGATTCTTTTTTTTAAGAGTTGTAGTTGTAACTTTCTCCGTTTCTTAATGAGGCATTGGGATATGTTGGTTTCGTTGTTATATTGTAGCTTTAACCCTTAATGGATGCTACTGGTTGTTTTATCGATTCATTGTAAATTTAATGTTAATTTACCTACCGCTTGTTTGTGAAAAAATTAAGGTTCTAAGTGGGCATGCTTCAAAATCTGTTCACAGAAGAAAATATTACACAATTATCTATATGCATGTAAGTTCTCACAAAAAATCAAGTATTTGCAAAAACAAGCAGACCAAACAATTTAGTCAATTTTTGACACCAAATTGAAATTACATTCAAAACATGGAGACAAAATCTAAATATCATAATGCCCAAATCTTGGCCACCATATATTGGTGAAATATTCAAACCAAGTAGGACCTCAACACTTGTTTGAGATATTTGAAATCTATTTGTTAGACCCAACTTTGGGAACTTCATCACAAGGAATTTCAATGCACATTCACTCAAATGAAGGTCAACTTAACATCCTTTCCAACCAAATAGCCTCAGGGGGAATGATGTATTATATTCATCCCTTTTACTTTGGATTAACCAATGATAATAGTGCAATCGTCTATATTTTGTTACTCCAATTCCCATGATAAAATCATAGATTGAATACAAAACCGGATGTTTTTTTTCTTATTCACATCCTCCCCCAATTTGAGATTATGAATCCTAGTCAATTCATATTAACTAAAATGAGGGTTTAACTTAAAATCCTCAAGGGATTGTTGCATTATATTCATCCATTTTACTACAATTGTCTATGTTTGTATATTCCATTATAGAATCATAGATCCGATATAGAACCAAAGGTTTTTCTTATTCACATCTCCCCGAATCTATGTTTGTTAATATAATTGGTTTGAGTTAACTTATTCAATAGAATTACTATCCTATCATGATTTTGCATTACTATCCTATCATGCTTTTGCAACGACTTGTCATTTTTTTTGTTATTTAGAAGAGTGTCTTTTGCATTGGTTTTATCATGTCAAATCTTAATATTATTAAATATCAATAATGCTAACAAAAGTCAATTTAAGCAATAACATTCAAAAACTAATATAGACTTTCCATGTACCTTATGTTTAGTCTAACAATGACAATAGTGTTCTTTTGATGGTCAAAAGTTACAAGAAATTCCAATCCCTTAAGGAAGTGAAATTAAGCAATGCTTAACATTTCCTTGAACAAGAAACATAATTATAACATTTCCTTACATGTTTGGGAGCTGACGGAACCCAAGTCCACTCACCGGTTTGGGTTCTGTTCCCTCGGAGCAAATACTCAAAGTGTCCATGAATGGCCACGGGGTGCCTAACCAAAATGCCCATAGCACCAAAACCGTGACTCCGATCGTGAAGCCATCGATTCCAGTGGATTCGGGATGCCAGGTTCTAGCTAGGGGTCACCCCACACTGTACCTCCAACACCCATAAATGGTGCTAATGTTCCATCTTCGGAACTAGGGTTTTGCTCAATGAAGGCCATTCCAATTTTGATCAAGGGGGCCAATTCTCATCCGAAGGGTCCCAGGCATGTGTGGCCATCATGAACACATCCACAATGGCCATGTGCACGTGTGGGAGCTGATGGAACCCAATTCCGCTCATCGGTTTGGGTTCCATGCCCTCGGAGCAAATACCCAAAGTGTCCCTAAATGGCCATGGGGTGTCTGACCAAAATGCCTGTAGCACCAAAACTGTGACTTCGATCACGAAGCCGTCGATTCCAGTGGATTCGGGATGCCAGGTTCTAGGTAGGGGTCCCCCCACACCGTGCCTCCAACTCCCGGAAATGGTGCTATTGTGCCATCTCCGGAACTAGGGTCTTGCTCAGTGAAGTCCATTCCAATTTTGCAAAAGCGGGTCAATAAGCTAGATTAGGTTCTATAAGGATAGATTAGGTCTCCGGGGATAGGCTACGTATCTAGGCCTAGATAAGTATTCTAGATTAGGTCTCCAAGGTTGTAGGTCCACATTAGGATTTCCAGGGCTAGATTTGTTTCTGTCTGTTTCTAGGGCTAGATCATGGTCTATAAGCTAGATTAGGTTCTATAGGGCTAGATTAGGTCTCTAGGCCTAGGTTATGTCTCTAGGTCTAGATAAGTATTCTAGATTAGGTCTCTAGGGTTGTAGGTCCACATTAGGATTTCTAGGGCTACATTTTTTTTTGTCTGGTTTCTAGGGCTAGATCAGGGTCTATAAGCTATATTAGGGTCTATAAGCTAGATTAGGTTCTATAGGGCTAGATTAGGTTCTATAGGGCTAGATTAGGTCTCTGGGCCTAGGTTACATCTCTAGGTCTAGATAAGTATTGTAGATTAGGTCTCCAAGGTTGTAGGTCCACATTAGGCTTTCTAGGGCTACATTTGTTTTTATGGTTTCTAGGGATTGATCAGGGTCTTTAAGCTATATTAGGTTCTATTTCTTAGAAGGAACATGTAGTTCTAGCTTCCAACCCATATAGTGTGATTCTAAGATATTTCAGTTTGTTAGCATTTCCTCTTGTGATCAGGGTGAATGTCAACATTATTGATCTAGTGGATTAGGAGCGTGTAAAAGTGATTGATCGATTGTATAAACCATTGAAGAAGTAGGTGTTGATTCTAGTGTACAAATCATCACGGACAATGCACCTGTTTGCAAGGCTGTTGGCATGATTGTGGAAGCTAAATATCCACATGTATGCTAATTTTGGACACCATCCATTTGAGTTGTTAGTGTTGTGGAGTCATTTATACATGCTTTTATTGCTCTTACGGGTTATTTGGACACCTTGCATTGTCCATTCCTTGAATTTAGCAATGAAATCCATTGCTTCAGTTGTGACATGGATTGGAAACCTTATTGAGCATGCACGCCATATCCGTAACTTTGTACAAAACCACACAGATTCCCTCACCATATACAAAGAGTACACACAACTTTCATTGCTTAACATTGCAGATACTCGATTTGCTTCCTCGTTCATCATGCTCATGAGGTGGAGGAGGACGAGGTTGAGGATGATGATTAGGGAAGTGATGAGTTTGTTGATTCAGGCATGGAGGAGGACTATTGACATATGAGATTCTATGTAAAACATTTTGATTTTGATGAATTAATGAGAAATATGGTTCCGACCGTCTTGAGATATTGCCCAATGCCTATCGAATTTCAATGCATCTATGTGTCTCATTTTGATTTGTGAATGAAAATTATGTACTCTTTAATGTGTATTGATTCTAATTTCTATTGAATATTTGTAAATGTTCTAATATAAGATGATTTTTCAATCTTGTTTATGCATGTGAAGTTTCCTAAAGGGATGGAAACTTAAATTGGAGCAATTGGTGTAAAACATATAATGGTGTAAAACCTCAATGTATTGTAATAGTAACTTAAACATAACTCAAACATCAAATAAATTATATGATATAACGATATCAAATAAACGATCTAACATGAATAACATTAGACATGCATGAATAAACAATCACATGGCTATACTATGTACCTCAATCAATTAGGCATCTGGATCCTCTCTGTTTTTTATTGTCTCAAACAACATCTCGTGCTCTGCATGAGGTAGTAAGTAGCGTACCTTGTTTGATGACTTCATTTACATTGTTTATAGTTGGATGTTGGTACGAATGATCAAGTGCGTAAATTGATACACCCGTGAACCTGGTCTATAATCCATGTATGTCTAGCCATTGCTCTTTGGTCCCTTTCCATCTATTGTAAGATATTCTCCCTAAACAACGATCGAACCAGTTGGAAAGGTAATGCCTTCACTATCGGTTAATGATGCAAGGAGGGTTTGCTTCCCCTGGATGCATCATTCCAACCAATAATTTGTGCCAATTTCACTGTCTGTCGGGGCTAAAACTGCATGGATGTGTCCTGCAAAACTGCATTTTATGGTCATATTCCAACAAGTAGTGGTTTGATAAATTGGATAATTAA
This sequence comes from Larix kaempferi, assembly GCA_027924585.1. Classification (NCBI taxonomy): domain Eukaryota; kingdom Viridiplantae; phylum Streptophyta; class Pinopsida; order Pinales; family Pinaceae; genus Larix; species Larix kaempferi. The sequence continues at coordinate 224,369 of BSBM01000617.1, read as the reverse complement.
AAAAAAAGGAGGGAACCAGGATATGAATGCAGAAATGTTTACCTGGATGTATAAGATCAGATATATGATCATATTCATTTTAAATAGAAGACTGGCCTTCCTCTAATTGGATTGTTTCAACAACTGCACGTGAGTCCGATGCAAGTCATACATGATCCCATTCATCAACCCAATCCATTGATTCACACTCATCCCACTCACAACTGCTGCAAGTCCCACAAAAGCAAGCAAGATTCCGCGTCCATATTTCAAATAAGGGGTTGTTTGAGCTTCGAACTGAATTAAATCCACAAGTTCCTTGTATAGTACTACTACTATAAGAACACAATCGATCTATATCAACTACATGCCAGAAATTTCTGACAACATGTCCTCTACCTGTTGGTCTGTGTTGCTCCGTGGTTCGATCTGACATTTTTTCAGAGCACCATTGAACTATGGATTCTGCATCCCGAATATGATGGTTTTAATTGCACCTTATATCCTCCCTTCGTATGGAATTTTTGAGACATGCTCCAGCCACATCATTCTCTCCCTTTCCATGCCCGATCTCAAAATAGTTCCATATATGCAACACATCATAATTCTTGTGCAAAATACTCAACCCCTAGAATACACGTGCATTTTTGAACTGGCCTGCACAACCATCTGACCAAATCCAATGATGATCCATCTGTATACCTCTCTCATTCAGCTGATCATGGAAAATTCTGAAGCAATGTTGCACATAATGTAGGTCATGGCACCTATTGTCACTGATGTAGAAGTTGGTCTCTTTCAATATTATCCTCATGTCATTGCTGCTCTCTGGCCCGTGCATATACGTTATATGGACCATTATGCTACCTTGGTCTGAATGATAGTATTGAATTTGAATCTCATTCTATGGTTGTAGGGTGTATTTTTTGGCAAATTCCACAACCGACAATATTGTGCTAATGGGAAAGGTGTCCCTGCACTGTCTGTACTATTCATCCTGCCATCGTGCTACATGGACATGCGGTACATACTTATCGGTCTTTTGGTATAATTCCTTCATGAAATTGCAAATTTGTACCTGGTGCCACAAAAATAGGGGCATTAATACAATGTGACATTTGCAATCTGAATATATATGTATAAATTCAACATGTACAGTATGAAAGTATGCAAACTCAGATTACCTGTGACTTCACCAATGCAATGTTTTTGCTTTCCCTCGCACTATCTACTTGATATGTTATGTACTTGAAGTTCTGCATTTCTACTGACATCCTCCCAAATTCGTGATCCTCGATTTCATGGATGTAGTGGCTCAATAATGCAAATCCACTGCACCTAGAACATGTCCCATATAAACATGATATTTTATAATATTTATGTCCTTCAGGTCTTGGACACATTATGCTATGTATAAATTCATTGGATTCATTCGGTGGTTGTAATGATGGGAAGTCCTGCACAATGTTAGTATTCAAATCACAAAATATATGTCTATATGTATCATAATAGTACTCAAATTCTACATGGTATCTACAACAACATGTGTTGCGATCAATGCAAATTCTAACATACCAGGGTTTGCATTTTTCAAAGGACCTTTGGCCCAAGTTCAATTGAGTGTGCTCATTCTTGAACCTCTCATAGAGTTCTGTTTTTTTCGTGTCAAGGAAGTGCTTGACATGGAGTTCATACCCCTTAACACCTTTTCTCAACTTTAACACATCTCTTTGATTCGATGATGGTCTAGTGTTATCATGCCAAAACTTTTGTACTAGTTCTTTAATAGCATCAATAAGCTTCATGCCTGAATGAGGTAACCTACCAATAAAGGCCCAACAATCTTTTTGGCCTGGGGTCTCAATTTTTTATCGAATAGAAGAATACTTTTGAAGAGTCTTTCTATCTACTTTAAATATTTTACGTGTGATAATAGGCGACATTGCCTTGTGGATTTATCTACAATCGATTCTGACAGTACACGACGTGTCGCATTAAAATCTTTTGTATGAGAAGTTTTTTCAATCAAAGTAAATGCAGACTATATATTTCTAACAACATGATTGTTGGCCTCTGAACTTCTAACTACCTTTATGCCTAAAATTATCCTAACATGAGCTAGACAACGTGATTTTAACAAATCCAGAAACAATTGACATTTTGCTGCATCTGTTTTGGATTCAAAAAATTCTTTGATTATCCTATTACAATGGAAATCAATAGTGCATTTGGGAAATTTACCTTCAAGTCCTGAAAAGGAACTTTCATCCAGATGAATACGTCTGGGAGTTCTTCGTCGTCTGCTTGATAGTCGAGGCAAGGGATTCTGAATGGAAGTACGAGTCTCGTCACCGGTTTGTTGTGGACCTTCGTTCACAATTTGGTCCTGCAAGGCAGTGTGTTCAACATGTCTATGCTCTTCTTGGGGAGGTTTCTAATTAATAACTTGTTCAACATCCATCCCTTCATACTCGGCATCAACCAAGATTTGATTGACTTCAACCATTTCGTCGTTCCTTGTTGATGGATCTAAGGAACTAACATTTTGATGGCTACGGTTTTCCATGTACAACCTGGCCTTTTCTCTTATCTCATGGGCCTTTTTAGGGGGTGGCTCCCTCCTTCTAGACTTTCTTTTATTATTGCATTTGTTGACCATCTTCAATACGTTTTTTAACAAAACAAAAATATCACCCCTGCAAGAATAAATAACAAATAAGATATTAGTTTTCAATTATGAAATGAGGAAACTCGATGTGCATGATTATTAAAACTCGATGTAGAAATTGATTATGTACAACAACATCTAGTGGGAATGTTTTCATATAATCTTAAAAGATATTGAGAATTCCCTAGATATAACAACAGCATCACCTCTACGACCTCAATTTGAGATGTTTTCTTGTCATCTTGAAACAATGTACAATGAGCCTCTTTTTGGTAGCTTTTCACTTGGCCCATGGTTTTTTGACAATATTTTATATTAGTAGATGGTATTGGATGGTGTATGGGATGTTAGTAGGAGCACATTTCCTACAAAAGGAGAAGCTCCTACTAACTCGATTTTCATGTTTTCGATGAGGGAAAATAGCCCCAAAATATTAAGAGTTTGATTCTTTAGGTGTTTGTGTGAGTTGTTGTAGTGAAATCATGAGGAATTCAACAAATGTTTGTGTATTGGATGGAGATATGTGACTACGAAAGGTTATTGGTGGTGATGCAAGTAAGTTTTTTTTATTATCTCTATGAAAGGTTGAAAGCATTGCTTGGTGCATGTTGTAGTTTTTTTGTGGTAAGATGTTTTTATTTTCTATGTTGAATATTAAGAAGACTAAAATAATTTATCATACTATTCACAAGGAAAAACTAAAATAGATACAATTCAAAGAAAGTGAATGAAGACTAAAATACATTTCACAAGAAAAAATTGTCACCATACCTCAAGGATTAGGATTTCTCTTTGCTTGAAATGTAAAATGCTTTTTTGATGTATCCACTATATGTAAAAAGAGTTCAAGTGTGTCCAAGCAGCATGAGAATTCAATCCAAGGATCCAAATAGAGTCCAATTGTTGTTTATCCAATCCAAGGATCCAAATAGAGTCCAACTGGTTTGTATTCAATCCAAAGAGCCAAATGGTGTGTATTCAATCCAATTTGTCAAAAAAACACCAAAAGGTGTGTGAATTCAATCCAAAATGTAAGTGATTGTCGAACTGTGTGTGAAAAGAGCGAAAAAAATGCAACTCATGAGAGAAAAAAAGTGGGATAAGAGCATGAGTTATTTTCTAAATTTTATGTTCAAAAAGGGCGTGCACGTGCTAGGAGCGCACATGCGCTACTAGCGCGTGTGCGCCTCTTCTGAACATTGATTTGTTCAATGGGTAATGTTTAGTTCATTTATTTCCCAATAAATATTTATATGTCGGTTTATTCCTAGAGCCCCTCCCCCATAAAGGCCTTTAAGCCCTCTTCTAAACCATAATCCCTAAATGCATAAGGTTAGGGGTTTTGGAGTTAGGGTTATAAGGATTGTATAAGGTTATATAAAAATAAAAATCTACCAATATTAAAATGTGAATTATTATTGGTTAAAATTATATGAGCTATGCAAAATTGAATGTACAAATTATCATGGATTTTGAACACATAAAGAAACCAAGATAACTTGAAATACATATTCAAAAGTTGATTTTCTATCAACCACACAACCTGACCAATATGAATCTTTATACCCACATATCTTAGGGTCTTTCCTTCTACTGCACAACCCCTATTCATCCAATTACTTGTTAATTCTAATGTACCATGGCTTGGGTGCCTTCTTTAGGCCATATATAACCTTCTTCAGTGTGCAAACAAGATGCTCCTACCTTGGAACTTGAAAAACTTGTGGTTGATATGTGTACACTTGTTCCTTCAAATATACATTGAGGAAGGCATTTTCCATATCCATTTGATCGACATTCCAACTAAATTGTGCTACCATGGATATAATTAATCGAATTATGCTCATCTTTTACATAGGAGAAAAGGTCTCTTCGTAGTCGATGCCCTCACACTTAGAGAACCCTTTTGCAACCAATTGTTCCTTATGCTTGTCAAGTGTGCCATTTGATTTTTGCTTGACTTTGTACACCCATTTGCAACCAATGGGTCTCTTCCCTAGTGGAAGCTATATGAGATTTCAAGTTTGATTTTTCATTTGAATCTCATGTTTGGTTTCCATGGCCTTCCATTCAATTTTCCCTATTCCCTCCTCAAACACCTATGGCTCATTAAATCCCTGAACATTGGCCATGAAAACAATTTTTACCATGTTTGTTTTATGTATTCTCTTGCCCCTTAATGATATTCCCTTAATCATTTCTCCCACCCAAATATCTGTAATGACTTGTTGAGCCACCACTATGGCCTCTTCTTGGGGCCTTCCTCATCGAAGTCAGTATTGTCACCATGACTTGTATTACCTCCGTCTGTTTCATACGAATGCTAATTTGCATTATCTACATCATAAATTATCGTAGACTTCACATCCTCAAAATATTTCCCCATTTTGGGCGGAGCTTCTTGAATCTTGACACTTGTATCCTTCACCACAATTGGTTTCTCCATGGTATTTTTAATATCTAAAGAAGCTTTGAAAGGTTGAACTTCTTCATCAACTATGACATATCTCCTCGTCCCAAAACCTATTTGGCACATACATGTTCTCCATCTTACACATGGTCGTCTATTTAATATCATGGTTCCACCTCTCAACCACACCATTCTATTATGGAGTGTAGGGTGTAGTGAACTGTATTTTTGTTTGATGCTTATTGCAAATGTTATCGAATTATTTGGAACAAAATTATTTGTTATCATCAGACACGAGTTCTAAGGTGACATCCTAACTCTTTTTTCTTGAAAACTTTGAAATTCATTAAACACTTTAACTTTCAATTTCATAAATACACCCACATTTTCCTATTGTAGTCCTCAACAAAAACAAGGAAATACATGCACATTTTCCTACTATGGTCGTCAATAAAAAGAAAGAAATAACGAACACTAGTGTTGGATTCCATGTTCATTGGTCCACAAATGTTTACATGGACCAATTAAATTACTATGTTTTCTCCCTAGAATTTTCCTTCCTCAAATGGTGCTCTATACTGCTTTCGCGTCTAACAAGCTCCAAAAACACTCTATTGTGCTTGGATATCAGGAAGTCCTTCTACCATATTACCTCAATCCATATGAGAAAGGTAGGTTAATATTAGTTTCCCATATAATCGATGTCAAAGAGTACTTATATTTGATGTACTCCTGCTTACCATTGCATGCTCTGTAACCTGTCCCATGTTAAATAGTCTAAACAATCCATGATTGTCCACACCAAGAGCTATAGTCTTGTTGGTCTCCTTGTCAACTAAGTAGAATTTATGTTTCCTAAAGTTCACATCTATTTGGGTTTAACACCTTATAGTCTGACTTATCAAGGGTAGAATAATCTACATGCCTACTACATAATACACATTGAGGAAAATCAAGTTCCCCATGACCCATCCTTAGTGCTTATGACCTTCTAATAGTGAGATATCACCACTCATAGGCCAAATGTCCGACATAGAGGTCATGTGTGGTATTTCAAGGGATTATTGGTTTCCCTTGAGCTTCAAAAGTTATATTTTAGGCCTAATTTCAATGTCTAATTCCTTTACATTGGTTTATGGCTCAAGACCTATATAAAAAGAAACTTTTATACAACTAAAACATAATTATATGTTTGAGTTTTCATTGTGTTAAGATTTTTGGAATTTCATCATGTAGAAGTTTAGAAAGATCGACACATTTCGGGTGGACATTCCATCGATCTTTAGAATCACAATAATTTTTTAGGCTTTTTAGTAATAAAAATAAGAGTTTAAGTTTGTTAGTAATACAAATAAGGTTTTAACACTTTTTGGCATGCGAAGGGTGGAAAAAAGGAGCGCTCGATCATTCTAGTTAAAAAATCTCAATCATGCCTCTCATTAACCCTCAATTGAGATCTATTGCTTGATCGAGAGTTTTTCAAACCCTCAATCGAGCTATAACTCAATAGAGGGTAAGGGGATCAATTGAGATAATATCTCGATCAAGATAATAGCTCAATTGAGCTATTGTCTCGATCGAGTTCCTAAAAAGTGTTATAAAACCAGGAAACAACTACCAACGATTTATTATCACCGTGACTATTGTTTAAATTCTCGAACGAGCAACAAGAAACAACTTGACCGAGGGTTTGTGAGCTCGAGCGAGGTCAATCTGTCACCAACAACCATCACCAACAAGGGTATGCTCAGAAAACCCTTAAACCCTAAAAAAAATAGTTAAAGTTTTTAATTGAAAAATTATTTTTTGTAAATTAGTTAGTGTATTTTCATTAATTTTTGTAAGTTAGTTAGTTAGTTAGTGTAAATTATTTTCATTATTTGTGTTTTGTAATATATATTTGGTATTTAGTTTATTTAATAATTTAATTTAGATTTAGTTTTTTTTAATTGTTTTATATATATATATATATATATTTAATAAAAAAATTATAGATTGAAATTTCAAGATCATAGAATCAAAGTTAAATATACCTTGTTCTCAAAAAATCAAATGGTGTTAATTTACCCCCCACATAATAAAGGATTCCCTTGAAATGTCATGTGTGTTGGTTTAATGTTTTGTTTTTGGCCTTAGATGTATGAAAGATTAAAATAGGGTCTAAGGCCAATGTTCCTCCATCGACCATGTTGATGGCTTAGTGACCCATAACTAGTTCTCTAAAACTCGTTAGTCCCAATCAAAAACCAAATATCCCCTTCGAAGGTCATATATTTGGGTTTGAGGATTCATTCTTGGGATTTAATTTCTTTAATATTCATTTAGGGAGAAAAGTCCAGGTTTTTACCGCAATCAAGTCCACGACCATATACCCATACCTACTACTCAAACCTTTTAATACTACCAATATCCTAGATGTAAGCGAAGGATATATGCTCAAGAGGTCATGTGTTATGCACTGTCTTTATTAAACTTGGATGCTTAAAGATTATTTTAGGGAATAAATCCTAGGTTTCCTCCTCGACCATATCCAATCCCAAAGACTCATACTTAGTATCAAACACTTCTTAATAACATCAATATTCCCACTCATAGGTAAGGATAAATTGATCAAGATGTCATGTTTGTTGGCACCAAGTGTTTTTCATGCCCATGGATGCCTAATAGATTCCTTTAGAATCCAATCCCTAATTTTCTTCACCCAACCATGTGGAAGGCCACCTAGTACTTAAAATCTCCCAGTGGCATGCACATCCCCATTCAAAATACACTGATACCATCAGGAGGTCATATATGGTAGTTTGATCATCATTCTTATATTTTGCCTCATGATACTACCTTGAGACCTGTACATACTACTCAAAACTACCTAATGTTTTTTGTATGTTCCCACATAAAGTTAAAGGATATCCCCATTAGGTCATGTGTGGTGGGTCAAGGTGTTGTTCTTGGCCATGGATAGCGAAATTTTTCCATTATGTCCTAAGGTATAGGTTTCCTCCCTCAAACATGTCAAGGTCATTGAGAATGATGTCTAATTCTTAAAACCTACTAATGGCACTAGGATATAGCCACACTTACACCAAGCATGCACTTAAGAGTTCTTATGTGGTGGTCTATGGCATTTTCTTGATCTGGGTTTCTTCTATTGATCATGTTTATGGCCCTAAGACTCTTACCTAGTGTTATTTCCTCTTGATTCTTTCCATATCCCTATTCTAAGGCCAAGGATCATTTCAAGAGGTCATTTGTAATAGTTCAACAAATTGCTCTTAACCCTAGATGCGTAGAAACTTAATTTAGTGCCTATGACATGTTGAAATATTGTAACTTCTAAGAATATTCTATTTGTACTTTATAGGGAGATGTTTCATTCCTCCGTCGGGACCCTATTGTATATCCGAAGATGTTTATTCCTCCACTAGGATGTGGTAACTAGGGTTATTAGACTCTCCTAGGAGAAGTCGACCCAGTTAGGGTTAAAGGTCAAGTGAAGTAAACTATAAATAGAGGATGTGTGATCCTCATTTATCACATTCACTCATTCACTCTCTTGTGTATTGCGCATAGGTGAGAGAGAGAGATCTGCATAGGAGGAGAAGGATCTCTTGTGTTGGGTTTACATCTTTGTATTGGTTGGTCATCTATATTGAGGAAATATTTGCTAGGTTTTCTACCCCATGAGGGTTTCCCAGGGTAAATTTGTGTCTATATCGTGATTGTGTTTCTTTCAGTGATCATATTATGCTCTTGTTGTGAATTATAGGATAAACTTAACATGGTATTAGAGCTAGCCTGAATAGGAAATCTTTCACAAGGTGAAAATACCTCTCTCTTTTCCTCCGATGAAAATTAGGGTTTCTGCAAAAAGTTGGAATTTTTGGAATCTGAGAGCATGGTTGGATACTCCTCCTCAAAATCAAAATTTTGAGCCCAAGATCGAAGTTTTTGAGTGGGTATAACCTCGGGATTTTTCAAACCCTAGTTTGACTTTTGGACCAGAAGTACCAGAAAACCAGTGAACCATAAAAACTGCGCACCTGTGCACCAGTGAACCAGAAAAGCTGCGAACCTGTGCACCAGTGAACCAGAAAAAGTGCGAACCAGAAAGCCAGAAAACCTATTGCGGATCTGAAAATTTGCTGGTCAAATTTGAAGGGTGAAAAGTTGAAGTTTCCAAAAGTAGAGTACACCAGTCATCTCAATTCAATCAACCACATCTCCTGGTAAGATCTATTCTACATTTTGAGAAACTTCAATTTTGTGAACTCCTGGATAAGATGGCCCCAAGCACTAAGCTTGAGGACAAGCTAGAGGGTATAGAGAATTTCCGGGCATGGAAATATAGGATTGAAGAGAATGATCTTTCCCAATACATCAAAGATGAGGTTGCAGAACCTACGGAAGATGAAGCTAAAGTAGAAGAAGAAGATGCAAAAGAGTATGTTCTATTTGCTGCACTCTCTAGGTCTGTAACACCTAGAGAAGACACATGGATTATTGACAGTGGTGCTTAAAAACACATGGCGGGACAAAAGAAAACTCTCTCAAGACTTGAAGAGAAGACCTCTCCACAAAAAGTGTCATTAGGAGATGACTATCAATATCCTATCAAAGGAATTGGTGAAGCAAGCTACAAGCTTGATTTTTGAACCCCCTTAAAGATGAAGGAAGTTTTATATGTACCAGGTTTGAAGAAGAACCTACTTTCTATCTCAACTTTAGATAAGAAAGGTTATATGGTTGCATTCATAGATGGACAAGTATTCATGTGGCCCAAAGGTAAATCAATTGAAGATGCAATTATTATTGGTGAAGAAGAAGGAGGGCTATACAAACTCAAGGGACACGCAGAAGCTGCCCTTGTTCATGAAGCCATTAGCCCATGTGAGCTATGGCATAGGAGGCTTTCTCACATCAACTACAAAGCACTACCTCATGTGAGCAAAGTAGTCATAGGACTACCAGATTTAAAGATTGATCATGAAGGCACTTGCAAAGGATGTGCAAAAGGGAAAAATATCAAGATCCATTTCCAAAGAATGAAACTAAGACTAAAGGTACCTTGGAATTGATTCATTCATATGTATGTGGTCCAGTGGCCACTACATACTTAAGTGGGTATGAATATTATCATACATTTATTGATGACTATTCCAGAAATACTTGGATATATTTCCTAAAAGGAAAAGATGAAGTCTTTGGAAAATTCAGGGAATTCAAAGCCTTGATAGAAAATCATTCAGAAAGAAGAATCAAGACACTCATAACAGATAATGGTGGAGAATATACTTCAAAGGACTTTGAAGTATTTTTTAAGGAAGCTGGAATCAAGAAGGAACTAACCACTCCCTACAATCCTCAACAAAATGGTGTTGTGGAAAGAAAGAATAGAACCATTATGGAAGCAGTGAAGATAATGATACATGATCAAGATCTTCCTATGCATTTATGGGCTGAAGCAGCCAGAACAGCAGTCTATGTGTAGAATAAACTATCTCATAGTGCCCTTGGATTCAAGACTCCAGAAGAAATGTTCACAGGAAATAAGCCTGAGGTAAGCCACCTCAAGATATTTGGATGCTCGGTATATATTCACATACCAAAAGAGAAGAGAAATAAGCTGGACCCTTCCGAAAAGAAGGAAATATTTGGTGGATATTGTGAAGCATCCAAAGCATTCAGAATATACATCCCAGGATTCCATCATATGGAAATTAGTAGAGATGTAAATTTTGATGAGGAAGTTGCTCTCAAAAGATCCAGAAAGTTCCAGTACGAAGAAGTATATGAAGAAGATATACCTCCTAGAAGTAGAGAAGTTGCTCCCTCCCCTGAAGAGGAAACACCAGAATACCATGATATGATAGAACCTCAAGAATCCCCTACTATGAACATATCACGGAAGAGAAAGCCAGCATGGGAAAGAGATATTATACCAGGAGCAGAAAAGTATGGATCTCCAGAAGGCTCCATAAGAGTAAGCAAGAAACCAAAACCATTCTCCAATGATGTGGCTTTGATGTGTGATCTTGTAGATCAAGAACCTACCAGTTATGAAGAAGCAGTTCATAAGAAAGAATGGGTAGCAACAATGATAGAGGAATACTAGTCAATAATGAAGAATGATGTTTGGGATGTGGTTCTCAAACCTAAAGACAAAAGTGTGGTATCTTCCAAATGGATACACAAGATAAAACATGCTGCGGATGGTAGCATTGAAAAGTATAAGGAAAGGTTTGTGGCCAGAGGATTATCTCAGAAAGAGGGAATTGAATATGAAGAAACATTTTCACCAGTTTCAAGGTACACTTCCATTAGAACCATCATGGCACGTGCATCCATGATGAAATGGGAATTACACCATATGGATGTGAAGACAACCTTCCTGAATGGTATGATTGAGCAAGAAGTGTACATAGAACAACCACAAGGATTTGAGGTTGAAGATAGAAGAACTCACATATGCAAGCTGAAAAAGGCATTGTATGGGTTGAAGAAAGCTCCTAGAGCTTGGTATGGAAGAATTGACAATTTCTTGACAAGCTTGGGCTTTACCAAGAGTAAAGTTGATCCTAACCTTTACCTCAAGGTTATAGATGATGAACCTGTTATATTGTGGCTTTATGTGGATGATCTATTTCTGACTGGGAATGAGAAACAGATTGTTGAATGCAAGAAGAAGCTCTCTGCAGAATTTGAGATGAAAGATCTCGGATTGATGCACTACTTCGTAGGTCTGGAAGTATGGAAAGGCCCGGAAGGAATCTTTCTAAACCAGGGAAAGTATGTTGTGGAAATCTTGAAAAGATTTGATATGTTGGAATGCAAATCCAAGGCCACTCTCGTGGATTCCAACTTGAAGTTGTTAGTTGATGACTCATCAGAGTCAGTGAATGTAACTTTGTACAGACAGATTATTGGGTCATTGATGTATCTGACAAATACCAGGCCAGATATATGCTTTGCTGTGAACACCTTGAGTCAATATCTAGTTGATCCTAGACGTGTTCAGTTGGTAGTTGCAAAGCATTTGATGAGGTACCTAAGAGGTACGATAGACTTTGGTCGATATTATCTTGGAGATCATGATTTCAGATTGTATGGCTACACAAATGTCGATTGGGATGGAAGTGTATCAGATAGGAAGAGCACATCGAGCAGATGTTATTGTCTGGGATCTGCCATGTTCTCTTGGTTTAGCAGGAAGCAGTCTAGTGTGGCTCTCAGCATAGCTGAAGCCGAATATATAGCTGCTTGCTCTACCATTTGTGAAGCGATATAGCTTCGAAATTGGTTATCAGGATTGTTTGACTTAGAGATGGACCTGTTGGTTGTGGAGCCAGATATTCCAGTATCATAGATGATATTGTCTCAGTTGTGTATCCCAGCTTTATATGATATGCAAAAGGATTGTACACTCGTTCCCCAACATTGGGGTTTGGCCAACAGTTTTGCGGACCCATGGTTTTGGGTATCCCCTGGTATTTTCCCATTGTATTTCCCCTATAAAAGAAAGACATTGTAATACGGCTAGGGTAATATGTATTAGGTATTATGCATTGTAAAGATATCTGAGATCTAGAAGAGAGATTGTGAGATAGTGGAGAGGAAGTGCAGTGGATGTGCTGCAGGTTGTATCCCTTCATTTGCTGGATCGTATAATAATAAGCATTGGAAATTTCAATGTGAATGTAACCCATCTTGGGTAAACCATGATATATTGGTGTCTCTCTTGTAATGTGTTTGTGTGATTATATTTGCATTTATGTTTATTTTTATTGCTCTACGATCCTATTTTTCTAACAATTGGTATCAGAGCCAAAGGTCTGTTTGGCAGATAAACCCTCAGGAAACTAAGGTTTCTGGTTCGAGTGGGAGCAATGGCAGAAGAAGGAAAGTTTAAGGTCAATAAATTTAATGGCCAAAACTACCAGTTGTGGAAGATGCAAATGGAGGACTATCTGTACCAAAAGGATCTATTCCTACCATTGGGAGGAAGAACAAAGCAACCGGCGACTATGAAGGACGAAGAATGGGAGGTTCTTGACAGAAAGAAACTGGGAACAATACGGTTGTCCCTGGCTTTGTCGATGGCTTTCAATATCTCAAAAGAAAAGACAACAGAGGGTTTGATGAGCGCATTGGGTAAGCTGTATGAAAAATCCTCGGCCTCCAACAAGATATTTCTAATGAAACATTTATTTAATATGAAGATGTCTGAAGGTGGATCTGCTGCTGATCATTTAAATGAATTTAATACGGTTACAAATCAACTAAGTTCTATAAGTGTGAACGTTGATGATGAGGTTAGGGATCTTCTAATATTGTGTTCATTGCCAAAAATATGGAATGGCTTGGTCATGGATGTAAGTAACTCTGTCTCTGGTTCAAACACCTTGATATTTGATGATGTTGTTAGTGTTATTCTTAACGAGGAAATGCGAAGAAAAAGCACAGGTGAAACATCAGGTAATGCGTTGACCATGGAGAGCAAGGGAAGACAAAGGGAGAAAGGAAAGAGCCAAGGTAATCGCAACAAGCCTAAAATGGGAAGATCCAAGTCCAAACTAGGAAAAATAGAGTGTTGGAACTGTGCAAAGAAAGGACATATGAAGAAAGACTGCAAATCTCTAAAGAAGAAAGGAGATGGACAGCATGAAACTACCCAGGAAGCCAATGTAGTAGGTGATGTGTTACAATATGCTTTGATTCTTGCATTAGATAATACTAGTGATTATTGGGTAGTAACTTCAGGGACTTCATGTAATGCTACACCCCATAGGAAATATTTTCATGATTATGTTCTAGGAGATTTTGGACATATTTTATTGGGTGATGATGAGCCATGTAAAATTGTTGGAATGGGTAAGGTATGGATAAAATTTAAGAATGGAACTGAATGGCTGCTAAAATATGTTAGGCATATTCCTGCTATGAAAATAAATCTGATCTCAACAGGGCAGTTGGGAGATGGCGGCTGTCTATCTTCGTTTAGAGAAACGTGCTGGAAGATCACTAAAGAATCAATGGTGATAACAAAAGGAGACAGGGTAGGTTGTTAATTTTAGAGCATTAATTCAATATACTCTAAGATCTTTACTGAGAGAATAACATGTACAGTATATCAATGCATATCAATCATAGCAAGCATATCAATCATCACAAGATGCAAACATAAGAGACTATAGACACACAGAGTTTATGTGGGGAAAACCCTAAGGTGAAAAACCTACAACTTCCTCAGAGATAGATAGAGCAATAATACAACCAAAGTACAACCCAAGTACACAGAGATAGTCTCCTCCTAGCAGCTGATCCTCCTCCTCACATGTGCGCCACTTTCCGAGTGATGTAGTGTGAGATAATGAGATGATCAAAATAGAGATCTCCCAATCTCTATTTATACTTGTCCTGACTGCCCAATAAAATTATGGGGCCGACTTGTCTAGCTTAGCATAATGACCCATGGTTAACTTAATCAGGGCCGACCCCACACATGGTGGTCTAATAACCCATCGGCAAGTTACGACACTTGCGACACTTGTTAATACAAATGATGACACTTCCTTATAGAGGAATAACACATCTCTGTAGGAGTACAATATACATAAATGAAATACATAGGTGAAATACATTCCGAAGTTACATATACATTGACATAGGTACGTTATATTTATGTCCTTATAATACTGACCATTCTATCTCTTTAGCTTCCACAAGAATAGATACAGCATTGTGGCATCATAGGCTTGGCCACATGAGTGAGGAGGGGATGCAGATTCTCCACTCAAGGAAGTTGCTGCTAGATTTGAAGCAGGTAAGTTTGGAATTATGTGAGAACTGTGTTTATGGAAAACAGAAGAGAGTCATATTTCTCAGGGTTGGGAAACAGAAAAAGAATGAAAAGTTAGAGCTTGTGCATACAGATGTATGGGGATTGGCTCATGTACAATCTCTTGGTGGCTCTCATTATTATGTTACATTTATTGATGATGCAAATAGAAAAACTTGGGTTCATTGCATTAGACATAAATCTGATGTCTTTGCTACTTTTAAGAAGTGGAAAGCTTTGGTTGAGAATGAGACAAGAAAAAGGTTGAAATGTCTCAGATATGATAATGGAGGTTAGTACCATGGCAAGGAGTTTGATAGTTACTATTCATACCATGGGATTCGTAGAGAGAAGACAGTCCCAGGAACACCACAAGAAAATGGTGTGTCAGAAAGGATGAATAGAACGATCATGGAGTGTGCAAGGTGTATGAGATTGCATGCAGGGTTGCCCTTACAGTTTTGGGCATATGCTGTAAATACAATTGTTTATTTAATAAACAGAGGGCCTTCAAGTGCTTTAGATGGTGGTATTTCAGAGGAGACATGGACAGGTAAAAAGGTAAACTACTCATTTATGAGAACGTTTGGTTGTGAAGCATTTGTCCATATTGATAAAGGAAATAGAACAAAGCTTAAAGCTAAATCCAAGAAATGTGCATTTATTGGATATGGGGTTGATGATTTTAGTTATCGCTTATGGGATTATAAAAATAACAAAATCATTAGGAGTAAGGATGTGATATTCAATGAAAAGGTCATATATAAAGATCAGTTGCAGGGAAATAAACAGGAAAAGGAAAACACAGAGTAAACAGTAGTTGATGAAATTAAAGAAAATGAAGTTCCAAAGGTGCCAGAAAATCAAGAACAACAACAAGTACCTGAAACTCCTGCAAATGTAAGAAGATATACCAGGTTAAGTAGACTCCCTGAACGATACTCTCCTTCAATGTATTATT
This sequence comes from Larix kaempferi, assembly GCA_027924585.1. Taxonomy (NCBI): domain Eukaryota; kingdom Viridiplantae; phylum Streptophyta; class Pinopsida; order Pinales; family Pinaceae; genus Larix; species Larix kaempferi. The sequence goes on along the minus strand of BSBM01000617.1, from coordinate 208,516 downwards.
TATTGATGACTGATGCTGGTGAACCAAATTGTTATGAATAAGCAATACAAGTAGAAACTAGAAAGAAGTGGGAGCAAAGCATGAATGAGGATATGGACTCATTGGTAGGAAACCAGAATTGGGATTTGGTTCAGTTGCCTGCTGATAAAAGAGCATTGCAGAACAAATGGATTTACAGGTTGAAGGAACAAGAAGGAGGTAAGAAGTGGTACAAGGCCAGACTTGTTGTAAAGGGGTTTGCACAAAAGAAAGGTATAGATTTTGATGAAATATTTTCTCCTATTGTTAAGATGACTTCAATTAGGACTATTTTAAGTCTAGTGGCGGTAGAAGATTTGCATCTTGAGCAGTTAGATGAAAAAACAACCTTTCTCCATGGGGATTTGGAGGAATAGATATATATGCAGTAGCCACAAGGGTATGAGGTCAGAGGGAAGGAGAATTTGGTATGCAGGTTGAAAAAGAGCTTGTATGGCTTGAAGCAAGCTCCAAGGTAGTGGTATTTAAAATTTGACAGGTTTATGACAAAACAAGGTTATAGTAGATGTCATTCTAACCACTGTGTTTATTTCAAGAGGCTAGATAATGGAATTTATATTATCTTGTTATTGTATGTGGATGACATGCTTGTTGCAGGGTCTAACATGCAGGATATAAATGTGCTTAAAAGGAAGCTATCTAATTCATTTGCGATGAATGATTTGGGTGCTTCAAAGCAAATCCTTGATATGAGAATAACAAGAGACAGGAAAAATCGCAAATTGACCTTGTCTCAGGGTGAGTACATACAAAAGTTGTTGGAGAGGTTCAGAATGCAGAATGCAAAACCAGTTAGTACACCTTTGGCCAGCCATTTCAATCTAAGTAAGTAAATGTGTCCCAAGACACAGAAAGAGACAGACTACATGTCCAAGATTCCCTATTCATCAGCAGTTGGCAGCTTGATGTATGCCATGGTGTGCACAAGACCAAATATTGCACATGTAGTGGGAGTTGTGAGCAGATATATGAACAATCTAGGTAAAGAACATTGGAAGGCAGTACAGTGGATTCTCAGGTATTTGAGAGGTACTACCACTCAGGCATTATGTTTTGGAGGTTTAGACACTATTCTACAGGGATATGTTGATGCAGATATGGTAGGTGATAAGGATAGCAAGAGGAGCACCACAGGGTATGTGTTTACTGTAGTTGGAATAGCAATAAGTTGGATTTCGAAACTGCAAAAGGTTTTTGCACTTTCAACAACAAAAGCAGAGTATGTTGTTGTTACAGAGGCTAGTAAAGAGATGATTTGGTTGCAGAGGTTTATGGAGGAATTGGGTAATAAACAGAAGGATAGCAGGTTGTATAGTGATAGCCAGAGTGCCATTCATCTTGAAAAGAACTCAACATTCCATTCCAGGACTAAACATATACATCTCAAGTACCATTTCATACGCTCTGTTCTGGAAGATGAACTGTTAAAACTTGAAAAGATACATACTAGCCAGAATCCTGCAGACATGTTTACAAAGGTAGTGACCAGAGAGAAATTGAGTTCCTGCTCGGTTTCAATTGGCCTTCTAGAGTGAAGGTGAAGATGAGAAATTTTCCAAGTCCAATATCCATCAAGTACAGCAGCGGTGGATTTGTTGTGATCAATATCCAAGTGGGAGATTGTTGGTTGTGGAGCCAGATCTTCCAGTCTCATAGATGATATTGTCTCAACTGTGTACCCCAGCTTTATATGATATGAAAAAGGACTGTACACTTGTTCCCCAACCTTGGGTTTCGAGGAAGCGCCCTGAAAAAATGGGGTTCAAGGGCAACGCCCCCGAGAAATGGGGGTTCAGGGGCGAAGCCCTCGAGAAAAAAAAATTGGGATGTTTGTTGGCCAACAGTTTTGCGGACCCATGGTTTTGGGTATCTCGTGGTATTTTCCCATTCTATTTCCCCTAGAAAAGAAAGACATTGTAATATGGCTACGGTAAGATGTATTAGGTATTATGCATTGTAAATATCTCTGATCTCTAGAAGAGAGACTGTGAGACAGTGAAGAGGAAGTGCAGCGGATGTCCTGCAGGTTGTATCCCTTCATTTGCTAGATGGTATAATAATAAGGACTAGCAATTTCAGTGTGGATGTAGCCCATCTTGGGTGAAACATGATATATTGGTGTCTCTCTTGTAATGTGTTTGTGTGATTATATTTGCATTTATGTTTATTGTTATTTCTCTGCGATCTTGTTTTTCTAACAAGACCCCACTGTGTGACAACCAGAGTTGTATCAAGATGACAGAGAATCCAGTATTCCATGACAAGTCAAAGCACATAGAGATCCAATATTTTTATATACGGGATATGGTGCATAAAGGAGATATAAAGCTTGAGCATGTGGGCACTGATGAGAAAATTGCTGATGTATTGACCAAACCTCTGTCTCAAGTAAAGTTTGAGTATTTTCGAGACAAGCTTGGTGTAGTTCAGAAAGACCCTCCTCGAAAGGGGGAGTGATATGGTCGATGATGATATGTGGATACTTGTATCGATGATGAGGATACCTGTATCGATGATGAGGTTTCCTATACCGACGGTAAGTTCGATGATGAGGATACCTGTATTTATGATGGGGATACTTGTCGATGATGAGGATACTTGTATCGATGATAAGGATACTTGTATCGATGATGAGCATACATGTATCGATGATGGGGATACCTGTGTCGATGATACCGACGATGAGGTCGATGATACCGACGATGAGGTCTATGATACCGATGATGAAGTTGATGTGTGGTCCTTAGACTTTGTCTAAGTGGACGAGTGGATTGCATCATCCCTAAACGGTTGGTTCAAAATGGAAGTGATAGGATTGCATCATCCCTGAACCTTTGGTTCAAAATGTACGTGATGGGATTGCATCATCCCTAAACTGTTGGTTCAAAATGGACGTGATAGGATTGCATCATCCCTGAACCTTTGGTTCAAAATGTACTTGATGGGATTGCATCATCCCTAAACGGTTGTTTCAAAATGGACGTGATAGGATTGCATCATCCCTGAACCTTTGGTTCAAAATGTACGTAATGGGATTGCATCATCCTTGAACGGTTGGTTCAAAATGGACATGATAGGATTGCATCATCCCTGAATCTTTGGTTCAAAATGTACGTGATGGGATTGCATCATCCCTGAACAGTTGGTTCAAAATGGACGTGATAGGATTGCATCATCCCTGAACCTTTGGTTCAAAATGTATGTAATGGGATTGCATAATCCCTAAACGGTTGGTTCAAAATGGACATGATAGGATTGCATCATCCCTGAACGTTTGGTTCAAAATGTACGTGATATGATTGCATCGTCCTTGGACTTATGTCCTAAAGTGATCAGGATTGATCATCCTATAAGTAGATCTGGATTTCCTCATCCATAGACATGTGTGGTTTCTTAAAGTGATAAGGATTGATCATCCTGTAAGTAGATATGGATTGCCTCATCCATAGACATGTTCTGGTGTCTTAAATTGATAGGGATTGATCATCCCGTAAGTGGATCAGTATTGCATTGTCCTTGGATTTATGTCCTAAATTGATAGGTATTGACCATCCCGTAATTGGGTCATGTGTGTTGCAGATGTTGTTGATCAAGAGGTCCAGACAATGAGGCTGTTAATCGAAAGATCCAGATGTTGATACTGTTGATCGAGAGATCCAAATGATGATGCTATTGATCGAGAGATCCAGATGATGTTGTTGATCGAGAGATCCAGATGATTATATTGTTGATCGAGAGATCCAGATGATGTTGTTGATCGGAAGATCCAGATGTTGATGATGTGGTTGATCAAGTGTTGCAGAAGATGAAGATTCAGTACTGAAGATGTTGATGTTCCAGTATTGAATATCTTGACGATGTTCCAGTAACTGTTTAAGTTACTGATGAAGAAATATTCCAATTATTTATAGATGTATCATGTATCATGTAGTTGATGACTCCTTGCTCCTACAAATATTGTTAGAATATCATTCTCATTAAGGGGGAGTGTTGAAATATTGTAACTTCTAAGAATATTCTATTTGTATTTTATCCGGAGATGTTTCATTCCTCCGTCGGGACCTTATTGTATATCTAGAGATGTTTATTCCTCCACTAGGATGTGGTAACTAGGGTTATTAGACTCTCCTAGTGAGGTCGGCCCTGAGTTAGTTGTTTAGGGGTTATTAGACTCTCCTAGGAGAAATCGGCCTAGTTAGGGTTAGAGGTCAAGTGAAGTAAAGTATAAATAGAGGATGTGTGATCCTCATTTATCACATTCACTCATTCACTCTCTTGTGTATTGCGCATAGGTGAGAGAGAGAGATCTACATAGGAGGAGAATGAGCTCTTGTCTTGGGTTTACATATTTGTATTGGTTGGTCATCTATATTGATGAAAGCTTTGTTGGGTTTTATACCCCATGAGGGTTTCCCAGGGTAAATCTGTGTCAATCTTGTGATTATGTTTCTTTCAGTGATCCTATTATCCTATTGTTGTGAATTATAGGCTAAAGTTAACATGACATAGGTTTTTTCGGGCCTCAACCATGTCGAGATCCATTAGCATTATCCCTAGTGATTAAAACCATTGTTCTAGAATAACCACTTGTAGAGAAACTTTGCTTGATGCCCAATCAACAATTGTTTTGGAGTTTTCATAAATCTGAAGAGATAAAAAGCCCCTTGAAGAAGCAAATTGAAGTAATCCCCACAGATTTAATAGCTCTTTCCATGTATTTGTACTCCATCAATCCTATGAAATTTATACAAACCTAGGATTTTGAAACTAGTCACTTGTACATGTTGACAAAAATCTTCAAAAACCCTTAAATTATTCGCTAAGGGAAATGATGTATCTATTTTTCTAGTAAATCTTCAAAAGAACACCCAATAGAGAACTGATATTAGTCCACTGTAATCTGAAGCTTTGAAATCACCTCTGTCCAGACTATAAAAGAAAATGGGCATTCCACAAAAAGGTGTTTGGCATACTCAAGTCCTATTTTACATAATATACATCATCATGAAAACATTTTCATGTAGTGACACCATCGTAATTGTTCACTTCATCATCCTAATCATCCTCACCATCGTTGTCACCATCATCATAACTCATGAGGTTTGTATGAACATCACAACATCACAACATCATTTTATTCCAAGGAAGACATATATGTTTTTTCTTCATTGTTTCATGCAGATCGTTCTCTAGAGTAGGGTTCTTCCCTCTTCCAGTCGTGATCATCAGGACAGTTCAATGTTGCAACACCCTCCCCATGTCATGAGCAGACTCGCATGTAAATTGTTTACATATAGTATTGTTTTAATTCAATGACATATAGAAGTAAAATTTATTGTATACATGTACATGTGTTTAATTATTAATTGTTGCTTGTTTAATTATTAATTATTTATTGTTTAATTAATTATTAATTGTTGTTTGTTGTGGAAGTATACTAATTTTTACAACTTTAAAATATTTAAATAAAAATCATGTTGATTTAACATTACTTTCTTTTTTCATAAGATTGAATTTGGAGTGAATACACTTGTCATTTGCTAAATATTTTGATAGTTTTAGCATTTGAAGTGTGTGGTAATAAATATAAATTATAATGGTCTCTTGGAGTTGGGGGGGAAATACCTTCGATCGTAAATCGGTTGGGAAGTTCTGAAGTTTCTGAAGAAACCCAACTATATAGGGTTTATTGAAAACTATAGCAACTTGGAGTCAATCTGGTGGTCTCCATCGGCTTAGTACCAACCAAGTAAAAAAAGTGGGAATGCACATTTTTGCTATAGTTTTCTGAAAACCCTAGATAGACTAGTCATTTTATTGTCTTAGTTTGGTTTTTTCGGAATATTTAGGATTTCTCTTTGATCTCTTACAGTATGTGTTTACACATAGTTCTCCCTTTCTTTTTTTATTGCAATATTTTCTATCCATGGAGGACTTTTCATTTAGGGTTTTTTGTTATGTGGTCTAAGGGTTTGGTGTTTAGACCAAAAAGTGACATCTGACAGGATTTTTTGGTAGATTCGGTGGATCCTTCACTTTCTACTGGTTCTTTTTGGATTTATAGGTACACCTTCCCATTGTAATGGATCCTTCTCTAACATATATTGCATATGGGGATACAACTGTCATTTTGGAAGGGAAAACATCGGTTTCAGGAAACTTGAATGTTGGTTTTCATGTTGATGATGATTTACCTTTCGATTGTAGGAAGAGAGGGAATACTGTTGGCAGGCAGTTTGATGAGTCAGCATCGCGGATGCTGCATAAGGCCGAAGGTACTGCGAAAGGAGGAAAGCAATGCGTATGGTGATAGTACTTTTTTGTAGTTTTTGGGTCATTTGGACCGCGTCACGTGCATTTTGGGGCATTTTGACCATGTCATATGTAGTTTGGGTCACTTTGACCGCGTTAAGTGGGAATTTTGGATAGTTGTTGTAAATTTTTTTAGAAAGTAGTTAGGCGGTTTCCTAAGTGGTCCACAAATGTAAAGGCGTAAGCCTATAAATAGATGTAGGTTTGTAAGTGTTGAGATCATCTTTTTGTAAGTTGTTGAATCTTGACGACAGTGAGACTTTGATCCGAAGAAGCGAAAGACTGAATATTCTGTTGTATCTGGGTTTTTGCGGAGATAAATATGATCTGACAGATTTTTTTAGCATAATCCTTGTGTTGTTTCCATCTACCTGTGGTAAATGCATATTGCGATATGAATTGTGAATGATGCGATGTTTTCTTGCTGCAATTAATGCTTTACTGTTATATCTGTCGCATACTTATGGATTTATAAAAAATGATATTTGTTGAATGATGCCACAATACTGGTTAATGCTTGAAGTTAATTGTTAGATCTATTTCTAAATGTTGCGATAAGTCACCTAATTGATGCACAACATCCTCCTTCATTCGACGAAAATATGGTTCCGTCAACTCTCCCTTGAACATCTCGGGTGAGACCTCATCTACTCCGTAGGTGTTGTTGGATAGGGTAAAACCTATCTGGTCCAGTGCTCAGGGAGATCACGGTGGCTTGGGTGTCGACAACGTGAGGAACCCATGTCGATTGGGTTTGTATCAACAAATGGTTCCGTTTTCGGGACCGTAGCGCGAAGTGAAAGGAGGATATGTTGTGGCATCCGACAAGACCGGAGATCCAAGATTGGTTCGACCTGAAGCTGTGAGAGTTCGCTGAAAAAGAAAATAAGAACCCTGGGTTGTCGACAGATCGGTGGTTGGCGAAGTACATTCACGACAGTCCGCACGAATATTGTTTCTGTGAATTCTCAATCATCCTGTATGAGTGGCTAGAAAAATTGACCTTCCAGAAGAGAAACTTCCAAGGTGGTGAACCGACAGCCTGGACCCCAGAATTGGTCCAGGAGCTACAAGAGGTTGACAACAAAGCGTCACGGGCTGTCGAGGTTTGGTTCGACAGTATACTGGAAGGTTATATCACTGAGTTTGCGGTTGATACAATCAAGTCATACAGTGAGGTAGAAAGGGAATTCTTCAATGGGACTAGGGGGAGGTTTCTGTTGTCGCTACAGTTGTCCATTAAAATGCTAATTTGTGAAAAGGGCATACTAAAGATGCACCTAGATCAGTAAGAACCCTGGTGGGCGGAGGCCGTGGATACCGAGATGGCAGGGGGTGGTACATGGAATGATAAGGGGTAGATGGGTGCAGGTCATGACGAGACTGTGAGGGAAACTGAGGAAGAGAGTGGTCTTACGAGGGGAGCAAGGTTTCGATAGGAAAAGAGGAAAAGGACAGGAGAAGGTCCTGCTGTGATCGGAATGCAAGGCCGCGAAGGAAGACCACACGGGACGAAGCGACCTCACAATGCCGACAAGGACAACCAGGCTACGCCCAAGATAGAGGCAGTACCAAACCCCAGCTGCAACGTACCCACACCTCTGCTCACTATCTCTCAACCAATAAGAAAAAATATTTGACACCACCATGTTCATCAAGTCAACAGAATTTAATTGCTAGTAGCTCAGCAACTGCAGGAAGGAAACCCAGGATGGCGGGTGAAGATGCAAAATTACCGTTGTTCCATGGAAATGGGATGGATCACCCTGAGCAATACTGGTTTTTATGTGAAGGAGTATGGACTGTAAAGCAAATTACTGATGATAATGCTAAGAAAGGACAATTGGAGACAACCCTTCGGGGTCGCGCATTAGACTGGTTCATGAATTTTATGCAGGTTCCTATAGGCACTCCAGAAAAGACGTTGGATGAAGTTCGAGCTGGATTAATTGCAGAGTTTAGAAAACCAAAATCTGGAGCATAGTATATCATAGAACTCAAGGAAATTAAGCAGTACCCCAATGAAACTATGTGGGATTTTGACCAGTGATTCAAAACACTGATGGCAAGGGTCAACTTCGTCATGAGCACTGTCCATCACAAAGAATGGTTCATCACGGCAGTTCTCCCACACATTCGACTACCGCTGATGCAACAAAACATTACAACACTGAGTGAAGCTCTAGAGATTGCGATGTTGTTGGAATCTTCACCGCTTGGTGAGAACGCCGCAGGTATGTTGCAAATTCAGACACAGTTGGCTAACTTGACAATACAGCTACAAGACCTTAAGAAGGGTAAGGAACAGCGTGAAGAAGTATGGTGCACACGATGTCGTGGAGAGGGGCACACTAAGGATAATTTCCCAGACTTTCGTAATTATCTGGTTTCAGGAGCATCGAATCCACTAAATGGAGGCAGCATGCCATGGTGCCGCATCTATCAGGTATATGGGCACCGCCATGAGGAGTGTCAATACATGCAGAAGATGGTCACAAAACCAATGAATCTGTATTGTACATTTTGCAAGTCTGTGGGACATGAAGACAAGGACTGTGAGGTGTATGGGTTACTTCAGGAACGAATGTATGATGCATTCTATGTGAAAGACGACCAGTGTGCCGTACAACAACCGCAATCGCAACCACAGGTATCCCAGCTGCTACCTCAACCGCAGGTACAGTTTGTACCACAGCAGCCACCACAGCATTTTATGCCGCAATATGCTCCTATGCAAATCACTGCGCAGCAGCCACAGTATGTGCATCCCGGGAAATATACGCAACCGCAACCAAATCCCATGCAGCAGTCGCAATACCAGCATCAAGGGGGATTCCATGGAGGATTCTAGGGAGGATGCGGCAGAGGCTTTGGTCGTGGAGGAGGACGAGGAGGTTGAGGACCTGTCTAGTGTTATAATTGCGGAGTGTGGGGACACTACAAGAGATATTTCCCACAATTGTAGACATAGTGTACGTTTTGTTTTGTTACTGATCATACTGTTGAAAATTGTCCGCAATTGATTGCGTGATGGCAAGCGGGGAATGTTCCATAGTTGCAGAATTAGAATCAGGTGCAGCATCAAGTACAACAACCGTCGCTGAATTAGACTCAAGGTGCAACGATCGCAACAATTTATGCAAAGCTGTGGACGCAACATGCTGCTATCGCAGTTATTACTCGTGGAGGTGTGACTACAGGAGAGGATAGTCCACATCCTCTCATCTGGTTAGCAGGGTAGAAGAAGGTGCAGTTCAACATTGATTCCGAGCATGGTGCCTTCTTTCAAGCATGTCAGGCGATGGAAAAAGATAGCGGTAAGGTTATTGTTTGTGACATGCCTCCCATTTTTTATTCCACTTCAAAGGTAGGCCCATCATGGCAATCTAGTACATTACAGAAATTTTTTGAAAGTTGTTTTCACTAGCAAGGGATCCTGATGCTCTTGCCGAGATCGAAGGGTTGTTGTAGCAACCTACCAGGGGTCGGCGAGAGTCGGCGGTAAATTCCTTGCAGAGGCGGAAGACAGGTAAGGAAATGCGCATGAAAATTCAGATTGGAGACTACGAAGTTGATTCAGTTATTTTGGATCTTGGTTCGGATGTCAACATCCTAACCAAGTAGGTCTGGCAGAAAATGGGGAGTCAAACGCTGAGCTGGTCTCCCGTACAGCTCCATCTAGCTAATCAGGCCAAGGTGACACCGATTGGGAGAGTTCCACGCCTGGTGGTGGACATTGAGGGAATGAAGACATATGCTGATTTCGATGTTATCGAAGTAGTTGAAGGAGGAAGCTCCTATCCCGTCCTGTTGGGGATTGGATGGGATAGTGACAGTGCAACAGTAATCAACTTTAAGAAGCGGATGATGACTTTTGAAAACGACGATCTCAGAGTCATTGCTCCGTTGGATCCAGCTGAAGGACGCAGGTATTTGGAACCGATGAAGGATGAAGTTCCTAGCGAATGGGACCATGCATACAATATTTCAGAAGATTACATTCATCCGACTGCTAATGGTGAGCTTGAGTGGCGTAGATACAGCTCTGCATCTTCCGACTCGAATGACGCTTTAGAGAATTGGAAAATCGATTGCATGAGGTGTCACTCTGCAAGTGTGGGTTAGTCACGAAGTCATTACGCCGAGTTGCGACTGAAATGGTTGTGCTACCGATATATGAAGGGCTACCTGGTTTGTTTGATTTTCTCATGGCATTTGAGGAAAAGGTCTCAGAACCTCAGCGATTGCTGGCATTGGAGGAAGCACTAAAGGCTGCTCCAGCAAGTTGGTGGGCGACACATAAGAATTCAATTGATGCGTGGTCGCAGTGACGGATACTGATGCTGGTTCACTTTGGTGACACCAAATTTTACCACACAGGAAGGTACGATGGACGAAATGACCCTGGCAGTCACTTGATGGAATGTCAGATGTTGTGGGCATCGCAACCTAGGGATGAGTGGGTCCATGCCTTTGTCCATACTTTGGACAAGATGCCACGATCATGGTACACTAGCGTCGAACTGCGAGGGGAAATTTCCACTTGGTTGGATTTGACAGTTTGTTTTACTCATACTTTCAACTTCACGGATGCAAACTCGGATGTCCATAATGCTTTGCAGCTCATCCGCGACATGGTTCTAAAGGTTGTTCTAGTGGCATATCCTGCAAATCCACATGTGCCAAATGCAATCAATGATGGAATGTTATAATATTACTGGTGGGACAGAAGATGGTAATGATCTGCGGAATGTAAATATTCCAGAATCCGAAGGTAGCCGCGATGCAGTCGCACCAGATGCACCAACTAATCCAATCATTCAACCGCTGAAGCTCCGAAAGGTCAACATTGGAACAAAGGAAAGTCCAAAGTTTGCGAATGTTGGGGACTATTGGGATGACGAGATGATGGGGAAAGTTACCAACTTGTTGCATGAATTCCAAGACTTGTTCCCCACGAACTTCTCAGAGATGAAGGGAATCTTGGGGGATTTGGGGGAGATGAAGATCCCGTTGAAACCAGATGCAAAACCGATCAAGCAGCAACCATATCGACTGAATCCGCGCCATAAGGAACGGGTCAAGGTAGAACTCGACCACATGTTGGATGCTGGCATTATTGAATCGGTTGAGGAATCAGACTGGATTAGTCCTATGGTGGTGCAGGACAGGAAGACCGTTGAAGTGCACATTTGTGTCGACTTGCGGAAGTTGAATGATGCATGTCTGCATGATCCATTTCCGACCCCATTCACTGATGAGGTGCTGGAAGTTGTGGGTGGCCAAGAGATGTATTCTTTCATGGATGGGTCCTCGGGCTATCATCAGATCAGAATCACGAAAGAAGGCCGCCATAAGACAACTTTTGTGACAGAAAGGGGCTTTTTTCAGTGCACAGTGATGTCGTTTGGGTTCAAGAACGCACCTGCGATATTCTCGCGGGTTGTTGTCGCTGCTTTTAGGGATTTCATTCAAAAAAATTTGCAGGTGTACATGGATGACTGGACAGTCATGGCTTGATCAGCTATCATCTGGAAAATCTACAACTGATGTTGGAGCACTGTCGACAGCATCAGATATCGCTGAACTTGAAGAAGTGCATTTTCTGTGAGCCATTTGGGATATTACTGGGTCACATTGTGTGCAAACAGGCATTGTTGGTTGACCCAGCAAAGATTGCGCTCATTCTTATCCTAACACCGCCAACTAATGTCAAGAAGTTGAGAGAAACGTTGGGACACACTAGGTATTATCGCAAGTTCATCCAGGGTTATGCAGTGATTACGGCCCCTATGGAGAAGTTGTTGAAAAAAGATGCAGTATTTCAGTGGAGTCCTAAATGCCAAGTTAGTTTTGAGATGCTGAAAGCTAAGATGGCTTCGGCGCTGATACTAGTATTTCCGGACTGGAGCAAGGAATTCCATGTTCATGTAGATGCATCATCGATTGCGCTGGGAGTGGTGCGCGCGCAACCAGGGGAAGGGGATCTGGATCACCCCATTGCTTTTGCGAGTCGAAATTTTTCGTCTACAGAAAGAAACTATACAACGATAGAGAGGGAAGGTCTGGCGATGGTATATGCACTACAGAAGTTTAGGAAATACCTATTAGGCGGTCATTTTAAGATGTTCATAGACCACTCTGCATTGAAATATCTAGTCAATAAGCTTGTTCTGGGGGGAATATATGTCGCTGCCTACTTCTTTTTCAGGAGTTCGATTTTGAGGTGATTGTGAAGCCAAGACGCTTGAATGCAGGGCCAGATCATTTGTCGCGGATTGAGACAAGAGAGGAACAACCAATATTGAAGACGGGTTTCGCGATGCGCAATTGTTTAAGGTTAAAGTAGCCGACGACTACTATGAAGAGATCATTCAATTTCTGGCGACAGGTACTGCACCGGAGGGGTTTACCACCAATCAAAAGAAGCAGCTGGTGGTTAAGGCTGCAGATTTCCAGCTGATTGCAGGACAGTTGTACAAACTAGGAACAGACGAGATCTTGAGGCGCTGTGTCATGCCTCATGAGCAAGGGCAGATCTTTTCAGAAGCACATCCAGGTGTGGCTGGAGGACACTATGGAGGTCGTGCGACTTCCAGAAAGGTGCTTCGCGTAGGGCTTTGGTGGCCCACATTTCACAATGATGCGATAGATTATGCGCGGACCTGCGATGTCTGTTAGAGAACTGGAAAAACCTCGAGGAGGGATGAGATGCCACTAATACCTCAAGTGACATTGCAGCCATTTGCTAAATGGGCAGTATATTTCGTGGGCCCGATGAACCCACCTGGGAAGCGCACTGGTGCAAGATACATCATCACAGCAATAGATTATTTGACAAGATGGGCGGAAGCTGCACCAGTCCTAGATTGCACCACTACCACAACAGTGCGTTTCTTGTTCGACAACATTGTCAATTGGTTTAGCTGTCTGAAGATATTGATGAGTGATCAGGGTAGTCATTTTATCAATCGCGCCGTCAACGCATTAACATCGGAATTGCAGATACAACATAAGAAAAGCATGCCCTATCATCCGCGGGAAAATGGGACAGTAGAAGCTTTCAACAAGGTCTTGGAGCATGCGCTGACAAAGGTTTGTAATGCGAACCACGACGACTGGGATTTGAAGATTCCAGCAGTTTTGTGGGAATATCTCACCACTTGTAAAAGGTTGACGGGACAGACACCTTTCAAACTGGTGTATGGGAAAGAAGCGATCATGCCTATGGAATACATTATTATGAGTCTGCGCATAGCGGCAGAGACATGTCTGGATGATGAAGCGGCACTAGGAGAACGTTTGGCGTAGCTTGTGCAGCTTGAGGAAGACCGTTTTATCGCAAGGTTCCACTAGAGTGTGGAGAAGGATCGTCAAAAGGCTTGGCATGATCGCCATATCAAGAACAAACTATTTCAACAAGGTGACTTGGTGATGTTGTATGACAGCATGTTTTTAAAGCACCGAGGGAAATTATGGATCGCATCAGTCGCATATCTTCAGGAGGCACAGTGCAGCTGCAACAGTTAGATGGAGCGATGCTCCCCAAGTTGATTAATGGTAGCAGGTTGAAGCCCTACAGGATGGGCTTGGAGCAGCGCAATGCTTGAGTCGCATCGGGAAAAAAAAATAAAAAATGGCAGGATGATCGGTGGCAGGATCGCGCACCAGTAGGAACAAAATGCGTAAGTTAGAGCAGTTGTATCACAGTTTAGGAATTGGGTAACGAAAATGACAGGGTCGCAACCGGGTCAAATCAGCAATCATTATGAATCATTAGCCGATGGAACTTTTCCTTTGGGCAGGTATGACCGTTAACAGGTCCAGATTGGCACTAGAGTAACGCACGTTGGGAACATGGAACACACCATGGCAGCATGGCCAATGGTACCAAGGGTGATGGTTTGCATGTTTTGGCACGCAGGATAGCTGGAGGAAGTATGGTCACCCTTCCAGCTGTCAGCAGTCTGATCTATACACGCAGGAAACAGCAAGATGGAATGAGTGGCACCTTACGTAGGCAGGGTTCCAACTGACTTGTGAGGCAGGCGACCGGACGAGGGTGATGCATCAATACAGGCACCAGAGGCTAGTTGACCAAAGCAGTATTTACTAACTGTGAGGAATTTATGCTACCAGAGGGTCAGGCTTCTAGTTGAGTTAGGAATTCCAAGGAGGCTGTGGAAATGATCCATTTTATTTCGCATGGGAGCACACCAAGTGCGCTGAGAGTCCAAACGACGAGTGTGCATGAGCGCCTGGAGCAAGAAGCGCTGTGGACACTCAGGTGTCACATAGATGAAGTCTCATCCGAGATGTTTAGGCATATGGTGGTAGTTCAAAGGTTCATGGTCCCTGCGACCACAAAGATGACAGGGGTGGAAGCCCCCTGGTCCCAGTAGTACATGCTCACCGGTGCGAAACAAATGTGCCAGAGCCGTTGGCATGTTTCGCACCTCGACGTTGTTCATAAACTACTCCTCAGTCTGCACCAGGTTCTCAAACACTAGAGGATGAGTTTGAGAAGCACATGAAAATGAGCCGGAGGATCACTGCTCACAGTTAAGAAGTACATGACAGCAAGCCTGCGTATCACTGCTCGCAGTTAAGAAATACATGACAACGAGTCAGCGATCATCATAGCTGAAGGATCAGTACATCACAACAAGAACAGTTACAGAAATACAGTCCAGCGATAGACGGGCCCAAGTGCACCATGTCCGCCTGACGTGGCTCGAGGGCAAGCCACAATATTGTGTTGGGGGCCTATTGGCAGGCAGTTTGATGAGTCAGCATCATAGCATCGAGGATGCTGCGCAAGGCCGAAGGTACTGCGAAAGGAGGAAAGTAGCGCGTATGGAGATAGTACTTTTTGTAGTTTTTGGGTCATTTGGACCGCGTCAAATGCATTTTGGGGCATTTTGACCACGTCATATGTAGTTTGGGTCATTTTGACCACATTATGTGGGATTTTGGGATAGTTGTTGTAAAGTTTGTTAGAAAGTAGTTAAGCGGTTGCCTAAGTGGTCCACAAATGTAAAGGCGTAAGCCTATAAATAGAAGTAGGTTTGTAAGTGTTGAGATCATCTTTTTGTAAGTTGTTGAATCTTGACGACAGTGAGACTTTGATCCGAAGAAGCGAAAGATTGAATATTTTGTTGTATTTGGGTTTTTGCAGAGATAAATATGACGTGACAGAGTTTTTGAGCAGAACCCTTGTGTTGTTTCCATCTGCCTGTGGTAAATGCATTTTGCGATATGAATTGTGAATGATGCGATGTTTTCTTGCTGCAATTAATGCTTTACTATTATATATGTTGCATACTTATGGCTCTATCAATAATGAGATCTGTTGAGTGATGCCACAATCCTGGTTAATGCTTGAGTTAATTGCTAGATCTATTTCTGATTGTTGCGATAAGTTAACCAATTGATGCACAACATCCTCCTTCATTCGGTGGAAACATGGTTCCGTCAACTCTCCCTTGAACATCTCAGGTGAGACCTCATCTGCTCCGCAGGTGTTGCTGAACAGGGTAAAACCTGTCTGGGCCGGTGCTCAGGGAGATCGCGGTGGCTTGGGTGTCGACAGCGTGAGGAACCCCTGTCGACTGGTGTTATAGGTCAAATCTGCACTTCTCCATCCATGATCACATTAAGCTGTCGATCACACAAAAGGACAACTTGGATTGAAGAGCAAGATTGCCCTAGATGATACATGGACTTGGTTTGCCCCTCAGTAGCTGACAAAACCCTGTTTTAACCTACCTTTTGACATGTGCGCTACCCTACAGACATGATAGTATCGCATTTCTTGAAGTGTGCCCTACTCCACACTTATAATAGTAGCGCACACCTGCTAGTATGCCCTACTTTACTTAAGCAAACTAGGGCACACCTTAAAAAATATTGCAAACGCTGGTTGTAAAGCAGTGAAGTTGCATATTGTGCACTACTCTACTGTGAAATACTCGCGCACATCTTAAAATGTAATCAAAAATATATTAATTTGATGAATTGGGATTAGTTGAAGTTGGTTTTGCAACTTCCCAATCAAACTACCTCTTGATCCAAACTCCCTACATTGTCCCATAAATACAAGGGAGATAGATGAGAGAGTGGGGGAGAAACTATGCATGAAGGGTTGTTATGCTGGAGGAATTCCAAAGTCAGTGTGAAGAGTAGGAGCCTAGGATCCAGTTGCACAATCATTCTGAATGATCAGGTATAATTGTACTGATTATTTGCTTTTGACAATAAAGGTTGAAATACCCTTCCCATCCCAATCAAATGTCTAATGGATTGCATATTTGTTTGGATTAAATGCTTGATTGTATTTGATGTCTAAATTATATTTCAATTTCATCATTGTTATATCAGTTAAGATACGTTGAGGAAGGTATCTGTTGTATTGCAGGTTCGTCAAACGGAATATCAAGTGGAGGATCGATTGAAGGAGCAAGCGAAAGCTAGGATCGAACGTCATTAATAAGGTATGCCTTCAAGAACCTTGATCTCTTTCCTTTTGTTGAATCCTATGTGATATGATTAATCTATTTACCTGTCACCCCAGAAGTTGGTAGCATCCCTCTCCTCTCTATAGGGTAGAATTCTCGAACAACAGACTGGCGACTCCGCTAGGGACCGGTTTCTTTCTGCTTTAGGAGACATAGTTAGTTTTCCTTCCAGTACTTTTTTGGTCTTTTTTGATCCTTTGAGAGGCTCTGTAGGTTACTGTAGCCTGTTTCCATTGCTTGACTCATCCCAGTCTGACATTGCAAGGCCTGTTTTTGGACCTCCTCTGACATGTGCACTAGTCTACCTTATACACAGTAACGCATACCTGATGATGAGCACTGCTTTCACTACTGTACAATAGGGAACATCTCCCAGTGTGCGCTAGTTTATGCACTACATGGTAGGGAATAATCTTGTAACTCTCTGTTTGCTGTGGGGATTTGATATCCACTTGTTTGGTTTGATTTCCAGTCTCTTGCTTTGTCTTCTTAACTGATCCTTGAGGTCCATATGCCCTTGTTGAGTCTTGTTTTCCTCTCCTAAGTCCCTTAGGTCATCTTTTGCTTGCTTGAGTACTTTTGAGGTGTCTTGTTTGTTTGTGACTCTTTCTAAAGAACGCTTGTTGTTCCTTGTTGGACATAGATGCACTTATGTACCCTAGATGCTTGTTGCAGGTATACAAACCTTTGTTTTGTAACATTTGTTGTTTGTGGCAACACTAAGCACACTTTGACGGTGTCTTGGCCTTTGATTTAGGGTTTGACCCCAAGTTGGAGTCCTTAGGGTGTCTTCAAAAACTTTTTGAGTCTAGACACTTCCTGATTGCTTTGTCAGTTTTAGTCCAAGTAAGTCGAAGTTTTTTAGTTTGCTTCCATTCGAGTCTTTGTGATTGTAAGGTCATCTTTGGTTCACTTTCTACGTTTTCCTTGGCTTAGTGCTTCTTTAGGATTCTTGGTGCTTTGGAGCAACCTTTGAGGTTTGCCTTTCCATTTTAAGCGTCTCTTATCCCTGTTTTCTTTTCACTTTGTTCTCCAAGCCCAAAGTTTTTCCTTTAAAAAACTTTGTAGGACAAGTCTTCGTCAAATCATCGATTTGATTGTTGTGAGCCTTAGAGTTGCTTTTCCTTACTTTCATTGCTCTTTTAGGTCTTACTTGCTTCCATTTTCGAGTTCTTTTTCTTTTACGTATATCAGAAAAGGCAAAAAATGAGTTTGGTAGTTCAAAGTAGTAAGACTTATGATCATTTCGAAGTAGCGTAGTTTACTTTGTTTTTGAATTTTAAAAGAAAAGAAAAAAGAAACTTGTTTTGGTTTGCTTAGTTTTTCATTTTGGAAAGAGCATAAACGTAAAAAAGGAAAAAGAGTCTTTTGTTGCTTTGAAAGTTATTTATTTTGCACTTTACTTTCTCAAACCATTTCCACACAATGCACTACCCCACTAAGTAAAAAGTAACCTTAAAAAGAAATTTTAATAAAATCAATTAGAAACATTTTTATTTTTCAGTATACATGACATCAACTAGCTTAGGCTAGAGTTTCAAGCTTAAATCACCTTAAACTGCTCAGAACTGGCTTCATTACGCAACAATCGTAGTACTACTTTCACTTAGGTAAATCCATATATATCAAATAGTCCTAGGATGCTCTACTCAAACCAGAGTTAAGTACGAGGCCATGGGAGACTGGAATTGTTGAGGATATCCCCTCACTTTCCTTTTGACCATAAACCAGAGTCGATTCACGTATGGGGGTCCTTTCAGACTTCGGTCTTTGCTACCCTGCCCATGTGTTTTGACTAGGCTGACGACTGGCCCCCCAGGTTATTTTGTATTTATGGTAGCCTTAGTATCAGACCTTTAGGATTCTACACAGGTAGAGTGGGCGGTTATTCCCACTTCACCTCGGACAGGCGTGGAAGGTAACCCTTTGGCAGTAATCTCGGGAAAGCGGTTTGGTGATTCAAGCACTTGCACCCAGTGGACCTTCGGTGGACACCACGAAACTGACCATCGGTACTCTGTTAGTCTGTTCTAGGCCCTAATCATCCCAGACTTTCTTCTGAGATTATTTGCTATCCGTTTGATTGGTTTGATTACTTAGGATTTTTTAGTGGTATGTTCTTTTCCCCTTAGTCTTAGTGGCCACTAGGTTTTTACTTAGTTTATTTTTATATAATTGTAGAAGACCAAAAAATTTGTAGGTCTCAGAGGTTGTAAAACCTTCCCCCACTCATTGTGGAGCCACTACTGCCACCACCATGACGGAGGACAGACTCCAGTGGTATTTTTGAACTTACTGGTGAAATAGAGGTTCCTGGTGAACCACAACCCAGAACTTCGGATCGACAAGTTCTTAATATTGTCGAGGTTGAGGATATTACTTCTAGTGAGTTTAACACTCCTTTCAGGCCTCCTCTTACCGGACCCAACGATCCACTTCTGGTACCTGTAGGTTTCCAGCAACCCGAGTATAGTACATATCTTTTCACACCTGGTCTTATTATGACTAACCCAGGAGACGAGCAGGGAGTTCTACAGACTCCCACAATGGGTATGAATACAAGGATTGTGAATCCTTCTTCCACTGCTACACCGAGTTCGTCGCAGACAGCTTCTGCTTCAACTCCGTCTTTTAGTTTTAACGTTGGTACTTTAGGCATGCCTAGCTCAGCAACTTTGACATCTGCCTCATTTGCCACCCCTACTTTTGGACCCAACAATGCAGTGAATTTCACTCAACCTCCTGCGACCCAACAGTCATACCATATACCTAGTACTTGGATTTCCACACCCAATGTTGGGCCAAATCCCTCTGCAACTATGCCTGTCATGAGTACCATGACTGCACCGTCCACCTCGACTACCCTTGGTTTTAACACCTTTGCAGGTCACAATATGAATCAAAGTAATATACCTGTAGGAAATATCCCCTTTTCTTTGTTTTCTAGAGGAGGGGATAATATCTTTAACCAACAATATGGTGGGGCTAACACCCAGCCACAGTGGACAAACGCACAAGGTTCCAACCCACTTTCATTTGGGTGGGGGAATTTCAACAACAGATGGCTGGAGGCAACCCCTACCAGCAGATGGCTGGGGGCAACCCCTACCAGCAAATGGCTGGAGGAAACCCCTACCAGCAAATGGTTGGGGGCAACTCTAACCATCCATTTACGGGTCAAACTATGGGAGGTTCCCCCGTCATGACTCCAGCTTATCAAATGCCATCTTACAGACCTCGTTTACCATTTCTGGCAACTCTGAATTTTTCATATCTTTCCAAGTTAACAAACGATCTGGTGTTCCATAACGTTACGTGGCCACCAGTTCCCACTAAGCTACCTTCGGACATTCCAAAATTTGAAGGTAAAAACTGGTGAGGATCCTCGTGATCATGTTACCACTTTTCATCTCTGGTGTTTCTTCGAACTCGTTGAATGAAGATTCCACTAGGTTGATACTTTTTCAAAGAACCTTGACCAGTGCTACAACCAAATGGTACATTGAGTTACCTGCAACCACTTTTTTTAACTTTTAGGATCTCGCCATAGTCTTTCTAAACCACTTCCAGCTTCCTGTTCGGTACGATGCCGGGACAGATCTTTTCTCTACCTTTAGACAAAACAAAGCCACCCATTTATCTGATCATATTCAGGAGTGGCGAAGACAGAAGAGGCTCATTAAGGCCAATATCCCCCTAGAGTTCTTATTAGAGTGGTATCTGAAATCACTCCTTCCTTATGCTTCTAAGGAAGTAGCTACTTCTGGGGTGTCATCGGAAGAAGAAGCCATTTTAAGGACCCAACAACTAGACTTGGTTTATGCTTAGTCTGGGCTCCTTTATGAGGTTATACCTGATGCACCACGATCAAACATTGATCTAGGTAGACCAAAACCTGGACCACATGCTGACGGCATTGTAGGTCTAGTTGATTCTGTAGCTTTCGAAACATTGACTAAACAGGTTCATGCCTTATCGGTCAAACAATCGACAACAGAAGTGACTCCCGTCACAACCTCTCCTTCTACTACTGAATCTGTATAGCAGGTTCAGACTAATCAAAAGGGTCCTCGGCAGCCCAACAACAAAAATAAGGGAAAGAAAGGAGAGGGGAACCAACAAAAGCCCAAAAACAAAGAAAATGTCGAGGAAGGTAACAAAGAAAAGAAGAAGGTTAAGTTCCCTTGCAAGCTTTGCAAGCAGGACCACCTCACTCACCAATGCCCTCTAATCGAAGAAGCCCAGAAGCTGCTTCAAGAAAAGAAACCTGTCGTCCTTAAAGATCCATTTCCCAAAGGGCAGGGCTCAGCTTCTGGCACCTCTAATGCTGGGGCACCACCCATGCTTCAGTTGATCAAACTTTTATGAATATGGTTAAATTGGATGCTCTTTTACAAATGCAGGCAAGAAATTATACCCCGGATTCGCAAAATAAGGATAAAGATATTCCTGAATCTTCCACTCCTCTCCACATACCTGTGGATTCACTGCCCAAGATCCCGAAAGGTGTCTTGAAATGGGCTTTGCACAATCCCAACGAGCGGGCTGCCGCCAACTACAATGCGGTTGAAGATCTATCCCAGACCCCTTGTGCTATGTCCACCTTAGAAGTTTTGCAAAGTTGTCCATTACAACGAAATGCACTTCTGACATCGATTGGAAGTATGGAATCATCCAACATGACTGCGCGTTTTGATATGTCTGATATCAAGTACCGGTTGCCATACCACGTTGCTCTTTAGATAGAGGTAGTTCATGTTCCTATGACCATTGGACGAGTTGTCATAGATGAGGGCGCGTCTACATGCGTAATGTCAATTTCTTGTTGGAAAGCCTTGGGTTCTCCCGAGTTAGCCCCCTCTAACACACTGCTTACTAGATTTGATGGCAGAACCTTCCGTCCACACGGAGTCTTGCCATCATTTGACGTCACACTTTCCGGTAAGACAGTTGCTGTAGAGATTGAAATTCTAGATGCTCCGCTTGATTACAATATGTTGTTAGGCAGGAGTTGGACATATGCCATGCAAGCTATTGCATCGGCAATTTTTCGAGTTGTAATGTTCCCCCACGAAGGAAAGATCGTCACAGTCGATCAACTTTCATTCTCTAGATGAAACAACCAGACTTCATCTAAATCCACAGTTCCTTTGGTTGATCAATCTGCCCCAGCAAGCGAGAGTTTAGGAGCAAGGCTTTATGGGTCATTAATGGGCACTTTTGACCTACCCACTCTCGTTCTTTTCATGCATTCTGATGAAGGTACATCTACTGAAACTTTCACGGTCAGTTTAAGGAATGATCCATGGATCCTTCCTACTATATCAGAACCATCCATGCCCTTATCCATTGCAGAAGTAGCATACATGGAAGCACAGCATGCTGCAATGGAACATATCATGACTCCGTCAATCTCTGCTGAGTCAAATATGGACTATGCTCCTGCATGGTTAGTAAACTCCATCCACTCTTTTGATTGTTTAGACACGGTTTTTCCTTCTGATGAAGCCATTTTGGAAGCCATGATGGGCCTGGACCAGCCTTGGGAACACATGCACCACAGGTCTTACCTGCTACCAAATCTAGACAGGATAGAGAGAGGAGAGTTTTCTATGAGACCTAGTGGGAATGTTGATTTGTCCTCTTCCACTTCAAGTGTTGTTTACGCTGAAGGGAATATGGATAATATATCGAGAACTATCCCGATCAACATTTCCACCAAACCCGGGGTCGTGGAAAACATTTGTATTGGAGCAGATTGTTCTCCAGAGGAGATCGATCTATATACCAAACTTTTTAAAGAATTCCGCGATATTTTTGCCTAGTCTTATGAGGAGATGCCATGCATCGATCCAACCACTGTTGAGCATGTTATCACAACGTACCCTAACACAAAACCTATGAGACAAAAGCTCCGTTCGGTGAATCCTCGAAAAGCGGCTGCCATTAAGGCAGAGGTTGAAAAATTGCTTAAAGCCGGATTTATCTATCCGATCGACATGACGGAATGGGTTTCAAATCCTGTTCTGGTTGATAAAAAGAAAGGTACCATTTGAGTCTGTACTGACTTCCGGTATCTGAACAAAGCTTATCCAAAAGATAACTACCCCACACCATTTATTGACGAGATCATAGATGTGTGCACGAGACACGAGATGTTTTCTTTCATGGATGGATTTTCGGGATATAATCAAATTCAAATCAAACCCGAAGATCAACACAAAACAAATTTTATTTTCTCGTGGGGAACCTTTTCCTATCGGAAGATGCTTAAAGAATGTTGGATCTACTTTCCAGCGAGCAATGAATTTCGCTTTTCACGATATGAAGCACATAGTTGAACCCTACTTGGATGACCTCCTGGCGCGATCTCGCAAGAGACGGGATCATCCAACTTATTTGAGACTTGTGTTTGAACGGTACAGACAATACAAGATTCGATTGAATTCTAATAAGTGTGTATTCTGCGTCGAGTCTGGACGATTACTGGGTTTCATTGTATCCAGTCGTGGCATAATGGTTGACCCGTTAAAAGTTGAGGCGATTGTAAATATGCCTCCTCCTCGCACCTTGAGACAACTCCAAAGTCTGCAAGGCATGTCTACTATGACGTTTCATCATAAACTATGCCAAAATCACAAAGGGTTTCATGATACTGCTTAAACAAGATACCTACTTTTTGTGGGATGAGGCTGCTCAAGCATTGTTTTAGGCCTTGAAAAAGACATTACTATCAGCCCCCTTGTTAAGCCTTCCTGATTATACAAAATATTTCCTCTTATATCTAGCGGCATCCGTATACACAATTGGCATAGTACTAGTTCAGGAGAACGACACGCTCCAAGAACATGTCGTTTATTATCTCTCGCGCACATTGATAACTCCTGAGATTAAGTATTCACCTGTTGAGAAGTTAGCACTAGCTGCGGTCTATGCGGTGCAGAGGCTTCGTCACTATATCATTTTACGAACCACTACTGTGATTGTGGATCAGTTCAATCCTTTCCAATACGTTGTCACTTGACGTATCATTGGTGGGAAATACAATAAATGGATTGTGATCCTACACGAGTTTGATTTGGTTTTTCAATCTTCCAAGTCGAAGAAATCACTAGTGTTCGCTGAATTAATTTCAGAATTTTCGAGTGACTTAGTGCATATTGAGGAAGAGTCATCATTCCCGGATGAACATATCTTCCTTATTTCCTCCTCTAACCCATGGTACGGGGATATTTTAGTCTATCTACAAACTTTGAGGTGTCCTACCACTTTTTCTAGAGAAGAACGACACAAATTGAAAAGTCATGCGAAAAACTATCTCATTATTTTTGATACTTTGTACAGACATGGGATAGATTCCATCTTACGATGTTGTTTGAATTTAGAAGAAGCAGAATCAGTATTGAATGATGCTCACAGTGGAGCTTGTGGGGGTCATCTTTCTGGGTTGGCAACAACTCAAAAAATACTGCGTGCCGGGTATTTTTGGCCTACAATCTTTAAATATTGTGTGGAAACTGTGAAACATTGTCGTCCGTATCATTTTTCACCAGAAAAATGAGAGCACATCCAGCTCCTCTTCATCCTGTGATCACAGTAGGTCCCTTCACAAAATGGGGTGTTGATTATATGATTTATAATCCAGTTTCAGCTGGAGGCCATCGTTATATTATCGTTGCCGTCGACTACTTCACCAAGTGGGCCGAGGCAATGCCTACTGTTAAAGAGGATGGAGAAAGCGTCGCTTATTTTGTATTTAATCAGATTATCGCAAGGTTCGACATACCTAAAGTGATCATGAAGGATCACAATCGTCATTTTTAGAACAGCATGATGATCGAGCTTTATACCATGCTAGGTTTTCATCAGGAACATCCGTCCTCATTCTAGCCACAGGTGAATGGTCAAGTCGAAGCGGTTAACAAAACTTTGAAGACAATTCTACAAAGAACCGTTAATGCAATTCGGAATAACTCGTACATCATGTTGTATCCTGCTCTTTGGGCTTATCGAGCAAACGTAAAGACTGCTACCGGGTTCTCTCCTTTCCAACTTGTGCATGGGATAGAAGCAGTCGTTTCGATTGAATGCGAGATTCCCTCATTAAAGTTGGTTGTCCAACTGTTACCAGAAACTTCAGTACTAGAAGAACATTTGCTACATTTAGAGGATCTAGACGAGAAGCGCCGCGATGCACTCACAGCAAACAAGATCCATAAGAAACGATTCAAAGGATAATATGATAAGTCTGTCAGACTTAGGGTTTTTCTCGAAGGAGACTTTGTTCTACTTTGGGATAAGGACAAGGAACCTTTAGGGGCTGGCAAGTTCAAGTCCATGTGGCTCGGTCCCTATATAATCTCAAAGGTACTGAAGAAAGGTTCTTATGAGCTAACAGACTACGAGGGTAATAAGCTACCTGAGCCTAGAAATGGGCTCTACCTGAAGAAGTACTACACTTAGGCATTTGTGCTTTTTCATGTATTATAGTTGTACATTTTGTAGAACTAGTTTTTGCTTGTGATCGTTAGTTGACCTTATGTATGTTTTCTCACTTTGTGTTTCAGATGTCGACTGAACACTTTTTAGGATTTGTTGATAGCGCCAGTCACCACACCCGACAGTTGGCTTTAGCAGCTTGGGTCATTTACTCACCGACTGGCCAACTGGTTTCTTCGGGGGGGGTTTGTTTGGGTCCCACAACGAATAACGTAGCCGAGTACATTGCGGTCATAGAATTTCTCTGGGAAGCTCTTATCCAGGGCATTTCACATTTGGAGGTAAGACTTGATTCGCAACTAGTTGTATTATAGTTGACGGGTGTTTATCATATTAGAGATCCTATTTTCCGACGACAGTTTTTGCGAGTTAAATTATTGGAAAGACAGTTTGATTCCATCGTATATCAACATATTCCAAGAAATTTGAATGCATTAGCTGATTCATTTGAAAATTATGTTTTAGATTGGCATTTGTATCATACACTTCCATAAATAAACATTACACATAAATTTAAATACACACATGAAAATATAAGCCGATATTGTATATATATCCGATATTGTATCAAAAAATAGTATGAGTTTGGAACATAAGTCTATCACAGAGTCAAGTCATAAGATTGGGCTCGATGGCCTCAAAAATATACATAAAATATATTTCTCCTATGGAGAAGGAGGGGCCTCATCAGCATCCACTACCTCTCGATAGCATATGACCAGCCTGGCTACCTTCCGCAGCAATCTAATCCAGGATGGGGGCACACCGACTACATCCTCCTGCATGTCAATGGGCATCCGCTCAATGCGATATGTGGGAATATCATGAGTCAACCAACTCATCTTCCTCTCTATAGCCCCTAGCGTAGCATCATCTGCACCCACATCAATGGGCCTCACGAAAGTAGTAGGATGTCCCTTGGGACGAACTGGTCCAACATTTGCATATGACACTTTGTTTTAGTATTTCAAACTCATCATAAAAATAATATACTTTAAATTGAAAAAATTAAATAATTTTCAAAACACAAACATACCTATATCTCCCTAGGAACCACCTGGAGGAAGTACCAGCTCTGGATCATGACGGAATTCTAAACCAGCATATGGAAACTGCTCAAATGCTAGGACCTGTCTCTCCCACCATTCCCAGAAATCATCGGTGTGATAGAAAAAGTGGCTTTCACCACCACCCTAGTGGAGAAAAATGTCACCCCAACGGCCCAATCTCAGCTCACGAGGAATGACTGGGGGCAAAGGCATGCCCAAACTAAGAGCAGGTGCCCTCTCGAAGAAGAAGGCATAAAGAATGTTGCCATAGTTCTTCATTATCCCGGTCTTACACCCCAAGAGTTGAAGCTTCATGTTTGCTAACAGACTAGTGCACCAGTCATACACATGACCTTGCAAGCATTTGATACCAATATGCATATAGTGCCTTGAGGCTAAGTGTTGTACGGCACTCCCTCCCATTCGGTTCAACATACTTACAATAACTTTTAAAGGGAGGCTGTCAATAGTAGAAATAAGAATCTGACTTCCTGGTTTCTCAGTCCCCGCCACACAGTATGCATTCACGTATTCTTGTACGGACATGGCACCCACATTGCATGAGGACCCTTTTAGATTTACAAGATATCCCCTCCTAGAGATTCCTGTAATGAAGTACATGTCATCAATGGTGAGGTCTAGGGTCTCTCCCCGGATATTAAACACATTGGCATCTGCATCCCAATATTGAATGAGTCTTTGAAGCAATCGGTTAAGTTCCCTCATGTTCACGGTTCTATAGAATTTCAACAAACCACACCTTCGGAGTGCATGTAGAGTTGTCGGGTCTTGCATAGCCACCCTATCCATCTCTTCATGCTCCCTCTCTCTCCAAACAAGCACCATCCTGCAAAAAGAAATTCAAAATTTTAGAACACTTTTTTAGTCATTTTCAGGGGTGTGCGCTACTCTTCAAGCAAGACAGTGACGTTTGGGCGCTACTGTCCTTGAGGAAGAGTAGCGCACACCTCCAGTATGCCCTACTTTCCTTCATAAACAGTAGCGCACATGCACTTCATGAGTTGAGCATGGCTCCAAAATGACTTTTAGGCATAAAAATTGATAAATAAAGCATCAAAATGCAAGTTGGGATGAAAAGAACTTACTTGGTGGAGGAAAGAGGTCAAATGGTTTCCCGATTTGATCGCTACGAATGGATGAAGATAAAGGGTTTGCTCCAAAAACTTGCCCTACAATTCCAAATGTGATATTTGAGTTTTCAAGTTGAAATTGCATATATGAATTTGAATTTGATTTTTTACCCATTTTTGTGAAAAGTCTATAGTTACAAATTGCATCAAAATGATCTATTTAATCATTAAATACCTACAAATGTTGGTAGAATGATTTGAACCTATGTCTCTCAAATTTTCACTAGATTTCCGTAGCATCGATCTATTATGACTTAATTTCTTTACCGATAGATCATTTTCAGTAATTTATAGTTAAAATTTTATGTCATTGAAGATTTTTTGTCATTAATACTAACTTGGTTGTTGAGATCCTAGTCTTTAGTAGGTAATGAGTCGTGATCCTAGAAGTTGTATTTAAAGTCATTTTAAGCTCTTGTTTGGACTATTGAAACCTAAACAAGATTGTCGAGCAAACTTTTCCTCTTCAAGCTCATTAAAGGAATTGAAGGCCCATCTGCTTAAGTATAAGTTTAACTCTTTTCCGGACTTTTGCGGATTACTTACGAAAAAGGAATACTCTAGTCATCCGTGGCTGGAAGAGTTCTTCTTCCATTGTTTTACACTTTTTTCGGGGGAGGAGACTAATTTTACGAAAAAGGACCTTTTGGAGCCTTCTTTAGGATTTTCAGGCTCTCGAAACATGAAAACACCAAGTGAGCATTCATCTACTCGAGCTCGATGTGAAATCCACGAGAGGGTAAATAGAGGATTGTTTAAGTTTTTTAGACTCTATAAACAGGAAAACACCGGCGAGCATTAACCTACTTGGGATCGATATTAAAATCCACGAGTAGGTGTATGGAGTTATTGTTTAAGTTTTTCAAACTCCTTAAAATTGAAAACACCGGCGAGCAAGAACAGATCTTGGCTCGATATTAAAATCCAGAGATCAGTATTATAGAGTATTCTTCTATCTCTTCTTCGAACTCTGTAAACAATGAAGAAGGTCCTAAGTCTTCCTCCCATGGGATCGTTAAACTCTTTACATGGTTGGATCTACTGAGTTTTCATTCTTTCTTGGACTCATTAAAACAACAAGAAAGGTATTCTTTTATCTAAAAAAATAAGGGATAAGAAGGGTATATCACATCTTGCAGTTTCAAAGGCAGTTCAGTCAGTACTATCCTTGAACACAACACCTATTTGAGTCTATCATTTCAGTTGGGTTTAGTTTTTTACCTTAAGGTGAACCTGATCTCTGAGTTGTTTACTCCCCTGGTTGGTTATTCTTCCAACCATATGGAGGGTCTGCTAATGTCTCATACATTGCAGGCTTATATCACTTCCCCATCATGTTGAAAGCTGCCTAAGTCACTTTGTGTCGTGCTCACTGTTCAAGGATATAGGTTGTGTCGGCCATTCTGTAGTTTACCTTGACCTCATGTGTCAGCCATCCTAGTGTCAGTCTTGTTACATGTCCTACTCCACATCAGCTCATACCATTTGAGTGTTCCTCGTGTTGGATGATGGAGGATGCCTTAAGGCCTCCCTTCCAACGGACTTTTTCCCATTGAAATCAACTCATTTTTCTCTGGGAATGAAGTTTAGACTTTCGGTTAGTACCTTGGGGATTGCAGTCACCAGTGGCAATTTCCCTCACTGTTGAATTATGAGAATACACCAATGTCTCTTATTTGACAGGTTCCTCAAGTGTTCGACATCAACTCCACTTATTCACACTTGTTGGATCGTACTAGGTACCTTGGGCCCCATTATCATTATCGGTGGAAGCCCTCGCATTTGTTAACGGTATACATAAATGACCGGTAATCAAACGATTCCCCCCATGTTTGACTTCAGCTCATTTATTCACATGGTTAGGGTTTGTACCTTGGGTTGTTTGGATGAAGACCTTGGGATTTTGATAGCATTACCTCATTATGTTATCACCCAAGCTACCCAAGACTGAGCCTCACTCATTTTGGCTCTCCATGAGACATAGATCGAGTTTGTCATTATGGCTATGATCTCTCATTCTGACATGGATCCATGCTTGTATTTCAGTGGCCATGCTATATATACATCTCCTATTTATGTATTGGAGATCATGTTGTATCATGCTACACATCTATATGATGTCAAGATTGTAATTGCTCGCTGACCTTGATCTTTATTTCAGGTACTTTTGTGACTTGGACCTGTGGTTTCTTGCTTCTCCGCTGACTTGGAATTATAATGCATTTCGGCCATCGTTTCCCTCTGACCTCACACATTAGGGGGCATCTATTATAGGTCAAATCTGCACTTCTCCGTCCGTGATCACATTAAGCTGTTGATCACACAAAAGGACAACTTGGATTGAAGTGCAAGATTGCCCTAGATGATACATGGACTTGGTTTTCCCCTCAGTAGCTGACAAAACCTTGTTTTAACCTACCTTTTGACATGTACGCTACCCTACAGGCATGATAGTAGCACATTTCTTGAAGTGTTCCCTACTCCACAGTTATAATAGTAGTGCACACCTGCTAGTATGCCCTACTTTACTTAAGCAAACTAGCGCACACCTTAAAAAATATTGCAAACGCTGGTTGTAAAGTAGTGAAGTTGCATATTGTGCGCTACTCTACTGTGAAATACTCGCACACATCTTAAAATGTAATAAAAAATATATTAATTTGACGAATTGGGATTAGTTGAAGTTGGTTTTGCAACTTCCCAATCAAACTACCTCTCGATCCAAACTGCCTACCTTGTCCCATAAATACAAGGGGGATAGATGAGAGAGTGGGGGAGAAACTATGCATTAAGGGTTGTTATGCTGGAGGAATTCCAAAGTTAGTGTGAAGAGCAGGAGCCCAGGATCTAGTTGCACAAGCATTCTGAATGATCAGGTATAATTGTACTGATTATTTGCTTTTGACAATAAAGGTTGAAATACCCTTCCCATCCCAATCAAATGTCTAATGGATTGCATATTTGTTTGGATTAAATGCTTGATTGTATTTGATGTCTAAATTATATTTCAATTTCATCATTGTTATATCTGTCAAGATACACTGAGGAAGGTATATATTGTATTGCAGGTTCGTCAAACGGAAGATCAAGTGGAGGATCGATCGAAGGAGCAAGCGAAAGCTAGGATCGAACGTCGTTAATAAGGTATGCCTTCAAGAACCTTGATCTCTTTCCTTTTGTAGAAGCCTATGTGATATGATTAATGTATTTACCTGTCACCCCATAAGTTGGTAGCATCCCTCTCCTCGCTATAGGGTAGAATTCCCGAACAACAACTGGGTTTGTGTCAACAAATACGTTGACAGGAGTTAGGGCTCGTTCCAGACGTAAGAAGAAATCCTACAAGGTTCTTGATGAGCGTAAACAATATGTTCTGAGGAAGGACATAAACTTAGATAGGGTGGAGGTGTTTCCTTTGGGATGGGTGGTTGGACGTTTTGAATATACGATGGTTTCACGTACTGAGCTCATAGACTGGGTTAACAAGGCTTGGTTTTGTCTCTTCTATTATGTCCCAAGAACCACCATGTTAGAAAATGGTTTGGCCTATTTCTTTTCCAAAACTTGATGACAATCCCAAGGTTTTAAGTGGCATCTGGTTGATTAAGGGTGGTTCACTTTTTTTGAAGTGTTGGCGTACAAATTTTGACCTAGAATGTGAGAGGATGCTCTGAAGACACCTATGGATGCTTATGCCAGGATTCCCCATTGAATTATGGGCTGAAAATGTCTTCATTGGTTTGGAAAATTGCTTAAGGCACTTCATGCAAATCGAGAAGAAGATGTTATATGGGGTTGAGAAGAAAGTTGCAACTGTAAAGGTGGAATTCATCATTTCAAAAGGTCTTCCAGATGTTGTGGATATCCTTTGGGGTGACAGGGTCATATCCTAGAAACTTAACCACCTGCATGTCCCTTTCCGCTGTCATTATTGTCGAAATGTGAGAGACTTGAATTCAAATTTCCTAAAACTACTACTCGGAGAGGATTTTAGAACTTATTCGACTACAGGGGATGAGGAACTTTCTCACACTGTGAATGCAGAGGAAGCTTGTGTTCCTATTTCCGATAAACAAAAGGTTTCATTTCCTAGTAATGGTGTGGATGATGACAGAGGTATGGATAATATTTATTCTCCTATTCCTTATGAGGGTGTTACTAGGGATGGATTAAATTTTTATTTGAGTGCTAAAAAGATCCTGGATTTAAGAAGGAAGTCTAGTTTGGAAAATAAAATTTCCCCTTTGGACATTGTGACTAAATCCTTTGGGTTGGCCTCTTCTTGCGAAGAATTATCCCCTATTTTAGAAGGGTCAAATACATCTAAGACTATGGATAGAGTTCAGGGTTTGGGGACTTGTCTCCATAATGAGGACCGATGTATATTTGAATGGGATTAATCCCACTCTGGAACAAACTATGAATATTTGTACAAACTTGTCGTTTGAGAAATAATCCTTACCGCTTTATTCTATCAAACCCTTTTCTTCCTCTGATGTTCTCCCGGTCTCATCTATCCAACATCAAAATGTAACTATAAGTAAGAAAAACAACTTAGGGCTTCACGTAAAAAGAATGTATCATCCCTAGATTCTTGTGACTCTGAAAATACCTTCATTTCTCTATCTATCAAACTAAAAGATGCTTGTGAGAAATCTCCTTGCAAAACTAATACCTTTTCTTCTCTGGACCTTAGAGCATCCTTTCCCGAAAATGAATAGGTTTAAAATGTCTGTAATTTCATTCATTATTAGAGGAGTCGGGGGAGATGGGAAGGTTAGGGCTCTCTCTAGGCTCTTTAAAAATACTAGCCTAGATATTATACTTCTTCAGGAATATTTGTGTTTGACTGATGTGGCAATTGAGACTCTTTCGAAAATGTTATCGAGATGGAAGGTTTGTGCTCTTGAATCTAATGGTATTTCAAGCGGTATAGTTTATGGTCAATTCTGGGAGACCATAAATGATTATCTAGCTCCGATATTGAAAAACATTTATAGGAAAATCTTGCCTCCAGTTTTTTATAGTGATATATCTTATGGTTACTTTGATGGTGCTTCAAAAATTCTTTCCCTTTAGGGTTTATTGTTGTTTACACTAAGAAAGGGTATCTACTGCATCATAATTTTTGGTGACTCTCAAGTTATCATAAAGTGGGCATCAGGTGAATATGATCTTCGTGAAATTGTTTTGGAACATTGGACAAACAAAATTAGAGTTTTGGTCAAGTCATTTCAATATATTTATTTTTCTCATATTTACCAGGAGGTAAATTTGGAAGCTGGTTTTTTTATCTAAATAGGCTTTGGGACATATGGATGGTCACTTAATCTTTGAAGAACATGTTGCAGACACCATTATGGATAATGGTACTATTTTTTTCTTCTAGTTTTTTGTACTGAAAATTTTGTTGGGATTCTTAGAACATGTTTTAGTATGGGGGACACCGAATTGTCAAAAGGAATGTATGGATTAAGTATCAAAATGACCAAGTTTTTGGGATGTTGCGTTCATATGTATGGTATTTTGTAACTTTGATTTCGAAAATAAATAACAAGTTACTGCCCTTTTTTTTCATTTGAAAAAAAAAATTCCGGGAGACCCAGGTTCAATTCCACTTAGGGGTGAGTTAGTTGGAAGGAGACACCCAAAAATCCAACCAATTGAGGGTTAGTGTGACCCAAGGTGCGATCTCGACAAAAAAATATTAATAGTTTATTAATTTTAAAATTGAAATATTAATGAGTTTAATAATAGTTATTATTTTTAATAATATAATGATTAATTAGTTGTAAAATAAAAATGAATTTATGTTTTAAGAAATATTTTTTACAACTTTAAAATTCTTAAATCAAAATCATGTTTATTTAACATTACTTTATTTTTTCATAAGATTGAATTTGGAGTAAAAACGCCAGGTTTTAGTAGTTTTAGGGTTTGAAGTGGTTGGTAATAAATATAAACAATAATGGTCTCTCGAAAGTAAGGGAAAGATGGATTCATGCCCTACTTCTCATTTATTCTATTGCTTAAGTAAATTAATAGTGCAAATAGTGTGTAGTTCTTAATCTCTCTCCAGTCTCGTAGTATTAATTAGTGCTACTATGCAAATTCCCACTTTGCAATCAAGTACAAAATATAATTATCCACTAAATAAATTTAAAGTGCAAATAGTGCTAATTTTAATAAAAACTAACACCTAAATATAATATAAAAAATAAAATTAATGTTTTAAATTTTGTGACAAACAAGTAGATACAAAACGTAGTTTACTTACTTATACTTATATATATATATAAAAGAACAAATATGGTTTTTATTTAAAGTTGTTTTTTTCTATAAAAATGATTTTATATATTTAATTATATAATATTTATAGTTGGGATGTATATGTGTTGAAAAAGGAGAATCTAAACCTGGGTCTCTGTTCAAATTCAACCCATACTGGCTAATTTACGAAGATTATACTCAAATGATCAGGGCCAACTAGAAGCATTTTGATGCAACTCTGAACTTGTCCTGTGGTTTGCAGTTCATAAACTCATTGAAGTCCATGAAGGATCTTTCATTTGAATGGTCGATTAAACAGAAAAAGAGCAACGATACTAGACTCAAGCTAATAGAATCTCAGATTAATAATCATTATAATGATTTTCAAGGGACTTTGAGTTGTGAGGCGATACAGGATCTCGTGAATTTGGAGGAAAGAAGGAACAATATCCTAAAGGAAAGATATGCCGAAGAAAGGATAAAGAGCATAGCAGTTTGTTTAACTTTAGGTGACGAAAACAATGCCTACTTCCACAAGATGGTAAATCACAGGAAGATGATTAATACAATTTGGGAACTGTCAAAAGGTCCAAGGGAGATGATAAGAGGGTTTGGGAATTTGGCTTGTGAAGGAGTAAAGTATTTTGATGAGATCTATATTGAACCAGTTTTGAATAATCTCCCTGATATCGTTAAAACAGTGTCAAAGTTTATCCATTGGATAAAAGAAGAAGACAATCTTAATCTTTTTTCTCTTGTGTCCTTGGAGGAGTTGCAGGCTTCCCTAAAGAAATCTAAGAAAGAAAGGAGTCCGGGTCCGGACGGATGGACATCTGAATTCTACCAATATTTTTTTGATATTCTCGGTGAGGACCTTTTGAGAGTTATTGAGCATAACAGAACCTCGGGTAAGATGCTATCATGCATAAAATCTACATTTATAGTTCTAATTCCCAAGACAGATTCTCTGGTCTCTTTCGGGGATTTTCCTCCAATTTCCCTTTGTAACTCTCTGTACAAAATAGTATCCAAGATTATAGCTGAAAGAATCAAACCCTTCCTGGCTTCAAATATTACTCTGGAGCAGTTTGTTTTTTTATCAGAAAGAAGTATACACGAAACACTTGGAAATGCTCAGGAATGTACACATTTGATAAAGAGCAGGAAAAACTCAGCGAAGGTGCTGAAGTTCGACCTGTCCAAGGCCTACGATAGAACCTGTTGGATTTATATCAAACTGTTTTCTCTCTACCCTTTGTAAATTGAATTTGGTCGTGTATTTCGACAGTTATGCACTACTGATCAATGGAGCAGCCTCAAATTTCTTTACTCAAATTTCTAGTTATGGATGGCCTTAGTAGAATGATGAATGAGGCACTTGGTATCAAAATGATACAAGGAATACGTTTCGAAGAAGTCACCGTTACTCATAACTTCTTCATGGATGATGCTCTTTTTTTCTTGGGGAATTCTGAAGAAGAGACAAGATCACTTAAAGATTTTCTATGGCTTTTTAGTTTAGCTATAGGGATGTTATTAAACCTAGGTAAATCGGCTTGCTATTATAATGAAATAAAGGAAGAGTAATTACAGTCCTTCCAAACCATCCTTCCTATGGAACAACTACCACTGAGCAAGGGTTTCAAGTATTTAGGTTTTCACCTAAAACCTAATAATTATTGCAATTCGGATTGGAATTGGTTTCTTGCAAAGGTTGAAAGCCGCATAAATTTCTGGTGTAACAGGTTTTTATCCAAGGGCGGGAATCTATGTTGATCCAAGCAGTGTTAAACGCCATTACAGGAAATTTGAGATCTAAAATGGGCCTTCTAAGGAAAATAATAAAATGATATTTATTAATTTTGGAGTAAGAAAGAAAAAAAAACTATTTTTTTGTTCGTATTTTCAACATATCTCCCTGTGTTTTTACACAATTTTTTAGCAAGAGCACTCATTGGATGCGTAATTAAATTTTGAATCCAACGAGTACCCACACTGCATACTTTTGATGGACCTCGTTGCCCTAAAAACAATAAATACTTGAAAAATGCGATGATGACATCATCGTCACATTTTTCATGTATTTATTGTTTTTGGGTAGTAGGGTCCGTCAAAAGTATGCATTGTTGGTATTCGTTGGATGTGGAATTTAATTTCACATCCAACGAGTGCTCCTGCTCGAAATTTGAGTAAAAACACAGAGAGATGTTGAAAATACGAACAAAAAAAAGTAGTTTTTTTATGACAAATATCTCAAGTCAACCATTATGGTTAACTCATTTTATTGAAATTCTATTGGTTCTTGAATTCCAACTCATCAATAAATTATGGTTGGATCGTTTTTTATATAATGGCTTGTTTTCTTATAAGGCCCATTTTAGACCTCAAATTTCCTCTAATGAATACATGTCTACTAGATGATCATCGCTAAAATTCTCAAAGGAGTGTTGAATACTCTAAGGAAATTATTCTTCAGGTTCTTGTGTAAATGGAATTCCGATAAAGGGATCCATTGGTCCTCTTGGGAATCAATAGAAAAAACGAAAGAGGAGGGAGGGTGGGGACTAAAGGAATTACATACATTCGGTTCTGCACTAGCAGCAAAATCAGTTTGGAAATTTGTCTCTGAAGAAGGGAAGTGGCAATCAATACTACAACATAAATATTTGGTAAATTTGTCTATCATTGATTGGATTAGGGATCCCTGAAAGACTAGTAGGGGAGGCTCAATGTTTTGGAAGGAAATTGTGGGTGATTTCCTAGTTATTGGTGACTACCTGGCTTGGGAAGTAGGTAACAGAAGGAATGTACAAATTGGGAAGGAAAATTTGGTGGGAGTAAAAGGGATTATTGATCTCCCTATTTCTCTAACCGATTACCTTGCAGTATGGGGTTTTACAAACTTAGTCGATGTTGTTGAGAGAGGAAGGGGGGACAACTTTGTGCAGAAGTGGAGCTCTGCGAAAGATTTGGAATTACCTGTAATATGGACAGAACATTGGAATAACTGGACAAAGTGTAAAGGTTTTATGTGTTTGAAAAATAGCCCTGACTTATTTAAGTGGAACGGAAATGAAGAAGGAGGAGAATTCACGGTTAAAATGGCATACAAGTTTATCTGGAACTGTCGCACATCAATTAGATGCTGGTGGTGGAAGACTCTTTGACAGACCCCTGATCCATGCAAATGTAGAATTTTAATGTGGTTAATCTTGAACGGGAAGGTTTTGACTTGGGATAAGT
This sequence comes from Larix kaempferi, assembly GCA_027924585.1. NCBI lineage: Eukaryota > Viridiplantae > Streptophyta > Pinopsida > Pinales > Pinaceae > Larix > Larix kaempferi. The sequence goes on along the minus strand of BSBM01000617.1, from coordinate 171,436 downwards.
TGAGAAAAAGGAAGATCCAAGGTCCAGGTTGGTGTAGCCTCTGTACGAATGAAGAGGAGTCTTCTGAACATATATTTCTCTTTTGTGCTTTTTCTCAACAAATCTAGCCAAGCTTGGGGGTTTCTCTAAGACTGAATTTTTGTGTGAAGCTGACTATATTGAAACCAACTTAAAATCTTGGTTTGCTTCTCCAAATCTGAAATATTTGAGATCTGCATTCCATTCCTGGTTTTATGGTTCATCTGGATAGTCAGAAATGAAACAAGTTTTTATGCCATCCATTACCGAGCTTTTTTTGTCATGTCCGAGGTTCTGTCAACTTATAGGTTTTTTATTGATCAGGAAAGTAAGCACAAGACCAAAATTTTGAAAGAGATAAAAATTGGAGAGGAAGAGATCGTGGGGTTTTTTGATGGAGCATGTGAGAATGAGACTAGAAATTGTGGCCTCTATAGAATTCAAATCCAATGGGGGACCTGGAACCAACAACCGGGCATAAGGATTACCACTAAGAATACTATTACAGATTGTAAAAGAGGAACAAGTGACTACTCTAAAGATCTTCGAAGATTCAGAGCTATGGATCAAACATATGAGGAAGGATGATAATATTAAAAATCTGTACTTAAAAAACATTGGACAAAATCTAGAATTATTAGCTTCATCTTTCTGGAGAATCGAATTTAACCATGTTTACAGGGAACAAAATGAGAAAGCAAATGCATTATCAAAAGAAGGTTTGATTAACGAAGTTGGAGTATGCCTGATAACTACCAAAAGAAATGGACTACAGGAGCATAACAGGAAGTTACTAGACTATTGGACAGAAGGCTCAAACTAAAAGTCATAATTTTGCTATATTAAAATTTTGATTAAAACAAATTCTCATATATATACATATATAAAATTCAAAAGTAATTTATCTCATATAAAAATTAATAATACTCTAATTCAACCAATTACTTGCATTCCCTCGTAACAATGTCTATGCCATACTTTTAAAAAAACCACTACAATAAAAGTTTATTTATAAAAAATATTAAAACAAGAGCTGCGAGCAGCTTAGTCCCTGCCTTTTTACAATTTGACAAACAATATTTTATTTAAACAAAAAAAAAAAATGAAACACAAATTCAAATAAACATTAATAGTTTATTCAATAAAAAAATAAAAATCCAAAACATCTTCTAAAAATCAAAATTCATATTAGTAATATTTCGTTAGAATGTTTAGTATTTCATAATCACAAATACACATCAAATAAAAACTAAAGAGCTATACACCATCCTATAGTTATCAATTTTTATTAAAAAACAAATTATAATTTTTTTACTGTACAAAGTAATTTATTTTGTTGAAAATCAAATTATCATTTTTGTTTATAAATTTAAGAAAATTCAAAGCACAACATTAAGAATCTTAATATATAATTTGAAAAAATAAAACCCAATTACACACAACATGCTAGTTTGTTTTTTATTGAATTATTAAGAATCTTATTATATTTTTTTGGGAAAAAAATACACATAACAAACTAGAGTTCAATTACCTATCCAAGATTTTGTAATTAAAAATAGAATAATGCAAAAATATATTAACAACAAATACACACAACATGCTAGTTTGCTTTATTGAATTATTAATAATCTTAATATATGTTTTTTTTTAAAATACACATAACAAACTAGAATTCAATGACCTATCCAATATTTTATAATTAAAAATAAAATAATGCAAGAAAATATTAACAACCCAAGCTTCACAACAAAAGCTAATGATTCAAGCTCATATGTTCTTTCATCCAATAATTTTTATGTTGTGTATGTATTTTTGGCCAAGTGTAATTTTACTAGTTCAAAGGTTTCTTCACTATTCATGAAGTTTCCTTGTTCTTGTCTTTCATAAATCCAACATTCTCCATATTCCACATGTTTGCTTTCATTTATAGCTTTTACCATAGGACTCACCCTCATTGTTTGATTGTAGCTCAACTTATAATATAGTTATTCCAGCATCAATCAAAACAAGTGAAATATATCATAGTAAAATTATTTTCTTCGGCAACATTTTATGAGTAATCCTCTATAAATTCCAAATAAAAAACTTAAGTGTAGTTCAATACTTCATAAATATTATATTACAATCCAAAACTCATTGTTAAAAAATGATTGAAGTTTGTATATTGTAAATTTTAAGAAATTTGATTTTAGGAAAAATGTTTTCTTCCACAATTTTATTACTCTAATATTTTGTTTAATTGTGAATTTTGGAGTTGTATTATTTTTATATAATCTTAAAGGAAAATTGAGCAAAGTAAAAACTCTTTTATAATAAATAATTTTAAAATCAAGTGTAATGCACTTTATCATATTCTTATTTTAAAAGTATGAGTTTCACCTTGAACAAAGTGCAAATAAATTTGTCTAATTGTTTTATATTAAATAACTTTAAAATTAAGGACAATACATCTTATCCTATTCTTATTTGACAAGTCAAGGTTTCACCAATTGAGAGCAAGGCCTCACAATCAAGCACTTAAAGTATAAGCACAAATATTTTTTGTGAAGAGTAATAGGCTTCTGATCCATGCTTCCAACATCAATAAAATTCATTCAAGTTTTAAAAGAGGATATAATAGATGTGTGGTTTTGTTAAGATCCTAGTGGGCGGCCTTCACTAACACCTCGGGATTTCGGTGTAACGGTTCGTATGATTTGATATCAGAGCCTCCACCCAGGTTCGAGTCACAGAACGAGTGGCAACGTCGGCACTGCAGTGTTCGTCCGAGGCTCGTACGACTCAAATGGGACACCACCGTATAGGCGCACATCCAGCCCAGAGTCTGGACTATGGAGCGTGGTGGGATGTTAAGATTCTAGTGGGCGGCCTTCACTAACACCTCGGGGTTTTGGTGTAACGGTTCATATCATTGATGTTAAGAACCCATGTCAACCCTTCTATTTACTTTGTTAGTATATTGTTGTTGGACGTATATGCTTTGTAATTCGTCCTGTAGTATTTGTTGACCCATAGTTTATATTATTGTTGTTGGACGCATATGCTTTGTAAGTCGTCCCGTAGTAATTGTTGATCCATATTTTGTATTGGCCCATGGTTTGTATTGACACATGGTATTGACCCATGGTATTGGCTCCTAGACCTAGTATATAAGTTTGTGTTGAGACCAATGAAGGTACCATGAAGTTATTTGTATTGAGCTTGCGCAAAGGAGGTTGCCCCCTCGAAGTGGCCTGCGATCAATATAAAAGTGATTCTGAGTTATGTTATTTCTGCTATCGTGTGTTTTCATTAATTAATTATTGCAAGTTCTTCACATCTGGTATCAGAGCACTTTCTTCGGCTCGTTGGGTGGAATTTCTGCCAAAAATAAAATTTCGCATTTGTTGCAAGTTCGGATTTGGGAATAATCCCTATCCACTTAACTGTGGGAAGTACTTGGGCATAAGAACTAAAACTCATTGTGAGGAGTACCATAGGAACCCCAAAGTAGCTGGCCCATTGAGAGGACCTGCCAGCGAAAAGGGCAACAACCCCTACCTGATTGACTAGTTCCCACCCGTGAGGTAAACCAAGAGCTATCATTTGTGGCAAAGCGGTTATCAGTTTTACCTGAGCCGTGGAGTGAGGGGTATTGCCCCAATATGCAAGTCATTAGACAACATTGGTGGCCGAGTGAAACCCTTGAACTGTTAGGAAGCCCCAGATACCTGGGTCCATATCTATTTTCAGCTGAACTGTTGCTGATCACTTCCGTGTCGTTTCAGATCCATTCCGAGCCGTTTCAGATCCATCCATTTCAAATCCATTCCAAGCCGTTTCAGATCCATTCTTAAAGTCGTTTCAGATCCAGCCACTTTTTATCCATTCGGCATCATTTCAGATCCATCTGTTGTCGATCCCTTCAGCGCCATTACAGATCTATCTGTTTCCGATCCCTTCCGCACCATTGCAGATCCATTCCCAAATTCTACTTCCCAAAGCCAGAAATCTCACATTTGTCTATTTTTAGGGTTTGCCATAACTTCATCAATTTTCACCCAGTCGCCTCCAAATTTTACCACCATGTTCATTCCCTATTTATGCTTCTTTATCCCTCTTTAACAAATTTTCTCATTCTTTCACCCCGCTTCTGAAATCCCCATTTTTTGCTTCCCTACCAATCAAAAAGTGTCCAGAACCTATTCAAACCCCTATTACCCATTTGAGTTTTTTCCCAAATCCAAATTTCCCTTTACTAAATAAGCTTTTGTTTGTGTTTTTCTATCTATTCCCGAAAAAAATCTCCTGGTTATGGTTGTCACCCGCGCAGGAACAAAAACCATGGAGGAAGCACTTGCAGCCATGCAAACCAAACTCCAAGATCTGGATGAAAAAAATTTTAGCCTCCATCTTCAGCATTCAGCCATGAACAATAACCGACAGCAAGAATCTTCTGCAACCAATGGGTTCTCTTCTTCCAGCACTTTTCGTGGTCCGAAGCTTGAATTTCATCGCTTCAATGGTACTGATCTGACTGGATGGATCTATCGTGCAGAACAATATTTCAGTCTACATAATACTTTTGATGTCCAAAAAGTTCCACTTGCATCCTTTCATTTGGAACAGGACGCCCTTCAATGGTACCGTTGGTACATCAAGGCTCACGACGAGCCAAAATGGATAGATTTTTGCCAACTCCTTTTGCAACGATTTGGTCCTAGTTATTTGGATGACTTCACTGGAGCACTCACTAAACTTCATCAAATTAGCACTGTGAGAGAGTATCAGACAGAATTTGAGAAACTAGCCAACCACATAGAAGGATTGTCTAATGACTTCTACAGGAGTTGTTTTATTAGTGGTCTTAAGGATGAAATCCGCCCAGAGGTCAAAATGTTCTGTCCCAACACAATGATGGAAGCCCTAGGGTTGGCTAAGTTGGCAGAAGACAAGATTGCCGCCCAACAGCGCTCCAAACCCACTTTTGTTCCCTTCCGAAATATGGGTTCTCAACGACCTCCCATCCCTCCAGCTCCTCGACCAACTCTTATCAAGAATTTGTTCGAAACAGAGATGCAGGCACGCAGAGCAAAAGGGCTTTGTTATAATTGTGATGAAAAATTCACTCGGGGACATAGATGTGTTCAGTAAAAGATCTATCTCTTGGATGTGGATTCTTCGCCCGCCTCTGAAGTTGGTGAAGAGGCTCCAGATACACCGAATGATCAGGTCGACATTCAGGAGCCACCTATTGACCTTCCATCTCAAGAATACCACCCAGAGATATCTCTCCATGCTTTATCCGGTGTCACCACCCCCCAAACAATGCGGGTCAGGGGTTACTTCAAGAAGCTTCCTCTTACAATACTCATTGATTCTGGTAGTACTCATAACTTCATTGACCCTCGGATCGCCAAACAATTGATTGTTTTGTCCATCCTTGCTCCAATTGAAGTCATGGTTGCCAATGGGGGCACCTTACCTTGCAAGGGAAAGTGTCACAATGTGCGTATCTCTCTGGAATATTATAACCTATGCTCTGACATGTTTGCCTTGTCCTTAGGCGGATGTAATGTGGTTTTGGGCATTCAATGGTTACGCACAATTGGCCCCATCTTATGGGATTTTGCTAAACTTTGGATGCAATTTTTAGTTAATGGGTAACAACACAAATTTAAGGGCTTACAACAAGGGTCTCTCCGCCTCATCAGTTCACATCGCTTGGAAAAGATCCTTAAGAAGAATTCACATGGTGTCATCACCCAACTCCATTCCATTCAGATGCACCCATCAACGGTCTCCCCTACTTACTTTTATAGATATGCAGGTGTCCTTGTTGAACCAGTGGGCTTGTTGCCTTCAAGAGACCTTTCCAGTAAGAATTTAGCCGCATCTACATCTCAACAGAAAATGATGGCTATTTTGCATGCAGTATAGAAGTGGCAACCATACCAATTAAGGAATTATTTCTACATCAAGACTGATCTCCAGAGTCTAGAAACATTCCTGGAACAATGGGTCTCCTCCCCAGCACACCTGAAATGGGTTATCCAACTCATGGGTTATGCCTATGCGATCACTTACAAGAAGGGAAAGGACAATATGGTGGCAGATGCTCCTTCTCGCACATTTGATGACCCAGTGTCTCTTCCAACTATTTCTCTGCTTCTTCCAAATTGGTTGCAATCTGTTCAACAGAGCTATCTCTTCTATGCACTCCATGCTTCTTCATCAGCAGGGCACTCTGGGTCCCTTAAAATGTATGACCAGGAACAATGTAACTTCTTTTGGCAAGGACTGAAAATGACAATTCAACAGATGGTGGCTGACTGTGATACTTGCCAGGACAACAAGGGTGAAACGACACTCCTTTCGGGACTGCTCAAACCCTTGCCCATCCCTACACAGATTTGGACAACTATACTATGGATTTCCTAAAAGCACTCCAGTGGTACAATACCACATCTAAAAGGACATCATAGGAAGCAGTCTATGGACAGGCACCGCCAATTCTTCTTCCATACACCCTCAGCAGCTCCCCAGTTCAGGCAATTGACTCGGTTCTTCGAAACCGCAATCAATTTCTTCTCATTCTGCAGGACAATATTCACTGGAAAGAATTCGACTGAAACAACAAGCCGATCAACACCGTTCTGAGCGCACTTTGCACGCAGCTGATATGGTTCTTCTTCATCTATAGCCTTCCAAGCAACCCTCCCTAAAACTCACAAGGCATCAGTGGCCCAGAATGAAACCCGAGGATGCTACAGGGGAACCACTCCTTCAGATTTTGCATCAATTTCCACATCTAAAGCTTTGAGGACACAGCTTTTTGTTAGGGAGAGGGGATGTTAAGAACCCATGTCAACCCTTCTATTTACTTTGTTAGTATATTGTTGTTGGACGCATATGCTTTGTAAGTCGTCCTATAGTATTTGTTGATCCATAGTTTGTATTATTGTTGTTGGACGCATATGCTTTGTAAGTTGTCTCGTAGTAATTGTTGATCCATATTTTGTATTGGCCCATGGTTTGTATTGACACGTGGTATGTATTGGCTCCTAGACTTAGTATATAAGTTTTTGTTGAGACCAATGAAGGTACCATGAAGTTATTTGTATTGAGCTTGCTCAAAGGAGGTTGCCCCCTCGAAGTGGCCTGCAATCAATATAAAAGTGATTCTGAGTTCTGTTATTTCTGCTATATCGTGTGTTTTCATTAATTAATTATTGCAGGTTCTTCATAGGTTTTTTGGTTAAATCATTAGAGGATAGTGGAGGAGTAAATATTCCAAAATATGAATATTAATGAAAGTAGTGGGTGGGCGCACAAAGATGCTCCCCAAAACTATTGCAACAAGGCCACACTAGCGGGGAAAAAACCAAAATGCGCACGCACCTAAGGTAGTGCGCACGTGCCATTAGGTTCGGTACCGAACCGGGCCACGTGCACGGACAAAGATGCGCATGCGTCCCTGTTTGTTAAATTTTCAGTATTAAATCACAATACTATAGGATCTTTGCTGAGAGAATAACATCTACAGTATATCAATGCATGACAATCATAATATGACAAGCATCACAAGAATCAAAAGCATAGAGACAAGAGACACAGAGTTTCCGTGGGGAAAACCCTAAGGTGAAAAACCCCACAAACTTCCTCAGAGATAGAGAGAGCAATGGCTCAACCAAAATACAACCAAATAATACAGAGATAGTCTCCTAGCAGATGATCCTCCTCCTCCTCACTAGTGCGCCACTTTCCAGAGAGAGAGATAGATGCTTTTCCGAATGAGTAAAATAGAGATCTCCTATCTCTATTTATACTCACCTTTTTGCCCAGTGACCTACTGGGGCCGACTTGTCTACTTTAGTACATCCACATTATATTATATATTAATTAGGGCCGACCCCATAAGGTGGTCTAATAACCCATCGGCAAGTACACACACTTGCGACACTTGTCAATCCACATGACGACACTTCCTTATAGAGGAATAACACATCTCTTATAAGGGTACAATAAATATACATATAATATACTGATGAAATACATTCCGAAGTTACATATACATCAACACTCCCTCTTAACTAGGAAGGTATTTCTCGACACAGATCTGCTAGACAAGTCTTCTTCTCTGGATCATCATCATCGATGCATCGTCATCATCATCGTCACTGCTGCTGCTATCTCATCCAATCTCTGTCTCTACTCGTCATAGGAAGTTCTACAGAGCCAGTCCTTTTTCATACTGGATGTAGGCCCACCACCTGTAGGTATTCATCATCACTGGCCATACTGTGGAATTCTCAGAACTTTTACGTGCGTCACAAAACCTCGCAAGAGCATCCCAGGCTGTTACGAGCATACTGCTCTACCTATAGGATCTCCCAGGGCAACGAATTACATGTGACCTCACCACAAAACCTCGCAAGAGCATCCCAGGCTATTACGAGCATACTGCTCTACCTATAGGATCTCCCAGGGCAACGAATTACATGTGGTCATGGCAAAACCTCGCAAGAGCATCCCAGGACTTATTACGGGCACACAGCCCAACCTATCGGATCTCCCAGGGAAACGGATTACATGCCATAGGACAAAACCTCGCAAGAGTATCTGCCAGATATCCCAGGGAAACGAATTACATGCCATAGGCAAAACCTCGCAAGACTATCTGCAGATCTCCCAGGGCAACGAATTACATGTCCTCCCAGAGCAAAACCTCGAAAGAGCATTTGCCAGATGTCCCAGGGCAACGAATTACATGCCATAGGCAAAACCTCGCAAGACCATCTGCAAATCTCCCAGGGCAACGAATTACATGCTCATCTGCACAACCTGATCCACGGCCACAGAGTATCAACCTGATACTCACCATACATCATCCTGATGTATCCATGATCATCCTGATCATCATCACTGCAACGTCCTGCTGCATGTCATCTGGAGCAACATCCTGAAGCTCATCATCTATGATCATCCTGATCATCACTGCAACATCCTGCTGCATGTCATCTGGAGCAACATCCTGAAGCTCGTCATCTATGATCATCCTGATCATTACTGCAACATCCTGCTGCATGTCATCTGGAGCAACATCCTGAAGCTCGTTATCTATGATCATCCTGATCATCACTGCAACATCCTGCTGCATACCAAGTATCTACCTGATACATATCATCATACATGATCCTCCTGATCATTAATGCAACATCCTGCTGCATACCAAGTATCTACCTTATACATATCATCATACATGATCCTCCTGATCATCAATGCAACATCCTGCTGCATACCAAGTATCTACCTGATACATATCATCATACATGATCCTCCTGATCATCAATGCAACATCCTGCTGCATACCAAGTATCTACCTGATACATATCATCATACATGATCCTCCTGATCATCAATGTATCCTCCTGATACAAATACAGATACATGGTCCAAGCATCCAACATGATGCACATAAAATACATACACATGATCCAACTGATCATATCCAGCATCCAACATGATGCGTTCATACATACATAAAATGATCCAACTGATCATATCCAGCAGAAACTAGAACATCATCCTGATGTTCATCATCCAGCGCTTACATCCACAGCCATGTGAAGGATCCTCCTTCCAACATGCTTGGAATGGCTTCAGCAAATGTGTCCATCACTTCTTCCTCGAAGTGTCCTCGATCTAAATAACGCCAAGCCTCTCTCTGAAGTACTCGAACTTCACCCTGGCTAGTGGCTTCGTCAGCACATCTGCGATCTGCTCATCCGTCGCAACATACAGGAGCTTCACAGCTCCTCTCTGCACCATATCCCTGATATAGTGGTATTTGATCTCTATGTGTTTCGACCTGTCATGAAACACTGGGTTCTCGGACAGCTTCACACAACTCTGGTTATCACAGAAGATACCAGTAGCTTCCAACGGGAGATCAAATAACTCAGACAGTAGCTTCCGTAGCCATACTGCCTCACAACTAGCTGAACAGGCTGCAACATACTCTGCCTCAGCTGTACTCAGTGCTACGCAGGATTGCTTCCTGCTAAACCAAGAGATCACACCTGATCCCATACTGAAGCAACACCCAGATGTGCTCTTCCTATCTGCAGCACTGCCAGCCCAATCTGAATCAACATAACCCTGCAGGTTAAACTTTTGATTCGCCTCATATCTGAGCCCATAATCCACTATACCCTTCAGGTACCTCAGAACATGCTTTACAGCAACCAGGTGAACACTCCTCGGATCCGTCAGGAACTGGCTCAATGTGTTCACCGCAAAGCAAATATCTGGTCTCGTGTTCGTCAGGTACATCAAGGACCCAATAATCTGATGATACATAGAAACATCAACTGGCTCAGATGAAGCATCGCAAAGAAGCTTCAGATTCGATGCCATAGGTGTGGCCATGGCCTTGCAATCCATCATCCCGAACCTCTTCAGGATCTCTACTGCGTACTTCCCTTGTCCAAGGAAGATTCCTTCTGCATTCTGCCACACCTCCATGCCAAAAACAAATAGTGCATCATCCCCAAGTTCTTCATCTCGAACTCGGTAGTAAGCTTCCGCTGCGTGTCGGCAATCAATCTATCTTCACCATACCAAGTTCTGCACATATATTATTTCCTATCATGTGTCTCAGAACAAAGTGGCTGCTTCTTCTTCAACTACACCATTCAAGAAAGCTGTCTTGAATCCATCTGGTGTATCTTCTATTTCATCACTTTTATATTTCTCTATGCTGCCATCTGCAACATGCTTGATCTGAAAGTTCTATTTGGAAGTCACAACAGACTTCCCTTTAGCTCTTGGGATCGCATCCCAAACATCATTCTTCATGATCGACGGATCATGGCATTCCATTTCTTCATCCCAGATCCTGGGAACTTCAATATCTTCAATAGATATCTTTGTTGCTGGAACAAATGTTGTAGTCCTTTTGTAGGTGAAGATATACGGTCTTTCCTACAAAACAGGTTAAATTGCATGATTAGAAACATCTCATAATTTTCAGAACAAATTCTTACACATGAAGAAATATGTCATACAGTCATGCAGTCATGCAATTATCTTAGCCAATGCTTCAATACAACATTTATCCATATCCCGTAACTTTCTAGATGCCTTCCAATCTCTACCAGAACATTGTTAAGAGTGTGCACAACTCCCAACATGTCAGCAAAGAGGTTTCATTCTAGATAAGTAGCAATGGAATGTTGTACAGTTCCATAGGCCACTTACCCAACACATGCATATTAGTAGTATACTGTTCATTAATTCAATCATTCTAATATGCACAATACATATCCTAAGTCTAGGAACATGAGCATATACATCATTGAACAATTTTAGTTAAGCAAACAAATATGCAAGATAATTAAAATACTTATCTTTGTTTGTTTGTTGGGTGGACTCCCTCTGAGTCTTTTCTTCCTTGCAGGAGCTGCTGGAGTCCTTCTACACCTTCTTGTTGTGGAATGTAGAGATATGGACAACTCCCTCTGAATATCTGCACCCTTGCAGAAACCACTGGAGTGTGCTCCCTCTTGATCTTTGCTTCCTGGATTACCTGTTCTTGAACTCATATTCATCCTTGGTCCCTATGCATGCTTATTAGTATCATGATTGTGTTATCCTTGTAATCTCATACAAAATCATACATTCATTAAAACACAATAATCTCAAGTATGTATAGTCATGATCATTTCAAACAGAAATAATAAGCATTAACATTCAAGGTTTATATAGGACTCTTATGGTTATTCATATCATAAGAAACATAACATGTATAAACCTGTAATTACTCAAACCTATGACTCTTCTGGTTAGTCATATTATTAATTAAGGTAAGACACATAATATGCATATGCCCATGATTATTCAAACTTATGACTTTATGAACAATCATCATCAATCATGCCATGCATACTTATATGATAGATCCTATGATATAAGAAACACATACCTGGTCACCATATTTGCTAGTTATGTCTAGCAATGTGTTCTTGTTCTCTTCAATGACCTGCATAACTCATTAGTTAACTTTTGCAAAAACAAATTATACATACCTCTATGACTATGGATGAATCTTTGTATTTATGTCACCATGGCATGTTCAGGTTGTCCCTTCAAATTGTACAAACCTCCCTCTTGCTTTCCAATCACTACTGCATCATCTATGGTCTTTCCCTTTGGCCACATTAGGACTTGGCCATCCACAAATGCAACCCTCATACCTTTTGCATCTAATGCAGAAATGGAGAGTGAGTTCTTCTTGAGCCCAGGTACATAAAGTACTTCTTTCAACTTCAATGATTTTCCAGAATCTAGATTGTAGGAGGCTTCACCACTTCCTTTGATTGGGTATTGCTAATCATCCCCAAGTTTCACCTTATGGGGTGATTCATGTTCAGAAATATTCACAAAAGATTCCTTGAACCCAGTCATGTGTTTGGAGGCCCCACTATCAATTAACCAATCATTACATCCATGGGAGATGGTACCTGTAAGAGCAGAGATCAGAACATACTCTTCTTCACTTGATGAGTCATCATCACTATCACTTTCTGCCCTAGCCTTCTTCTTTGGGGGTTCATCATCTTCGGCAGCATGAGCATGAAATCTTCTTTTGATGCCCTTCTTCTTCTTACTGAAGTTGTTGTTATTATCCCTTTTGTTCTTGGGACAATCTGAAGCATAGTGACCCTTCTCATTGCATGTGAAGCATCTTAGGTCTTTCCTATTCTTCTTTTGATAGGACCTATTGAGTCGAGAGGGATCCTTCTTGATTTTGCTTCTTTTGGTGTGAGCTGCAAGAGCTTGATCTTCTCCTCCCATATTTTCCTCACGAGCTATAAGTCTAGCTTCTTCTTGAGAGCATTCTTCTCGAAGTCTACTGAAGGAGATCAACTTCTTCCTTGCACAAATTCCTTGAATAAAGGAATCCCATGGCCTGGGTAGGCCATTTAGAGTGGTCATTACCACTTCACCATTCTCCACCATTTCATCTACTGCTTCTAATTGTTCCTTGATCTGAGAGACCCTTGAAAAGTAGGATTGAATGGTTTCTCCATTCTGAAACTTCACTGCTTTCAATTGGTTCCGCAGGGTCATCTTCCGATTTATGTTCTTTCCTTCAAATAGCTTGGTCAAAGATTCAAACATCTCTTTGGGTGTCTTGAGAGAAGACACATGGGGTATGAGATGGTCTTTGATAGAATCAACAATGATTCTCTTTGCCTTGACCAAGTTCTTCTTGTGCAATACCTTGGCCTCTTCATCCTCTGGGATAGGGATGTCTTCTTTCACATATGAGTCCAACTCATTCTCTTCCAGGATTAGCCCAATCCTATACTTCCAGGCTCGGAAGTTATCAGCCCCTTCAAGCTTATCCTCAAGCTTGGTGTGAAGAGACATCTTTAAGAGTACTTCAAATGGAAATAGAAAAGATTTAGAACTTACCACTTGAAGTGCTGAAAACTGGATCTCGTCCCGGATTAGGGTTTGTCAGAGAAACCCTAAAAATTCAAAATGTGAATTTCAAAATTCCTAAAGGATAGAAAGATGCGCCTTGGAGAGCTGATCAGCCTAGTACATTCAGAATTTGAGATCAGCAAAGTCTTGTCCTTCAAAATTGCCTTTTTGTCCTCCCGGGTTCACTAGGGAGAGCCCTGAATTAGGGTTTGAGTTTCCCGGAGATCTACCCAGCCAAAAATCTCGATCCAAATCTCAAACCTTCGATTTTTGTAAGGAGCTTCCAGCTGTACCTTCAGTTTCCAGAAATTCCTATTTTTGTGGAAACCCTAATTTTTAGGGCCAAAACTGAAAATGCTCGGAACTGAAATCTGATTGGACAGAAAGATGCGCCTTGATGAGTAGATCCAATCTACTATACTGAATTTCAAAAATCTGTGGAGAGAAACCCAATAAACAAGCAATACAAGCTTCCGTCACTGCAAAATGTCTTCTTCTCAGTTAAGCTCTGATACCATGTTAAATTTTCAGTATTAAATCACAATACTATAGGATCTTTGCTGAGAGAATAACATCTACAGTATATCAATGCATGACAATCATAATATGACAAGCATCACAAGCATCACAAGAATCAAAAGCATAGAGACAAGAGACACAGAGTTTCCGTGGGGAAAACCCTAAGGTGAAAAACCCCACAAACTTCCTCAGAGATAGAGAGAGCAATGGCTCAACCAAAATACAACCAAATAATACAGAGATAGTCTCCTAGCAGATGATCCTCCTCCTCCTCACTAGTGCGCCACTTTCCAGAGAGAGAGATAGATGCTTTTCCGAATGAGTAAAATAGAGATCTCCTATCTCTATTTATACTCACCTTTTTGCCCAGTGACCTACTGGGGCCGACTTGTCTACTTTAGTACATCCACATTATATTATATATTAATTAGGGCCGACCCCATAAGGTGGTCTAATAACCCATCGGCAAGTACACACACTTGCAACACTTGTCAATCCACATGACGACACTTCCTTATAGAGGAATAACACATCTCTTATAAGGGTACAATAAATATACATATAATATACTGATGAAATACATTCCGAAGTTACATATACATCAACACTGTTAAGGTTTAAAAAAAACTGATTTCTTACCATTCTTACCATTCCGGCTGAACGTGGATGAACCACTGCATGCACGGAGCTACAACAACCCAAGTGCACCATTTCCACTCAAAAAACCACCTTCATACATCCACCAATTACATTGGATAGGTAAATGCCATTGTTTTTTTCATTTTATTCATTGTTATTGTCATTTTATTCATTTTTGTTTGTTTATTAAATTTTTAATAATCCCCAAATTATTAAAAAAATAAAGAATTTTCCAATTGCAGAGTGTAAGCCCACACAATGAATGAACAAAATGTTAACATGGAGTCTGGTGGAACCAATGAAAACCCTCAACAAGATCCAAATGCCCAAGAAAATCAAAACCCCCAACAAAATTTTGACCAAGATGACTTGAACCATTCTCTAAATGAGATGAGAATGCACACTCGAGAACTAAGAAACACAGGGGAACCATCTCAAGTGTCCCTTTCCACCTCAATTGAGATCTCAATTGACTCCATCATCCATGCACATCGCCAATTGACTGACATGATTGAATATAGAGCTAGGATGCGGGAGTATTATTCCACGAGCATTTCCAAGGAGGAAATAAAAGATTTGAATATTACAAAGGCCCAATTGTAATGTATGTTCACAGATCCAAGAACACAACAACCATCGGACATTAAAAAGCCACATGCCATTGCATGGATTGGTGTCATTTCCAACCATGGAGGGACAATTGGATGCATAGGTGGTTCATGGTTTATGATAAACCTCCCTGCAATAATAGGGAGGTTCCACAGTACTTCCTTCAGCAACTGTGGGCTGAGTTTTCACTCGGTTTACATGTCAACTATTTTGACATAACCGAGTGCTAGGGTGTTGGGCATAGCTCTTCCCAAGATCAACCTGCTACTAGGAGGAACCCACTGAGAGGGATGTGATAATATGCAGGGGATCTAGCAACTGTAACAAACTCACAATCAAACTCTCAAGAATGTTGCAAAGAAGAAGAGAAGCATGCACTCAATAATCACTCATAAACACAGAATAATAGACAATATCATTATCATACAATGAATAATGAATGTAAAGAATGTGTTACAATAAACTGTGAAGTAGCATCATATAGGATTCGAATTAGCCAAGTAGGGAATTCGAATCTGAGCTCAAAGTCTAGCTTGGATAACTATGGATACATCATCCAGTTAGTAGTATCAGTCATAAATGGTAAGAGTCAGCCAAGTGTGTCCAACTGAGTCTAACGAAACCATCTAGGCATAAATCAGGGAATGGAGACTCCAAGGGGGGGCGCATGAGGATGTCAGATAGTCAAGTGGAACTCCAGAACTAGCTAACTATAAGCTACAAGCAGTCAGCATGAGCAATCAGTGGAAGAACTGCTCAATCAATGCACTAACTGAATGATAACTTCTAGTAGGCGCATGAGGTTGTCAAATGGTCAAGTGGCTCTCTAGAACTAGCTAACTAGGAGCTACAGGAAGTCAGCATGAGAAATCAGTGGAAGAACTGCTCAATCAATGCACTAACTAAATGATAACTCTCGGTAGGTGAGATAAGGTGCCCTAACTGAGTGATAACTGAAGGTAGGTGAGAAAAGGTGCACTAACTGAGTGTGGTAGGTGAGTAAAGGCGCACTTGGAAAGTAGAAAGGTCAAGGAGGGCGCATTAGGTAGGTATGAGGCCAAATGGGGGCTAAAGACGGGATTTTGAGAGCTATAAGAAAGCTCTAGGTGTTGGGGAGACCTCCATGATGATGACTGGATGCATGCAATGGCATGCAAATGCATGATTGCATGATGGTGTGAATATTCCAACACCCCCCCGCAAGCTATACTATGAGATAATAACTGAAATATGAAAAATAGGGACCTGGTGACTAAGACCAAAGGTCACCCTGTACAATCAATTTAAATAAACTAAGTGAGGAAAGAGGGAAAACCCAGTGGGAAGAAATCCCCCCCTCAAAATAGATTGAAGGATGCTAAAGGAGCATGTCATCACTCACCCCTAAAGGAGGCAAGTGTCCTTCTTTTCTGAAGGATCGATAGAACTGAAATGGATCAGTAATGTGAGAAGGATGAAACCTTCCATTCTAAAAATCTGATCAGGTTCTCCGTGAATCAGCTGGATCACCAACAAAATCACTGACAAATTGGAGTGTAGTGGTTTCCCATTGAGGAAGAGGAGGAATATCAGGTGAGAGATCTTCAGGTTCTTGTGGATCTGGATCTCCCATTCGTTCATCTTCATCATCAGTTGCTAGACCTTCAGATTCTTGTGGATCTGGATCTAGCATTCCATCATCATCATCTCCATATTCAGATTCTGAATCTAAAATATCATGTGAAGATGCATCTACATCAGGCTCATCATCACATCCAAACTCTGAATCTGAAATCTCATGTGATGATTCTTCACTTTCTTGATCATCAATCAAAGGAGGAGGTATCTTCCTTTTGGGAAGAAGTGGATCATGTTGCAAAAACATAATATGAAGATCATCATGAAGCATGTGATTCGATCCAACTGAGGTAGAATCAAAACCATGAATGTGTAGCTAGTTCCTTGATATCTCCTTTGAACCAACATAGGTGAGATCATAGCCAAAGAAACTATGACTTGATGATGGTGAATCTTCAATAAGATCACTGGTGGATGCAACAGTGGTGGTGGCCCATGAACCAATAGGTGCTGGATCTTCAGGTTCTTGTGGATCGAGATCTAGCATTCTCTCAAAAAGAGTTGTCTTCCTCTTGGGAAGAAATGAATCATGCTCCAAAAACATGTGCTTGAGTTCTCCAACAATGGATGCAAGCAAATCAGATCCAAGACTTGGAAGATGGTTTCTCATGATCTCCTTTGAACCAACAGGGTTGAAATCAAAACCAAAATCACAAAAAAGTGCATGAGTCATGAACCCAAGCGAATGATAGAGTCTTCCATCTTTGGTGAAACTCTGAAAACATGTTCCAATGACCAAATAGGAGTCCAAGGAAAGAATTTGATGAGGGAGAGCAAATGCATTACCTTCCAAATCTGATTTTGCATTCAAAATACTCAGTAGATCAGCATCTTGCACATCAACAGGTGCATCAACTCCATGAAAGTGTATGTAGTTCTTTGATATCTCCTTTGAACTAGCAGGGGTGAGAAAATAACTATGACATAATGGTGATGGCTTGAACTTCAAATCAGATTCAAGATTTTGAGGATGGCTTCTTATGATCTTCTTTGAACCAATAGTGGTGAGATCTAAACCAAAATCACAAGGATATGTATGAGACTTGAACTCAAGCGAATAATACAATATTCCATCTTCGGTGAATCTATGAAAACATGTGCCAATGACTAAATAGGAGTCCATAGGAAGATTTTGATCAAGGAGGGTGAATGCATTGCCTCCCAAATCTTCCAAGATGCTTAGTAGGTCATCATCTTGCACATCAACAAGCTCATGGGAAGTAGAGATTGTGAAGTTCTCTTCAACTTCTAGAGTAGTAATTGACATCTTTTGCTCAGACTTCATATCAGAAGATGGGTCAACTGAAACCATGTGTTGTACTTTGACTTCATCTTGAAAAACTTCATCATGGAGGATGAGAGAGGCTGAATCATGAATAGAGAAAGAACTGGAGGAAGTATCACTGGGCTTGTTTTCCAAATGGCTAGCATCAACCTCTTCCTCCTGATTTCCAAATAACCTGTCCAATCTAGTCCATAGATCACTTGGATGTTCATCAATATTAATGAGGTATTCCATATTGGAAAACATAGTAATACATATGCTTCCTGAGGCTCCGTCACAAGCATCAAGCCAATCTTCTATCTCTCCATAGGAAGAAAAATATCTCTTAATACCAATACACACATCAAAAAGACCATGTCTCTTCAAATATGATTTCATCTTTGGTTTCCACTCATCATATTTGAATGGAGAGAGAGAGGGAACTCCTTCCATATACATAGAAGATGTTGTTCAATTCGAATCTACTGCTGCAACTGCAGAAAATTTCGAAACCTGCAAAACAAGAAGAGTTTTTGTTGATGGAGAATGCTACACTTTGACTAAACACTACCTTTTGAACACTGAGCACATAGAATAAGTCCTTCACACCTGGCTAGACCTCACTATATTTCTCCAATGAATTCAAGTAATAGCACCAGGATTTGTTGTAGAAATTCAGACGCTTTTGGTGCTCAAGTGAAAGATAGTTGCTCAAAGAAATGTTGCAACTGTTGCTGCTGCAATGGCTACAATTCGAATAGCTACTGACTTCTCTAATACCATGTGATAATCTGTAGGGGATCTAACAAATGTAACAAACTCACAATCAAACTCTCAAGAATGTTGCAAAGAAGAAGAGAAGCATGCACTCAATAATCACTCATAAACACAGAATAATAGACAATATCAGTATCATACAATGAATAATGAATGTAAAGAATGTTACAATAAACTGTGAAGTAGCATCATATAGGATTCGAATTAGCCAAGTAGGGCATTCGAATATGAGCTCAAAGTCTAGCTTCGATAACTATGGATACATCATCCAGTCAGTAGTATCAGTAATAAATGGTAAAAGTCATTCAAGTGTGTCCAACTGAGTCTAACAGAACCATCTAGGCATAAATCAGGGAATGGAGACTCCAAGTGGGGCGCATGAGGCTGTCAGATAGTCAAGTGGAACTACAGAACTAGCTAAATATAAGCTACAAGAAGTCAGCATGAGCAATCAGTGGAAGAACTGCTCAATCAATGCACTAACTGAATGATAACTCCTGGTAGGTGCATGAGGCTGTCAAATGGTCAAGTGGCACTCCAGAACTAGCTAACTAGGAGCTACAAGTAGTCAGCATGAGCAATTAGTGGAAGAACTGCTCAATCAATGCACTAACTGAATGATAACTCCCGATAGGTGAGATAAGGCACCCTAACTGAGTGATAACTGAAGGTAGGTGAGAAAAGGCGCACTAACTGAGTGTGGTAGGTGAGCAAAGGCGCACTTGGAAAACAGAAAGGTCAAGGAGGGCACATTAGGTAGGTAGGAGGCCAAATGGGGGCTAAAGACAGGCTCTAGAGAGCTAAAAGCAATCTCTAGGTGCTAGGGATACCTCCATGATGATGATTGGATGCATGCAGTGGCATGCAAATGCATGCCTGTATGCTTGCATGTCTGCAAGCCTGCATGACTACATGACTGCATGCCTACATGCCTGCATGACTACATGACTGCATGACTACATGATGGTGTGAATATTCCAATAAGGGCCACCATCTCCTAGGCGTGAGCCCAACCCCTCTCCCCAACCACCTCAATTACCCCACAAATTTGATCAGATCGAGAATGCGATGAGGAGTGTTGCAATGGGACTGCTTAGACACACTGCCTTTGTAGCAGCTACTACAGTGGAGAGACAAGTTGACCCTGATAGAGAAGCAAGTGCAGGGCCTTCAGGGCAGAGTTAGGATAGACCTGTCACCGGTGGTAGCCATGTTAGGCCTTCTAGTTCCACGGGGACAATGCCACATCTTTGTCCCCATTGCGGGCACACTTGCCTTGGACCGATTGAGGATTTCTATATGGAGCAGGTTAGCACTTTTTTTAATGTGTTTTCAATCATCACTTGATAATTTGTAAAGTAATTTTAAAGTATGTGTGCTTGACTTAAACTATTATTTCAATGTACATCTATTTAGAGTTGACACGCCGTCATGGGAGAACGCAGCATCTCCCAACCTGGATGCATCAATGGTAGCTGCAACTGAGATTGCGGCACCTCACACAGAGGTATTTTCAGTACCTCACACAATATTGTTATTACTTATGGCATTTCTATTTTTATGTATTTATATTTATGACATACATGATGATAGTTCGTACAATATTTTTTAATATTTTGATTGACTGAATAATTACTAGTTTAATATGTTTATAACGTGCATGCGTTTTGGTGTCCACAGGTATGCATGCATTACGATGACCATCCATCTCCGCCAAGGGTCGGCAGATCACCATATACACAGGTACAATGTGTAGTTAAAAGCATGCTTTTAATTTGACATGTTACGAAATACTATGGTTTAATTTGTTTTTTATTTACTAAACTATGATATTATAAATTTGTATGTAGGGGTAGCCAACAGCTGTAGGCCACTTTAGTCCCATGTTTCCACTATCTCCCATGAGTCGCCTCCCTCACCTCCATCCAGAACCCTCCCTCCGTCCACCCACTCCCTTCCATCCACCCTCCCCCCTCCGTCCATCCCCCCCCACGCCCCCCCCCATCTATACATCCTCCCCCATTCATCCACGCCCCCCCCCCCCCCGTTTATCCATCCTCCCCCATTCGTCCACACCCCCCCTTCCATCCAACTTCTCCCCTTCGTCCACAATCTCCCTTATATCCATCATCCTCCCTCTATCCAAGACCGACCTCCCATTCACCATACCTCAACATCGCCCCTAGCCCTTTTGGGTCGATACCCCCTATTGTATAGTCGGTAGGGTGGTGGGCTCTAAGTATGGGTGCCTAATGAGGGTAGCTAGACTAGGAGCTTGACTTTAATTATCAAATCAAGGGACGTACAAACTTTAGAGGCACTGACACTATATGTGCTCTTCTAGGATAGTCTTTGTCGAAGTTAGGTGTTTGTATCAATGTTCTTAAAGAGTTGCCTAAGAAAGATTAAATGAACTGTAAACAGGATTGTTAATCTATGGAAGAGAAATTCCTATGCTTAAGAAATCAACTACTGAAAGCAGGAAATATATGGATAAGAATTTGAATGCAGGAAACAGTCAATCTAAATTTAAGAATTAATCTGCTGAAAACAATAAAAATTATACTATGAAATTGAATGCTTGGAATTATAACAAATCTATTCTAAAGAAATGAAAGTTTGACCTTTAATCTTACTTTAAATTGAATGTACAAAACTCAAAGTCTGATCTAACATAATCTAAGGCTAAAGCTAAATTCGGAATGCCATTATCTAATGCTGCAATCTTGAATTAAATCATGTAACCAATAAATACTGAAAGGAATCAATCTCTATAAGCAATTCTAATAATGAAACGAATACATAGGTTGAAGATCTAGATTGTTGCTTCAGAAATAAATGCGAGTACATAGAGAAATGGGTGCTTAATTATGCCTCAACGGAATGCTGCTACAGGACTACAGACACAACATTATCATACTATGGAATGCGTTGTAATGAACTACGGAATCAGAAGTGATCAACCACTATAGAATTTAAATCGTGTTATTTAGACGCTATTTAGAATACTCTCATCTGCAATATAAATTCAATCAATGTACAACATATAATGAGAAATACATGTACTTCAAGATCTCCTGACTTACGTGTTGGAGGGGCCCTCTCCAACCCGTACTCAGGAGTGAAAAGAACTTATAAATGCTGAATCGTAGATAACATCAAGTCTTTATTTAAAATAGAAACTTCATCGTTTAAAAACCAGGTCTGTAACACAACTGTCTTGATAGTCTGAAACGTAAACAATAATTCTTCAAAATATCAGTAGGGGCCGCTCGCTACCCGAGAGGTCCATATTTATAAAATCCTAATGCTTAACCTAACAAAAATGCCTAACTGCCGATTCTCTTTTGAACAGGAGTTCATTCTCTACAGATCAGGAAAAAGGCGCTGAGTTTGGTGATGTTCTTCCAATTCTTCACTTGATTCATGCATTATCCGTGAGTACACCTACACCTGCTCATTCAACCTCATTGTTCATGCAATTAGCTCATAGCAATGCTTTTCAAAACATAACAGAAATAATCTTTTAAACACTTCATTAAATAATTAAGGTAAATCATTTTCCCACTAACGAGTGTATCTTTTTGACCTCTCTTGTGTATTCTGGTGGGAAAAGAAACTATCAAATACCTGAAATGGGGACTCATCATCTCCCCCATGCTTAAAGGATTCACCCATCCTTGGGTGACATATTCTGCTCTCTGATGACGTCTCTGACGTCCCATGCTGCCACCTTGGGGGTCCCTGCCTGTCTGTGGTAGCCCATACTTTGATCTTTCTAGACCCATGCCCCCCTTTTTCTTCCTCATTGACCTGTTCCTTAATGACCAGAGGGAGGAAGAATGGGGGGTTTAGCCTTATCCCTATCCACCTAAGTTGATTCTTTATCAATGACTCTTTGTAGAGCTTGGCTTTTACGAGAGCATTTTCTAGTCTGGCAGGGGAGTGAAGTTCTTTTATTTTCAAGTCATTTTCCACTCTGCGCCATCTTTCACCAATAGAATCCTGAACCTCCTTATGTGTGCTCTGAAGAGTAAGATCGAAGTGAACCACGGCCCCCTGTTGTTTCTCAAGGAGAATTGGGATCAATTCCTCATCCATGGTGAGATTTCTATGGTCATAGAGTATTCTTTCAGGGTGAGATGCTTCTACCCTGATCCATAATGGGGTTTGCCATTTTGCTGCCACATAAATGTGGTAGTCCTGAGCTCGTTCAATTTCGTTGTTCATCTAAGAACATAATGCCCTTCACTGGAAATCGCTCATGTAAGGGTTTGGCGACCAGTTGGACGAGCTAGGAGCTACAAAATTATGTAGGAAAAACTCACTGAGCTAGTCCTTCTCTGACTCTGTGGCCTTGAGAGATGCATCCACAAATTCCCTGGTTGTTTTGATTTCTATTGGGAGTCCCTATGCCAACCTCTAGAGTTGGAATTTGCCCCACTTCTCTTGTAGGTAAACTGCATATATTGCTGAAGGCGGCCTATTCTCCAATAGTTTACTGTATATTTTCGTGGTAGTAGCCAAGACATGCTTCAATTGAACAATTTCCTGGTCCTTCTTGGCTAGTTCCCCTTGTGCCTCAGCCAAATTTTCTTGAAGTACTGAATTTATCTGTTCCGCCAGTCTCAGCTCCCCTACGTGATGCATTCTTAGAATTTGTGTCCTCTAAGATGAGAACAGGGTGATGCTATCTGGCTTCCTGATCCAATTTTCAATGCCTCCAGCTCCTTTGTGAGCTCTTCTAATTTTTTCCGTGCCTCAGCTAACTGATTGACAACCCCAGGGTTTTCATTATGCTCAAGAGGGTCCCCCTGGGGGTTGTCTTGCTCTTTTGGTTCATTCTGTTCTTCTTCCTCCTCCTGTTCTTCCTGTTCATCTTGCTCCTCTTCTGTAGTGGGATCCCTCTGATCTACCCACTGATCATCGTCCCCATCCGACACATTTTGAACTATGGGACTGGGTTCCCTACTCTTTTCCTTGGTAACTCAGATTCGGGATGCTTGGGTGAATCTCTTACTTCTTCTTTTCTGCTCTTGATTACTGGCAGGAATCCCTAGGTTTGCCTTGGGGGAGTCCTCTCTTGAGTGCTTGATTTTCACCAGGGTTTCAGCCACATGGTCCAGGTCAATTTTCCTCTTCGCCCCTGATGTAGAGGCGATTTTTTTCAGTGCTCCTGGTGGTATGCCAGTTGTGGGTGTCCCCTTCATCCTTTGAACATCTTCAGTGGATACCAACATGAATTCTTCCCATGAAAGCTCTGGTATCTGCGCATTTAATTCCTCACAGACGATTAACTTGATCAGCCCATGATGGGCCAAGGCATCCTCCTTTCCCTTAGCCACCTTCTTGCTCATTTCTGCTAGAGATTGGAGCAGGTAATATGGAATACTAATGTTGTTGTTTGGTGGACGATGGGTCCTGTGTCTTAACAGCTCTAGAATCCGAAAATGAAAGATGGGGACATAGCTTAACCTACCAGAGCATGTGATGTACTTTTGAACAATTGTAGCCATGTCCTCCCATGGTGCTGGCATGGAGAGTCTTTTGACTCCATTTTTGTATTCATCATAGACCTATCCTTTCTCGAAGAATGTTGTTTTTTCTTCATGGTTTTCCTCCCTGTCATCCCTGCTCCAATGCAAACCTCTCTGTAGACCAGTGAATTTGGCAATTACATCCTCATCAATCTTGATACGTAACCCCTTCACTCGGGTGACGAACTGTTCATCCTTGATATGTTTAAAAAATTTCGCAAACTCCAGAGCTACCCCTATGTTGTACCCTTTCAGTCCTAGGATGAAGGGCATCCAGCCTGCATTGCGGATGGTTGTTAATATTCGCAGGTTCTAGTAGATGGTGATGTGCTCCTCCGGTTCACTTTTCTTGAATCCTTTCGTCATCTTAAAATCTCTTCTACAATCGACAAAAACCAACTTTGAATGTGTCTTTTACCTCACTGGTCTGGATTGACTATAGGCTCGGGACCGGATTGCTTGCTGCGCGACACACTCGCTTCTGATGGCTTGCTTCCGGGAAGTGCTGAGATGTTATTTTGTTTGCAAAAACTGGCTTTTTTCTTTGACGATCATGCAGCTTTACTTAAATGTCCTTCCACACTTATCCTTATTATTCTTCGTTGTAC
This sequence comes from Larix kaempferi, assembly GCA_027924585.1. Lineage (NCBI taxonomy): Eukaryota > Viridiplantae > Streptophyta > Pinopsida > Pinales > Pinaceae > Larix > Larix kaempferi. Next base: position 146,375 of record BSBM01000617.1, on the reverse strand, counting down.
TTGTTGATTGATCCATTTCTTTTCATAATCAAGCTCTTCATTTCGCTTTATGCTTGTACTTTGCGATTATTGTGAAGTATGGTGGTTGTATGCGGATTCATCATTTGTCGAAATGACGGGTGTGTGCAATCACGATTTTGTAATCTAAACCTTTCCATTCATGATTTTGTAATCTGAACCTTTCCCTCCGACTTTGTCGAAAAGTTGTCCTCAGCTTAAAATATAACCGTTTTGGGGATAATCATTTGACCTTAAGAATAAAATGAAAATGTTCAAAGATTACCTTGCTATATTTTGTAGCATACCTGAGTTCATGATCATTGCTGATTTGAATGTGTGCTGGATGCTGTAGTAGATTTGGTGTAATCCGTAGTAATCTTTGGCGTGTCAGTAGTTATGTGTGTTCTGCATTTTCTTTTTTCGTGCCATTTTTTATTTGACTTTGATGATGCTTTGCATGAATTTGATTGCTTGTTGCTACTTTGGGATGAATGTCTGGCTCGCTCTGGCTCTCTTGAATAAATGGCAGCCTCGCTTGAATCAATTGCAGGCTCACTTGAAGTAGGGTCAAGCTCTCGTGATCATATGGCAGAGTTGATTGAAGAGTGTGCTTGGATTTTTCTGTAGTGGTATATAATTTCACTGGCTCACTTGATTGCTGAAAATGTTTGAGAATTTTCAGGCTCGCTTGAATTGTGCTTGCTATTTCTCTTTGCAATAGTAATGTTGGATCTTCATAGTGATATACGTGGTCCTGTTATTTGGTCTGCTATTTTCTCAATCAATTTTTTCTTTCTTTCTTTTTTTTTCTCTTTTTTTTTCATTTTTTGTTTTTGTTTTTTTTCATTCATTTTTTCAATGCTTTTTCATATTTTCTATCAGCATCAGTTGTTGCTGGTAGAGTACCTGTGTAAACTCTTCTTTTGATTGTGGTTTCTTGTACATTTTGAGTCGATGTCCATTCACTATCATGGGAAACTGTTGTTCATCTATTGTAATAATCTTGACTCCTCCATTTTCATAGATGTGCCCAATGATGTAAGGTCCTAGCCATATGGTTGTTAATTTTCCTTTGAATGTGTGAAACCTGGAATCATAGAGTAGTGCCCAGTCACCTTCCTTGAACTTTTTATCTTTTAGGTGCTTGTCATGCCACCTCTTTCTTTGTTGCTGGATGATTTCAGTGTGGGCTAGTGCTTGTTAGCGGTGCTCATCTAGTTGATTCAATTTTAGCATGCGTTCTTGTTGTATTTCTGATAGTTCCATGTTTAACTCTGCTGCAATTCTTAGTGTTTTTATTTCAAATTCATTTGGTGGCATGACTTTCTTTCCATATACTAACTCATAAGGTGTGAATCCAGTTGTTGTCTTCCATGTGGTGTTATAGGCCCAAACTGCCTCACTTAATCTGCCAACCCAATCTCTTTTGTGGAGTTGGACTGTCTTTGTTAGAATCCTCTCTAATTCTCTATTGGGGACTTCTGCTTGACCATTTCCTTGAGGGTGATATGAAGAGGACTGTCTATGTTTAACCTTATTATTTTTCAGTAGTTCCTCTATTAAGTTGGATGTAAATTGTGGTCCTTGATCAGAAACTAGTTCCCTTGGAACACCAAACCTTTGGAAGATTTTCTCAGTGAAAAATTTTGCTACATTGTTCTCATTTGCTATAGCAAGTGCTACTACCTCAGTCCATTTTGTAAGGTAATATGTGCATACTAGAATGTAGCTCTTTTGATTTGATGGTGGGTTGATTGGACCAACGAAGTCAAATCCCCATTTCTCGAATGCTTCTAAGGAGATCTGTGGATGAAGAGGCATTTCTTCTTTTTGTGTAGGATTCCCCATTCTTTGACAGTCATCACAGTGGGACACATACTCATAAGCATCTTTGTGGAGTGTTGGCCAATAATACCCTGTTTGCAAGATTTTGTAGGCTGTCCTTTTTGCAGCATAGTGTCCTCCACAGGGTTCATTGTGAGTGGCATGCATTATGTCATGTACTTCATCTTCCCTAATGCACCTTCTAAGTATCTGATCTGGTCCCCGTTTAAAAAGCATGCCCTCTATCCATGTGTATGTGGCACTTTGCCTTATTAATTTTGTCCTCTCTTTATAACTCTAATGTTCTAGAAACTTCCCGAATACTAAATAGTTTGCTATGTCAGCAAACCATGGGCTTCTTGCTGATATAGCAAAAAGGTGCTCATCAAGGAAGTTATCTTGAACCAATTCATTATTTTTCCATGTGTGACTCTTGACAAAAATTCAGCTACAACATTATGCTTGCCTGGTTTATCTATTATAGTAATGTCAAATTCTTGTAGAAGTAGCATCCATCTAATAATTCTTGCACTAGTATTAGGCTTGTTCATAAGATATCTGATTGCTGAGTGGTCAGTGTGGATAAAACTTTGGTATCCTGTGATGTATTGCCTGAATTTATTGATTGCATGTATGACTGCTAAAAATTCCTTCTCTGTGACTGTGTAGTTGAGTTCTGCCCCAACCAAATTTTTGCTTATATAATATATGGCATAGGGTTTCTTGTCTCATTCTTGTCCAAGCACAAATCCGATGGCTTTATCTGATGCATCTGTGTGGATGTGAAATGGAATTTCCCAGTTTGGTCCTTGGAGTACTGGTGCTATGATTGTTTTATCCTTAAGATTTTTGAATGTTGTCATGCAATTGCTTGTTTATATGAACTCATTGTCTTTTGTGAGAAGTACAAACATTGGGGCAGCAATTCTGCTATAATTTTCAATAAACCTTCTATAGTACCCTATTTTTCCAAGGAAACTTCTTACATCCCTTTGTTTGATAGGTGGTGGCAGCGTTTTGATTACTGAGACTTTTGCTTGATCAACCTCTATCCCCCTCTGTGATATATGATGTCCTAGAACGATGCCTTCTTCCATTAACATCCTGAATTTTTCATTGCTTAGGCACAAGCTCATCTCAATACAATTTTTTAATACTAATTCAAGATTGTTCAATGCCTGCTCAAATTTTTGTCCATAGGGTGTGAAATCATCCATGAAGACCTCCATTTTGTCATTTATAAAATCAGAGAAAATACTCAAAATGGATCTTTGAAATGTTGCTGGGGCATTACATAAACCAAAGGGTAGGACCCTATAGGCATAAGTTATTTTACTGTTAGCGTTAAAAGTTGTTCAATGACTGCAAAAATGACATGTTTAGCACATCTTGGATATAAGACAGTTTTGATCAGGAAAATGGATGGATAAGAAGGATTAAGAAGGACGAGAGAGGTAGAATGTATGGAAGAGGAAATAAAATTGTGCATTTGATGAGTCCCTGATACAAGTATTCTTTGAACTACATTATGCCACACCTTAGCAATGGAATGATCAGAAACCAATCCTTTATGTAGGGGAGAAGGCAATTTAATTGATAATGAGATGAAATGATTTAGTTATTATTATTTCTTATGTTTTAGCATATTTTATTTAAACTAATCATATGATCAAACCATGTGTGGACATAGCGCAGGAATAACAGGGACAGTGGTAGTGCCGAGCTCCATATTGAAGACCATGAGGATCACTTGAGACACAGCACTCTTGTTTTCCCTGATTTGAAGGGGATAATCCCCAAAATTTTGGATCATGGTTTCCAATGCAAAACTAGGATAGAAACTGTAATAAATAGAGATACCTGAGTAGCAAGGGGTCTGCGACATATTTTGGAAAACAATCTTTTTAGCATTTTCACAGCTCAGACATTTTAGTTTTACAGTTTTACAAACCGTGATGGGATTTATGAATTTATCAACGTTTTCAGATTTCATGAGTTTATAAGTTTCCCTTCCTCTAGTAATACGTGTTGGGGAGGGCCCCCTCAATACGTAGCTCAGGAGTTCTGCATTTTATTTCAGTTACTTTTCATGCATCCAGTTATTTATTTCTAGTATAATCGTGTGTGGATTAATTTCATCATTTCATTCAAATATTAGATTTTGGTTTCAGCCTGAGCGCTATTATGTCCGTAGTTCTTTAGTATTGCGTCTGTAGTTCCGAAATACATTGTCTGTAGTCCTGTAGCTATCATCTGCATGAGCGAATTTTAGACCTTCATTTCCACTTTTTAATATAGCAGTTTCGAGTGAGGTCAGATCTATAATGTTGTACTTTGAAAATGACGATTCGTGATTACAGTTAAATGGATCTTTGCTCCTTTCATATTAGATTTATGTTCCTTAGGTTAATCTCTTACATGCTTTCATTTCATGCTTTAATAGATTTACATGCTTTCATTTCCTATTTTGATAATATAGATTTGCTTTCATTTCCCACTTTGATAAGATAGGATTTACATGCTTTCATTTCCTGGTTTAATAGAATAGATTTACATGCTTTCATTTCCTATTTTGATAAAATAGATTTGCTTTCATTTCCTCTTTTAATAAAATAGGATTTACATGCTTTCATTTTATGCTTTCCAGTTTTCCTAGAATAATATTTCCTGCTTTCTTAGAATATCCTTTAGAATACATAGGACACTTAGAATGACAAAGATTATCTCATAGTGCACATATAGTGCTGAGTACCTATGAAGTTTGTACGCTCCCTGGTCAATATTTAAAGTATACTTCTGGTATATATACCTCAATAAGGTACACATTCTTGGAGTGCACCAATTTTTGGCGCCATTGTAGGGGAGGTGCTTAAACTATAGGAGACATCTCATTAAAAAAATAAAATAAAAAATACCATGAATTCCTCGACGAAAGAGGGATGAATTTGGATGTTTTCTGCCTAACCACCCTATGAGAAATAGCGATTTTGAACACTCTCAATTTGAATTCCTCAACTCCGACGAAGAAGTTGATTCCAGCTACAATCCAAACCGTGATAACTTCTTCGCTAGATCTAGCTCAAACACTACTATGGCGGATGAAGAAGATGAACACAGAGAAATTTTTACTTTCCCTATTAGTGTACCTCTTGGGGATGCTAGAATAAAAAATATCAATCCCAATAATCTGCCAAACTTCCATGGCCTAACCCCAGAGGACCCTGACACATTCTTATTTGAATTTGAGGTAGTCTGCATGTCCTTTGGTTATACCACTGATGCACAAAACCTGAGACTCTTTCCTTCTACATTAAAAGATTTATCACTCAGATGGTTTGTGAGTCTGGAAGGAAACAGTATCTTCACATGGGACCAGATGAAACAATCCTTCCTGGAAAAATACAGGGATTACTCTAAAGCAAAAGGCACAAGAGATGAAATTTTCAGGATGCAATAGGGAGAAAAAGAATCCCTAGAAGACTATGCACAACGCTTTCAACTCAGTTATAAACGGGCTAGTCACTGTACCATGGATTAGGAATCATTGAAACTAGTGCTTCTAAGAGGAATCAAGGAAGAAAACCTAGAAATATTGAACCTGTTAGGAGATGGGGATATATTCCAGAAAACCTATGATCAAATCTTGCAAATCTTCAAGAAATATTCTAGATCCAGAAAAGGTAAAAATGGAATATGGGATACACATCCTTTAGCAGGAGGATCGTCCTTTTTGGGCCCAAGCCTCACAAATTCTAACTTAGGAAACCTTCTAAACGATATGAAAACATACATCCTTCAGTCCTTAGCTATGCAGTTAGATGCACTCCAAATAAAAAAGAAACAAGAGGATATCAACCAAGCACTAGCAGTATTTGTCCCACGTTGTAGAAAGAAACACGAAAAGGGTCCATGCCCATTAAATGCAATAGAGATCTGTGGCCTTTGCACCAATGATCATACCACTGATAAATTCTCTTTACTACCATCATGCAAACGACCATACAAGATCCCACATCGGAAGGTACTATGGAACAAATTTGTTTTGTTAACCAACAAAGGAACAATTTCGCTAGGCCCTTCCAATCCAACAACCAAGCATATTTTAATCAAGGGAGTAATCAACAGAATTGGAACCCTTCGGCACCAACTGCACGGACCCCACAAGCATCTCCAAGCCAATGGCAGCAAAACCAAATATTGTATCAACAACCATATTACACCCAGCCTTATTCTCCATACCCCCCACCTTTTTCTCAGCCACAGGTGAACTACGGAAATCCATATCCATATTCAACAAATTGGAGGACTCCATTACAACAACCACTCATAATGTTGCCTCCACATAACCAACCACCCCCCAGACCACCTCCAATCCCTTCCCAACCGGTTCCAAACCCAAATAACAATAGAACAGGGCAAGAACAACCCTACAACAATGAAGTAGTGCAATTTCCTACCTATGTCGTGGATGCACTAGAAGTAAATGAAATAAATCTCAAATCTGGCAAGACATTTCAGGGATCCCATCCACAAAATAATCAAGAACATACATATCATGAACAACCTACACCTTTAGAACCCCAACAACCCACAGAGATATGCCACCAAGAAGAAGAAGATCAACCTCAATTACTGAATAGAAACCCTCCATTCCCTGAGAAACTAAAACAAAATACCAAAGAAGAGGCAGAGAATGCTATACTTAATGAATTAAAACATTTAAGCATTCAGATTCCCATTTTACAAGCAATAAGGGATGTCCTAATATGTAATAAATTTATCAAAGAAAATTGCTTAAAGAAACCTAGGTGAAGGAAACGAGATCCACCAACTACAAACGTGGTAGACCAACTAGCATATTTGATGTTAGGTATCATTGTTAACCCTAAATACCTCAACCCAGGAAGCCCTATTGTCAATGTAACCATAAACAGCAAACCTATTTCAAGCAGTCTAATCGACCTAGGAGCTGCAATCAATGTAATGACAAAGGATACAATAATATCCCTAAGTCTCCAATCATTAATCAGACCAACCAGTACTATGCTACAGCTTGTTGACACCTCCACTATCAAACCTGAAGGAATCCTGGAAGATATCATCATAAATATTGAATCCTCGGAATATCCAGCCGACTTCATAGTTATAGAATTTAAAAGTAAGCTCAGTGGGTACCCAATCATCCTAGGGAGGCCATGGTTGGCGACAGCAGATGGCTATATAGGCTGTCAATCTGGCAATATGACAATTACAAGTGGAAAAGCCAGGAAAAATATTACCATATACCCACCAGCAAAAAGGTCTACAGACACAGAATACCAAAACTGGACATATGACTATGATGATTTAAATGACCAAAACATACGACCTGTGCTCACAATAGAAAAGGCTCTAACTTTAAAAGCTAACGATGAGGATGGTCATTTAGATAAATTTATTCAAAATGTTTGTCCTAACCATGATATGCTTGAATAAATTTTTGAAACAGGGCAACGTCAGGAAGTGCTGAATAATCCTGTCAATACTAACAAAATGTGGACAGAAATACTCTCCTTTGAACAAAAGCCACCGCAGGTCAAAATTGTAGAGATCCTACCTGGGAAAACAGTCAATATTAATGCAAATTTGGAGCCAGAACATGAGCATTAACTTATAAAAGTACTCTCGGAAAACAGTAAGGCTTTTGCATGGAGCTACTGATATGAAAGGAATACACCCAAATATTTGCAAGCATTACATATATATCAAAGAGGGATTTGTACCTATCAGAAAACCCTAAAGAAGAATTAATCCTGCACTAAAAGATATAGTTAAGATGGAACTACAAAAGTTATTGGATGCAGGATTCATCTACCCGATCTCAGATAGTGAGTGGATCTCACCATTGGTAATAGTCCCTAAGAAAGGAGGGAAGTGGAGGATATGTGTAGATTACAGGGAACTTAATCAAGCAACTAAAAGAGACCACTTCCCTCTACCATTCATTGACCAAGTGTTGGACACCCTGGCTGGAAACAAATTCTTACTCATTTTTGGATGGATTTAGTGGATACAACCAGATCCAAATCCACCCTACTGACCAGGATAGTTAGCTTCCTTTTTATATTCCTTTTTTTTGCATTTTGTTAGTCGGTCAATATGTTAAAATCTATAGCAGTTTAGGAAATTTTATATTTTTCAATAGCAATTCCTCATTTTGGATGATGTAAATATGTGTTTTATATTGCAAGCTACAGTTTCTGAACCTATGAAATATAAAAGATGATTTTTTGTATGGCTCTGCTGAATTTATTCAACCTTTTATCAATACAAATATAACCATTTTTGTTAAAAAAATTGTTTAAAAATTGTTTTTAAAAATATGATCAGTGTCGTTCCCCATGACATTTTCCCTTGGGATTTGGTGCCCATGGAGTGGCAACAGGGTTTCGGATTTGAATTTAGTTAAGCAGGTGGAAGAATTAATGCTCTGATCCAGGCTTCAAGCTTCAAGTTATTGAATGTACTATATCGCCTCAACATTATTGAATTGAAAACCAAATGAAGTGGCCACTTTTCCTTCACGGTCGGTTCCCCGAAAACCTCTGTTGAATTCGTTCGAGTAAAATTCCTTTGATTTTATTGGGACCATGAACACAACTAGTGAAATTACTAGAGGGGCCTTGGAAGAGTCTGTAGTGGCATCCGCGTTCGCAACGGTTGACGGGGTTATGTTGCGAGCTCAATCTGAGCACATTAGCAATATGACTGATTTGGATTTATGTGAGAAAGAAATGAAAGAGCATGTATGTATTCACATACACAGATATATTGCAAGAAACACAATGATACAGTAAACTCGGATTCTATTAAAATGAATGAAACGGAACAAACTGTAAAATAAAAGCAACTAGAATGGTGGTAGTTGTGAATTTGAGAAGAGATGTGGAAGATATACTCATTTGTGACAAGATGAATACAAAAAGAGGTGGAAAGGGACTATTTATCATAATCACTAGGGAAGGAACCCTAAACATACAAAAACCTAACCCTAGAAGATGAACCGTCATAAAGTTTGTGGCCCAAGGTGGTTAGTTGAACAACCAACTTCACATGGTCGTAACTTTCCATTGGAAAGGTCTATCCAATCCAATGTATGTCGTTGTCAACCACTATCCCCCTGAATCGCCAAAAAAATTCCATTTAGGGCCTTAAAACGACCTCGGAAGTTTATGAGCCAAAAAACAGTTGAACAATTACTAGAAAATTGCCAAAATGGAAAACTATTTTGAGCTAGTGGAATAGATGGGTAGCCACCTATATCCATCTGGATCAATCTTACCCCCTCTTAGGAGAAATGGTCTCCATTGCATTGAGTTCCCCCATCAAATGGGGAAACTTCTACTGAAATTGACTCCTGGAGCCACTTGCCTTGGTGGAGTTGAATCTTTTGTTGGAGGGCGCCCTTAACCTATGTGTGCATGATCCGATCAACAGTTTCTTGTTCCATGTAGTTAGTTTTAATCTATGTAGGTGTCAATTGTTCTACTACCCTTGATGTGTCCAACAATTGTGAAAAATATGGGCAAAGGAGCTCCGCATTGAATACTGCGTGCAAGCCAAGGAATGGAGCCATGCTTAATTTGAAGGAATTCACTCCGACTACCTTGGTGATGGTGTACAAACCATATAGAAATGGAATAACTTGCGATGGGGTCCTATGAGTCTCTCTTTCTACAGATGCAACCAAAACTTATCACCCACCTGGATCTTGTGTGGTACCTAATGTTGGTCATGTCGATGCTTGTACTTGGTATTGGCTTTTTCCAAAATTTCATGGACCTATTGGAAGATGTGTTGGATTCGTTCAACAAATTTGGTGGCCTTATCATCCTTGGTCTGAGCATGGTCAGATTCCTCCTGTGTGGATGCAATGGGAAGAGTTACATCAATTTGGGCTAGTGGTTGGAACCCCAAGCACACCTGAAAAGGGTTGTATCTAGTAGAGAAATGAAGGGCTCTGTTATAGCTATGTTGAACATATGGATCTCATCCCATGTATGTGAATGTTTAGAATTGTACATTCTTAGAATATGCACAATCATCCGGTTGACTACCTCTATTTGTCCATCGATATGGGGGCGGAAAGCATTCGATTTGGTGAGCCTGGTATCCATCAATTCCCATAGGATGGACCAGAAGTTTCTTAGGAGCCTACTATCTCGATCTGAAATGATAGTCTGTGGAAGACCAAAATGAACCCAAACTCGCTCAAAGAAGATCTTAGCAGTGGCTTCGGTGGAGATGCTCTTCTTGCAAGCTATCAGAATGGTCATCTTAGAGAAGCATCTAATATATCGGTCGATATCTTGTCGAAAATTGGTACAATAAAAATACTTATGCAATATCACCACTATATTTCTGTTGCCAAAGTTCCCTTCCACCCGACTGTAATGCGCTTCCCAAATCAACTTCGCACGCTCGTTTGAAGGAACACAAAGATGGCCCAGGTGGCATAACAATACTTCCTAGAGATGAAAGTATGCCACTGGTGTGCCTGCACATAAGTATTGATAGATGGAAGCGAAATTGGAATTACCATCATATAGTTGAGGCCACCTGAAGGTCTCGTGGCCACAAGAGTTGAGCACCATGGTCGGTGCTGCTACTGGAGGTCAACTAAGGCAATCAGTGACTTGATTTGTGCTTCCCTTCTTATATTTAATGTTTAGGTGGAATTGTTGCAAGTAGGTGGACCACTTTTGGTGGCGGCCATTCTTTAAATTTCCTTGGGTTTGCATGAACTTTGGGAGCTTGTGATCAGTGTGAATGACTGTTTATTTTCCTAGGATGTAATGCTTCCATTAGCGGTAGGCTTGGACAATGGATACATTTCCGTGTCATAGGTGGGGTACTTGCGGACTGTATTTGAAAGCGTCTTAGTGTGATATGCCATTGGATGGCCATATTGAGTGAGTACTACACCAACAACATAGTCTAAAGCATCTGTATCAATATCTACTATTTGGTCATTTTTAATCTCTACTACCACCTATATTTACATAAAATATGTTTTTTATCATAATATTTGCCAAATTTTACAAGTTTCAGTAGTAAATTGTATGTTTCATATTTAGTATTCGCCTACCTATCTATATATATATTTTTTTCAATCCAAAATAATCGCCTAGAATACTATACTTAAGTATACTATTATAATCCTTAAAAAATACCCTGCAAATTAGCACTTCTCTAGATTGGTGTATAACTTGTGTTGTTGCGGGGTGCTGAGGACCTACTGGATATGATGCAAATGTTCTACCCATGTTTTGTTGTAGATGAGGATATCATCTAGATATACAACCACAAAATAATTGGTGAATGGATGCAGAATATAATACATCATCCTCATGAAGTTTTTTGGAGAATTAGTCAAGCCGAAATGCATGCCCAATGACTCAAAAAGGCCTTCCCGAGATTCAAAGGTAGTCTTCCAGACAACGGTATGCTCAATTGGCACTTGATGATAGCCAAACTTCATATCAATATTACTAAAATATTTGGCACCCTTGAGCTATTCAAGAAGGTTGTCGATCTAGGGAATGGGATACCAATTCCAGACTGTGATCTTGTTTAGAGCTTAGTAGTCAATACAAAGTCACCATGTCCCATCTTTGTTCTATACCAACACAATTGGACTCCCACAAGGTGAGGAGTTGGTTTGAATGTGCCTCTTTTCGATTAATTCTTGAATATGGAATTTGATTTCTTCATCTTCCATGAGGGAATGCATGTATACTGGCCCATTCAGTAAAGTTTCCTTAGGGATCAAATCAATTGAATGCTTGACCTAGCAATGTAATGGCACCTTGGTAGGTGTGGTGAAGATGTCTCAATATGCTTCCACAATATTTTCCACTTGTTTCTGTTGTGTCAAGAGACCCCATGTAGAGGTCATGGTCATTGTCGTGATCTTTTGTTCACCTTCAGAACGAATCATAAAGACGGATTTCCCTGTCTAAGATATTACCTTCCTACACTACTTAGTTGTGATGAGACACGTTGTAGTTGTCGGAATTGTCTCTGGTATCCCATAGAGTCGCTTTCCCAAAGTAACGATGACATTACGAGGTCTAGACTCATACACAGCATGACATTTCCACATATATGGTTTTCCTAAAAGAACATCACAAAATTCAAGTGGGGAAACATCACACATTACCTCGTCTTTGAAGGGCTTGATATCCTAGGATAGGCAGCACTGTTGACTGACGCGGATGTCTCGTCCCTGGTTTAGCCAACCTATGGTGTATGGTTGGGGGTGGGAAACTATCAACTTCAATCTTTTGACAACCTCGACCAAGATGAGGTTCTTCTGGCTACCATTGTCAGCAATGAAATGTAGTGGATTCCCCTGCACCCAAAGATATGAATGGAAGAGGCGCTCCCATTCCTCTAGCTCCTCTGACTCTTATGGTTGGATCTTTGCGGGTTCATTGGTAGCACTAGGCTCCATATCAATGATCTACTTTCCCTTTTCTTGCTCTGAATCAAAGTCTGAGCTAGAGTCCAGCTTTGAGTATTTCGTCTCATTCAACAACGATTATTTTGAGTGGAATTCATTAGTGTTGTGCCATGGGATTTTGGGGAACTCACACCACTTATCAATGTCCTTCTTTGCCTACGGTTTGGGCTGGTTGTTAGGATTTTGGTTGTCCTTTATCTGTCCTCTGCTTTGTGAGTTAGAGCCACCTTTGCTAGGATTTTTTTGTTGTTGATTTGCAAACCCGAACTCCCGCTTATTCTTTTTCTTAATTTTTTTCTCAACCTTGACAGCATATTGATAAGCAGCTCCTAGTGAGTATATATCTAGGAATTCCATCGTTGTATAAATGTACCTATGTAGGCCACTATGGTACTTTAGTACCAAGTGCCATTCGAAGTCTCTAATACCCAATTTCGAGTGCAAGCTATGGAATATGTTGGTAAACTCTGGCACTGTTTAGTCTCTTTCTTGGCGCAAAGTCGTCCACTTAGTGTACTGGTCATCATAGTTTCCGATAGGGTAGAATTGCTGTTTGATGGCATCGACAAAATCTTCCGAAGTGGGTTATGTCCTGAATATTTCAGACCCATCCCTCGCATGCATATGGCAGTACCTGTCCCACCAATATTTGATATGGGGGAGGGATTTAAGGAGCATGAAGGTGATCTTTTCACCGTTGGAAAATTTTTGAACAAATAAGTAACCCTCTAATAGACATAACCATTTCTCCAAAGCATCTACATCTATCTCTCCTTCAAATAAGGGGATGATGTCAAAGTTAACTTGCACCTTGAAGGGAGTCGCACCTTGGAAACGACTACTTGTTGAAGGTGCATCCGCCGCCGTCAGCATTCGTGTAAGGATCTGGGTGAAATTATCCATCATCTCGTTCCTCTGTCGTGCGAGGGATTCCTCGAGCAACAACTTAATATGATCTCTTTCTCAATCATCTCTATTTTCTTCTCCCACCATGTGAATATGCTTGGCCGATGAGAGTGGTTCTCCCCAACCTCAACTAGTTCGAGACCCAACTCTTGATTTTCAGATCTCGTTAGGGACATGCACTGAGAAACCACAAGAGCATATTGCTCTGATACCATTGAGCTGGATTTATGTGAGAACGAAATGAAAGAGCATGTATATATTCACATATAAATATATATTGCAAGAAACACAGTGATACAGTAAACTCAGATTCTATTAAAATGAATGAAACAAAACAAACTGTAAAATAAAAGCAATTAGAATGGTGGTAGTTATATCTCTGAGAAGAGATGTGGTGGCATGCTCATTTGTGACAAGATGAATACAAAAAGAGGCCAAAAGTGCCTATTTATCATAAGCACTAGGGAAGTAACCCTAAACATCAAAAAACCTAACCCTAGAAGATGAATCGTCATAAAGTTTGTGGCCCAAGGTGGTTAGTTGAACAGTTAACTTCCCGGGGTCATAACTTTTGCATACGATCTCCATTTGGGGTGCTCGATAGCACGTTGGAAAGGTATATCTGATCTCTACAAATTTTGATTGGGACAATTGTTGGCCCCCCAAATTGCCAAAAAATGTCGTATAGGGCCTCAAAACGGCCCTAGAAGTTCAAGACCCGAAAAACCATAGAAAAATTACTAGAAAATTGCCTAAATGGAAAATTGTTTTGAGCCAGTGGAATAGGTGGGTGGCCACCTATATCCATCTAGATCAATGATGACTATTGATCTATTGAACCTTCGAGGTTCTAGTGTAAAGCTTCTCCAATCATAAAATTGTTATCGTTTCTCTCTAGTACGAATTTCTACAGTGAGGGTTTCTCGTTTATGGACATTGATAGTCTGCTCTTGTATCGAAGTCTTGAGAGGTTTAGGTTCTGCACTATAACTACAATGTAACTCTTTTGTTGCTTGAAGAATGTCCATGGAAGATCATTTGCAAGGGGTTTTCTACCGGTTTTCCCTTACCATAATTATCAAGGGTTCAACTCCTTGCTATTGCGTTGCTTTTCGTGACGTTAAAGGATTTCTTCTACATAATTCTAAACTCAAAAGTCTCCCATTCGGCTCTAGACATGAAGTAACACTTTGTGATGGCAACATTGTTTCTATACCTTGCTTGTTTCTTTGGTTAGTTCTCAGGATTTTTAATAGGGTTTAACCGAATCATACATTAAAATTGTTCTTGTCCCTTGGCAGAAGCTTAATGGAAGTTCTTTGGAACTACCAAATTAGTCATCTAAGGAGATGCTCTTTATCAAAGCTTTGGGATTTTTTTATGTTTCTGCAAGTATACCCTTGTATCTTCCTTCTAGCTTGCAATATTTATTCTGTGCGTTTTTAAATGCATTTTATACATTCAGGTCTCATACTCAATGCTCGAGCTTATATTGTAGGTGTCCATGGGGAGGGGAATCGTTCCCTCGACTCTATCTCATGTGTTGCTCAGTGATACTTTAGTAATTAAAATTAAAACCCTCACTTAGTTTCTGAACTTTTATTGTAACATTCCTTCTACATATCCCTGATCCCTATTCATATTTTATTTACCTTCCATAACCTCAATCATGGGTTTTGATGACCTTCTCCTTAGACTCGTGGTCATTCTATTCTAGGTATGACGTTACTCATTTTTTCTTGGTTTCTTCATTTGATTCGACATAGGTCGAATATGGATCTAGGTAAGCATTACTTAGATTTTATAAGCTTTTTTAAAGAATAAGGGTCTAATTTTCTTTAAGTATGAGCTCTTCACTTATTTATGTTCTCCATTGTTGGAATTTCAGATCTCAAGTGAACTTATTACTGTATAAATTCTTACGAGCGAATGTGGTACTTGAAATATTTCTCAAGTAAATGATAATATGTAATATTTATGTTCACATTTGTTAAAATTATTTTATGGGGTTTTTTATTGCATATTTTTCAGTGTAGATGTTATTCTGTGGATGCATTGATTTCAGTGTATGGACACATAGATTTCAGTGTATGGACACATAGATTTCATTGTATGGACGGATTGATTTCAATGTATGGACGCATTGATTTCAGTGACAACAAAAGAACGAGAAAAATACTTGAAACGAAAAGCAGAAGAACAAAAAGAATTTCGAAAAAGGAAGTTGGAGGAAATGATAGTACAAGAACTAGAAGAACGAAGAAAACGAAACACAGATCGATAAACATGAAATTAGTAGCATTGCAACTCATCTACAAATGAATTTGTAACCGTTTATTTCATTTTATGTTTTTAGTCACATTGAAGAATTTAAATTATAGAAATGACTTGTTTCTTTACACGACGACCCAGTTGTTCTTCCTCGGGTATTGGTAGCTTCTACAGTGTTTTGAATCACAAATCAAATAAGTCAATCGGTTTAAATTGTAGACTCGTCTCCTATTGCATTCCAGATTCTTGGGCAGTCCCAGCCTAGAGATGTTTTTGGAGAAATTGGAGTGCTCTGTTACAGACCACAACCATACACAGTCCGTACAAAGAATCTTTCCCAACTTTTGCGATTGAACTTCAATTTATTAATGAATATTGTGCAATCCAATATTGTAGATGGAACAACCATCATGAACAACCTTCTTAAGGTTTGGAAGCAATAATTACAATAAATATGCCGAGTGGACTTATCATAGAAGGAATTCTTAAGGAATAGGCTCAATTAAATATATTCTTTTAATGCCTTGAGTTAGTATGGTAGTCATACTTCAGTTCGTGTTGGTATAACTCTAGAAATTGATGGAACTTAAGGACCCAATGATTGGAGAATTGTGAAAAGAGATAGATCAGTTGCTAGCAAAAGGAAGGATGGATGTACCTGTTAGTCCATGTTTTGTTGCTTCAATAGGAGATACCCTTCTAATGGAACAATTATTGAAAAGAGGGATGGATCCTAATGAATCAGACAGCAATGGATGCACGGCCTTGGTAAATTTCAAAAATAAAATTCATTTAGATCAGTAGAGTTGTCATGGCCTTTCTTTTTCAAGCAACCCACCCTTTACATTCTTGTGGTTCTTGACTTATGCACATTTCTTCATTTCAAAGCAAATAGTTCTATGAGTGGGGTAATTTATTAGAACTTACTATTTTATTTTGTTTCGTTATCAGCACATCGCAACAACAAAAGGCTTCAAAGATTGTGTCAACCTTCTTCTAGAATATGGAGCAGATGTCAATAGCAAGGGTATATCATGTCCTCCCTAATGTACTTGTTGGTTGTTTGCCCAATCATGGAGTGTATTTCTGAATAAAAAACATTTGTTCTGAAAATGTCTCTAAAGCTCAATCGATTCAACGACTTTTCAAATTTGAAACTATTGCTTCTGTTATTTAACAAAATAGAAAACTTGACCATAATATTTATACCATTTCATAAATTTAACAGATGAAGACGGAAATGTTCCTCTGTGGGAAGCAATTCTAGGCCAACATGAACCGGTTGCCAAATTACTTTGGAACAAGGGTGCAAATCTTGGGTCTAGTAGTGTTGGAAAGAGCTTCCATGCTTTATTAGTTGGGAACTATGAAACACAAGAATGGGATTTTGTTAGAAGATCAAAGAAAGAATGTTATGTGATTCATATTAAATGCAATTGGTTCTTTTGATGAATATCATAAAGAAAAGGTCAAAATAAATGAAAGAGTAGTGACATCTCCTTGCTTTATCTCCCACTTCAGAAAATGATGGTGCTAGGTGTGGAACATGTATCAATGATTCACATTTCTACAAGCTTCAAATGAGTTGTGGTGGGAAATAAATACCAGAGGAGAACTCCCTGCACTGTGGGGACTCCAAAGTGATTATATATAATCTAACCATATTTCTAATTTGTAGGTTTTTGGGGACTCAAAAATGCTTATAGATTGGAAATTACATAAATGTCAATTGTAAGTGGTTTTATGCGATGGCTAGAAAGAAAAAAATTCGCCTTATATTTATGCACCTCCCCATCTCTCCCATATGTGCCATCAATAGACAGGGCATCAATTTCAGGTTGAATACTTTCCTTCCTATCCGCAATGGGCCATCCCAATAAGTAATGGATATATTATTATATGTTGCAATTAGTGTTTGTGCCCTTCTATCTCTTCAATCAACCTATGTAGGTGTCCACATTTAGTGAGGTTGTAGTACGATCCTTTACTCCAAGCATATTGAGGGTTTGAGCTGGGATTGAGTTAAACACCTTTCCTTTCACATTGGCAGGCACTTTGTATCCAATGCCACTACCCATAAAATGATCTGAATTGGTTACTATTGGCCTTTTGCTTGAAAATATTCTTTATCAGTTTTAGATTTTAACAATGATGATGATTCCTTAATCTGCTTTATTTGTTGTTTATTGTGAGAATGTAGAAATTGTTGATCGTCCTGGGTATTTATCTTACTTGTAGAATGAGAAATTCTTTCTAGGTACATGATACAACCCAGTCAGTTAAGTTAAGTTCTTCATCTTTATATTTGATAGTTTATTCTTTCATTCATTACTACATTGTAGTTCCTTATTTGGCCAATTGGGCTAAGTAAAGGAACTCTTTTCTTCTTGTCTCTAACCACGAAAAGGGGGTTTAGAGGTAGGTTTGGTATCTTCAATGCAGAATCTTCTGGGTGTAACTTGTTAAATTCATTTCCTGATCCAGATTGAGAACTCTGAAGGGGATTCAGTAACCCAAAATATCAGTATCAAACATGCATAAACATTCAACAAAACATGATTAACAAGAAACATAGCCTTCTAACACTTGCTTGTCTTTGTTGTTGTTGTACCTGTTGTCTGGCTCTTTTCTCTTGCATTGCCTTTTGACGGCCTTCATAGAATACAAAATCATCTAGAACATAGTCCTTAAAAATCTTCAACATTTCTATACCTTTATCTAACATCACATGCAAATGCATCACCGTAAATTACTTAAAAATAGTATAACCATGGCAATAGAGAATATACATTTTCAACTGGGAATTTCAAAAGTAATCAGTCAACTTACCTCCTGAGTATCCCTACTGTTTGTCACTGGCTTATTATCATTATTTTCCAAAATAATGTGGCATAGCTGATTGTTGGGAACATCCTTTACAATATGCCATTTCACTAGGAATCGACCGCTCCACTTATCTTGTTCCCAATAGTCTACACTCTGATTGAAGTCTACAGATCCTGTCATCTCTGCAACACCACAAAATTGCCCGCTTGCATTAACCTGTAAATACAAACAAAACAAGTTAGACTCACATTTGATGTAGCAGATTCAAAATAATTTTGGGATATAATTTTTTGTTAGATAATGATTTTTCATTATTCAAATTTCATTCAATTACAAAAATGGATTCAATGCTCTTGAAAACATATGTTGCACTTAAATTGTATAATATCATCAACTTATATCTACAATTACAGCAACTCCAACTAGATTCCTCAACCTGTCTCAATGATACAATGTAAGCTGCCAAAATTTTCTTTCTTCCAAAGACAAGTACTACTCACTTGTTTCTTTGATGGAGTTGTTACATTATAGATTGATATAGAGAGTGGTAATGTAAAATTTACACATTATATATTTGTATGTTGTAACTTAATATTTGTGAAATTACAACCAATCTAAATCCATTTTAAACAAGATTTAGCAGCAAAGATGCATATTCCCTGCCTTTAGGGTTTAAAGCCTGGACAATATCCCAATATAGTGAACTCCACCGCTCTCAACGTTTAGCTTTGGAGATCGATGACAAAGACATCTCCAATAGTGCATGAATGTCAGAGTAGTAACTCAACCTGATGAAGATGACAAAAAATTTAACATTGTTATTTTTTTTTTTATTAAGTTACCTCTCAATTAGTGTTTTCACATGCCAGAAAGAAGCAGGGACTAGCGATTCCAACATCGATCTTTGTAAACTCGCTCCCTCACGTTTTAGGATTGTCAATCTTGAAATATGTTTGCAATTGATAGATTGGATCTAAAACGTTAAAATTTTAAATAAGATGACCATGGTTGCTTAATGATTACTTCTTCTATGCAGCGATATGAATGGCAACGCCTATCCTCCACAATTTTAGGTGGTTGGAAGCTTTGTACCAACTACAAGATGCCTCAATATGAGCAATTATGCGTGTCATTGTTGTTAGGTGCATAGAAGAATATATTCTTATATGGTTTTCAACTGCCATAGAAGAGATCTCTAACATCCATGTACCAAGTATTCAAAAGTTAACCAACAGATCATATTTTGTTTTTGGAGGAGCTTGATAAAGGGATTTGTTTATTGTGAGTTGATTGGAATTATCTGTCAACCGTTTGTGGTGATTTATCTATTTGATAAATGCTAGATGCCATATAGTGCACTGCTTACTAGCCAATCTACAATATTTCCTTAAAGCAGTTTTATGTTATTGACTTGGTGCCACCCAGATTTGTTCACTGTGCCAGCATTATAAATTGCATATAATTCATTTCCTCTACATGGAAGGTGGCATAATCAACACATACTTTGAATCATTTTAATTATGTGTGCATCATAGAGTCAGTACATGTTCCGATAGTGCCATGTGAGTTACTTGGCATGCATCTTATGCCATTGTTTCATCTGAAAAGATAGCCATAATATTACAGAATCAAAATTGTAAGTCCATTTAAATTTAATTATTATTAACATTTGCAAGTTTATTTAATTTTAAGCTTAAGAAACAAGTAAAGGTTGTTTAAATTAGTTTTCATCAACTTATATCTACAATCACAACAGCTCCAACTAGATTCCTCGGCCTGTCTCAATGATACAATGGAAGCTATCAAAATTTTCTTTCTTCCAAAGACAAGTACTACTAACTTGTTCCTTTGATGGAGTTGTTATATTATAGATTGAGATAGAGAGTGGTAATGTAAAATTTGATAAAGTACTTGGGAGAGAAATAACCTATAAACAAATTTTATCTACATTTACTATAGGTGAAACAATAGAAGCTAATCAATGTTTGAATGGAATGCTTGGAACAAACATCTTGGACATGTGAAACATGAGTTGAGGCAAAATGATATAAGGCAAGAATGGAGACAAGCTCTTTCAATGGTGTGTATAGGAAGGAAAAAAATGTCTATAATGTTGAATGGGCCTTAATTTATTTCAAATATTTTATATGTTTTATATTAACAAATGATAAAAAAAATTGTTAATTTTTAAAGAGAAATATACAATTTTTATTTTTAGAAGGTAAGGACTAAACTGCCTACAGCTTTTGTTTATATTATTTTTTTTCTTTTATAATTATTTATTTTTACACTTGTCTTACCCTAGTACAATTTAGAAAAAGCATAAATGATATTCCACCAGAAATTTTCCTTTCACAATCATATTAAACATTAATATCTTAAAAATAATTTGATATATATTTATGTTACCATGATTCCAAATTATTTTATATTTTAAAAATAGTAGATATATGTCCATATCAAGATGATTCGAATAACTTACACTATCATGATTATTTGTAATGACTTCCCAAATCCCATGGGAAGTCATTATTTTATATTGAGAGTCATACAACTTGCATAGTAGATTGAGGTTCGGAAATTCTATGTTTTACCATTTTTTTAAATTCTTCGATTTAGAAAGATTATTATTTAATTTAATTTTAGTTTTTACATAACTAGTTAATATAATAAGAACAAATTATGAACTATGAACTAAAGGAAGATATTAATAATAACAATCTAGATATTTACCTTAAATTTAGATTTATCAGACACATAAAAAGATCTAATTCTTAAGTTTAGTTTTTTTAATATTAAAATTTTTACATATTCAAAAAAAATTTACATCTCTCCCACGCATTAATATAATAAATTTGAAATTTTATAATAATAAAATAAAAAATATACAATGATATAATAAAATTTAAATTTTGTTATATTAAAATTTTATTAATAAATGAAAGAATGATTTAATAAAATTTATTTTATTTTTTTCAACAGGAACGAATATTGTATATAGAAAAAAAAAGTCGTGGCTATGAGCCAAATCGGCAAAGTGCAAATAAACAAGTTCTATCCGCACATAGATATCCAATGGAGTAGTTGGAGGATGTTACATTGACTGCCAATTTGACAATAGTTAGCTGGAAGAAGACTAAACAAAAATGAATGAATTCTAAACTTATTTAGAAAGAATAAAAGAATGCCAGATGAGCAGAAATACTATTTCTTCTGCTGAAAGTTGTGTTTCCTGCATCGCTGGAGGATCACTCAGACAAATTGCAGGTTACCATATTATTTAAGCGAATTCAGAATCCATTTCTCTCAGACTTGTTGGATTATACCATTCTAATCTCAATACACTCAGCCATGTTAATTTATTTCATTCTGATCGCTTGTCTCTCTGTCTAGTTGGAGACGGTTTCAACAGCCAATTGATATGCTCTGGTCGCTTGTCATTCTGAAAATTTGAATTCGATTTCATTCTGATCGCTGGTCATGTCTGAATCCTAGTGAAAAAAGCCAATTGATATGCGCTGATAATTTGAATTCGGTTACATTCTGATCGCTTGCCATTTCTGAATCATCATGGAAAATGCATTCAGAATGTACATGTCTAGACCTGGCACTCTTCATATGCTCTGCACCCATACATTGACAGAGATTGAAAGTATGTTCTGTAGCAATTGATTTTTAATGATCAAAAGAGTGACAGAGAGCTCTGCGTACTTGAAATGATGAGATTTTTCTTAAAATCTCTACTGGTCCTTTTATATCTTATTCTTTGATTTTGCCCAGCAGGGAGTTCCATTGAAGAATTCTGATTCTGGTAATTAGAGCCAAAGTTAAGGAATTGGATGAACTTCATTTTCCTTGTTGGAGAGATTGAGAGTACCTTGACTGAGATTGGTGGCAGCATTAGCTTCAATATCAGCATCACAATTTAAGCTTCTTAAGATATGGTACGCCTTGAATTGGGTGGAGGTCCTCAAAATTTGTCGAATGCGCTGAATGATTCGACTGAGATGGATATTGTTGATTTTGGAATTAGTATTGAGAGCTCTAATTATAATTTTTGAGTCTCCGGACGCTTGTAGGTTGTCGATGTTATGGTCATTTGCTATCTAGCATCCTTTCATCAATGCTAAGGCTTCTGCTACATTATTTGGGAAGGATCCTAAGCCCCAACTATACTTCAGTCTCAGAGTTCCATCCCTAGTCTGCAAGAGTCCCCTAGCTCCTGCTATGCCGGGGTCATTCTTGGAGGCTCCGTCAAATTGAAGGCTGTCCAGGTCCTGCTTGTTCCTCCATTCCTGAAAGTAAGTGTTAGTAAGTCTGATTTGCCACACGGGTTGGGATCTTGGAAAGAACTCTTTGCTTGGGTGAGGGAGGGTGACTCCAATCCAGCTTGCTTCTTCAACGCTGAGGGTTGCATCAGACCTATAATTGGAGAAATTGAGGCTTTCAATCAGTAAACTTTTGGCTTGACTTGCAGTTTGTAAGGGGGAGCAATGCTTATCTTGGAAGATGGCATTATTTCTGGCTGTCCCGATTTTCCAGCAAGAATATTTATGAACAGATACCCAGAGGTGATACCAGAGTTTTTGTTGGAGAGAGGGGCTGGGTAGAAGGATTTCCAATCTTTGAACAACTGGGTGGTTGAGCTAAAGGTGGGCATGGTGAGGTTGAGTGCATGCAACAGATGATTCTAGACAAGCTTGGTGTAATTACAATCCAGAAAGAGATGGTTGAGGGTTTCAAGATTGCTCCGGCAGAGGGGACACCAAAAAGACCCATGGAATCCTCTCTTAATGAGATTGTCACCAGTGAAACTTTACAATGGATTAAAGTCCAGGTGAAGAAATTAATTTTGGGGAGTCCAAATGGATCCCAAGCCAGCTGCCAAAGATCTTTTCTTGTATCTACATGAGTTTGTAGAGCTTTGTAACCTAGAATAGAAGAGTAAGAGCCTGTAGGGCCCCAACCCCTCTCGTCTTTGGCCATTAGATGGACGGGGGCACAACCTTTCAAGTTTTCGATTAGTAAGCTTTTGGCTTTCTCAAGATGTAGAGGGGAAGATACATTTTTCCAAGTTTTCCAGTTTCCCTGACTATCCCAAGAACTGAAATCATTAAGGGTTCTGATCCCCTGCTGAGAGAGCCAGACTACGATATTGTGAAGTTCTTGGATGTTTTGAAGTGCATCCTTGTCCATAATTTTGTCCGTAAAGATGTCTATTTTCCTGCCATTTCCTAGAACCCAATATAAATCTTTTGCAAAAAACTCCCAAGTAGCCTTGCATAATGCCCAAGTGCTAGAACCTTTGGAAGTAGGCTTATGATTGAGACTTCTTAGTTTAGTCCCATGTAAGTAATTCTTTCTGAAGACTTAGCTTACTCGATGTCTTTTGTTGTGGAGAATTTGCCAGAGAAGCTTACCACCCATTTCCAGATTTGCATGGCGTGGATCACGGATCTAAACGCCACCCGAGTCTTATGGCTACTTAATAGTCTCCCAATTCACTAGGCGGATTTTGTTTTCATGATTTTTCCAACCGGCCCAAAGGAAATCTCCCATTAATTTGCTAATATGATCTGTTGTTCCTTTTGGAGCTAAAAGGATAGAGAATTGGTATATAGGAGTGGCAGAAAGAATAGAGTTCACTAAGATCAATCTTCCAACCTTGCTGAGCCAATGCCCTCCCCATCTTCTGATTCTCCTTTTTATCTTGTTGATTGTATCGTCCCAATTTCCAGATTTTGAGTTTCCATACGTGATAGGGAGGCCTAGATAAGTGAATTTGTCCCAGTGGTTGTGTACATTTATGCCAAGAATTATGCTGACATTGGCTGCAACAATATTGTTTATATTCCAACTGTAGAATGCACTTTTATGCAGATTAATCTTGCCTTTGGAATCATTGCAGTACTGGTTCAAATTGCGCTTAAATTTCTGAGCTATGATGGAGGAGGCTCCACCCAAAAGCAGATAATCATCAGCAAAAAGAGTATGGTAGAGGGGATGGGAGTCGAGGGTCAAATGGAGGTCGGGGAGGGAGCCAGTGAGGAGTTCATGATTTAATTTCTGACTGAGTGAATCTGCCAAGATGATATAGAGGAAGGGGGAGAGATGGCATCCTTGCCTAATTCTGCAGGTGGCTTGGAAGAAATCAGCAGGGCGGCCATTAATTAAGGGGTCGATCCATGGTTTGCTGATGCAAGCTGAGATCCAACTGATGAATGTTTCATCAAATCCAAAACGAGTCATAATCTTAAAGAGGAAGAGTGCTTGACACGGTCAAATGCATTGTCCATATTAAGCTTGATTAACATACCTTTTTCTTTTCTAGATCTACTGGAGTGGATCGCTTCTTGCACGAGGATGACATTGTCAAGTATTTGTCTCCCTTCCAGAAAGCCTCCTTGGTTGTCGGAAATAATGTTGCTGAGCAGAGGCTTCATCTGAGCCGCGAACGTCTTAGAAATGATTTTGTAGGATGAGTTGCATAATGAGATCGGTCTGAATCTGTTGAAGGAGCTGGGACTTGTTTTTTTGGGGATGAGGGCCAAGAAGGTGCTTTTGGTGCCTCCACCAATTTTTGCCTTTGAATGGAAGTTTTTAATCATTCTCATGAAGTATTTTTTTATGTAATTCCAACATGCTTTATAGAAATGAATAGAGAATCCATCGGGGCCCGGTGCACTGTCTAATTCGAAAGAGTGGATCGTATTGATCACTTCCTGCTCGGTGAATGGTTTAATGAGATTAAGATTATCCACGGGAATAATGTTGTTCGGAATGTGCTCTAGCAGAGAGAGCCCATCATTTGCTTCATCATTATCGTCTTCAGCAAATAGCTTGGAGAAGTGGGCATGTGCAGCATTTTTAATATTGGTGTTTCCAGTGAAAATCGTGCCATCCTCAGCTTTAATTTCAGCGATATGATTGGAGGACAGTCTAGCATTGAATTGCTTGTGGAAATACTTGGTATTCTTATCACCTGATTTCAGCGAGACGCTCCTCGATTTCAACCTCCAGTATTCCTCTTCAGCTCGAAAGGCATGATACACGTTGGTTTGTTGAGTAGCTTCTTCTTGCAGCGTGACCGCTTCTATGAGATGATCTTCCATGCTGAGTTGGATGTCTTCCAATTTACTCACTGTCGACTTTCTTGGGTTGGCAGGGGCTAGGCAGTTGGTTTTCGCCCAGATCTTGAGAGTCGCTTTGGAGCTTTTAAGTTTTTGTTCCCAAATGTGACATGGAGAGCCCGTGATGAGGGTTTTCCATGCTTTTTCCAGAGTGGGCCAGAAACTTGCATGCTCAAGCCACTGTGGGCTAAACCTGAATGGGATAGGGTCGAGTTCCTCAATGTCCTTAAAATGGAGATGGATTGGTTTGTGGTCAGAGACAAGATTGGCTAGAATACTGGAGGTGATGATTTGGGTGTCGGACAGAAGGTTGTTGTGGACAAGGAATCTGTCGAGTCTAGCCATGATATTACCCTTTCCTAGACGCCTATTAGACCATGTGAATTTCCCTTTGTTGAGCTTGATATCGATAAGATCCCATTTTTTAATCAAGGCTTCAACCTGAGGTTTGAAGAAGTCCTTACCATTGAGACCGCCTTTCTTCTCAGATTTGGAAAGGGTGATGTTCATATCACCAACGATGATGATATTATGAGGTTTGTAAGCATCCGGAAACACTTCGAGAAGACTCCAATAGTATTTTTTCCCCGAGTACAGATTGGGTACATACATATTGACAAGAGCAATATGCTTGTTGCTCTGCAGGTGGGTGAGTTCCGTGTATATCCAGTGCTGAGTCGCAAAGTAATTGTGAAGCTGGAATTTTTCAGTGGACCATAAGGTTTCCAGACCACCAGAAGCTCCTGTAGCACTGATTGCATGACCTGCGTTTTTCCTCCATTGTTCTTTGTCGAGGGATAAGACTATATTATCATCGAGTTTGGTCTCCTAGAGTAAAAGAAGATCAAGCATGTCAATTCTCTGTAGATCTTTGACTGCATCAATCTTGCAAGGGTTGCCTAAACCTATGCAGTTCTAGGAGACCAACTTCAACATTTGGGGGTGTAGATGGAGGAGGGTGCTCCTCCTGCTAGGTCTCCAAATTTCTTTCCTGTTATCCTGGCTCTAGTGTTTCTGCTGAACACCATATCAATCGTGGCTTGGGATACTTGGACTTTCTCCCGCTCGGCTTCTTCCTCCCTCAGATCCTTGGTAGATTTTTGACCAGGTTTTTTGGAGGATTTATCTATAGGTTCTTCCGAGGAGGAGGGAGAATTGGGTGTTCTAACTTTAGTGACTTCAACGTAGGAGGGAGGGTCTTTGATCAGGGGAGATATGATGGGACTCTGGGTATTCTGAGACGGGGAGATCGTAGGGTTTTCAGGGGCAAGCAGAGTGGCTTGAGATTCTTCTTCTTCGCGTATTTCTCCTTCTTAGTCAAAGGGTAAAAGCAAAGAGACATTGCAAAAGCAATCCTTGGAAACTGATGAATAAGAGTGTTGTGAACAGAGTTATAGGCTTGAATATAAAATTTGTTGCAATGCAAACAGTGTTTTGAAGCACCCCTAGGAAGAGAATAAATTGTACTTTTCCCACCATGCAATAAATATTGTATGTGCAAAGAGGATTGCCATTTAACTGACATGCAACGTTGTATTCTCATAATTTTCCTTCTCACATTGAGAGTACAGACACACAATGCACTTTTTGCAAAAAGCAGAATATCCAAATCTCCAATGCCGCTGCAAATGCAATTTTGTGGAGTTAAACAAATATAAAATATGTCTCGTGGCACTCTAAGCGTCCTGGATGTATCTTCCGATCACAAAAATCTAGTCATGCCACTGTCATCTTATTTAGCATTAATAATTTTAGATGATGTAGATAACGTGAATTAGTTGGATGCACTTTTGGTACTTAAAAGCCTTGTTTGCAAAGAGAGCTTGATATTGATTACATCTTGAGATAAAGATGTTCTCACAAGTTAGGGAGTGGAAATGTCATCAATTTATAAAGCAACTGGCCTCAATTCACAATACTCCCGAGAGCTCTTGTGCTCACATGCCTTCAACCAGTCTTTTCCAATCATACTATTTGAATCTTTCCATAAATTCTTAGAAGCTTGTGATGGATTGCCTTTATTTTTAAAAGTATTTGGGGTGCTTGTCTATGGCAAAAATGACATGTCTTATTGGGAAGACCAATTGGATAGGCTTAAACATATGATTCCAAATAAGACTCAAAGAAGACTTAAAATTAGTTATGATGTGCTCAAATAAATCTAACAACTAAACTGATTTTATAGAAAACCAAATACTCCTGTCTGAATGGCTAAAAGAGCTTAAAATCCATAGCTTTAAGCAGCATGTGCTTAGGACATATAGTAGAGGAAAATGAGATTTCTGATTGCAGGAACCAGATGTGCAGGTTTCTTTTTAAAACAGAGTTTTCAAAGTGGCCCTTTTTCAAATGGCTAAAACAACCTAAAAGCAATGACTTAGGGAAGCATGTGCTTGTTAGCCTTGAGGCGAGAACTACAAATAGACGAGATTCTCGATTATAGGAAAAATGTGTACTGAAGATCAGAAACACCGATACAAGAGAGAAACCATGAAAACTCAAGGAGATATGAGAGGGTTCACCAACTGGGAAGGTTTAGTTGCGAAATGTTAACGCCATATTTCTTTGCACAAATGAAGGGTTAATATTTAGCTAGACTACATTATGTTGGTCCCAATACAAGTGCATTCAGAATTTTACAGTGATTAAAGCTTGTTTGAGAATCAGTTTCACCAGGTTTTGAGAAACTCTTATTAACTTATTTTTAGCAATTTGCTTTTCTGGGGCCTGCATGTGAGATGTTTAAATATTCTTGGTCATCACAAGGTCACGATGTCGATGAGCATATTTCAAACAACATGCAATCAAAAACCACAAAAAAGTCAAGGAGGAGATATCAAAGGGTTCACCAATTGGGAAGGTCTATTTGGGAAATGTTAACCCCCATATTTCCTTGCAGAAATGAAGGGCTAAGATTTAGTTAGAGTACATCATGTTGGTGCTAATACAAGTGCATCCAGACTTTTACAGTGATTAAAGCTTGTTTGAGAATCGGTTTCACCAGTTTTTGAGAAACTGTTATTTTTTGCAATTTGCTTTTCTGGGAGCTAGACTTCTGGGCTTGCATGTGAGAGATGTTTATATATTTTTGGTCATCACAAGCTCACGAGATGAGCATATTTCAGGCAACATATGATCAATTTCATGAGTGAATCACGACAATGGTTATTTTTAGCAGTGTGCTTATCAAGGGTTGTATGTAGTTTTTTAGCACATATTTGGGCTCCTTGTAGAAAAGTGATCCTAATGAGACCGCTTTCATCCACATGAGAGATGATGTTATTTTTAGAAGTGACTAATTTTGGACTTTTTATATTTGGCAGCAGTCTCACAGATATTATCTTCATTTTAAATATTTCCTACATTTTCCTTTTTCAGAGCTAGACTGTTTTTTTACATATTTATATTCAGCAGTTTCTATTTGTGGCAAGGACAGGTTGTGAAGCCATGGTTCCAAGTGTGCAATGATGGAATGATTTCATAGTGTTGGTAGGTGAAGGATGAGTAAAATGCAGACTTGAGAGAGCTAGACCATTTTTTTGTACATATCTATATTCAGCAGTTTCTATTTGTGGCAGGGACAGGTTGTGATGTCATGGAGCTTCTCGTAAGAACTTTCCACTGTGGAGCTTCTCGTAAATATATATATATATAACCGTGTCTATTGACAATAGCGAAATTTAGGCTGCCTAAAACTTTTTTTCCAGCGGATTAGGCTGTCAAAAACTTAACATACTTATGGTTAAAATAATATTTACTTAAGTAAGTTTAAACTTAACATACTTATGGTTAAAATAATATTTACTTAAGTAAGTTTATATAGATTTAACTAGTGGAAACTAAAGTAGATATTGCTTGTTTTTTATAGGATGGAAAGGTTGGTTGGGGTTTCAAAATTCGCATAACAAATGTCTCATAGAAGTGGACAATGAAATCAAGATAGATTTGTGGCTAGCTATACAGTCAAAAGGAAATCCTATACCAGTTTCTTTGCAAAATCTATACCAGTCTTGATGATAATATTCTCAAGAGATCACAAGAATTTAAAGAAGTTTTTAACTCAAGCCTATTATAGATAACAAAGTCAATGCTACTAGACAATGAACAAGAGACAAAAAAACAGAAGAAGGTGTTAAGCAATGAAACTACTTTGCACCAAAGTAGATTGTGTTTTTGTTTTTCCTTGTTCATGAAATGAGAAAGAAGCAATTTTTCAACGGACCTGTGTCTTTGAGTCAATGATTGGCAGCAAATTTTGAATTGCATAATCATCATTAAGAGGGTCAATAAAGGTAGCTGCACAGGTCCGGAGCATGTGGCTTCCTTTAGTGTCATTTCGAACAATGTTTTTAAACAGATAGAATGGAGGATTATCAGATGCAAGTTGTTCTTGAATTTGCAAGAGCGGTTCTTTGAAGCCTTCACTGACCTGTAACTGCAATAGTAGAAGACAGCAGTCAATGAGCATAGGTTGCAATTAGAAATCGTTAAAGCTATTTGTGTTTGTTTTTTTTCTATTTTCTTGTTTATATAAAAGAGTGGAAATTTTATTTAGCTTTAAAAAACAGCAATTCCAAAAGAACATTAGCTATGCAAATGGCATATTTACTGTTGCATGGTCATTTGTCGTTCCACCGTCTTTGATATACAAGTCGAACTGCTTGTTGTTGTATTCACATGCAACAACGATTGCTGCGACAGAGCCAACAGAGTAGGAGTCGTTCGATGACAACAGATCAGCAATTGTCATATCTGGAGCTAGCTTTCTCATTTTGCAAACTCGATCAATTGTCTCAATTATTGTATGTGGGAATATGACTATTGAATACTTGGCATCGCCTCTGTCGTACTGGCCTTTTTTCTTGAGCCCAAATCGAGTGATTCTTAGACTTTTGTTGGTTGAGAAATAGCTACCAAAACGTTTGATCAAGTTGTCACTTATTCCAACAGTGATTGTCATTAGCCCATCTCTATCAACAAAGTCTGCATGCAGTATTTGTGCCTTTACAGGAGAACCTTGGATTTTGTTCTGTGCGGGCCCATATACGGCCAAGATGTCTCCTTCGAAAACAATTTTTGGTGTTGTTGTGCATATCTCTATAATAGTAGCTGCTTCTGGAGGTGTTTGTTTGAACCTGCTATTGTTATAGTTAGAGAAGAAGGCCAAGAAAGAAATTATCAGCAATCAATAGTAGAAAAGTTCAAACTTAGATCAAGCTTGAGAAAATATTTGTCAATGCAATAGTTATATTCTGTTGTTTTCTGTGCTAGAAAATCATAAAAGAAGATGGGCAAGTTTCATGTGTTAAAAATTATGTAAAAAGCAATTAGAACCAAAATAATTGCATACCTTTTTGGACTTTCAGCAGTTGACATTGTTCCCATTGTCGGGTTGTTTGGTGCTGATATTGTTTTTGTTGTGTTGTGCATAGGCAAGGAACTATTTTCCATTATTTTGCAATTTTGGATTTGAGTTTCAAAAGCTGCACATGCGAGAAGCATTAAGCAAATCAGATGTAGCTGAGATTGTTAATTAGTGTAAAGAGTAGAAGAGATTTATAATAGATGGAAAATATGGCAACAAACAGATAGCATAAAAACAAAGAAGCAAAAAAAACAAATGTCTATAATTCTTTGATTGGATTTTCGACATATGCATAGCGCAAAGTCTATGTAGTGTCAAGAATTTCAATTAAACAAGCGCTGAAAGCTATGCCATTTACAGCCAAATATTGAACAAATTTTCATCTACAATTATCTTGAACATAAGAATTTGTTATTAAATCATTTTATGTAGCTTATATATGGTCTGCATTATTATAAAATGGAGATAGCACGTGAATACTTTTTGTAAAGAGTGTCTACATATGTTGTGGCATAATTGCTATTTTTTTAGATCAGAACTGTGGACAAAATAAAGTGTAAACAACTTTCAACAATAAAAAATAACCAAAATTTGACATCAGGAAATAGATTATAAGAATATGAAAAAGTTCAACAGAATTTAAACTCATAGCTATGACATCAATGTTGCAGATGCCCAAAGCTAATCTAAATCTAGCTCACTATGAATAGAAAAAAACCAAATTGCTGTAGTTTAAAGTGCATGAAAGTTGCAGGAGAAAGAATAGTACCTGCTTTTGATTTTGTGCAAATATGCTATCATGAATCTGTTCATAGATAGGAAGGCAATAAAATTAGATAATGCAAAATTGAATAGACTATGCATTTTTATCAAAGATCGATAGGAAAGTTGAATAGTGATCAGTCCAATAAGCATCTAAAATATTGAAAACAATATCTCTGTGTTTCAAATTTGTCCAAAAGTGATCAAGCATTGAACCAGTGTTTGTTGTTGCCTTTGTTGTTTTCAGTGTCAAGCCTTTCATTTGCATAAACAATTGCAATTTTCTTTTCGATGTCGTTTCTTGCAACATGTCAATGTTCAGGTCACCAGCTACTAGGATTTGAGTGGTTGGTGTGCAACTTGACAAAATGCAACTCAATATATGAAAGAGATCATCAAGCACACCACACGGTCTATTGTAAATGTTCACTACTTTCAATACATTGCAGCCTAATTCAAGATCTACGCAAATTGCTTCGGTGGAGTTTTTTGTATAGTTTTTAGAATAGATGATGGCAATGTCTTTTTTAATCAATGTAAGGATTCCATGCATTGAAAATGCCGAGAAGAAATTGTATTTTTCTATCATTGTTGTTTCTTTGGTAAGTGTGTGCATGTGAGTTTCTTGCAAACATAAAATGTCTGCTTGCATAAGTTCATGATCATTCAGAACATCGTCATAGTGCATAAGCAAGCTGCGTGTGTTCAATGATGAAATGAGTAATTGCCTAGCATTTGGCATTGAATGCAGACCGTATTCAAATTGCAAACTTGCATGTGTTTTTAATCTATCTATTTTAGTGGTGACTTTTGGACAAGTTATAAAATTTCTTTGTTCTAACTTGTTTAAAAGATAAAGACAATTAATATCTCTGACACATGAGAGCGCAATGTAAACAAGGCCATGTCTCTTAATTCCTTTTGGGTCAAATGCCAATTTGTTCATTGTCAATCCTTGTGCTCTATGGATTGTCCTTGCACATGCCAACTGAATTGGGAATTGTGTTCGCATAACATTCATTTTATTTTCAAGTGTTGTTTGTATCACAATTCTTTTGATTGGTGTCCAATTGGACTTTACGGCAGGTGTATAAAGATGTTGCATAGTTGCACGTTGCTTGTCTCCAACTTTTGGATCTGCAAACTCAATCCAAACAATATCATGGTTTGTTTGTGTATAGTGTTTAAACACACCTTCTGCACCATTAACCAACCCATCCTCAGTTGAGTAGTTGCCTCCAACTAGTTCAATAAGCATATCCTTTTTTACTACTATCATAGAGGGAAGTCGCAATGTCTTTTGTCTATGGTCATTTTTTTCAATTGAATCAATTTTGCTATCATGTGCTACAAGTGTGAATGTTTCTATTTTCATAGTTGATAACATTTTTGAGTTATGTTGTTGAACATCCTTATTACTATGGAAAAGATAAGGAAACGTTGCATCTACCGGTGGTTGTTTATAGCAATGTTGGTTTAAGTAATCTATGTCATCCAGTGTTTGAGAGCATGTTCTAATTCTATTCAAAATTGATATGAATGTTTGATTTCTTTGACGTACAACTGTTGTAAGTTCATAGCATTTTATGGCATCGAACCAAAATGTGTAAGGAAATGTTTGTTGTTGGAATCTTGGTTGTTCAAAAATCCAACAATCATGAACGGGTTGTGCTTGACACAAATCACCACAGAATATGACATCAAGGTTTCCAAATGCTTTTGTTGGTATGTGCATGATTTCACGTAGTCGTTTGTCAATGTTGTATAGCATTCAAGACCCTATTAAAGAGACTTCATCAATCAACAATACTCGAAGTTGTTCATAATCTTTTGTCAAAAGATCTAGGGTGTTTGAATTTAGTGGAAGCATGTTTGAACTTAATGGCAGTCTGAAAGCAGAGTGGACTGTAATGCCACCTGCATTATATGCTGCTTTTCCAGTAAATGCAACTATAAGACCCTTTTTCTTTAAAGGATCACTACCAATTTCTTTGTCATAGTAATGTAGAAGACCATCATAGATTGCTTTGCGGTGTAAGTTTTACCTGTTCCTGCCCCTCCTGTCAGGAACAAGCGAATTGGAGTGAGGGGATTGTTTTTTTTCCTTGCAATAACTTCTTTCACGATTGATTGTTGTTGAGTATTTAGGTTTCTTCGAATTGCATGGTATTCATGCATGTCCAAAAGAAATGGCTTTTCTGTCAAGTTGCACACAATCCCAGGTTTTGATGCATTGGACATAGTTTTGCGGATTAGATCATATTGAATGTCATATTGTTCTAATCCAGACATAGTTGTTGTTTTGTCTGTTGTTAGAGGAGGCATAGTTATGTCTTGCAATTCAATTGTTTCAACGGCATTATCAAGGTCACCCCACTTTGTCGTTGTTGATGCCATGAACTTTTGCTCTACAATGTCTATTTGTTCTTTGAATGCGACATATGCATCAGACCATGTTTTGAAATTGCTCTTTAGTAGGTTGCAATTGTCTCTATGTGGCATAAAGAGGATGATCTTTTCTCTAAAGAAATTCTCAGGGTCTTTTTGTTTGTTATAGCGAATAGATCGTATGATACATGGTCTATTTCTTTTTCTTGTAATTGAATGGATACAAGAATAGAAAGATGCATATTCTACCAAGGATATGTTTTCAAGCTCAACAGGGCGTGCAATGTATTTGTCCAAAATTGATGGGCAAATAATGTCATCAGAGTCATCTGGTTCTTTTTCCAAAAGTGATGGTTTTTTCAAGACAACTATTTTTTTGTCGTCTGGAGCAGTGTTAATGAAAATAGTCTTCCTGGAGGATGAATGTAGAGGTAACGAGAGTATGATATGTATTGCTTGTCTAGTAGACATTTGTTGCATGTTCAGAAGCGCATTTCCAAGCTTACGTATCGTTTCAATCTTTCCATCATTCTCAATAAGACATTGTTCTTTGATCTTTTTGAAAGCATTTGTCATGGATCTATCAAATTTGGTGATGTAAGAGCTTACATATGTTCCTGTAGCGTAAGCATTTAAGATATATTGTGCATCTGTATTTGCCTGCCATAACTCTGGTATCGCTTTTGCAAATGAGTTGATCCAAATGTCAACAGGATCTCTTTTTAGTATTAAGGTAGAACGAGAAAGCAAAGACCGTAGTAGCAAAATGTATTCATCTCTGGTTAGTTCTAGCTCTAGAAGCAATTGTGCAAATGACATGTTTTTAGAATGTTCTTTATGTTCAATAAGAGCGAATACTTTTTTTGCTCTTTGAATGAGATCATCTGAAGCATTTTCTAGTGGCTCTAGAATGATGGTACTATCCATAGGAGGCAATGGGAAATTGAATCTGCATGTGGAATGTCGATGTTTCCTACATGTTTTTGTGTGACGATGCGTTTGAATCTGAATAAGATTTTGATCAAGTAAAGACGAGTCTGTGGATATATAGCGATCAACAAATGTAGTAATCTCCTCGTTTGAATTTTTTCCATAAACAGGTGCATTTTGAATCCAAATTAGTCCATGTTCATGCTCATTTCCTCTTTGTTGAAATTCGGTCGTAAAGAAAAAATCTTGTATTTTTCCAAACAATGTGTTGTTTTTTAACATAAGAGACTTTAGTGCTGCTATTTTGTGTCTATAGTAGCGAGTACAAAGCACTGGGTGTCTTCTTATTAACGTGTCAATATTTTCTTCCAACGCACTATCTTGCAAGTTTCCCAAATGTTTTTCCTCAATTTGTTTCAATGCATTGCATAAAGGTGCCCAAAGGTGTTCAGCACTTGTAAAGGTTAAAAAAAACGTAGGAGGACCAAGCTGTCGAATCATTGCAAACAGATCTTTTTTCATATTTTCAAAGTAATCAGGTGATGTTCTGATTGCTTTCAATGTACGATACCCGATCGGAGATTGGAGTATTTTTACAATATTGTCTTTTGACTTGACATCTTTTGCCAATATTTTTTTGTCCTTTAACTCTCCCATGCGAATTGATATCCAAGCAGTGTTTTTTACTTGTTTTATTATGACTTTAATTGCTTTGAAGAAAATGTTCGTGCCATGTGTTTCAAAGTCTGTACTTTCATGTTGCAGCTCCCACTGTGATACTTGTTGATAAGAAAAGTGATCGAAAATTTCATTGGGTCGATTGAATCCGTAGAAAAGTGTAGGAAAGTTTAGCTCTTCAAAGTATTTGTCTTGGAAAATGCTCAATGGTCGAAAGCTCTCGGAAGGTGCAATTTCTATGATTTTGTTGTCTAAATCATCTATTAGATGTGTTTCTCCATATCCATGTATCAATGTTTCTGATATTGGTTCTATGTTTATTTCATTTTCATCATCATCTACTTGTTCCGTTGTTTGTTGAGTATTTGATTCTTGTTTGGCTATTTCATTAAATATTTTTTCCCAACTAGTATTGATTACAATGCCTTCAATTTTATAAAGTTCGGTTTTGCGTAAATCACTCAGCGCAGTCATAATGATCTTTGGCCGAATATTTCCAGATAGATATGCGTTTTTGTATTCCAATTTTCGCTTTAGCATAACTACAACTGTCAAATTGTCATCTAGACTTCTAGGCAATGTTATTTGAACTCTATCCAAGTTTGCAGGCACATTGATAATTGAGCCAGTTAGCCCAATTTGTGCTCTTTTATAACCAAGTTGTCTTATTTGTGCAAAGGCTATTCTTGGTGACACCAATCGTTCTTCCAAAGGAGTCAGTATAGCTACAGATGGCAATATGTTATTGCGGCGGATTCGTGTAGGCGATGTAAACATAGGCAATTTCCCATTAGCGATTGCTTTCTTGCAAGGTCTACAAATTTGAACAAGTAGCATTGGGCATGTCACATCTTCTGTATTTGCTAGAGTTTGAAAGGCTAATTTAATTGTGTTGTTCATACAACAAATGTCTTTTTTAAAATGCAGTTGTTTACACACAGAACATGCATGAATAGGTGTGTCTTGAATAACTTTTAAGTATGTAACAACTTCTTTCTTTGCCTTTGCACATTCCTTTTGCTTTTGACAAATGTCCATTCCTTGTCTACGCATATTGTGTTTCAACAAGCGCAAGTTTTTTTGCGTATTGTCATCAATGCATGTTTGCATGTTGGTTTTGGTTTTTGAAAATTGCTCAGCAATGCAAGAGTTTTTTTTTTCTATGTTTGTTATCTTTTGTTTTTGCCTCTTTACTTTAATTGCATCTATGTATATTGGTTCGTTCAAGGATCCCTTGTCAATGTTCTTCTCTACAATGTTTTCTTCCGCTACTGTCTGTTTGTTCTTTTCAAAAATATCCATTGCAATTGCAGTAGAAGTATTTCTCTTGCAATTGAGCGAAAAGGGCATTTTATTTCCACAGTGTTCTTGTAACAAGGTTTGGAAATGCGAATGCATTTTATCTATTACATGTTGCATTAGGAATAGAACTTTCAATGATCTATATGTTGCATGGAATATGGCAATATTTTCTTGCAAATTATTGCTCCATAGATGTATGTTAGTGTCTAGTAGCTCACATAACCATTGAAGAGCAAATCGATCTCCTTCTATGTGACCAATGATATATGGCTTTGCCAAATGGACAATATAGGTTTCCCATCCAGAAACAAGAGATGTATCTGCTAATGTGTTTTTATCAAGATATACGTCCAAGCATTGTATTGCTCTAATATCATTTGAAGCAATAGAGTTATAAAAGCTTTGCGCAATTGCTTTTCTAACACTTTGTCCATCAGCGAAGAGTGTCAATTTGGAGATTGATTCAAACAAGGAGTCATGGCAATTGCCTCGAAGTTGAAATGACATTTCAACTTGGTTATATAGACATTGATTTACATTTGCGCTTTGAGAAAGCATATCAGTGGCTTGTCTTTTGGCTTGCATTGTTTTATATGACAACAATGGTTCGAAGTGGCCAGAAGCTGGTGTGTGGTCATGGAACAATATATCGTAGCAATATTCAAATCCCCCAGAATTGAAATGAAGGTATTTTGTTCCTTTTGTTAATGACCAAACAGCAACTGGAACATTCAACCATTTTGAAAACCACTTGATGCAAAATATATCACCCCATAGTCCATATACACTTTGATCATCTGGTTGCAAAGCAAATTGCGACATGTGATTAACATATTCGTTGACATTTCCTATGTTATGCAATTCTAGCAAGTAGTCAACTGTCAATTCTGTGCGCATTGATAACAATGCAGAGGGATCTTTTTGATCTAGACAAACACGGAAATGATTCACAATCCCTTCCCTTATCTCTATCGATGTATATCGGAAATGCAACAATACTGCAAGTGCATCAAACAGGCAATTTCCCGGCTCATAGTGGAAATTGCCTAGTCGAAACAGATTGCTTGTAGCCAAAGCCTCATCAATTTGTTGCCAATTAGAATATTTGATCCCAAGACCATTTGCCCTTAAAACATAGTCGCTTTTACTTTTGTCTTTTCCCATATTGCCTACAAAGACATTTGCAATAGCATATATTTTTTGCCTTTTTTGTTGTTCTTTTTTCTGTCCCTGGTTGTTTATATAGGAAAACCTGCAGGCAAGTGAAGAGAAGCAGATCCTAAGGAAAAGAAAATAAGCGAAGGGCATGGTTTTTTTTCAAACCATGATGTTGTAAACATTGTAAATTGTTCTTGTCATTGCAAATAAGCAAAGCAAAGGAAGGTACATATTCACAACAAAAAATTTTCAAATGAAATGTATTTTGCCCTCCTAGTAGAATAGAAAAAAATGGCATGTTGATTGCTAAGTTGAAATTATTAAATATCCAAGATTTGGTATCAATGCAAAAAAATGCCAATTAGCAAACAAGAAAATTCTGTGTGTGTGTTTTGTATTTTTTTTTTGAAGCTATATTTGAGTTTGCTATCTTACAACCACTAGGATGGTTTTTTGGAGGAAACTATGTAGGTACGGTTCTGGTCAGAGGGAAAGCTTTTGGCACTTAAAAGGTCGGAGTCACTTTATGAAGAAATATGGATATAATGTTTCTCATGACACATCGCTACACACTTGATTTCTTATTCTAGTCGGGGGGAATCATTAGATTCAATGCAATATTAGATTCATTCGTGACCTATAACAAAGGGAATCAAAGCCAAGGCATTACATTGCCTATTTAATGTCGATGAATCATTCTACATAACCTTGTACATATATCTTAAGCAGATATGATGATAAACGTAAGCTCAATCTCATATATTAGTATAAGGATTTGGTTCTACTATTCATTAACATTGTACACATATCTAAGGTTATGGAATTACATACATCTAGATTTACGTGTCATCACACATTTGTTATCTTCATAATCAAACATATAGATCTATATTATATTCATAGTCAAACACACAGATCTCTATTAATATAGTTTCATAGACTAACCTGGATGGATTTTTGCAGGAAACTATGCAGGTACAATTCTGGCCAGAGGGAAAGGTTTTGGCACTTGCAAGGTCGGAGCCACTTTATGAAGAAATATGGATATAATGTTTCTCATGACACATCACTACACACTTGATTTCTTATCCTAGTCGGGGGGAATCATTCGATTCAATGCAATAATAGATTCATTGGTCACCTATAACAAAGGGAATCAAAGCCAAGGCATTGCATGGCCTATTTAATGCAGATGAATCATTCTACATAACCTTGTACATATATCGTAAGCAAATGTGATCATAAACGTAAGCTCAATCTCATATATTAGTATAAGGATTTCGTTCTACTATTCATTAACATTATACACATATCTAAGGTTATGGAATTACATACATGTAGATTTATGTGGCATCACACATTTGTTATGTTCATAATCAAACATGTAGATGTCTATCGGAGTGCGTTGAGTAAGACATATGCTAGTCATCTATTATAAGGTATGGTCTTACTTCATAGCTTCCATATAATCACAATGTGATAAGCTTATATGTCGTGCTGAGCTTAACCCATCAGCATAACCCTATGTGTTTATCCGTAATCAATTGCACAAGTTATTAGTAATGCTTATACTATACTTAAGTTGGGAATCATAATAATCGATACAAGCAAGTGATATCTACTGGTATAAACAATCTATACGTTTAATATGATCGTAACAAGCATTGCTTATTACGATAGCTTAGTCACATCACTACACTACACACATATGGATATAATGTTTCTCATGACACATCACTACACACTTGATTTTTTATCCTAGTCGGGGGGAATCATTAGATTCAATGCAATATTAGATTCATTGGTGACCTATAACAAAGGGAATTAAAGCCAAGGCACTTCATTGCCTATTTAATGTCGATGAATCATTCTACATAACCTTGTACATATATCTTAAGCAGATATTATAATAAACGTAAGCTCAATCCCATATATTAGTATAAGGATTTGGTTCTACTATTCATTAACATTGTACACATATCTAAGGTTATGGAATTACATACATGTAGATTTACGTGACATCACACATTTGTTATCTTCATAATCAAACATATAGATCTATATTATGTTCATAGTCAAACACACAGATCTCTATTAATATAGGTACATAGGCTAACCTTGATGGATTTTTGCAGGAAACTATGCAGGTACAGTTCTGGTCAGAGGGAAAGATTTTGGCACTTGTAAGGTCGGAGTCACTTTATGGAGAAATTTTCTCTCAATATTTATTATTATTATTTTTAATCTTTGAACAATACTTACTATTATTATTATTATTTTTAATCTTTGAACCGTGATTTGAAAATTGGAAAAAACTAAAATAGGTTTACATTGTTATAAAAAAATTCAAATTTTTATCTCCAATCAAACCAACGATATTTAATTTCGCGAGTTTAAGGGTACCGGATGCAGAATGTATACGTATCTGCATAGTGCAGGTAGTTGCTGTTAATTGAAGGTTGCTTGGCACGGTATTGATTGATTATCTTAAACGTATTTCTCCATGCAAGCCCTCTCTTTAATTCCAATTCCAAGGGATCTCTTGGATTTGCCAACCAGGGCCAAGGCCTGTATCTAGCTATCCAAGATCTGCAGGAATTGGAAGTTTGCTCTATCTGCCCACGCGTTTAAATTTTTTTCCTGGAGACACAAGGTGGAGTGAGATAGGCATTCTCAGCGCCTTTGATTTTTCAGGAATTGGCCTCTCTATCAAATGGCTGGTATTCTTCCTTTGCCTACTTTTCCTTTAAATGCTTAGAAGTTCTTCGTTTTTTTTCTCTTGCCTGCTTTGTTTTTAGCGTTTCTTTGGTAGATTTGAAATGCTTTCAAAATTTCAAACATTTTATGCCATGGAGGCGGTTTTCCAGAAGATTTTAATATCCGGAGTTTGTAGAAGGTTTAGCGTTTAATTTGACCTCGGAGGGTAGCATTCTGGGAATTCTGCGGTAAAATTTCTGGGCATTATGCAGTGTATCCTCGGTGAACTATACTGGGCATTATGCGGTGAACTCTCGGTGAACTATACTGGGCATTATGCGGTGAACCCTCGGTGAACTATACTGGGCATTATGCGGCGAAACCTTCGGTGAAATGATCTCTCTGTGAAACCTTCGGTGACTAGTAACTATTATGGGCATTCTGGGGTGAACCCATCGGTGACTGGTAACTATTTTGGGTAAGAAACGAATACGGCAAACAACCACCTATCTAAGTCTAGAGATCGCATTTAAGGTAGACCACCGCGAATTCTTTATCTTACGCAGCGAAGCAGTGACAAGTTGGTTAGTTTTAAGGAACCTTCGGACACTATTCCCTGCCCTCGACTCGTGGCAAAGGATAGGTTTTTAAATAACTTCTATATCATCAGGAAATCGACTCCAATTGGATTACCGCACAGATTGCTTTGAGAAGGGTCGCAACTATATTCCATCAATCATTTTTGAATTTTATTAACCAACTGACCGGAACTACTCATTGGTTTAAGCCATTCCATTCTTAGGATAGATTGTACACCTAAAGGAATACAGCCAGCAAAGCAAGGTTTTTATACTTCCAATGAGGAAGAAAGAACCCATTATAGGCTTTCAATCTTCACATAGACACCCTGAACAAAGCAAAGAAGAAGAATCCATTTGGGCATTCTGGGGTGAAATTACATCTTTGCCTTTGACGAAAACTCGCAGGTATATTATGTGTATATAACGACTGATATGTTTGGACCAGGGTTTTGCTTAACCAAAACCACCTTGCAGAGCTTCCACTCAAAGCCATTTAATTTTTAAATGAAGTTTATTCTTCTAATGGATTTTAATAACTACTAGGTAACAGAAATATGCATAAGTTATTTGCAGACGTCGGGTTAAACCAGAGGGCTTATTTTTTCAAGGTAGCTTTGTTGTTAATATAGATTCAGTCATTTATTTGTGCATACAAACACCACTCTAAGCGCAATGCCCAACTTAACATTTCGTCCACATATTAACAACAAGATTCTCAAAACTAAACATATGTATAGCAACATATTACAGTTTAATGTAATAACTCTATTCATATCGAGCTACTGTACAGCTTTTTTTTTTTTTTCATATAACCAACAAGGATTCTCTTGTATTAAAGACTAAAAGATGAAAATAAATGCACCTGAAACTAAAAATGGCAGATTGAATTGCAGTGCGACACAATTGTAGAGCTAGAAGCAGAAGTTAGACTCTATCCTACCTGCAAATAAAAGGTGTTCAACCGGTAAGGATGTGATAGGTAGCTACATAAAAGGTAGGTAGCTTCCCACCATGATCGTATTTATTATGGAAACTTTAATATCCAAATCTTTTGATAGTTTTCCTACCAATGCATGTCTACCTGGGTATCAGAACTTAATCATTTCGACGATGTTAGCACATAAGTCATATAGGTTTTAATTGCATCGACCTTTGATTTAAACCTTTTCATATGCTAATATGAGAGTTACGATAGTTAAAGTCTAATAATAATAATAACAAGCAAATCTTTCACCTTACAAGTTTATCGGCGGTGCCAAATTCTTTTACAAAGACTGAATCTATAAATTAAACCTTGACAGAGACTAAAACATCTAACTATAACCATTTTCTTCTGTATCTATCGGCGAGAACCTTGGAGTTAAACCCGAGGCTTACCGTTTGCGCTTCATCCATGTTCGCAGCCGAATGCCATTACCAAGGGACTGGAACCACCTACATAAAACATATTATATTAGGGTTAAAACTTATCGCGAATATACTTATTATAAAAACTACATTCTATCATATAGCAAACTGTAATGAAGGACTGTACATCAATGCATTACCTGTAAGATATTTGTTACTTTGCTCTCTTCCAAGCATCAGTAGATGAGTAACGTAGTAACCCTGTCGAAGCAGATTTCATACCATTACACTCTCTTAAGGCAAAGAGAAAAATTCAACCAGACCCTCACTTAGAAGATCATGACTCTCTATAACTGAAAGAATTACTACATCAGATAAGATTATGGTTTCCACGACTGAGCACCTCTCAAACTTAGAAGATCACACTCGAGACACCTGTAACCATGAAATTTATTGATGCAGCCGGCCATGAAAACTCTGAGAGCCGAGCTAAGTTATTGACGCAGTCGGCCATGAAAGCTTTGAGAGTTGAGCTAGCGATGCAGGGTTCAAACTCTGGGGACCGGAGGTCCTGTCGGCCTCCCTCCCCACTCTCTTCTTGCAAAATGAATGTTACAACTTGAAAACTGGGTTATGGAAAGTAGCGTTTTACAAAACTCGAGAAGCTGAAGATCGACGATCAGGATGGAGCCACCACAGATTTGAGATGTACGTATACCAACTACATTAAAGCAGCATTTAAAACATAGTTCACCATAACCGAAGCGTGATGCCAACACATCTTCCCAGCGTTGCAAACTTACCACAATCTACCAGCTTGGCGATGGATCATTTGCGCATTACATCGTAGCAACCCTAAGATCACAGTTTGGACAAGTGAAGGGTAGCCACGATAGCTTACAACTGGAAAACCACTATAATATCATTTATGATAGCGTTAAATGCCCACTTCGGAGGTGTGTGCCTGCCAACATTATCATTGTTGAGTCAGTACTTGGGAATATCAACGTATTGTTGATAGGTTTATACTATGGTTAAAAGAAGGTAGTATGACCATAATACCGAGTTCAACATTAGAATAATAATAATAACGGATGACACACCTTTCGCCGCCGAAATAGGAAGCGGTTTTCGAGGTTGACGTTATCACCTGTCATCCAATGAAAACTTGACAAATTAGTATTATTTCAAAAATTTATATAAATAATTTTTTTTTAACTATATACAAACAACCAAAAACTATAGAATGGAGAAAAGATTTATAATCCTAGCTACAAATAATAGGGTTTGCATGATATATATATGATCCCCTTCAGGGACATAATAAATGAAAGAGAGTGAAATTAAGGCTTTTATGTTAAACAATATAGATAAGTTAAACATTACATAACAAATATTGAATAGAATCAAAACGGACGACTTGAAACGAAATAAAGATATTAATAAATAAAAATGAAAACTGTTAAATTCCTTGTCTCATCTTGGTTGGTCTTCTTTAATATCGACCTAAACAAAACGTAATATATTAAATAATAAAAATCATTTTAAAAAAAATCATTTATCTCATACATGTATTTTTGAATTTGTATTTTTTTTAATGTCTAAAACTCTAATTCACTAAACTTTTGCTCACATCTTTATAAATATATATATAGGATGACTAAAACCTGTAAGAATTTTTCTTTTAACAAATAAATTATAATAAATTTTATTATTTAAAAAATAATTCACATTAATTATTATTAATATTTTTGTCAAATTTTATTAACAAAGTTAGTTTGGATGGCTTGGTTCATGGCCACATCTCACAAGATAGCTCAAAGGGTGTGGCCCAACCATAATAACATTTTCATTCAAATATTTAAAAAATAAATAAACATTTTAACTAATATAAAATGTTTTTCATAATTCTATCAACATGTTATACCAAACAATGTTCCTACATTTATAATAAAAATTCAAATTTATTCATGTATAAAAACCTTTACAAATAACTTATGCTTATTCTATTATAAATTAAAACAAAGAAGTAAAAATTAATTAAATTTGAGTTGATAAATACTAAATTCTCCAAACAAACCCTACACATGGTGAGGATGATGATGATGATAGACCTATTGACCTTAAAAAGGTAAGAAGTCACTTGCTTTTCTTTACAATTTTATTTTTATTCTCAAAAAGTTTTATGAGAAGCTTTCCTACATCACCACAAGTTGTGATGAGTTAAAAGATTAAGAAGGTCAATATTGTAGCAAATATTTTGAACTTGCGCTCTCATGTGAGTGCACGCAA
This sequence comes from Larix kaempferi, assembly GCA_027924585.1. Classification (NCBI taxonomy): domain Eukaryota; kingdom Viridiplantae; phylum Streptophyta; class Pinopsida; order Pinales; family Pinaceae; genus Larix; species Larix kaempferi. Next base: position 101,414 of record BSBM01000617.1, on the reverse strand, counting down.
GACATTTGAAGGAGATTTCAATGTTTATGACTAAATTGTTATGTCTCTGGGAAAAGTGTATGACTATGAATAATTGTCATACAGTAAATATATAATATTACACTAAATGGTTATTATTATAATATAAATGTTTATATACCATTATGTAGAGGTAATATACTTTAGGTATACTACAAGTCTTCCCCCTTTCAAAAAAAAAATTCCTCAAAGCATTGGTAGAAAAAATATCTTTTGATAGAATGAGCATCTTTTAATAACTTATGCTTCCATATATGAAGCTTTGGACCTAAGAATATTCTCTAGGGATCTTCTGTAGCACAAAATAAATGCAACATCATAGTTGTTTAACGAACATGTTCGTAGGGCCAAGCTGGTACTCATGTTCCAAACGAACCACTTGTGGATAGCTCTTTCTTGCTCACTTTGTTTTAATGTGTCTAAAAATTCCTAGAGCCATGTTTCTTGCTTGTCTCATAATTTCTTCAGCTACAACTCCAAATACAATTTTATCTATGATTCCCAACTTTTGTGTTTCATTTTTCCTTGGCTAATTATGTGATTGTTAGATTTTCATCATTTAATTCAATAGATCTAGGATCTTAACTGAACGAACAACATGTACAACATATCAAGCATAAGAGACAAGAGACAAGAGACAAGAGACACAAAACATTTCACTAGGGAAAACCAAGAAGGTGAAAAACCCCTGAACTTCCTTAGAGATAGAATAAACATCAATACAAGGATCACAATGATCAAACCCAAGAGATAGATATCTTCAGTAGCATGCTCCTCCTCCACTTGTGCGCATCCTCCTCTTCTCTCATTAATGCGAAGTGAGTGAATAATAGAATGTGTAAAATGAGAGAGACACACTCTCTATTTATACACTAACTTGACTTGCCCTTACTCAACTAGGTCGGCCCCAACTTAACCACTTAATATATTGCTGACTGGGCCGACCCCTCTAGGGTGGTCTAATAACCCTTTGACCCACATGACTCATTCAGGTCTGACCCCATCAAGGTGGTCTAATAACCCATCAAGTATAAGTTACGACACTTACAATATAACTTGCCACACTTGCAAGTACAGCTGAAAACACTTCCAATCGGAGGAATAATACATCTCCATTGGGGATACAATAAAGTACAAATGTAATACATAGAAGAATATCTTCCAAAGTTACAAATACATCAACACTCCCTCTTAACTAGGAAGGTATTCTCTAGACACAAGTCATCAAGACATATAGGCACAAGTCTTCAATTCTGGAGCTGGATCGTCATCACTGGATCACGGAGCATCATCGTCACTGCTGCTGCTATCTCAATCAATCTCTATTCTACTCGCCATAGGAAGTTCTACAGAGCCAACCCTTTTTCATGTTGGATGTAGGCCTGGCCTCCATGTAGGTCTTTATCATCTCTGCAAGTAAGCCATCAAGTAGGTACACGTCAGGAGTGATTACACTGCCTCTGCAAAATCTGCAAGATCTCTCAGGACTGATCATATGCCACTGCAAAACCTGCAAGAGCATCTTAGGACTGATTATATGCCTCTGCTAAACCTGTGTACCCTACTGTCACATCATCATCTTCAAATCACCTCATATTCCAAGGAGCACAACCCAGATGCACATCACACAGCACTTACACTCACCGGCATGGTAAGACACATTTCAACCATCCGTGAAAGGCTTAGCACTTATATCTACGCCATGGCAAGACAAACTTCAACCATGCAAGAATGGCACAGCACTTATATCGCAGCCATGGCAAGACAAACTTAAACCATGCTCGAATAACCCCAGCACTTACACTCCGGCATGGTAAGATACACTTCAACCATCCGTGAAAGGCTCAGCACTTATATCTACGCCATGGCAAGACAAACTTCAACCATGCGAGAATGGCACAACACTTATATCACAGCCATGGAAAGACAAAATTAAACCATGCTCGAATGGCCCCAGTTCTTATATCGCAGTCATGGCAAGATAAACTTCAACCATGCTCGAATGGTCTAGCCCTTACATCAACGACCATGGTAAGACAAACTTCAACCATGTCGGAATGGCTCCATCCCTTACATCAACGACCATGGCAAGACAAACTTCAACCATGTCGGAATGGCTCATGTGCATCTGTGTCTCCAGACTCATCACTTCTCCTTGGAAGGAATCTCGATCTGAAGTACACCAAGCCTCTCTCTGAAGTACTCAAACTTCACTCTGGCCAGCGGCTTGGTCAACACATCGGTTATTTGCTCGTCGGTCGCAACATACAAGAGCTTCACTGCTCCTCTCTGCACCATATCCCTGATATAGTGATACTTGATCTCAATGTGCTTCGACTTGTCATGGAACACTGGGTTCTCGGACAACTTCACACAACTCTGGTTGTCGCAATATATACAAGTAGCACTCAATTAGAGATCAAACAAATCAAACAGTAGCTTCCTAAGACATACTGCCTCACAACTAGTCGAACAAGCTGCGACATACTTTGCTTCAGTTGTACTCAGTGCCACACAGGACTGCTTCCTGCTAAACCAAGAGATCATACCATATCCCATACTGAAGCAGCACCCCGAAGTGCTCTTCCGATCCATGGCATTGCCTGCCCAATCTGAATCAACATAACCCTCCAGGTTTAAACTTTTGATTCACATCATACTTGGGCCCATAGTCAACTGTACCCTTCAGGTACCTCAGAATATGCTTTGCAACAATCAGGTGAACATGTCTCGGATCCGTCAGGAACTGGCTCAAGGTGTTCATAGCAAAGCAAATATCTGGTCTCATATTCGTTAGGTACATCAAGGACCCAATCATCTGACGATACATCTTGGCATCAACCGGATTAGATGAAGCATCACATAGAAGCTTCAGGTTTGATGCCATAGGTGTGGCCATGGCCTTGTAGTCCATCATCTCGAACCTCTTCAGGATATCTACTACATACTTCCCTTGTCCAAGGAAGATTTCATCCGCACTCTGCCACACCTCCATACCTAGAAAGTAATGCATCATACCCAAGTCCTTCATCTCGAACTCGGCAGCAAGCTTCCTCTTCGTGTCGGCAATCAACCTATCCTCACCAGTCACAAATAGGTCATCCATATACAATAGTAGTATCATTGGATTTCCTTCCTCAACCTTGTAGTAAAGGTTGGAATCCGCTTTACTCTTGGTAAAGCCCAAACTGGATAGAAAGTTGTCTATCCTACCATACCAAGTTCTAGGAGCTTGATTCAAGCCATACAAGGCTTTCTTCAATCTGCACACATATGACTTCCTGTCATGTGTCTCAAAACCAAGTGGTTGCTCCACATACACTTCCTCTTCAACTACACCATTCAAGAAAGTTGTCTTGACATCCATCTGGTGTATCTTCCATTTCATCACTGCATCCAGAGCAAGTATTGATATGATGGAAGTGTATATGGCTACAGGTGCAAAAGTCTCTTCATAATCTATCCCTCTTTATGGGAGAAGCCACGAGCTACAAACCTCGCCTTGTATTTCTTTATGCTACCATCTGCAGCATGCTTGATCTTATAGATCCACTTGGAAGTCACAACAAACTTCCCTTCAGGTCTTGGGACCACATCCCAAACATCATTCTTCATGATCAACTGGTATTCCTCGATCATGGCATTCTTTCATTACTGCATCCCGAATCCTGGGAACTTCTTCAATATCTTCAATAGACAGTTTTCTTTGAATTTCGTTGTTGGAACAAATGTTGTAGTCCTTCTTTTGTAGGTGATTGTACACGATCTTTCCTACAAGTCAAATTCAATTGCATGATTAGAAACTTCTCATAGTTTACAGAACAAAGTATTACAGATAAAGGCATATGTCATACAATCATGCAATTATCTTAGCCAATGCTTCAATACAACATTCATCCATATCCCGTAACTTTCTAAATGCCTTCCATCTCTACCAGAACATTATTAAGAGTTTGCACTAATCCCAACATGTCAGCAAAGAGGTTTCATTCTAGATAAGTAGCAATGGAATGTTGTATAGTGCCATAGGCCACTTACCAACTACATGCATATTAGTAGTATCTTGTTCATTAATGCAACTTTTCTAATATGCATAATACATATCCTAAGTCTAGGAACATAAGTATGTACATGACTGGACAACATCATTTAAGTAATCATATACACAAGAAATGACAATTCAAATACTTATCTTTGTTTAGTTGTAGGATGGACTCGCTCTCAATCTTTGCTTCCTTGCAGGAACTACTGGAGTGTGCTCCCTCTTGATCTTTGCTTCCTGGATTAAATGTCCTTGAACTTATATTCATCCTGGACCACTATGCATGCTTAAGTGTGCACTAGTGTCATCCTCAAGATCTCATACATGATCATACATCCATTAGTATAATCTCAATACTATCAAAACATTATAATAAACTTAACATGTATGGTCATGATTATTTCACGCACAGGTAATTTATCACAAGCATTAGTATTCAAGGTTTCAGGGAGGACTTCTATTACTTATGCATATTATTATTGACCATAGGACTCTTCTGGTTAGTCATATCATCAATCAAAGTAAGAAACATAATATACATAAACTGTTGATTACTTAAACTTCTAACTTCAAGAATAATCATTCATACAAAAGTATAAGATCCTAACACAAGGTAGGATTCTAACTTGATATAGGAAAAACACATCGGGTTATCATGTTTGCTAGTTATGTCTAACATACCCAAACAATGTCTTCTTGTTCTCTTCAATGACTTGTGCTTAGTAACCTGCATATCTCATAGGTTAAGCATTGTAGATCCAAATTATACATACCTGATAAGTAGAGCTTCTATGTGATCCATGAGTCTTTGTCTTCATGTCACCATGGTCATATGTTCTTGATCTAGAACTTTTCTTGATGTACCTTTCATGTTAGCGGACAACATCATCCTCATATAACACCACAATGCATTAGTACAATCATAAGTGTCATAACCCTAATCAATGAATGTCTTCTATGATTCACATGCATTCATACTACGGTGATGAGACAAGTCTAATATTAATCAAGATTGTACTAACCTCAATAATATGAAGACAAACATATCATAAACTTAATCATGAACAAACTTCAAAACATACCTGTATCTCTTCAAGTCATACCTGTCGGGATTGCTTGTAGCCTTCTCATGTAAAGCCTCAGCATCATCTCCCTCTGGAACTGGAACTTCTTCACTTATGCAGGTGTCCAATTCATTATTTTCTAGGATTAACCCAATCCACTTTGATTTGTTGAAACTGGATCTGGAGCTGGATTAGGGTTTATCAGAGAAACCCTAAAAATTCAAGCTTTGAATTTCAAACTTCTGAATGGATGGAAAGATGTGGCTTGCTGAGATGATCAAGCCGGTATACTTCAATTTTGAAAACTGCAAAATTTGACCCCTTAAAATTACCTTTGAAACTTCCGGATTCACTGGACAGGACCCTGAACTAGGGTTTTATAAAGCCCACCCTTCTGCCAAACCAAAAGGTTCGATCCAAAGCTCTAAACTTTGTTTTTTCTAAGGAGCTTCCAGCCGTGGTCACAAACTTTAAAAATTCCAACTTTTGCAGAAGCCCTAATTTTCCATCTTTCTGATCAACATCCCAAACTAGGGTTTGATCAAGCTCGGCCTTCTGCCCAACCAAAAACTTTGATCTTGGTCTATAAATTTTGATTTTGATGAGGAGCATTCAGCCGTGTCTCCAATTCCAAAAATTCCAACGTTCTTCGAAGCCCTAAATTCCCGCAGCAGTGATAAGCCAAGAACGAAGGTGCTCAGAATCCAAATATGTCTTGACAGAAATATGCACCTGATTGTTTATGGTGCATCTCTGAAATTACGAATCCACATGGTCTGAAACTTTGGCCTATGGCAGCCTAACCTATCATCTTTCCAACCCCATAGGTCTGACCTCAATTGGATTCTCTGAGAGAGAGAGAGTTATGCCAAGTGTCGCAACATGACCTGTTTATGGGATAAAACAGGAGAGTGAATTTGTACAGAGTGCCATGTGTCACTATATCAATTTTGGCCTCTGAAAAACTTACCTGAGAAAGTATAGTCTGTTCCCTACCTATTACTTTTTACGAAATTTCATTTGGAGCTTCCTATCCCAAGTTGTGACCTTTTTTCCTAGGTCACCTGTTTATGATTGAGATCGGGAGGAGGCAGAAACCCTAACTTGTACAGATCATAAATCACAAAGTACAACGAATCAAATGCTGTGCTTAGGACACAAGGTACATGGGGATGTTATCTACGACCTGTGGAAGTTTCAAAACCTAAACCTTCTCCAAAATGGATTTATAGCGAAAATTCCACGATGACTGGTTTTTTCTATATCAAGCCCTAGCCTCCAATTTGTCGCAAGTGCAACAAGTCTCATAAATTCCATATCATGCCTTCCTTCAAGATAGCTCTGATACCATGTTAGATTTTCATCATTTAATTCAATATATCTAGGATATTAACTGAACAAACAACATGTACAACATATCAAGCATAAGAGACAAGAGACACAAAACATTTCACCAGGGAAAACCAAGAAGGTGAAATGTTTTGGTTGTACCTGAGGCAGATAGTTGTTGGTTGTTGAGATATTCCCTCATTTCCATTCGTTATAATTGATTCTATCATACCTTTACTCAGTTGCTTAGAGGGTCTTAATCACCTACCATTGGGACTTTTGGAAGGCATAATTACATTTTTATAAGAATATCATTAAGAGTCCTAGGAATATAAATCAAGTGAGATACTACAATCTCTATTCAACCATGAACTCAAACAATGTTTTATCCACCCTTTACACCAGTTATCCAACTAAATATTACACCAAGACAAGTCTTGACATCTATAGAGATTCCCCATTCCTAAGGTATTCCTTGGTCACCCACCCCAACCACCATCGTCGAGTTATTTACCTATCTACAGCATCTTAGTAGAAAATGAGGCACCTTCAACCTTGGAACCTATGGAAGGTATGCCACCATCACCTACCACTTTGTGTCACCCATTAGGCAAAACATCCCCCCTCTCCCCTTGGCGGGGATACCATTACACATATCCCATTTTTATTGAACCAACTTGGTGTAACTAAGAATCCAATCATGACTCCCAAAATGTAGGTAATTTTTGTGCTTTATTGGAGCATGACCAAGCAGGAAAGGAGACCATTGTTTCCCTCCACACGGAAGCTCCTTGGACCTCCCTCCATGCACATTTATGAGCTCCCTTCTCCAATGCTCATGGCCTTATTGCAGTCGGTTCTTTATGCCCCAAATCGAGTTGTTCTTTGTACCTGGTTAATGATGTTTCTCTTGTCTGAATTAATGGTCCCCTGGAGGCCGGTTATCCACCTTTTAGCAGGGATGATTTCCATTTTCAATCATTTCGAATTGGAAAGCCAGGAAGAGTTTCCCTTCTAAGTTATACCAGTCTTCTTCATTGCGTTTAGATCAATCTCACTCTCGCTAGATTCTAGTTCTCTATAGTCTTGCAGGTTATTTGGGATATCTCTTGGTCTCAGCCAGCGGCCAGTGGAGGAAAAGGGATATCCTTCTGGTTCCTAAATTCGCAATTATCTAAGTCTGTAACAATGGCTCACAGACTTCGTGCCACCTCCTCTCGTGGCAGCAGATGAAGCAGACACTCTAGCAGACGAGGCCGTGGAGGTTTAGTAGACAATGGATATGTCAATTCCATCCCAAACCATCTGAGAACAATTCCGGATGATTGGGAAGAAGAAATGGTTTTGCAGCAATTGGTCAGTCAGAGGGCTCGTATCAGGTGCAGGCATTATTGGTTGGTTACGAATTCATTGGCCCAACTTCTCTTGCAGTCTCAGGATTTCTCACAGGGGAATAATCCAACTCACTCTCCTTACCCTGCTCCAGCTCCATCTCTTCATTCTTCATCCTCTTTGGTCACCTCTCAAGTTTCCAAGCCGACGGTGCAACAAGTAATTCAACTAGAAAAGGATATTCAGCAGACTAGGGCCAAAAAAAACATAGCTTCAACCAGTGGACATAAGTGAAAGCATGTGGAATGTAAAGGCATGGTGAATCTCTCCTCCTTCCTGAAGACGGCACCTCTACCAGTAAAAATGGTTTCTGATAGTACCTCCAACTCTGAGGATTACTGTTTCCCAATCAATGAGGAGCTTCCAGACAATGCAGACACCGTCTACAAGTCCATGTAACTTTGTTTTGTTTCCTTTCTCTCCTTGGTTAGCTGTTAGTTGCGTGTTGATAGACACTTGGAAATTTGTCCACGTGATAGGTCAAAATTTTGGTTATGTATGTAGTCTTTGGTTAATGATCTTAGACTTGAACTCGTTTATCAGGTCTTTAACTATAGTCTATTGTGTATCCTTCAATATAGGAAGTCTTACTTTGGTTCTCAAATGGTTGTCTTGGCTTGGTGAGCAGCCCAAGTGGGATCTCAAACTTCTTGTGCATGTGCTATTTTTTGTATTTTAATATAAATTTTCTATGGAGCTTACAAAAAAATAATAATCCAATAATGACTACATTGGCACTTCTGGTACTCAAAAGCAGGATACTAAGGTATTGTACCTCAAAACTCCCAATCTTGATTTCTCCCCAAATTGCACTAAATACATAAGATCAATATGATTGGGGGCATCGTGTTATAAGTACTTTCAAGGTTAATAATGATCATGATCATGACTCTAGTGGTGATGCTATAATGTCACATGTGTCAATTGATTTGAATCATACATATGCATGTCATTAAGATTTGAATTGTGTCCAATGCATTACATTCCTTTGTATACATTATATATCGATATAGTGTATGGAAACTCTCTTCCCATGTGATCGTAGTAGCATATATTGATGAGAATTATGGATATAATCGATTCCATTGTTCTTTTATTGGCTGCATAACGCCCTACAACATACTAGTACTTGCACAATTAATAAAGTTAGTGTAATGAAAAAAAGATACATCAAACACATAGCACATTTAGTGCCCTATGTGTCCTAAGATCATACTAGTCTCCTAAGTGTTGACTGCATTATATTAATGACATACTCTTTCTAATCATGTTTATCATGTGCTAGCATTGAAATTGATTTTATTCTAATGGTAATTTGATTGGAGAAGTGAGAAATGTTATTGTTGGTTTTCTTTTTCATCAGGGAAAGCTTCACATGATTATGGAACCAATAATCAAATCGTAAAATGATTCTTAATACTATACGATTACTCTTTCAGTGTCTATGGCACCAATGTTACTTTAGTGCCACAATTATTTGACTATATCTTAGGCCAATAACTTGTAGGTTACCTTATCAATACACATAATTATGCATAACCATATAACCATTTTCATGCTATTAACAATGTTACAAATTGACATTTAATGTAAATAAGTATGTTTATTTACCAAGTACAAGGCGTCAATCAATATAAATTAAACTGGTATCCAAATATCCATCTTTCTTTTTAAATTTGCATGCTTAAAGAAATCATATAATTGTCATCCCTAGTAACAAGGAAAATAAAACTCATATACATGTCCTCATAATACAATTCTATCAATCTAGTTGAGTTCAATAGATAACAAGCAAAGAAATAACAAGAATAGTCCATAATGTAGTTTAATTGTTGGAAGTCAAAATATGGGGCATTCCATGTTGAAAAAGGGAAAAAAGACAAAAGGAAATAACAACCCTATAATTGTAATAATTGTCAATTAAATTAATAACAAAATGAAGGGGTGTTACTTTTGGTTGTGCAATCGTTCATATTTTATTTATATAAAATTGGATCATTTACTTGGGCAATGGAGGAAATTGAGAGATTTGTTCATGATAAGTGAGATTATTTTGTATCTTATATGAGTGTGTGAACTTGACTCTATGTTATATGTGGGGTAAGTTAGGTATTTATTTAGGGTGATGAAGTTAGATTCCCGCGGTGACCTTTCAGGGACCTAAGTAAGTATTGTCAGAGACAAGTCCTTGAACTTGTACTTTTATTGAAATTAATATAAAGGATGAAATATTATTCTCAGTCATTGGCTAAATTGAATATTGATTTACTGTTATGTTATGACTATATGACTAATTGAGATATTTGATATCATTTTTCTACCAATATGGTTTTTTATGTTGTAAATCTCGATAATATACGATATGCATGCTATTTTCTTTAATATAATAATTATTATTGTGTGACCCATGTATTTAATGAGGAATTTTAAAATAGGGAAATGTATCTTCACATCACGTCCCTTTGTTGTCATGTCACGCATGGAAATCTGCGCATATGCCTTAGAGGTTATCTCATGTGGATGCTTATATTGGGTTGGGAGCATTAGATAATGTTTAAAGATATCCATGCGTAGTGATCAATTTGAGGAAGGAGGAGCTATGTTAGTTTTTACGAAACTCAATGTTTCGATCCCACTTTGGGATCGTCCTTAGGAGTTGATGCTCAAGGACATGGAGAATTATTAAGTTGCCAAAGATCCTTGGATAAATAGGGTTAGATTAAAAAATTAGGGTTAGAGTCGATAATGTGGGGAAGAAGAGAGAAAATGCATCAGTTAGTTAACTTCAATAGTGAAGATAACTAGACGATGCATTTTCTCTCTTCTTTCCCACATTATCGACTCTAATCCTAATTTTTGAATCTAATCCTAGATTAGAGTCGGTAATGTGGGAAAGAAGAGAGAAAATGCATCGGCTAGTTACCTTCAATAGTTATCTTCACTATCGAAGTTAACTAGCCGACACATTTTCTCTCTTCTTTTCCACATTATCGACTCTAACCCTAATTATCGAATCTAACCCTATTTATCCAAGGATATATGGAAACTTAATAATTCTTCATGTCCTTGAGCATCAACTCCTGAGGATGATCCCATAGTGGGATTGAAACATTAAGTTGCATAAAAACTAACACAATTCCTCCTTCCTCAAAAAGCATATATAATGTCAAGATGTTGAGTACACTCATGAGAAGCTATGAATCCTAGTGGTAGTTAGTGTGGATAATCATTATAATCAATGAGTTAATAACTTGTTGTTGCCACCAACAAGAATGGAATTCATGACAATGAGGGTGTGTGTGGAGGTGGTAGGTGAGATTGTGTAATTCTCCAATATATAAAATTTAAATGATAGATAGCTTTGTTATTGTTTACCATAAACATGTTTTTATCACTGTTAGCAAAAAAATGAGCCCTACACTCAATGAATTCTCCTATTTATCATTACACCACAAATTCTTCACCAATAAGAATTTGTGAGATTAAACTCACAAAATTTTATCATATTAACCTTTTGTCATTCTAATATCTTAAAAATAACCAATTTAAGAAGTGGGTACATTACCAAACACTTTTTCGAGTGTCTTGGCTAAGGACATTCCACAAATGCAAGGTCTCAAGTTCCACTCCCCATGTGACTTGCCAAAGTTTGGGACATCTTAGGTACACATGAAAAAAAGATTAAAGAAGTGGGCATCTTATTAAACATTTATATTTGATGTTTTGGTTAAGAGCTCACATCTACAAGTATAAAGTCTTGTGTTCTACCACACACAACTTGTTTCTATATCTCCTTTAGACAAAAACAATGAATTAAGGAAATGAATACCTAATTCATTGTTTTGTGTTTTTGGTTAAATACACATCCACAATTACAAGGCCTCAATGAGGTCTCAACTACTATGCAATAGGCATGCATTCATTCAATTGTTCTTATCTCAATGTATCTTCCATTTTCTATTAACAAGCCATGGAAGTGTGTTAGGTATATGGTGAAGCAATCTTGACTATGATGCTAGTTGTTAACAATTGTACAAGTGCACAAATCCTCCATATTGTGCATATTGTGCAAAGTTGCATGCGACACTCAACAATTCCACTCTCTCATCCCTTATGTTATATAGATTAAATATTTGAAGCACAAAGAGTTGTTGAGTCTAATTAATGAGGTCACTAAATTAGTTTTAAGGTTTACATTCGACAACATAGCATTTTTAAGACATCAACTTCCCTGCATTAAGCATGTATCCTGTTGGTATCGAAATTTTTCCCATTAAAATTTGCTTTTGATCCTGGCAGCGTGCATGTGAAAGTACCCAGATGCCATGAGTTCAAGGTAGATGACTACTGGAAAGCAGAGCTTCCTCCAGATTGCAAGCGACCTGCAGAAAATGATCGAGCTTCTCTTGAGAATTTCATTTGGGCAAAGTATGAGGCAATGTTAACTAATGGAGCAATTGGTGGCTCTGTTTTGTGTGAAGATGGCTTCCAAATGTAACAGGAAAAGATCTCCATTGAACTCGAACATGGTGGCTAATGGTGTTGGATAGCCTTCAAATTTAGGAGCAGTGAGCCCTCGTGACAAGACACACTGCCAGTTACAGCCATGACTGAGTGTGCACATATATCTGATTATATATATAAATTTTGAAAGGTATCGAATGACAAGCAAAAACATCAATAAAGTGCTTAGTATCAAAGTGCCCAAAGTGCTTACGACCTTCAATGCATTCAGTATTGGGAAATTCAACTTGTCACAAACAGACGCAACCTATACTACATTGGCGTTGTCCAAAGGTCATACGCGTTCATCATTTCATCAGTCATTACCATTGCAATTCAATTTCCTGGTAAAAATTAGCGTGTATCCTCTGTAATTGACCTCCTGATATGGTTTCAATACTTCAAAGCTGTGGGCATGGTTTACATTGCCAATATTGATGGAATGAAATTGAAGCAATAGCCAATGGAAAGAAGTTAAGGCTCTTACAGGTCATCGCTGAGTCACAGGGCTATCAAACCGCCAATTTCACCAAATGTAAAATCTTAAATGGTCAAACATTTGACGGTTTTACTTCTCGGCGTGAACAGGAATAAGATGGATGCCACGATATCACATAATTCGCCAATAGTGGAAACAATCACCACCAAACCTGCAAGATTATAGTGGTGGCTTGCAGTACCTCACCTTCCAACTAATAAAACAGAAATGGGGGAGTATATCGCGCCAGTTTGCAGCATTTAAGGAAATAATCATGGTAAAACAAAGAATGTGCTAGCTACAGAAACCACCTGATATTTAATCACCATTTGAGTGAATAGTTGTCACCGATTGAAAATAAAAGAGCGAATTTTGTGAATATCTTTTGCCAACTAAGGATTTGGGTCCAATTTCTGTTTGATCTCATCACCTATTAAAGAAGTTGAGATTCGACTGTGAAAAGGAGGAGGTTCCAGCCTGAGTGGCTGTGTGTTGTATTTGTAAGGGGTTATTATCAGTCTGAGATGGTTTCCGTCTGTCAGTATGTTTTGGAACTGTATGAGGATTGAATATTATATGAGCCAGTTGATGATTATACAGATATTGTTTATCTATGTAATGACTCTTATGATGGATGATGTTATTATCCTAGTTTCTCATTATACATGTCAATGTCTGTAAATATTTATAGAGAATGTCTTTCTGTCTGAAAAACATCATTATTTATATAATTAACAGTTTGTAATCATATAATAGATTATTTACTGGTTCATATAAACAATCTTTATTGGATTTTTATCATACTTTTATAGGTCTGTGTTTTAATAGTTCTGTGTTTTAAGCTTATCATCCATCCACCCTTTCAAGTTTCTCTTCTGCTACTTAAAATCCAGATTCATTCAATTCGAAGTGCCTAAACTTTGTGATAAGCAATCAGTACAAACTTTAGGACTAACATATCCATTCAATTGTTCTTATATAACAATTTGAACTTTTCCTCTCTCATTCGACTTCCATTTTTTTATTGACATACCAATGTAGCGTGCTAGACATATGGTGAAGCAATCTTGACCATGTGGCTAGTTGTTAAAAAATGTACAGGTGCAAATTATCCATATTGTGCTAAGTCGCTTGTAATGCTCTACAATTCCACTCTTTCCTACCTTGTGACATTGGGAATAATATTTGAAGTACACGACTTTTCAAGTCTAATCAATGAGGTAACTAAACTAGTTTCAAGGTTTACGCTCGACAACATATCATGCTCTTGCATTGATAGTAAGTTTGGTGCCATTCGTTTATAATTTCATTCAATGTGGGGTGAATAAAGCATATTGGGAATACCATTAAGTGAATAAGGGATTTTATACAATGAATGAAGTTTGTCATACAAAATTTATAAAATTAATAAATTTGTATTTGGGTTATTTTTAATTGACGATTTTTAGATTTGGTAATGGTTTTAATATTCAATTTTTAATTATTTTGGTTGAGTCTAATAACTAATTTTAACTATGATTAATTAGGTTTATGTTCTAACTTGGTTATTGCACACTTTCTAAAGAGAGACATTCTATTGCTGCTTTCCTAGCTACATACTCAAAAATATGACGAACTTTCCTTTTTTCCCTTTTTTTTTCAATACATTTCAAGTTTCCATTCAATCACGATGGTTACAATGAATGGAAGTGCAATTGATTCCATAGTCCTTATTGTTTTTTAGAAGAATGGGATATATTTCCTTCTCTGAATCCAAATTGTTTGATTCATGATGCCTCTTCCTCCCATTTGATGTGTTTTCAATTGTGACTATTGGCATATCTACATCATCATCCTCAACGTAAGCGTTAGGTACTTAAGTAGATGACTTTGGTCTAGGTTTAGGTATATGAGTTGATGTTGCTACTCTTGATTGTGTTGCAAGTTGTATTGGAGTAACCCTTGGATATTTTTTCTACGATAATTTATCCTCTAGGGTTATAATGAGAAAGATACCTACATATGGATCGTTTGTTGGCAAGTCTTATATGAAAAGTTGTATTCTCACAATCTAGCATGTAGGTCCATCTATAATTGTCCAACTCAAGAACAATCTTATTCGTTAGGTTGAGGTTGAAGTTAGGCTCAACACAATTTGAGCATAGTGAATGATGCTCCTTTGAACCTCACCGATGTTTAACATGGTAAAATTTCTTAACACTTGTAGAATCTATATATGGCTGGGAAGATTCAACAATCTCATCCACATTGGAGATGCTGTGACAGTAATGGCGATCGAGTTAAATTTTGGAGTTTGACAAAGTGACTAACATTGCCCCACAACATTGGTTGAGAAAACAAAACAACAAAGAACGAGAGCAAAAATGTACCAAATGTTCTCTAGTCCAAATGGAATTTATCCATTTGTGAAATACTACTACTTATAAACAAAACTCATTGAATTGATAAATGAGAGCATGGTCTTGATAGCTAGTAATGAGCTTATATGAAACTTTGGGATATCTTTAAATCTTTACACAATGATAATTATGATGATGGTTATCCTTTTATCATAAAAATAATAGTTCAAAAAAATTACATATATTAAATTTGAACACATATTAATATAAATACTTGTCATTTGGTACAACTATGGTGGTCATATAGAGGGCATTTCCATTTTCTTATTGGCTATATAAATAAAAAATAAATGAAATGGATTAAAAAATGGACCAATTCAATTTTTAAATTTTTTTTGTTTTGTTTGATGAAATAAATTCCTTTCATTTTTTTTAAAATTTTTTATTTTTATTTTTTTTAAATTCTAAATTTATTCACTTTTTAATTTGAGACAAAATAGCACTGTAAACCATAGACATATAGTAAAAATATCCATAAATATTTTACAATTTTTAATAAAATGAGCTAAAAATGATATCTTGTATGTGCAAGTAAAGTAATTAAAAGTCAATTGAGTATAGGGTGGTTGGGAGGAATGTTGTTATCCTCCCCACTTAGTTTCAAATCTAGCTTTGTAACACTTATTTTTTGAAAGTAATGTACTTTCAACACTCAGATTTAAAAAAAACACGTTTATGAGTTAATAGTTTTAACTAAAATGTAGTTAAACCACTATTGTACCACCATTTGACAATACTCTTTACTTGCTCAAAGCTCATGCTCCTCGCACTTAGGTAAGTGGCCACGTCATTTCACGAGTTTTAGTACGTACCTAACACTCAACTATTTTTTCACGAGATTCATGCTCACCAAACACTAGTGTTATTAAATTAAAAGAAGGAAAATATTGTAAGTGGTTACATGTTTGTTTTGATTTACAACCAATATGTTAACATTGGAATGAACTATTTATTATTCTCATATAATTGTATTTTGTTTGTGGATCAAATTGTTTATATATGTATATAAAGAAAGTTGTTATTAAGTTTAATGATAAAAGAATAAAATAAATTTTATTATATTTATAAAATAAATTTAAATAATTTTAAATTTGATTAAAAATGAAATGATTAAATGTTTTATGATTTTGATTTTTTCTTCTATTTAATATTATATAAATTTGGTTATAAATTTTTAATTAACAATTTTAAAGTATAAAATTATTATTTTTAATGTAAAAATAAATTGATTTTTAAATATGTTTTTTATAATTAATATTACAATATTATTATTATATATATATATTTTCAATTCAAAATAATTCCTACTAGATTTTAAATTAAAAATTTGCCCTATTATTAGTGGGTTAAAAAATCAATATTACTTAGGCTGAAATTATACTGAAAATAAAATATATATTAAAATAAGATTCTTTTACTTTTTAACTTATTCTTAGAAATGAAGACTTTTTCTATATATTTAATATAATAATAATAATAATATTTGATTGGCTCCAATATGAATATCCTTAATTGGTTTATGCATTGTATATATGAATATTCCTTAATTGATTTTAGTCAATTCCTCCATAGAGTGCAATGTAGGTATAGGTAAATATATTTGTAAAAATTATAATATATTTGATGTTATGAAATAATTTTTATAATTATATATTGGTTTTAAATTTGTTATTAATAATTTATGAGTATTTAATAATAACAACTAAATCTGAAATAACAATGTTTAAACTAACTTAAACTTTAAGATATTGACTTAATCATCCATTTATACATAAATTATTATCAGAGAATAACCATCAACCCAGTAGTAACCTGATTTTCTTTAAATAACAATAATAATTTTGAATAACAACTATTATAAGTTTTACCATCTTTCTTAAAAGAAAATTCTTTATGTAAATATATATGAATATTTTCCTCATTTGTGTCAGGGCATATATGATTCCGAATGAGACCCTGCTATTCAGACTGTTGAAAAACGTGTTTTTCCATGTGGTGGGATCAAACACGAGGGGAGAAAACCAAATTACAGAATAATTTAATTGCTAGCATCTCACGATAACAGAGGTCAAACTTCATCTGTTATTTCCCAATGTCCCTGGGCACTTCTCGTCTTGCGAGCAATTCAAGCTAAAAATCCTTGAAGCTTGAAAGAACCTACTGTGCTCTAACGGGAATTTAACTAAGAATGGATTGTGTAGATGAATGGGGAGCCTCAAAATTGGGACCATCTCTGATTCTCAGAGCTATGAATTTATCCACATGGCAGTATTTTGTTGGGTTCGCGTTAATTTTGATTTATTTCTTATATAATTTTCTGGAAATGCATTTGATCGGGGATCTGTTCATGGGCATGGGACGGAACTCCGTGAAGCTATTCTACGAACCCTCATCCAAAATTGCTACCCACTTGCTGCCCAAGTGCGATATCCTCAAGGGGAGGTAGGGCAATATATAAGGAAATGCATGAATTTCAAAATTTATTATTATTGTTATTATTATTATTTTGAAGTTGCTTCTGAAACCAATATAGATTTTTTCGGTTTAGAAGCTAAATTTGAAGGATATTTATTTTGAAACTTGCACTTTGCCTCTTCCTTATAAGATGCCATTTGGTGGGATTGGTTATAGCAAAGAACATAGACTTCCTTTAGCTTAAATGCCAAGTTCGAAGGGTATTTATTCGACCATATTTACCCCATAATTGCACTCGGTTACATCTTTTTTAAACTGCCACAATGAAAATGAAACCCTGATGGACGGCTTAGCACTCCCTCAAGTGAACCAAGCCATGGCAGGCTTTAATTTTAATTTTAACTTTTTCATATGCACATACAGGTCTTTTAATTTTTTTAGAGAGAATGGTTAGGATTGAAGCCTGTTTTCAATTTCTACTCTTTAACATAAAATAAAGCGAATCGTATTTACTTTTACTTCCTGCTTAGCAGTGGTTTCTGTCAAGCGACTATAATGAGACAAATCGAGTTACATTTGGACTAAATCCTGTGCATTTTGTGCTTTCTTGCCCTAGCTATTTAGTCAATAAATTTGGAAGTTGCTAGGGCAATTTAATCTATGTAAAAATGCCCGAGGAATCTTATTTGACATATAGATCTGTTCAAAGGGGCCACGGTCAGAAACTTTCCCCTTGACAATCATTGTTGCCTGTGATTTGAACTTTGATTGTCTGTGAAAGTCTTCTGCTTTTTCGCCATCAACAGGTAAGATCAGGTCCATTCATTGTCATGGTTTTGGAAAATACCTGAGGTTTTGCATGGTGGAAATTTTGGAAGTGAGCTTTCCAAAAGTGCAATATTTTTGCAAAACTTCTATCCCACATTGGCAACAATTGTGAGACAAGGGTGGTTTATGAGATGTGTTTCAAAAGCTTTGCCAATTCAGAAGTTGGCTGCGGGATGCAAGACCTTGTGTTGTGTTGATGTGACAGAGCATCTTCCCCCACTCTTGGTACTGACATTGCCTATAGGTGCCTGTGTTTTGTGGGTCCCCTTGCTTGCGATTGTAGACTTTGTATATGCCTTTGTGATTGTTGACTGTGTGATGCCTTCTTAAATGCAATCTTACTACCGGTTGGTTTATGAGAAGCATATCAAAAGCTTTGTCAATTTGGAAGGTGGATTTTGGATGCAAGTCACTGGGAGTTGTGATAGAGCATCTTCCCTCACTTGGTATTGACATTGCCTAGAGGTGCCTTATGTGTTTAGTAGGTCTCTTTGCTTATGATTGTAGACTTTGTGATGCTTTTTGATTGTTGACTTTGTGACACCTTCTTAAATGTCATCTTACCAAATCCCAAATGGTATATCCCCATGTCAATATAAGTGCAAGCATATGTGTAATAATCCCACATTGGCAGGATTTTGTACCATGTTAGTCATATCCTCCTAGTTCGGTACATAGATTACTTAGAGGTATTTTTGTGCATTGTGGATTCCCTTGCCTGTGATTGCTTCCTTTTTGATGCCTTCTTACATGTAAGCTTCTTGATAATATATAATAATAATATAATTTAAGATCACAGTCTAGGTAGATGGAAAATTGACATATGAGACCCCTTGTTTGTGGGACAAGTGACCCCCTCCATGCAAGGATTTGACTGCTTATTCTCTTATTAGGGAGTTCCTTCCATTTGAATATGAAAATTAGCCAAAATATAAGCAAAAGGAATGTAAATATTAGGGAAAGTCTGCTTAAAAAACTGAAAATTTAGGTAAAAGTGGAAATTTCATTAAACAATTTATACAAGGTTAAGGTAGATGTTTGCAGAATCTTCCCTACGCAAATATGGGTTTAGGACGTAGCTGCAATTGAAAATGCACTAGGAATCGTATCCACTGTTCTTGCAAGTTTATGGGATGCGGGGACGCGGTAGCGACATATGCATAAGTACCCCCCCAAATTTAGGAAACGTCGAAGGGGACATTGGGGTCTTCAACATAGGGGACCTCACCAGGAATACTACAAAATTTATATCATTGAAATTTTAATATTTATAATTTAAGATTCTAAAGATTAATAGTAACAAAACAATAACACTAACATCATGTATTGTGCTTGTTATCATGTAAACACTAAACCGCTAACATCATGTATTGTGCTTGTTATCATGTAAACACTAAACCGCTAACATCATAAATCACAATTTATTCATAAAGGATAAGTCATTTACTAAAATAAATCTAAAACGAAATATAGGTTACAACTTACAACCATACATAATTTATAAATTAAAGTTAGAATTGATCAATATTAAAAACAAAATTGAAAATACAACCATATTGAAGTTTGTAAAGTGAAATAAATCTTAAAACAATGAAATCCCAATGTTATACATGAAAATTCATATTTTTAAATGTCTTGGGACTTAAAAGTTAAAAGTTAAAGAGTCAAGTCTCATATATCAAGATTAAAAGAAAAGACAAACTAAAATAGAAAGAAGTAGAACATGTCAAATGACAAATGAACATCATTGCTCACGACAATGCATTAGGAAAATGCCAAATTGGATTATGGAAGTCGATGACTATGGAAATTGGTGGGTAAATGCTAAAAAGCATTCCTAGGGTTAACCACAAGACTCATAAAGGCCAAAATCAATTAAAAAATCGGCCGCTTTTTCATTTTGGACTGCAAGAGGAGGAGGAAACTCAAGAAATGTCTCTTGATTTCGAGGAAACGTCCCCTAGTTGCATTTCTGAGCATTTCCAAAATTGGGTACGTGAGGGAAACGTTTCCACTCGCGTTTCCCTATCCCAAAAACTCGCGGGGTCGCGGAATTGCGTTTCTGGACCTTGGAAACATGTTTCCATGTAACACTGATCATATCATATAGTAATATTAGGTGTGTTTCAACTAATGATTAGTAGAGGGCATTTGCCAATCATAATAAAATTAATCAAGTTTCATCATATGTTAAATAAGGGGCATTTGTCTCCAATAATCATGACATTGAACCTTTTAGAATCATCACACTTTTTTTTTTGTAATTTAGTATTTACATTATATAGCACACAAAATTTTACAAGATATCACATAGCATTCAGGCCTCTCCTTGGGAGAAAACAACCCAAAAACTAAAGTATTCAGGCCTCTCAGAAAGAGAAAACAACCCTTGATAAAAAAACTTAGAAGTATTAGGTCTCTCAGAAAGAGAAAACAACCTTTGCTCAAAAACTTAGAAATGTGACATAGATAGACAGGTGCCTTCCTAAACACTACACTGGAAATTGGGAAAAAGTTAGATACAATCTAAGCATACTAGGAGATATAAGATCAGAAAGAAGAGACTGTAGACAGTAGTCTGAAAACTCAAAAAACTAAGACCATCTAGCAGAGGTAGAACAATGCCAAAAAGAGAAGGTAGAGAGTAAACTCTACTCGACAGGGTCGTGCCGCTCCCAACGTTGGGTTGTTGGAGGCTCGCTTTCATTCTTGATGTTGCTTGTGGTCTCGTGCTTGGTACCGCTTGTGCTAGCAATCGTGGCTTCATCCATCTTTGCCTTGCCCATCTTTGTCTCAACCGGGCTCTCCTCCTTGACCATGGCAGTCGAAGTTACATGAGCCTCGACCCCTTCATGGAGCGTTTCATTTCTCGCCTCAGAGTCAGAGCCGAAGTGAATGCTCTCGTTCGGTCCAACATTGGCAAGTAGAGGCGAGGGAAGGTGGTAGAGCTCCGTAATGTCCGCACACCAGTCTATAAGAATCTGAACCTTGTCTCGAAGCTCTAAAATTCAAGCTTGCACATCTTCCTCGACATCCTTGATGTCATTGCAAATTATCAGAAGCGTATCAGTCATTGTGGTGAGATGGCGAGCAACGCCCACAGTATTTTGCTCCTGAGAGCGGCTAGGACGTGACGACCGCATTTGTTGGGTGCGTGATGACGTTCACGGGCCATGTTACAAAGTTTGTCGCTGTCTTTGAGAATCTCAGACCTCTTCGTCTATGCTTGAAACCGCCAGGGTGTAGGGATTTTGCTGTCGCAGGGAGCACCGATCAGAAGCCAACTAGACCCATGGTGAAATAGACCAAAATGTATCCTCGACCATCCTTATGAACCAGGGAGAGATTGGTACAGGAACCAAGGGTAGCCATTATCGTGCAATAAACTCACATGTGCAGACCAGTCATGTTGTTCTACGGGAATGGGGGATGGAGTTAATATGCACAGTGTTCAACGTCGCCGTCGCCTCCTCGTTGCCAGCCGGCATGTCCTGCTCCTCCACCCCTGTTATGTCACCATAAATACGCCTGGGTTGATCATTTATCACCCCATCCGGGAAGAATCATCACACTTGAATATGCCTAAGTTAGATGGAAACAAATAAGGATTTGGATTCGTGTGTCAGATTTTTTGAGAAGTTAGGATCCAGATAGAGGGAAACAATTTATACAAGCTATAAAAGTATGTATATTTCGTAAAAAGCCACGAGGTATGTAGAAAGTTTAGATTTCAAGAATGAACCATTCATAGCTTTGAAGATACAATAAAAAAGTGAGTTCCCATTAATATTAGCCCTTAGACTTGGATGATAACCAAAAAGAGAGTGCCAACATTACAAACTCAAAAATGCTGAATGTGATGAAAACTTAGATTTGTGTTTTAGAATATGGGGCAGGGATTTTTTATAGGCAAATGTTTGTTTTTTTCACAGAAACGTTTACTTTTTGTGTTAATAAAAAAAGAGGTTGTGGCCGAATTGGACAACTTGTGGATACATTCAAGAGCTTGCTAAGATGAGTTATGCAAATAGTAAAGTTCAGGGTTACATACAAAATAGATAGTCTTTTAGATTCCGACTGGTACTATATTTTCTACTTGTATAGATTCTATTATATTGTCCTAAAAACAAAATGCATTTGTAATGCATAGAAAAACATTACGCTGATTTGTTGTTTGATCTTCTGGAGCCTCGGTCCTCTGATCTGTTGTGGGAGGAAAGTGGGGAGGAGAAGCTTCCCCATCCACTATATGAGCAGTCCCACCTGAACCATATGAGCCCTTAGGGGCTGCCAACTTCTTGTCCAACTAGGTTGAGATTTTGCTCTTGGCCTATAACCTGAAATGCCTCCTGTAACATGCTAATTTTTTCCTCTCGTGCTTCTGTTTTTCTTTTCCAAAATTCAATTTCAACTGCTGCCATTATCAACTTGCAACTCATATGGTTCACTTGAGCCATCAGGAGTTTGTGTTTGGTATTAGCAATAAAATGGTCTCGAGCATATTTGGATTCCCATTGCTTCTGCCAATTATCAAGTTGCTGAGTCTCACTAGCCACTGAAACTTTAGGATCCTCCTATGATTTTCCTTCCCTTCGAACATAAAGTTCTTTGTTTTTTGGAACACTTGTCATTTTACTGGTGATATCGTTGTTAATGAAGCAGGAGTCTACCAAGGTGACCCAAACTAAATTCACCCAGGGTCTGTAGGCAACTTGACTATTGCCCCAACGCAATAATCCTACCAAAGAGTCTGAGAAGTTTTAGAGAATTAAAGACTTCTCACAGAGGTTTCGAATTTGCCAATAATTCAGAAAACTTGAGACTACTGTCCCCAAGGCTCGTAGAACAAGGCGAAAATTACCACTATGAAAGAGCTCTAAATCATCATAGTTTTCAAAATTTAGATCTTCTAGCCCTTTTCCACATTGATCCTGCAAATAAACTATCAGACCAGGTTGGATTCTTACCTCCAGTAGAGTTTGGCCCGTAGTTGTTTTTGCAATATTGAAATTGGGTCTCAGACTATAACCTTCATCTTGATGGCGCTCACCACCCAGAAACTTGACTTCAAGCTTTCTTGGACTTCGCCAAAAGAAACCACCAGTTTGGCAAAGTTTCTAGTGCAAGAAGATAGAGTAGTGGTCAAATTCTTCAAGAGCAAAGAAAGACCCGACACCTTCAGAACTCTCTGCAAAGAATTCAGTGCTCCTGCACTGCACTAATCTCCAACCACCACTAAGAACTTGGTCCAAAGATTGTGTCTCCCTAGCCGACCTTATGTTAGGAAGACTCAAATTCCGCCAAAAAGACTCATTGAGACACCGAAGATCCGCTTCACAGTACTTAATGAGCTTCCAAGAATCTACAGTGTGGCAACCATTTCTTCCTTTAGAAGGCGAAGGCCCTTGAGATTGTGAAATAACTAGATACCAAGACGTGACTTCATTCCTAACTGTGCTGTGGGGATGAGGTAATCGAATTGAAGGTTCCATGATGAGCTCTTCTTCCCTGCGTGCAGAACGTACAACATGTGGTGTCATCCTTATTTCATCGTCCATCTCATTAAAAATCAGATTAATGTCGGATCTTTGCCTACCATTTCCATGCCACTTGTCGATCCCACCACTTTCTATAAGAACACTAATCAAATACATAAATTTGCTCTGGTCCATCTGCTTGTATTTCAATGTTAAGGGATGATAGAATGTAGTGCTTCCACACCATTGCTTATTAAATTTCCTTGGGGGAGATTACAAGCCATATTGGCTTGTTGATTTGCCTCTTTGTTGAGAGCTCACAACACATAAAAAACCCTAACTTCCCCTAATCCACTAATTAAACAATGAATTCACTCGAGCAATCGAGCTAAGATCAAATCCTTTTGGATTGGTTTGAGAGGCTAAGTGGTGAATTACAACCATGGAGTCACCTATCACGATCAATTGCTAGATTTCCATGCCTTTGGTTTGCTTCAATCCCTGCCACAGTGCCAAGAATTCTGATTGGTTGTTTGTCATTTTTCCCAGACCTCGTGCATATTTTTCTTGATTTTTCCTCCTGGGTCAAAGAGCAACCCCCTGCACCTGCCAACCCTATATAGGCAAATGCTATGGCCCACACATTTTCTTCCTTTTTTTTAATTAAAATTTTAAGTATTTTCTGAATTGCTTTTTCCAAAGGATCCAATGGTGTGATGTATCTTGGCTGGAGCTCGAGTGGATTCTTGAGCATTACCTATCTTGAAATGGATCTTGGCAGGATTTGGGTTGGATCCTATTATATCTAGATATGGATGTTGAGATCATAAGATAGTGGATCAAACCCTAATCTAACCAAGTGAAAAATACAACAGAAAGAAAATAACACTTAAATGATGAACACAAGAGATATTGCTATAATACCCAAGCACATGAACAACATCAATGCTCTAGAGAAAGATTGCCATTAGGCCTTTATCAAAGATAATAACTTGAGTGAATGATTTCCAAATGAGGAGGGGGATGCCGATGCCTTTATACATCTTCATTAGGGTTTAGGGTACTAATCCTGAGAGGGTGACCGACTGACCTAGTCAAGTATAGACAAATACAATAAAGTGGGTTAATTACTCATATGTAGGTCGAACAACGCCATCGATACATCAAATAGAGGGCCAACATTTGGCCTCAAGTGAAGATTAGTGATAATCTCAACAACCCTCCTTAAGTTGAACAAAGGGCCACAAAAAAGGCATGACATCCACTAATCATCATAGAAGATCATCACAATAGATTCCTCCCTTAACACTGATATGGGGCTCATCAAAATCCATAATGCTCCCTGAGAAACTTTCATGACCTTCATTGGGACTGATTGTGCTACAAAGAGTCTTTGGCAGAGCAAATTGGTATTTCTCAAGAAGAGAAAGGCATATTGAAATAATGGCTTGAGGTGGAGGTGATTCTGATTGCTTTGTCTAAGTACCTGTAAGAAAATCAATAGCATTGGTGAGAGTAACAACAACCCACTTAGATAGAGACATTAACAATGAGTGATTAGGATCATCGTCATCCAACAATTATGCATCAAAATGGAAAGTGTCATCATTGATGCACATCTAGGGTGGTAGTTGTTTCCGCCTGGAATCACACCTGGGAAAACGCGGCAAAAATCTTCAAGCCGCTGGTGCGGCCTTGGGGGCAAGCCAGAGTCAAGTGCTGTCACCTGAAACTCGACTCCTCTGTTTAGGCTTACTCGTAGCGAAGCCAAGGGGGGTGGACCCTAAAAAGTAAAAATAAAACTAAGGTGTCTAATCTACAAAAGATAAAACAACTAATCTAGGAGCTAGAAATTTGTTTACAAGAACAATACAACATAAAGATAAAATCATTTATTGTTCAACATCATCATTGTCATTGAACATATAAACATCCATCATCATGAAATATTCATAAATAAGACCAGTGCTGATAAATGGAGTCAAAATAAATACTTGAAACGAAATGACAATGTTGTGCAATTGTTCTTGGTAAATTTTATTATTAATGTAGTAATGAGTCTTTTTATTATGGATGGGGGATTTCCAATATATCGTAAGGTGCTGGAAATATGTCCGGAATTTAACAAGGTGGCTTCTCACTTGGACATGTGGGCTGGATCGGAGTCTCTGGGAGGTGTTCAACACTATACTAAACGAGGGTATAGTCTAATGGTATCCGAGGTCGCTACCCAGTGAGTCCCGCTTCCTTTGAGAAATTTGCCCACCAAAGCTAAGTTGCACTGAAACGGATACCGGGGGGGGGGGGGGACACGGATACGGCAAATTTTCAAAAAGTCTGGATACGATACGACACAGAAACGACATTTATATATATATATTTAAAATCTAACTAAAATTTGACAAATTTAATATGTAAACTTTAATCTATCTAACATAAAGTTTAATATAACAAACTGGAGGTTCAATTTAAATAAAGTTTATTCAAAATACTTTAATATTAACAAATTGAAATACAAATGTATTTTGAACCTCATTGAAATACAAATTGGAGGTTCATTTAAATTTAATCTATCTAACATAAAGTATAAAGTTTAAAGTTTACAACTTTACATATTAACATATTTTATGTAAATAAACCAAACCCTTCGAACATATTTTCTTAAACCAAGAATTTGTATGTAAATACAACTTTACATTACATATTATATAATTTAAAATTTCAAGTTTTTTTAATAAAATAAATTTATAATATATATCTATATTATATAATATATAATATATATAATATATTATATAATACATATAATATATTATATAATATATATAATATAATATATATAATATAATATAGAGACGGCCAACAGCCCTATCGGGGATCGAAACTTAAAGATAGAGACCTTGCACATGGACGACGGTTTAGCGGACAACGGCGTATTCAGCGGACGACGGACGACTGCTCCAATGTTCTGCATCACGACCCCTGCTCGGCGGCCCCTGCACACACGACCACGACCACGACTGTTCCATTGTTCTGCATCACGACCCCTGCTCGGCGGCGGTTTAGCTTGATAGCCCCTGCTCACGACGCCTGAACTCAGGACTGTTCTGCTCATGACCGCGACGACAAGTGCTCATATTCCACACCTGAACCGTATCCACCTATGCTCGATCCGTTTCCAAAACTGGCGGATCCAATTCCAATTCAGCTGATCCGTATCAGCTTCATCTGAAACGGATCAAAGCCGTTTCAACCCCGTTTCGAACTCGTTTCCGTTTCTGAAACGGGGAACGACGTTTCAGGGTTTATCCTAGATGTTTCCGGTAACTTAGCACCAAAGTCAAATATTCGTTTACGTCGGATTTTCGTAAAAAGGTGGTTTATTGGGGAATGTTAAACCTATTACTAGTCACTATGTCCCTTTCTGGTGTGATCAACATGTTTAGACAGAGCTGCAGTGATCCCAAAGCATACGGGGACAAAGCCTTGTTAAATTTTTAAGTATTTTGAACAAATATTTTACTTTTTTAAGCCCCAAGAGTCTCTTTTCAGGCCAGTACTCGGGAAAGCCCTTATCCTGAAACCTTACTTCGGGAAAGCAAGGGGGTGTTTTGGATTGTAGTAAAAAAAAAGGAAAATTGTAAAAAATGATGAAAACTAGGTCCTGAGTGAACTCGTGGCCCGCCAATGGAATGGACCAACGAGGTTAATTTTAGCCCTAGTTAATTTTATTAAAGTACTGAAAAGCAAAACTAAGCTAAAAAATGCATGCCACGAAAAAATGAGTCGACACAGTTCTCCCTTGGGGGGATGGGGTGTGGGCGCTGGTTAGCCAACTTGATCTCATTTAATATTTTGTTACAGTGCAATTAGAAGTGCCCCAGTCTTGCAAAAATGACTCAGCGGCTTACAACAATAGAGGGAGAAAGTTTCCGGGTTAAGAAAGTATGTTTTTTGTTGCTCTGGGTGGCCCAATCTGCCAAAATTCGGCCAGCATCTCCTCCTATCTGTTCATAAAATGCAGAAAACCAGCAAGCTAAAGTTAGTAGAAGATGCCCAAAAACACTTTAAGAGTGTATTTGGGTCACCCAAAAAATACCCCAAAAAAATCTAAGTGAAAAAACTAAGTAAAATTGCAAAAAATGAACTAAGTGAGACAAGTTGTAAGGCTTGTCTCCTTAGTATCTTTGCACACTCTAAGAGCAGCAAATTTTAAGCTCTTGAATCAACCAAATAAACTCTTTTAAATTAATGAAACATACTCCTTGTTTAAGCCTTTAAAATATGCAAAAATCACACTTTAACAAGAAACATGCTTATACTAGATCTAGCTAAAGAATTTTTACTTTGAAATGACTTAAGATCTAGTAAAACAAATCAGATCTATTATGATATTGCAAAGAAGAAGTAGATCCGAGATACGCAAAATGAGGTAACCAAGAAGATTTGAAGTTTTTTGGTGACGAGAAGGAAGAAGAAGAAAATGCCTTGAACTTGCACAATGGGGTCCTCAAGAGTGGGGATCAATGGGACTAGTTCTCCTTGGATCAGTTCTGAAGACAAATGGATGCAAGCAAGCTCCACAAACCCTTCAGATTGGGAACCTGTAGACACAAGAAAGATCAAGAGCAACTGGTGTAGACTAAAATAGAGAGTTAGATACAAGCATTTAAACAAAAATAACTTTGTAAATCTAAACTCTCTACAATAACCAACAGAAAAATAACGGATTAGATCACACTATTTCACCTTACTAAGATAAACATCTCCTTCAAAAGCCAATTCTTGATCAACAAACAAATGCGAATAAAATTGTAAAGACACAGATTACCTCATGCATAAGCTAGAACATGATCATCCACACAACATAGATCCACACATTGATTTGCCTCCAAAGCCTTTATTCAATAACAAAATCTCAAAGATGTACAATAGTTTAGCAGCAGAGGTTCCACCTTCTCATGAGAAAACAATGAGAGGGGACATGCTTTTATAGAGCAAGAGGGAGAGGTAGGCGCATTAGCTTGAAGAGAGGGTGGGCGAAATTGAGGAGAGAATGGTGGACTGAAAGGGGCTGCCCTCTCCACCTATTTGGCTGCCCGCAATAGCTGCAAATCAGCTACATGGCAGCCATAAAACATGCTGCAACATTTCCCCAATTCGTGGGCTCCCCTCCTTGGGAAATGTGCCCACAACATGAGGAACTATGCCCTCCTCAAGTGGGGAGTCATTCCCACTTATTAGGCTGCCCAAAATCTTTCCTAAATCAGCCTCTTACATGCTCTTACATAGCTGAACCAAAAAATAGCTTCCAATCCCACAAAATTTGGAAGTTGATTTTTCATGATTTTGGCTTTTTTTTAAAAATATTTTTTGACCAATTTTTCTTTTTTATTTTTATTTTTTGAGCATAAGTGAAAAATAAATGACTCTAAGACTATGGAAAGTGGGTTTTGGGGTATGGTGGGTGCTCTAAGCTATAAAACGAGCACCCCCATAGCAAAAAAGACCCCTAGACCACACTTTTACACCATTTTCGATTTTTTAAAATAAACCATTAAAAATGGCTTAGATTTATGGAATTTTTTTTTTCGTCGGAATTAACTAAAAACGACTCAAAATTAATGCCTAGCATGTTCATATACATTGACCAATGGACTATAATAACCCCCTAAGGCCCGTTAACCTCACCAGGCATTCCATCTTTGGAGGAGCAGGAGAAAAACTCAAAAATTATGTTATGCAAAAAATGCAATACATAATTGATAAGTGAAAAAACTCCTTGGAATACCTGACTTGATCAAAAAGTCGTAGGGAACCAAGTCCTTTACAAAAATACCATGCTAGTACATTTTATTACAAACCCTGCAGGGCATGGACATGTGAACAAAAATTAAAAAAAAGGGGCCTCAAAGAGGCTTGATGGATACCAAATCAATGAAAAAATGAACATGTGACATGTTCAACATTGCCCACTCACTTGATAGTCCAACCAAGTACAACTTAGTTGGCAATAGTAGTAACCTCATTTGAAGATGGAGGATTAGAAGATACATTAGGGGAAGAGGAGGGACCAGATGAAGAAGGGGTCCCAACAAACTATCTTGTAACCATAGATGAAGTAATTAGACGATTACATATAGGTGGACCATCATTAGATGGAGATGTAGAAAGGTCCACTACAACTAGCTGGGAATCATTAACAAGCAACTCAACAAGAGGAGAAGAGAGATGATCTATGGATACATACTAAAAACCCACTGGAATCACCATTGGCAAGAAGTGATGTAAGAGATTCTGGCAGACCGTGAGTTAAAGGTTTATCAAAGATAACTTCACAATGTTCAATCATTTGGTGAGAGGTGGGGTCATAGAGATGATACCCTTGAAAATCGTCATTGTATCCAACTAGAGTCTTGCAAGCCGTATAATGGATAGGTGAGATATCTTGCCTTTGATGAAGTGGGTGGAACCATGCACTTTATCCAAAGATACAAAAGCGTGAGATAGATGGCTTCTGCCCATGCAACCACTCTTAAGGATTCATATTGATGACTACACATGTAGGTGTACAATTGATGATGTGTATTGCACAAACAACAACCTCTCCCCAAAAGGACAACTTCATATCCTAAAAATAAAGCATACAATAAGCCATTTATATGATTGCTTTATTCGTATGCTCAACTAATCCATTTTACTTCGGATTATCTAGAACAATCTTTTGCCAAGGAATGCCATGAGAGTGGATAAACTGTCGTAAAGCATTATTAATGTACTCGCCTCCATAATTAGTGTCGAGACACAAATATCACTATGATTTAATTCAAGGGGTTTAGAGGCATGCCTTGAGTTGTACTTTGGAAATGATTCTTGGTGATGTTTACTCATCACACATTCCTCACACATGCCACTAGGAGGGTTGATTTGAGGAAGACCCTCAGCTAGGTGAAAATGACTCCTATGTCTCAAGCAGTGATCGAGACAAAAGTGCCATAGCTTATTGTCATCATCTCCATTGGTTGCCATTGCAATGAATTTATTTGAAGGCAGGGGTTTAGAATACTTCCCTATCTTGTACATACACTCAAATTCATCACAATATCCAGAAGCAATAACTTTGGAGTTTGGACCTATCATTTATGTTAAAATATTGTAACTTCTAAGAATATTATATTTGTATTCCGAAGATGTTTCATTCCTCCGTCGAAACTTTATTATGTATCCAGAGATGTTTATTCCTCCGAGAGAATGTGGTAACTAGGGTTATTAGACCTCCCTTATGGGGTCGGCCCTGAGTTAGCTGTTTAGGGGTTATTAGACTCTCTTAGGAGAGGTTGGCCCAGTTAGGGTGAAAAGTCAGTTAGAAGATGAGTATAAATAGAGGAGGTGTGTTCCTCATTATACTCACTCATTCACTCACTTGTGATTGGCGCATAGGAGAGAGAGAGAGAGAGATTTGCATAGGAGGAGAAGGAGCTCTTGTTTGGGGACTACATCTTTGTATTGTTGATCATCTATATTGAGGAAAGCTTTGCTGGGTTTTCTACCCCATCAGGGTTTCCGAGGATAAATCTTTGTCTATCTTGTGATTGTGTTGCTTTCAGTGATCCTTATGCTCTTGTTGTGAATTTATGCTAAAACTTAACAATTTATGTCCTTAACAAACCATTTGTCTAGTCAAAATTCCACCTTTTTATTGGTGCGTGTGATGCAATAAATAGATAGTAGATTTGGTCCCACTCTAGGAACATGAAGAACATACCCATACTAAGCATTATCAATAACGACAATGCCACAACTAAAGACTGGGAATGTTGAGTCATCATTGATAGTTGCCTACTCACCTTTATGTTGATTGTTGTAGTTGGAGAGAACGTGCTTGTGCTTCATCAAATGTATAGTTGCCCTAGAATTTGCCATCCTTTCATGTGAAGAGGTGGAAGACCATAAAGCGGAGTGCACAACTAAATGTGTAGAGTTACTAGTTTTTTCTTTGAAAAGGGCATTGTTGCTAGCTGTTTTCCGAGCAACGTCTTGAAGATAGAAAAACAAATTTTGAAAGTAAGTCCCTCCTTATTATGGCAACAAGACCAGGTTGTCTTCTTCTTTGAGGATTTGGATTTATCACCTATAGACTCATGGATGTATGAGGTAAAAGCCTTAGATGGGCTTGATCTCTAACGAGTAGTGTTACCCCCCATTTTGCATGGGTGTCCACTTATGATTTTTATCACATTTTTAGTAGAGAGTTACATGTTGATGGTGATTTGGATGGTCTAGTACCTGTTGCCGCCGGAACATGCACCTGGGGGTTATCGCAGCATAAATCTTCAAGCCGCTTAGGTGCGTTCCTTGGGGGCAAGTCTCAAGTCAAGTACTGTCACTTGATCTTGACTCCTCCGTTTAGGCATAATTCCTAATAAAGCCAAGGGGGGTAGTCCCTATGAGTTACTATAGCTATTTAAGTGATTTAGGTTTGAATGGGTAAGTTGTTTAGGAGTTTTAAAATAGGTTGATTGAAAGCAAAATTCACTTGCAAATATAAATTAAGATCAACAACATAATATAATCACATAACACATGAGATCTGAATCAAAGATTGAAATAAATGTAAACAAGATCAGTGCCAATAGTGGAGTCGAAATAGCGTGCTGTTGTATTGTAAATGTTTTGCGAGTGCTTCTTGATCATTTTTAGCTTATTATGAGATGAGATTTGATTACAGGAAAATGGGAGCTCCAGAGATACCGTGAAGTACAAGGAGTAATGTCTGGAAATTAACTAAAGGTGGCTCCTCACGAAGACGTGTGGGATGGAACAAAGTCTCGAGGGTGGTGTTCAACACTACACCAACATGGGTGTAGTCTAACGGTGCCCTGAGGTTGCCTCCCAGTGATTCCTGCTTCTTCTGAGAAATTTCCCCACACAGTAACTAATGTTCGAGTGCCGGATTTTCACTATGTTTGGGGTTGTTGATTTTATTAGTATGGGTTTTTAATTAAGTGTAAAATAATTAAAGAGTTGTTGCAATTTTTTTTGATTTCCCTAGGACCAGGCCAATGCCCGCAAAGGGAAAGAGCATACTTTGAGTTGGAAACAAAATGTGTATTCCGTTTGATCACAAAAAAGATAAATAACTGAGGTAAAGTGTTATGCTAATTACTACAGGTAAAGAGTCTCTTTTTTGATCATCCGATCACGTACTCAGGCAAAGCCCTTTATGTGACGGCAAGAGCATACTTCGAGAAAGCAATGCCAAGTTCGTTACTTTAATGAAATAAAGCAAAAATTGAAACAACTAAAGACAATATTTATGATCTTTTAAATTGAAAGTATACTGCCTGTTGTGCATGTGTGTTTGTGTTTAAGCAGAAAATAAAACTTGTTAGAAAAAATCACGCCACAAAAAAAAAGCGAATCCCCCCAGGGGGGATGGGGTGTGGGTACTGGGTAGCCCACTTGCTCTTCTTTTTATTTATGATTTTACAATAAAATTCAGAAAAGAAATGCTTTGGATCTTTACAGATCTAGATCCAAAAGCTTACAAAAATGCAAGTACAAATTGCCCAGTGAAACTAGGAAAGCATCGGGAAGCTTTGGATTGGCCTCAAACTTGATTTTTTGCCTCTAAATTCCAAAAACCTGCTAAAAATAAATTTAGGACAGTGAACAAATTAGTGTTAGAAAATGCCCAAAATCACTTTTAAAAGTGATTTGGGCAACTACAAAAATTATGGCAAAATTCTAGGCCAATCTACTTGTAAAAATTGACTGAAACTGACTCAAAAGGACAAGTCATTTTGAGGATCTTGTCTTGCTTTTGAGGGCAGCCAATGAAGCACTTTTAACTTTTTCCAAATACAACTTTTAAAGCACAAACTAACTTCCACTTCAAACCTTGAACTTTTGCTATGAAATGATTCGCATAAAGTGAAGCTAGCTAAGTTAGATCTAGTAGAATGAAGCTTTAAAATGCAAGATCTAAACAATATATTAGATCTAAAAGAAAATATAACTTTTGGAATAATAGCTCTGAAAGGAACCAAGAAAAAATTGCGTTTGTTGAAGGAGAAGGAGAAGGAGAGATAGGCCTGATGCCGGATGAGAATAACTATAGAAGCCTCCGGTGGAATGCTATTGGACTAAGCAACATGAATGCTTTTGGAGAGAGGGTGAACGGTCTTGTTCAAACTCCTATCCAATGGTTACCTGCAGCTACTCATAAGACACTTGCACAAGGTTTGTGAGATTTAGTTACTCATGCATAAAAAAACTAGAGAAGCATAATAATAACCTTATTAAGATGCTAGATCTATATCTTTAAACATGTATGAGCAAAAAGAAAGCAAGTAATAAACTTATTAAATACCTTCTTCCTATCAATTGAGAACAACCTTACGAAGGCTAGATCCACAACACAAGAGTGCAAGAAAACATTAATTGATATAGGTTACCTTAGACATGCATAGCCATGATCATCCAACCAACACACTACACCAATGAGCCTCCAAAGCTTTTGCTTTTATTCCAACAATAGAAAGATAGTATGCAGTTACAATATGCAAGCAGTCCTCTCCTTGACTCTAACTTGCTTGAAGGAGGACATGAGGCTTGCTTATATAGCAATCAAAACAAGAGGAGTGAGTTATTGAGGGAGGGGCGTATCACTACGATTGAGGGATCTCAACTCGAGTGGATCCACTTGATTAATATGGCTTGGATTCATGCCAAAGGAGGGTGCGCCACCTCTCATGAGGTAGGCAACCCTCTCTTTGGTTTTATCACCGCACATGTATCATTTGCCACATACCATTCACGTGAAGCATGAGATGGTGGGCACACTCACTAAACTTTAATGATATGCCACCTCATGATTTAAACTTTATCACACATACTTTATTTATCTCATGAGGTCGCCTCTCATATGTGATGGCATGCCAATGCATTTGGCACATGCCAAATCACTTTTTTTATTATATTTTTCCTTTTATATTTGGGTCATTTTGTATTTTTTTGAGCATTTATTTGCCATTTTGTCGCATCTTTAAGAAAAAAAATGCTCTACGAGACGACGTAGTCACTTGTGGGTCTTAGGGTAAAAAGGACGCACTAAGTGTGAAAACGAGCATCCCCACGCCAAAATCCACCTCCAGACCACACTTTTATTACAATTTGAAAATTTCCAATTAAACCATTAAAAAATGGTCTAATTTTATGAAGAAAATTATTTTTCTCGGAAATATAAAAAAACAACTTAGGGGGACCTAACACATGTCCATACGACTCAATTTTAATATCTAGCATTGTAATATACATTGACACTTGAACTCTAATAACCTCCTAAGACCGAGAAATCATGTTGACCACCCCTACTTTGGAGGTATGAGTGAAAAACTCGAAAATTATAAGTCGTTTATTCAACAACAAATAATTGGTGAGGGAAAAAACACTCTGGGCTAGTCAGACTGATAACTAAGTCCTAGGAAAGCCGAGTCCTTTACAAAAAACCATCAGGCTATGAAATTTTTACAATTTCCCCATAGGGCATGGACATGTGACTTTATTAAAAAAAAGGGCCAAGGTGGCCTGCTAGGACTTCTGATCTTTTGATTATGAACAAGTAAACTTGTTCTATCTTCACAGGCTCACTTGAAATCATCTAAGTGCAAATTAGCTGATAACAGTATTGATGTTTGCCTTTGTGATGATGCCTTGGGTCCTTGATTGTGGTGCTCTAGTGTTGATGATTGATTGATGGATCTTATGTAGATGATATGGTAGCCTTTGGAGGCCTCCTTATGGAGCGTTCTTGTTCATATGGTGTTCCTTGTGCTCATGGATGTTTTGTAGTACATATTCCTCAAAGCGTTCTCCTCCTGGCACATAATTGATGGCATATGGCATGCATTCTTGTGGGATGTTCTTGTTTCCTAGCATGTGGATGGTATCTTGGATCTATTGGGTATCATATTTGGTCGAGCGCCCTCCTCATTTCTCTCTTGTGGCATGTGTGGAGGCATATTATTGACTTTTAGAGGGGGGTCATTCCCTCCATGTTATGGTTGTTTATTGTGGACACTTTCTCCTTGGTTTTGATTCTTCTATCGTGTGTTGATGGTCTCCTTAGTTCATGGATTGATAAGTTGGCATGGAGGTTGGATTAATTGATACATGAACATCATTCATATGGGCACTCATTGCATCTATCTTGAGGTTGTTCCATACTATTGATGAGTTATTATGGATTTATTGGTTAGTTGAGGGTTTGACCCCTTGTTCCATGGATCTATCCTTTGCACACATTCTGATGAGGTGGTTCATGGGATCTTGAGCCTTTGTAGGTGACATCCTAACTTTGGGAGCAATTATCTTTTGATAGAGTGCCCAAAATTATTCCATTTGAATGCCATTAGATGCAAAGTGGCCACGGGTTTTTTGAAAAGTGGTTATAATGGAAAATTCAATAAATATTGTGTAAGTTAGCAGTTCCAAAATTGTTGTTTAAAGAGCCGCATCACATTTTTTCCACACGTGCCTTTTGGAGCCTTTTCATGGAGAGCATTCACCTTATTTGAGGAAGCACTCCACCTTTTGAGGCCCTTTTCTTGGAGCGCTACCTTTGGAGAGCCTTTGGAGGCTAGGTTTCACTTCTTCTTGTCACCATTCACCCTCATTTAATAGATGCACCTCCTTCTTGGGCCTTTCTTCTCTTGGATATTGTACTTGTGGTTTTGACCACCATTTATCTTGGATGTTGTTTGTTAGTGTTTAGAGGAGTATTTTTGATTTGTTTGCTCCTCCCTAGGATAAATCTAGGGCTTTGGTAAATTTATTATTATTTTATTGTAAAGGAAGTTGAGCTCATTTCTATATAAGAGAGCCTCTTCCTCATTTGTACTCATAGTTGGATTTTTGGAGCTCTCTCTCTCTCTCTTGAGCTTAATTGATACATCTTTTCTTAGAGCTCTCTCTCTTGAGCTTAATTAATACATCTTGGAGCAAATCTTGTTGTAAGGGTTCCCTTCTTGTTCATGTGTGGTGCTTTGATCTTGTTTGGAGCTTCGTGGTTGTAAGTTTTATTGGGTGTTTACATTGTCATTCCTATTCTTTTGCTCTGGCAATTGAAAGGATATTACTACCTTGTTGGAGAGAGGGGTTTTAAGTTAATATCTATTTCATCATTTTTTTGCATCTTTATTTATATGGGAGTAATATGTTGTATCTTTACTTTGATTTAGATTGTGCAACCTTAAACCTTTATTTATAGAGTGCAACCCCCAAGAGCTTGAAAGGAAGGGGATTATTCATTCGACTCCTTCCCTTGTAAACCCTAGTTCACCTTCAACTTCATCAAATAGGGTTTGGGTTATCTCATGCAATTCTATTCTCTTGGTGGCATATTAAGCAAGACCCTTTTAGTTGGTGATTCTTTGACTTCATTTTCCCTTGATTGGGTTGGCACTAGTCTGTGGAGTGATCTCTTTCATCCTCCCATCACCTCTTTTATTTCCTCTACTACAAAAAGACAAACGTTTTGCTAGAGCAACTCTTCACATCACCTTGCCCTTCATTGTTTATAGCCCTATTAATCTTATCTTAGGGAAGTCCCCCTTGAGTTGGAGCAGAGCCAACCAAAAGTGCAAAGAGGGTCGGTGTGGTGACATTGGTCTCCCCTATTGAGTTTCCCTTGGGCTTGCATTGCTTCTTTTGGACTTTAATCACACATACTAGTTGGAGAGGTAACGTTTTTGGCGTCGTTGCCAGGGATAAAAAGTTCAATTTCTCGGAAATTTGAAGATTATGCTTCATGATATTTTGTGAGAGATTAGTATTGCAAATTTTTCTTTTCACATGGCGACTCCATGAAGGGATGAAGCCCTTGTTGCTTTGCAGATTTTTGAAGGCTTTGTTGAATTTAGAGGTGAGCACATGCAACATCTTCAAGGCACCTTGAAGGTTCATCTTGGTGATTCCACACATCATTTTGGTTTGGTATGAGGTATGATTATGGTGCATTTTCATATTTTTACTCTCCCATTGATAATTTTGAAGTGAAAAAAATGGATTTTGAAGTTGAAGATTATGAGAAGAACTCTCCTCAACTTGATTTTTCAGGCGTCCATGGGTTTCCACATAATGGCTATAATCTGGATTGTGCAACCATAAAGCCTTTATTTATAGAGTGCAACCCTCAAGAGCTTGAATGGAGGGGGAGTCGTCATTCAATTCCTTCCCTTGTAAACCCTAATTCACCTTCATCTTCACCGAGTAGGGTTTGGGTTAGCTCATGCAACTCTGCTTTCTCGGTGACATATTAAACAAGGCCATCTTAGTTGGTGATTCTTTGGCCCATTTGCCCTTGATTGGAATGGCACTAGTCCTTGGAGTGATATCTTTCTTCCTCTCATCACCTTCTTTATTTCCTATACTACAAAAAGAAAAAATGTTTTGCTAAAGCTACTATGCACATCATCTTGTACTTCATTGTTTATAGCCCTAGAAATCCTATCTTAGGGAAGTGCCTTTTGAGTTGGAGAAGAGCCAACCAAAAGTGCGAAGAGGGTTGGTGTGGTGACATTGGCCTCCCATCTTGAGTTCCTGTTGGGATAGTATTGCTTCTTTTAGACTTTAATCACACATGCTGGTTGGATAGGTAACAAGTAGTTCACCTAAATTCCTCAAGGTGACTTGATGCTGGATAAGGTTAGAAAACACATCATATAGAAAAAGAGGAATGCCGTAAAAGATGATAGCAAAATTTGACTGTAGGAGAAATGTTATTAAGCACAATACATATTCAGAATCTTGTTTACCTTGGCCACCAGATGTAACAATGTTAACCTTCAGGTTCTTGAACCTGGCAATATACTCCTCGATGGTAGAGAAATATTCCATTTCGAGGTTGAAGAGCTCAGTTTCAAGTTGATTGACTTGAATATTGCTTACTTTGCTAGATAAATTGTGGTGAGCATCTCAAATCTGCTTCATACTCTTGTTCCCTTGGTCTGATGAACAAAGTTTGGCTCCTCATGAAGAATGAATTGTGGTGAGCATCTCAAATCTGCTTCACACTCTTGTTACCCTTGGTGTGATGAACAAAGTTTGGCTTCTCATGGAGAGTGATCAACCCTAGGGCTTCATCCTTTTTCAAACATACTAGATCATAACTGTCTTCATCTCATCAGCTTTAGCCAGAAGTGGTTTCTCCAAATACATCCATAAGCCCTTGCTTCTAAGAAGTGCTGCCATTTGATCAGCCCACATATGGTAGTTGGCCCCATTAAGATGGGGAAATGACAATTTTCTATCCATAACATCAGTGCTGCCCTTAAACCGCAATAGATTGGCTGGAAGAAGAAAAAAAGGAGTGCACTTCCCTAGAAGACGGCACATATCTGTAAAAATACCTTAAATCTGCTGAAAAAGGCCAACCAACCTCCAAGAAAGGAGGGTGATTGTGGAAAAGAGGGTAGAAAACCCTAAAAGCTGTTGCTGTCCAAAAAAGGAGTGCTGAAACCCTAGTTTCAAACCTGAAATGCCTAAAACAGCTCTGAAAACCCTAGTTTCAGACCTGAAATGACTAAAACAGAACTGAAAACCCTAGTTTCAGACCTGGACCAGCCCTGAAATAATACTGGATAGAGAAAGGAGAGTCCACATTAGCTCTATCATAAGGTAGTGGATTTATGGTGAAATTGTCAATAAACAAAAATCTAGGGAAGAAAAAAATATAGCACTTAAATGATGAAGACGAGAGATTGAAGTAATTCTTAAGCACATGAATAAGAGAAGTACTCTAGAGAAAGATTGCCCTTAGTCTTTAATAAATAACTTGAGTGAATGATTCACAAATGAGGAGGGTGATGCATTTAAATATACACCTCCATTAGGGTTTTAGGGCACTAGCCCCAAAAGGGTGACTAGGCAAACCTAGTCAAAATAGACAAATACAATAAATAAGGTGGTTGAATTACCCAGATGTAGGTTCAATAAAGCCACCAATACATCAAAGAGAGGGTCATCATGTAGTCTCAGACTCTCAAGTGAAGATTAGCCATAATCTCAAGTTTCAACAGTGGATCCAAGCTATGGAAATGCAGATCCTGGACCCTGAGAGGCTGGATCTGGGAACATAGGAGCATATAGACAATGCTGATTCTGATGTCAGTGACAGACTCTATGTGGGTTAGCAGTAATTTTGGCAGTGGAAACCCATTTACATTATTTGTTCTTGTTACAATGTGCTAATCAGAGCTTTCATATGTTTGTCATGTTAGAACCACAATTTTCTCTCACTCCTTATGATGATGTGTTGAACAGAAAGTTTTCTTACATTTTTCATCTGAAATTTTGGCATGTAAAAGCTAATGATTTAGAAACAAAAGTGGAACTTATATTTTCCATTTTCAATATGCATTTATTTTATTTGGGTAGACAATCAACAGCTTACAGTGATGACATTTTGCAGTTGTAGCAAACACCTGAAGACAAATATATGTAGAATTCGTACTCAACTAACTGGAAGCACACTTACAATGCACTGCAGCATCTTACTACTGCACACACGATTGTTAAATTAGAAATTAGAATGGTTTGATTGTTGGAAAACGTTGATCCATTAGAACTCATCAGTAATAAATCTATTTGGAACAAGTGTAAAATTTAAAGAAATAATTTAGAGTGGGTTAGAAACAATCATTCACCATATCTGTTGTTGCCTTTTTAATGTCAAGCAAGTAAAAAGGTGTAAACAGTGAGCGTTACATATCTATTGTTTATATGTGCCACTGCCAATGCATGTGGGCCATATCCAGGCAAGGGTAATGGGTTATTAAAGCTTCCAGGGTTTTTCAAGGTCATTGCTTACTAGTCTGAAAAGCCTTGGTATTTGTTTCTTCCAGAAATGGAGCTGTGGGGATGACATAATTACATGCAGGATTTATAGTTTTTTATTCTTCTAAAGTGTGATTGCAATGATTAACTGGAGTCTGGTATGCTGAAACAGGTATTGGCCAACACCGTGGCTTTGCAGCCCTCATTTTCAAACAGCTTTTCTCCACTTTTTTGGCAGACCACCCATGTTTCAGTACCGTAGGTAAGTTGGATTCTACTTCAGATTTTTCCTTTTAAGCTGGTCTTCTACTGCAGTGATTCTTTTTGGTTTCTTTATGTCAATTATGAGGAACATCTCCTTAAGCCTCCAACGGCATGATTTTTCTGAGATCTTCAGTTAATTCTGATCTTATGGATGGTGAATTGTTGCTTGTAAGGAGAATGGTTCATGGTTGGTGAATCCAAGGTTTTTTTTTCACACATCAGGTGTTATAAGAACTTGGTAGTCTTCTGATTCTTGTTTGCCAGTGATAAAGAATCTTAAAGGCTTTTGAAGATGAGCTTTTGGAAGAAACAAAAATGTAAAGTGGAGGATAAACTGATGTTATTTACTGGGGAAGGCTTTTGAAGATGAGCTTTTAGACAAACTGTATTGGTTGCGTTCCAAGAAGACCAAATTATATGGTACAATGATCGAGAAATTAGAATGGACCTTTGAATATATAGTATGCATGGATGTGGGAATCTGGGATAGCATGTGGACTGCAAACAAAGCCCTTTGATCACATCAACATAGCCTAGGTCCTTGCACAAATTTTCATGGTGCATGCGGGAAAATAAACAAAGTATAGATGGGATTCTTTTTTTTGGATGGAATGAATCTCGGGAAACCCTCCAAGTACTTGCCCATGATTCATGGATGGTAAACAGGGTAAACCATCAGCCCTGAGTACAGAGTCTAACCCCAAGGGGATCAAGAGAGTTGAACCCGTGACTTCCCCTACTGTGGGGGCAGTGATTTCACGTCTGGTTCAAGACCAATTGAGCTAATCCCTCGGGCTATAGATGGGGTTCTTATAAATAGTGGATGATAGATTGAAGTGAAAATCAGATTTCAGATTCCTCCCAGGCAAAAGGATCAACAGAAGCAGTATAATGTTCAATCAAATTGGCAGTTGTATTCCACATAATGTAAAATAAATTATAATTGGATCTAATAATAACAGCTACACTCACGCATTGTCATGCTATTGAAATTTAAGTTTTTCTAACATCCACAAGGCCATCAATGCGCTTATGGGGTGATAAAGTCACATGTAACCTAGGGTGTTTAAGTGTATAATACAAAACTATACGGACCAGATATTTTTGAGTGTGCACTGTCTTCCTTTTGAGGTTGTTTGATTCTAACAAGTACTTTAGCATCATGGCAGTTTTATCCCCTTCAAACAGGTGAACCATGTTATTTCTATTTGCACCTGGTTACATGCAATGCTTTTAAGTTTTAAACAATAAGTGCTCAGTTTTTTATTTTCCACAAATCATGGATTTGACAAAGTCTCTAATAAAATTATCTTATCATATTATATGATTCCATTCCTCTTGAACTTGTCTTATCAATGAGTTGGAGTCTTTCCTTCATGACAATATACATGATGGTGATGGGTGCCTTCTCTACTAGGTTTTGATTTTCATTCTTGTTTTGCTAGTGATGTGATCCTGTTAACCTCTTTCCTTGAGGGTCTACATAGACAGTTGGACGCATTGGTCTTTTCTTGTGGCCTTAGGCAGTGGACAGTGAACTTGGGTAAAACAAAGGTTACGATCTTTAATGGGTCGAGAAAGGTCTTCTAAGATTATTATTTTTTCTTCAAAGGGGTCGAGATTGAGATTACCAACTCATACACATAGTTAGGGGTTCAGTTCTTGGGGTTTTGTTTCTGTTTGAGGCATGCTCTTCAACCTCAAGTCAACAAGGACTATGGTTCCTTGCCCCTGCTCGAGAGATAGAGTTTTTGACATCATTTTCAAGATATCTATCTAAGATGTCTCTCATGCTTTCCATTTTCCAACCCACTGTTCTCTACGATTTAGAGGTTTGAGGACCTTTTTGTGAGAGTCTGATTAGCCATGATTGAAAGGGTGCAGACTCTTCTCCTTCGACGCTTCATCAAATGCAAACAAATAGTCCCCACACTTGTCATCCTTGCTAAGTTTGGGGCTTGCCCCCTCCACCTTGGGACTATTTTGAGCATGGTCTCACTCCTACATTGTGTTCGAGGCTATGCTGGCTCAATAATGAGTTGGGATCAGTGCTCATACTTGGTGAATTGCTCTTTAGAGTTCATTGCTTTGTGTAGCTTCTGGAGGTGAGCTCGTGGTTGGTTTGTGGGGGTGTTGGATCTTTTGGAGTTTGTGGATATTTTGATAGATTGCGTCCCTTTGTTCAGATTCTCACTTGATGCACTTGGCCACCTCCTACCTACTAGGTAGGAGTTGAATAGGATCACCTTGAATGACATCTAGAGGTCATATATTGAGATCACTTGAGAGATCCATTGGGCGAGTTACGTTTGAAGATGGCCTTTTATTTAGAGCATTTCATGGAGTGAAAGGATGGACTCATACTCGGTCTCCATACATGTCGTCATTCAATGCATGCTCTCCACATCCCCTAGTCTAGTTTGGAGTGGGTTCACGTAGACTTTAGGTGGAGGTCGAGCATTGTCTTGATTGGTTGGACTTTATTTCCTAGCGGTGCCATCTTTGGGAGGTTGGGACTAAGGAGCATTTCATTTTTTCTCCCCCATATATTATGAGATTTGAGGGTGATTCCACTGTTTGTTTAGGGAATTACAGATCCTTTACAATTTCTTTTGGTACTCCGACCAACCTTGTCTAGCTCTATACATATAGGAGGCTCTCAGAATATGATCTTTGATTCTCTGGCCACTCCACCAAACCAACGTCCACTCGGTTGATCACTTCCTTCTTTCTACTGCTCCCTTCTACTAGGATTGCCAATAAACAGATCTTTAGTAGTATGGCTCCTAGTTCTAGATCATTGTGGGCTTGTGGGGTTATTACTACATCTAGAACCTTAGTGTCATTACTGTTCTAAACCCTTACCAACAATT
This sequence comes from Larix kaempferi, assembly GCA_027924585.1. Lineage (NCBI taxonomy): Eukaryota > Viridiplantae > Streptophyta > Pinopsida > Pinales > Pinaceae > Larix > Larix kaempferi. The sequence continues at coordinate 57,496 of BSBM01000617.1, read as the reverse complement.
AGATGAGGCCACCCAGGCCTCAACGATGAGCAACCTCATCAAGGTAGCACCATAGTGCATAATCAAGACCATCTTCTAGCTCCTCCTTTAGACAATAGTTTCTTTGGAGTTTCCTCCCTTTGACCTAAGATGTTAGGGGAGCCAATGCTAGCAAATCTTTTTTACTAGGGGAATCGACAACTAGGGCGGGCTCGTACTTGTGTGACATGTGGTCGATTCCGTCCGCTACCACTATACCCCTAGGTGCACCCACCCAGCCCGCCAGAATGGGGCATGCGTTATCTGAGGTTTGAACCAACGACCTTCTTTGCAAAGTGTCTTATCATATCATGGGCTTGCCAGTTGGTCTACACCCCGACGGGTTTCAATGCTAGCGGATCTTGATATGCTTACAGTATTTGTATTTTGCATGTCGATCTCAACTTTTACTTCATTTTGCGTATGGTGAGGGGTTCAATGTGAGCATTGATGGGTTTGTTTGGCAACAACCTCATGCCAAATAATCCTCAATGTGTAGTTTTTGACCATCAACAAGGTTGGGCTCCTATGATAGAAACTCATCATCCTCTCGGTGTGGAGGGCATTGCAAATCCCGTTGGATACTTTGTCTCGAAGAAGTGAATAGTGATATTTTGCTCGTGGCTACACTTGATGCTTTGGAAATAAACAACTGTAGAAGCTTGATTAAAGAGGGCCAAGTGATCGACTGCTTATTGGCATTGAGGATGACATGTGAGCTTAGCTACTATGATCTAGTGGATTGAGGTAGTGTGCATCTCATGGAGTATGTTCATCCAGTCACTCATGAGGATGAAGGATTGTGCATATGTTTGGATGCTATTCAAGTTGAGGATCCCATCAATCTTGAAGACTTGATTAGCATGTTTTGATGGTGCAGGGTAATGCAGGCCATTGGCTACCATGTCATTGATCTAGAAGAACTTGACACCATTTGTTTGAAACTCAAATTTTGTGGGGATCCATGCTTCGATACACATGATCAGGATTGAGATTGGAGATCTTTAGTTTCTTGTCACCCTAATTCACCTTCAAAATCTTTTTCTCCATACATATACTAGCTCATATATCTTCTATGGCCTAGAAGCATTTTAAAATCTTTTCCTTTTGTTTCCATGACAAGTAGATCACGCTTTCCAACAAAATCACCTAACTAAATTGTAACATTCTTGAGCATATGTTGTACCATCTTTGGTCGATCATTGTCCATGTGCGGGAAGTAGTTTGGAGAGGTGAGTTGAGGTTGAGTAATCTCATTCTAGAATGAGGTATATATAAGATTTTTATTGGCACCTTGACCTACCATGGTGCATTAGACTTTAATTTGTTGAAATGGATAGGGATGTATGTGTGTTTTTATTTCTCAACACAAGATTGGCTTATTTGTTTTAGGTGGATCCTTGTTCATGTCCAACTCATTTAGTGAAGTCAAGACATAGAACAATCTTTTTCAATGATGGATGGTCAATGTCCATTACTTCAAGGGCATGTGTGAGTTGTTGGATAGGATTGACAACTTGGCACAATTTTGGATGTGCTATTTTTAGTCTTCACTTCAACTTGTGTTTTTGTATCTTCTCATGATATCATTCAATTGTAAAATCTCTCGATGAGGCAATTTCATCCAAAAAGAGTGTGAGATCATGTTGTTTTCATTAATTGTTGCTCGATGAGGTAGTGTCATCCAAAGAGTGAGATAATGTTGTTTTCATTAATTGTTGCATAAATTCTAATTAATTCAACATTATGAGCAATATTTGAAACATGATTAATACCTTGTTCTTGTGTGCTCATGGGTGTTGTGGGATGAGATTCCGTTGGGGGGAAGTTGTATGGGCATTCCCATAACCTTGGGGGTTGGCATGTATGACAATGTGGACATTGCTTGTGGAAGGTTTATGGTCTAAACCTTTGGTTTATTAGAGAGATGAACTATGCATATAGACATTCTTTGACTTGATCACAAGGCAATGAATAAGGTCATGGTTTGTAGGTTCATGGAAGACACAGATCGTTTCACGGCATTGTTGAATGGGCAACTTGATGTAGTGTGTCCCCACATACCACATTTAGAACATTGCATTACTTGTTGATGTCCAAAGGAGTGATGATGTTGTAACCTAGGACGATGGGTTGTGGCATGGTGTTGAATAAAGGTGATTGTATAAGTTGCACAGGTGACATTATGTTCAGAGTAGGTTGTTGGGTTGGAACAAATTGAACAGGATTTCATGGTATGGGTAGTGATAGAGTGGAGAGATCAAGAGTTGGTTTTTCTGCATTGATCATGTCCACTTGTTCAACCATCATGGTGCAACAATTATGTTGACTATGTCTTCATGAATTATGGATGAGACAATACTTCTCCAGTGTCTTTAGTTAGTAGGGGTGTCTTGCAATGCAAGGAGACTTTGTATCTTGCAACAGTCATTCTTTAGGCAAGTAGTTTGCATGTAGTGGTGACGAAATATCTCTTGGAGTTTTCAAACATGGAGCTAGTTGACCTGTTGTTGCAAGTCTAATCTTTGTTGTTCAAGAGCCAAGGGTTGAACATTGATAGGTGTAAAGGAATAGAAAACACGATTGTAGCACTGTGGAAACTTGAATAAGCTCCCTTTAACTATTATTATTGTCATTCAATCAACTCCAAGGTGCAAAGTCAATGACAATAGGACCAGGAGCTTTGTCAATCACTAATGCCAAGCCCATTTACGTGGTCATGGCAACCCCCCTTTTTTGGAAGGGATAAAAATGTCCTTTTGCTTGGTGGGAATTGAACCCTAGAGGGGGAATATCACCACCCTTGCTTTACCAACTAGTCAAGCCCCCAATGACATCATCGTAACGCTATAAAATCTTTTTCAAAGTATTTTGATAGATAGTAGGTTTCATATCTTGAAAGATGATGCAAAAGAATAGATGGAGGAAAGGAGTACAAGCATTGAATGCACCGATGCTTTGGATATCTTCTCCACTTTGTTCAAACCCTTATCTTAGCCCATGATCAAACTCATTTAGAGACTCACTTGATTTCCAATACATATTGATGAGTGTGGGGATCCTTGTAGATGGTTGTACCATTTAGGTCCATTCTTTTAAACACTTGCTTTCACTTCCTAGAATGTGGTGTCGCGAAGGTTTAATTTTTCTCATGAGTGAAGGGAACATTTGCAGAGAGTGCTCTTGGAATAGGTGATATGAACTCATTTTTCTAGTTGGTTGGTTGTAGAAAATCCATGAAGGTTTTTACCATGGAAATGTGCAAGCATCCATTCATTAAGCTCTGATATAGAGGGACTTAACTTCTTAAGCAAGTGGTGTGCCTCACAGTAGCGGTGGGTCATGGGTCATGCTCTTACTGTAGGTGTGGCTATGTCAGAGCCAGGAGAAGGAGATTGCATGAACAACTATCTGGGTATCGAACTTGTGTCTCTTACTTGCAGGGGGCAACGTGGCAACTGTAGGAGTGCACATAGGTGGAGGAGAGAAAAGTGTCTTTGGTCTTGAGGTAGAACTATCTTCTTGAGAGTGTGCATTCTTTTGAACCAACAATCAACTTCTTAGCAACTATACCCAAATCCTCTCCTACAACCAATTTGGTAGCGAGATTGGAGTGGATAGATTTTAAGTAGCGTGTTGAGGTACAATCGTGACACTATTTACCTTTGTGGGGAGCATTGTCAAGCTCCAGTGGATGTGTTTGGGAGCACAAAAGGCATTGTACGACAATATTTTATCCTTCCTTCCAATGCTAGTGGTGGTCTTCTCATGATTCGAGAGCAAGAGTGATTCAGGAGGATCTTCGAGGTTCGATTAGATTTAAAGTCTTCAAACAACAGAACAAAGGTTACCGTGGTAAAGAGCTCGCCGATAGCTTTCCGTCGACGCTTGTTTCGTGCGAAACAGCCTCCAGATGAAGAAGTTGTCAGCGTTTGAAGTTTCGTCAAGGAAGGCTAAAAATGTTAAAAGTGGTTAAAAATGGTTTAAAAAGGTTGAAAAAATGGTTTATAAACTATGTGGTTAAAAGGGTTGGAGCCATGGGAATCGAACCCAATACCTCCACCAAGGTCAGCATAAGCTCCACTAGCAATCACATGGTTCAAATGTTATATGGTTGAAAGGTTTAAATTTTAAAATGGGAGGGGCCAAGGGCATAGCCCTTGACCCCATGCCAACACCGAGGCCCCATTGCAACTATATATTATAACCATATGTTATACCATGTCAAATGTGGAGCGGTGAAGATCTAACAACTATATAACAAACCATAGCGTGGAGCCATATCAGCGAACAAACCCATGTGTCAAACCATAGCGCTAACATATCACAACAACCATAGCGCTAAACATATATCAATGCCATATTTTAAAACCATATAATAACGTGTTCATATGTTATATCCGCCACATTCCAAAAGCGCGTGGAGGGAGGAGAGGCCCGCAGGTTTGACCCCGGGACCTCTCCCGATATAACGCGATGCCTTACCATTGGGGCACCGCCCCATCGATGAATGTATATCGACGCGAACATCTTAAAAGGTTGCAGTGCCAAAGTGCTATATAAGAGCCACGAAATTTCAACCACGGTTCAGAAGTTCGGAGCTCATAACACAATGCAGTTTTGCACAGTAATCAAGGCAGGTGCATGCACGATTCCCAAGGCATAGAGGCCATTAATGGGCATGGATCCCAATGCGGAATCCATACACAGTCAGTGCTGTTTTGTCTTATTTGCAGAAGTGTTTCTTGATTTGCGTGCCAGAGGAGGTCTCAGGCAAAGGTATTTGAGTTTATACTTGTTTTTTCAGAATTTCGAGACGGACACAATGGTGCAGTCTGTTTTTGAGTTTGACAGACATAACTCAGAAGTGTTTCCAAAACACTCAATTTGTAACCTTTGAAGACTTAATAAGATCGGCCTTCCCATTGGAAGTGGCCCAGAGACATAGACCAAGGAGGGTGAACTCCGTTATCAGCTCTTGTCTACAAAGTTTTTTGGTTTGCATATCTCTTTTATGTGTTGTGCTTCAAATATGCTCTTTAAATTTGTCATTTAAGCCTTTTTAATGGATTTATGCATTCAAACTTTCACATGCAAATATTGGTTATAAAGATCTTGTCATTTTCAGATCAAAGAGCAAAAGAGAGTGAGGTGGTAGGACGACAAGTTGTTGATTTACCATAAGAAGATGAGATGTAGACCCATATGCCGTTGAAAACAAGTTGCTTTTGGCAATGAAATCAATTTTATGTGTGTTAGGGGGCTGTCGTTGTACACATAAGGAATCAACCAACATGTCTACTCACAACAAAAAAGAATCTCATTGTCTATGGCACGATAATAACTTTTCGAATAATGGTTCCATAAAGCCATATTCCATGAATATTGTTGATTCTATCATTTGCTTCCTTGGTAGTGTTGATGTAGACCTTGTCTTTCATGCTAGATTTCTTGGTAATTAGGATGTTGATATGGTTCCATCTTTGATGGATCCTTAATGCCATATTTCGTGAATATTATTGATTCTATTATTTGCTTCCTTAGTAGTGTTGATGTAGACCTTCTTGTCTTTCATGCCAACTTTCTTAGTATTGAGGGTGTCGATATGGTTCCATCTTTGATGGTTTTCATTCATTCTCCACATCCATATCATCAATCTTCTTTTTTGGTACAATGACATGTTGTAGCCTTTGTGCTTGATCTTTAATTACAACTTTTGAGATAATACATTCATATTTGACCTGTACATTCTTAAGTTGGAACTCAACTTTGTCAAGTATTTTCTGATGGCTTTCTTGTATTTTCTCTTATCGTTTTGCAGTTGACGGTTGATGTTATTTATTAACTTATTTCATCTTTCTTCTCATCATTCTTGCCTTTCTAATTTGACCTCATATGTATTTAGGGATTCATCAACCTCTTGCAAATTTCCTCTTCAAGTCTTTTGGTAGTATGTGTTAGATTATGGTAACTTTGGGATGTCCTCCATGGTTCAGATGCCTTACATGGAGGGACATTAGCTGCATATGCATCAGGATGGAGTAGAGGGTGTGATACACTCTACTCAGTGGCATGAGTCCAGCAGGGGCTGCATGCGGAACCTTAGAGGGGTTTGACCTTTGCATGCATATGTTTTGCATGACCTGTCAGCATTCAGTGAACGCATGCAAAAATGACATTTTGCATGCACCGGGAATTAGGGTTTTGGCAAACCTAATTCATCGGTGAGATTATTTATAGAGACAGGGGGTCCCCAGATGGGGTTACTCAGTTGTATCATCAGAGAGAGATACAGCCAGAGTGAGGGGGACGAATCTGCACATGTGGGGCGACTTTCAGAGATAGAGAGGAGTTGCTGCAGGAGCTAGGAAGGTCAGATCTGAGCTAGATCAGTGACCTTCAGTTCCAGAGAGGCTAGATACCCGTTCCAGTGAGCTGAGAGAGCTCAACAGTGAGATTACTGTGGAGATTGGAGGAGGCCGAGTTCTCTTGGAGGAGGACGTTTTTCCTGAGGGAGGAGAGGCTCGTTGTGAGCTAGATTGACCGATTCGGAGTTTGTGACTTCCAGGATAGCCTTGCCTCGAGATTTGAGGAAGGTTAGGGACGATCGGAGCTCAGATCTGTTGAGATCTGGACCAGGACGAGCATTTGACATCCAGAGGGGAGGGCGCACTTGTGCATGCAGAGAGGGTTGATTTCATCAGTGAGCAGTCTTCAGAGCGAGTAGATTAGAGCTGAGATATCTAGGGAGGGTAGATCTATCAGAGGCACCGTCAGAGCACTCAGATCCAATTTGGCAGTTAGGGCATCCTTCTTTAGTGCATGCATTAGTTGGATGCATGCAAATCAGAGTTTGTCCTGTACAGAGGGATTGAGTTACCGGTTGAGTTAATTCTGTATTGTGTTGTCTTTTATACATCTATATGCTCTGGGCTCGAGAGAGAAGATAGCCCCCTAGTTAGCTCGTTTTTCCTGAAAGGGTTCCAGGGTATATCTGTTGTCTATATGGTTGATTGCATTTATGTTGAGTTGGTAAATGCAGATCTAGTTGTTCGAGTCTATGTTTTTATGAGTATGTATTGACATTGAGATTCATACCACTTGAGGTCTCAGACTGATCCAGAGGGAGTAGTGATCTCTGGATCTAATATATTTACATGGTATCAGAGCCCCGTTGAGGATCAGGGTGGGCAGTCACATATAGATCTGCAGTGTTGGTGACTAGATCTGAGATAGATCTAGTAGATCTGTGGAGGTAGAGACCAGATCTACCAGATCTGAACATTCCTGTTCAGATCTGTGGTTGTAGAGGTCAGATCTATCAGTTTAGTTGGTGGGTGGTCAGATCTGAGATAGATCTGCCAGTTCTGTGATCAGAAGAGCCTCTTGATTCACTGTGGGTTACAATTTCTTCAGTTGGGTGAGTATGGCTACTGGTTTGAGAGTGGAGGACCGGTTGGATGGTGCCTCCAACTATAGTGCATGGAGGGCACGTATTACTCTCTTGCTGAAAGAGAGTGAGTTATGGGATGTTGTGAACAACACGAAAGCAAATCCCGTTACTGTACCTGTTATCACACAACTTGTAGTTGCCCCTAGAGGTATCCCATCCGGGACGGTAGAGGAGCTAGGCAACTAAAGAGGTGACCCAAGAGATGCCACGGTTCCCAATGCAGGTGGGAGTCACGTCAACCGAGGCACTCTTCGCTTTAGGTCAAGGTATAACTAGACCAAGGGGGAGACCCTATACCCCAATCACAGTTGATTGGACCCAAACAAAGGTTTCTAAGTGTAGGTAAGTAATGAGTTACGGAAACCAATGCAAGGCTAAGTGGACCTAAGGTTTAAGGTATGGTTGAGGGAAGTATAAGAGATTATTAACGTTTCAACCTATGCATGATCTAGGCCACATGATGGGGTATGATGACAAAGTATAGTACCATGTGTTTACACAAGTGGGTCTAGTTTTCTTGGGAAGTGTGAAGTGATTCTAGGTAGGCCCACAAGGTGAAGTTAGATGTGAGGTAGGTACTATAGGTTATATGTAGACTAGATCTATGAGTTGAAGTTGATTTCAAGGATACCCATGTGCTAGATCTAGGATTTGACACTAATCCCAAGGAGTGCGACTTGCTTGGTGATGGACTAGTGCCTTGTTAAGTGGGCTAATGGGGTCAAAAAGTGTGTCAAATTATAGATCGGGACACCTAGAAGCCAAGTCAAATGGATTGGATCTTACTAGATCTAGGTTTTTAAAAGATGACCAAAAGTGGACCACAATCCCTTAAAACAAGGAATGCAATCCCCAAGGCGGATCTTGACGAAAGGACAGTATAGACCTAGGTTTCAAGGCATGGGCATTCCAAATCCACGAAAATCTCCAACACCCACTTGCTAGAAGTGGACCAACTCAAAAAATCAAGGGGGTGCGATTTGCTCAAGGAAGGTCCAAAAGTGTTTTTTTGGTGGACCAAATCAAGTCCAATGGCCACCAAAATGTAGATCCGGGATGCTAGTACCCCGATCTATGCATGTTCAAAGTTTCAAGTGAATCCAAGGGCTAGATCTTAGTAGATCTAAGTTTTAAGATGCCAAGAAGGTCCAAAAGGGGGTTTCAACCCCTTAAAACATGGAGAGATGTCCACAAGGTAGTTTTCACCAAAGTAAAGACATGGGTATGGGTTATCAAGTGTCTAGAGTTCAAATCAAGTGGGATCTCACCTACCCATGTGCTAGATCTAACCCAACAAGCTTCTCTTAGGAAAATCGATTTAGGTTCAAGAAGGCTTTTTGCGTTGAAAAGTGTGTCAATTTTTAGCCAATCACCACCAAACTATAGATCCAACTAGGGGTGGATCCTATAGAGGTGGGTTTTTAATATCTTTTCAATTGCAAGGCTAGATCTAAGTAGATCTAAAAAAATACCAAAATTGGGGTTTTGATTTAATTAGGGTTTTATGACCAATGAAGATAGAATGGATGAAAGAGGCACATACCTTGTAGATCTTACCTCAATTGCTTGTGGCCACCTTGCAAGTTGATAGCATTCTCCTATGTGTATATTCAAGAGTGAGATCCAAGTGCTCCAACCAAATCGCCCTTCTCCAAGATAGCCAAATCGTCCTCCTCCAAGACAAGATCAAAGAAACAAGTCAAGCAAGATGATTATGAAAATGGTAGAAAGATGTAATAGAAAGCATCAACTATGTCACGAAGATACAATAATGATACTCCCTGTCACAAGATCAACCCAAGAGAGAATATGTGGATCCCTCCAACAATAACCCTCATGAAGTCGCCCTCCTCTCTCCAATTCGACTTTCCTGTCAAAAGGTTAGCAAAAGCACCAAAATCCACAATGATACATAGAAGAGATACTGTATATTCAACATGCAAGAGAATCCACAATGCAAGAGAGATGTGCTCCACAAAAAATCTTCTATTCCAATATTCCAGAGCTCCAAAGGTCAGCTTTACAATGGGGGGTCTCCTCCTTATATAGGATAATAAAGACCAAAACCCTATACCACTCTACAATACTACATCAAATGAGTGGTTGAGATTAAAAGATCTCATCATACAATCAATGGCTAAGATGACCCATAACAATATATCACATGGATCACTCAATATAACAATAGCGCCCCCACTAAATGGTACAATAAGAGGGTGACGTCATCCACTAGAGAAACATAAGTACCAAAATCCACCTCATGGTGACTAGGACATGACAACATAAGCTCATGGTGGGGCTAGGAGGCATCAATCCTTACTAGCTCATCCCCAAGGCACCATAAAATAATAAAATATGTCCAATATAATGTAAATGACCAAAACTGTCCTCAGAATCCATGACAGTCAAGCAGTAAATGTCCTCCTGTGATCAATCTGGGCATACCCACATGGTGAAAACTGACTGGAAGATAGTGATGCCACCCTGGAAGACCTCAGTGAAAACCAAATGCCAAAACCTTGCCTCAATTGCCCAAATCGATTTCCTCAGTGACCATTTTATCTCATTTTTTAACTGCCTCTAGAACTGTGAAAGTGCCAAAACTGCCTCCTAGGGTGCTAGCGCTGTCCATCTGAGCCCACCAGGCTCTCCAGAAGGGGGGGTAAATGGTAAAAACAAGTGGCTGGACCACCCCCTCCATCATCAGCACCCTAGGTGAACTGGCCTCTCGGGGCCCCTGCTGCTCAGGCTGGGAAATCAGCCCCAAATCTGGTCAACAAGTGTAAAACTGCATCAATCACTGTCAGAAGTGCCCGGAACTGAAAGATAAGTGTCTCATTGGATCCAGAAGACCCAAATCCACTAGAAATGTGTACTCATACACCATGGGTTGCCCTAATGGGCCAGCTGTAGGGTCCACCATATATGGACAATGTATAATCTGCTGATCTGAAGTAGTAATAAACCTGCTGAACTGGATCAAACATCATCTGCATCATATGTCCATCATATGATATCATCATCAAACATGTGGGCCCATCAATCATCATCAATAATCATCCATACATGGTCCACATCATCATGGATCCCAAGAATATACAACCAAGGATAAATCACATCAGTAGACTAAGACAATGCTTCTCTAATCATTCTCACAGCTAAGCTCAAAGTATAACATCCATTCAATGGCCTTAATTAAGTTAGTATATTCCGTTGTTATATAAAATTACTTGCACAATAGTTCAAATGACAAACTCACCCATTGGACATGGTCAAACTGCTAGTGAAGGATGAAGGCTAGGAACAAGGTTGGGCCAAGGGGTTGACTTGTCTAACTTAACTTAAAAATACTTTGGACTAGGAGAAAGGGGAAAGCTACAAACTCTGTGCTGGACAAAAGTACACGGGGGATGGCTGTGTCTCACAAATGGATAAGTTGTTTAGAGAGTGCTTATTCAACTTAGGCATCATGTCTACATCAAGTTGATCCAGGTTCATTAGGATCATTCAATTTTATTCCATGGCCTTTTTGGCCTACATAACCCTTCGGATTTCAGATGTGCTGAGAAGCACAACTAGTTGCAGCTTGCATCCAGGGCATGTTTTTTCCAAATATATATACGGTCAGCAATTGTTTAGATATAGCTTTTAAGAACCATTGCTTTTTGGACCTTTTTTATACTCTTCGAGGAGTATTTTTAGCTTTTCATCGCTCTTGCCCCCTTTTTTTTTGTTTCCATGGGCGAATTTATTAAGTTTCCATAGGTAGAACATGAGCTTTCAGTTTTAGCCAACAACATCTCAAGTGACTAGGGGGAGTTCGAGCCAATGCCAAACATCGGGACAACCGACCAGAATGATTTAGGCCTACAATCCAACTCACCAAAAGCAAGTTTTGTCACCAACTCGGAGCCGAGACACTGAATAAACAGGGATGCAGTCCAAACACAGAGGTAGAAAAATGGGGAAGTCCTTGGTATTAGAAAGTCAAATGAGACAAGTCAGGGTTTAAAGTCAAACAGGAAGGTCATGTATGGATGGAGACAAGTGAATATGGAGCCTACACTAGCAGACAACTGGTGTCGGGAAAGACCATATCTATGTAAGGTGAAAAACCAGTGAGTTTTGTTAAATGACCTAAATGTGCAAGCAATTGTCCATTTTATGATTTACAGTTCATTTTAAATAGTTTGCCACATTAGGAATAATATACCAAGCACATGCTATGATCATGACTAAATCAACAAGATAATAATCCACAGTCAGTGAGAACATATCCATAGATCATACAACATCATCATAATAATAATCATCAAGTATCATCTGAAACACTGCTGTAATACATCTCTAGGCACTGAACTGAAACTGTAATGGGATAAGTGGTCACATCAGTCATCAAATCTGAACTCTCAAGGCTCAGCCTTGACACAAGGTCATATACAAATCTGAATAATGTACTGCTCTGATCATGAGTGATCCAAAATATATAGCCATGCTCTGGAATAATGGAAGCTCTGGAATGTGCAGATATCTGCTGAACAAGAATAGTAGCCCTGCTACTATAGTGTGATAACAGTACCGTCTGATGCCACTGCCAAAGCAGTGTATGACAAGAAGAATGTGAAGGCTCAGAGGATCCTGCTTGATGTGATCAAGGATCACCTCATCCGACATGTCTCTACCAAAGACAATGTGTTTGAGATGTGGGATGCGTTGACTAGTCTGTACCAGAGCTCAAATGAAAACAGGAAGATGGTTCTCAGAGAGAAGCTGAGAAGCATCAAGATGGGGAGGGATGAGAGCATGGTTACCTATCTCACTAAGATCTCTCAAGTGAGAGATGAGTTGGGAGCAGTCGGTGAGAAGGTAGAGGATAGTGAGCTAGTTCGACAGGCCTTGAATGGCGTGTCTGTGCCATGGGCAGTGTTTGTTCAGTCTATCATAGGTCGTGAGAACCTTCCCAAGTGGGATCAACTGTGGGATGATTTCACACAGGAGGAGACTCGGAGGGGGTACATCCAGAGTTCAGTTTCTGCTATTCCTGAGGAGGAGGATGTGGCTCTTGCAGCAGGCGAGAAGCAAAGAGGAAGACAAAAGAAGGATCTGAGCAAGATCAAATGCTTCGCCTACAATGAGTATGGACATTATGCGGGACAGTGTCCGCATAAGAAGAAGGGGAAGCAGGCGAAGGATGAGCAGATGGCAGTAGCAGAGGAGGTTGATGAGTTCTCTTCTCGATTTGAGAAGGAGTTCTCACTGGCCACAGTTCAGTCAGGACATGATAGTAGCCTACCAGAGGCCCAGGATGAGCAGAGATGGAGAGTGGACAACACTCTCAGCAGACATATGACAGGAGTGCGAGATGCATTCCTGACCCTAGAGCATACTTCTATGCAGTTGAATCGAGATGAGCTAGGGGTTGACCATTTGGTTGCTGGAGTGGGCAGAGTGAGATTTTTGCTTGATCGTGGGGAGCTCCTGGAGGTTTCAGGAGTGCTCTTTTTTTCAGGACTGAGAGGGAGTGTTCTCTTAGTAGCAGCCTTGGCAACAACAGGCTTTCCTGTTGTATTTCATAGGGATCAGTTCTTCACCTATCCTAGAGGAGTAGACCCAATATTGTTTGGTCACAGGATTGATGGTGACTACTTGGTCCATGGACTGCCTACTTCGGGCACATGAGGATGGCTGAGTGCATCCTCTTCAGACGCAGAGGGGATGATGGGCGAGATGCTCACAGTAGAGATGAGGCTAGGAGGAGTGAGCCTGTTTAGCAGATGGGTGGGCGAGATGCTCATCATGATGAGGATTAGGGCAATGATTGTGGATTTTCGATGGATGAGCGAGATGCTCTTGATAGTGATGGAGATGAGGAGATTGAGCCTTTGGGTTCATATCAGATGGATGAGCATGCTGCTCATGCAGGCACCAGTCAGAGAGTGAGCTGGTATGACATGGTTGAGATGGACTTGGCTCAAGAGAGAGCTCAGTCAGTTCAGTCAGTGCAGAGACAGAGGGACTTGACTTACAGAGCTGAGTCGACTCAGGGTCACAGGCAGATGATCTACATAGCAGTAGATCCTCTTGACAGAGGTCTTCAGGATTGGTAACAGCAGCAGAGACTTAGAGGGAGTCTGAGTCAAAGTGCAGTGGTAGAGTCAGTAGTGGTTGACAGGAGGGATTCTTTTGAAGCCACACATATGGAGATTGATCAGAGTTCTTCAGGTCAGAGAGCAGTGACAGGCAGATCAGGTAGATCAGTGTCAGCAACAGCAGTGGACTTGTTGGATCTAGACATCAGTGTTAGGACTTCCCTTGTTAAGAGGGAGTGTTAGATTATGGTAACTTCGGGATGTCCTCCATGGTTCAGATCCCTTACATGGAGGGACAGTAGCTGCATAGGAATCAGGATGGAGTAGAGGGTGTGATACACTCTACTCAGTGGCATGAGTCCAGCAGGGGCTGCATGCGGAACCTCGGAGAGGTTTGACCTTTGCATGCATATGTTTTGCATGACCTGTTAGCATTCAGTGAATGCATGCAAAAATGACTTTTTGCATGCATGCATGCAAAAGTGACTTTTTGCATGCACCGGGAATTACGGTTTTGGCAAACCTAATTCATCGGTGAGATTATTTATAGAGACAGGGGGTTCCCAGATGGGTTACTCAGTTGTATCATCAGAGAGAGATACTGCCAGAGTGAGGGGGACGAATCTGCACATGTGGGGCGACTTTCGGAGATAGAGAGGAGTTGCTACAGGAGCTAGGAAGGTCAGATCTGAGCTAGATCAGTGACCTTCAGTTCCAGAGAGGCTAGATACCCATTCCAGTGAGCTGAGAGAGCTCAACAGTGAGATTACTGTGGAGATTGGAGGAGGCCGAGTTCTCTTGGAGGAGGACGTTTTTCCTGAGGGAGGAGAGGCTTGTTGTGAGCTAGATTGATCGGTTTGGAGACTGTGACTTCCAGGATAGCCTTGCCTCGAGATTTGAGGAAGGTTAGGGACGATCGGAGCTCAGATCTGTTGAGATCTGGACCAGTACGAGCATTTGACATCCAGAGGGGAGGGCGCACTTTTGCATGCAGAGAGGGCTGATTTCATCAGTGAGCAGTCTTCAGAGCGAGCAGATAAGAGCTGAGAGATCTAGAGAGGGCAGATCTATCAGAGGCACCGTCAGAGCACTCAGATCCAATTTGGCAGTTAGGGCATCCTTCTTCAGTGCATGCATCAGCTGGATGCATGCAAATCAGAGTTTTTCATGTACAGAGGGATTGAGATACCGGCGGAGGTAATTCTGTGTTGTACTGTCTTTTATACATCTATATGCTTTGGGATCGAGAGAGAAGATAGCCCCCTAGTTAGCTGGTTTTTCCCGAAAGGGTTCCAGGGTATATCTGTTGTCTATATGGTTGATTGCATTTATGTTGAGTTGGTAAATGCAGATCTAGTTGTTTGAGTCTATGTTTTTATGAGTATGTACTGACATTGAGATTCATACCACTTGAGGTCTCAGACTGATCTAGAGGGAGTAGTGATCTCTGGATCTAATATATTTACAGTATGATCTTAAACTCTTTTGGTAGTATCTTCGTCCATGACCTTTGATTTTGCCATTTGTAGCTAGCTGCCTTCTCACAATCTTAACATTGTTAACCAAGTCCTGATTATGCTAATGCAACCTTTTGATTCCTTCATCTTTCTTTTTCAATTCTTCTTTTGAGTTACCCTTGTCATTTTGTCATTTTCTCATCCTTGCTTTCTTTAAGTTCTTAACCTCTTGAATGAGTGCTTCATTAAGAGCTTGCATTTTCGACAAGTCATCACTCTTCTTTGTTAGCTCTTCTTTTGTTCATTCGATTCATCCTTGATTTTTTATGTCCAGTTGTATGTCCTTCATCCATCTATTTGAGAAGGCTTTTTCAAACCCTTGCCATGTGTAGTTTAATCTTTTAGGGTAACAAAACTAATCTAGCTGTCATTTTCAACACATTGGGTTTCATAAGATGAGGCCACTTGTTTGGGTAAAAATAATTAATGAGGAAGACATTTTTGAAGAGTTTGTTAAACCCAATCTAAACATAAAAATAACAATGGAACATTCACATAGTATACACAAAATTTACCTTGGAAACCCTTAACTAGGAAAACCAACCTAACTTAGAGTTGCACCTCTATGTTCTTCTTTGTATATACTTCCCTGAGCTGTATAATGCTGGCAAATGTCCACCATCATGGCGCATCACATCTGGATCAACACATAGGATAGGGCCATTTAAAAGCACTTGTTGAAACCAGACTAGGGTGCCTATCTTAACTGATAAAATTAAGTTGCATCATGAAATACCAAAGTGCTTGGAATCATGAGGTTTTGTACGAAGGACATTAATTTCTCCCACACATCAGTGATTCTTTCCACTTCCTGCACGTGCATTATAACTTCATTTGTTACTTAGGGACATCCCAATGATATCTAGTGCTTCCTATTCTTATTGTCAAAGGCAGTTCGTTCCCTTGTGCCATCTCTGAATCTTTGTTCTATTTCATTTAGAATGTTCCATAATTCTCTGACTACTTTTGACACTCTTAATTTGAAACTTTGAGATAGCCTATTTTTTTCCCATTGAGCTTGTTTATGTGTAAAAGAGATACTTTGACTATTTATCATTTAAAAAACTTGTCAACTAAAACCAAGAAATTTCCTTTTCATTAAAAAAACTTTTAAAGTAATAAACTTTAACATAAAAAACTGTCCCCTCTGAGAAAACTCAATTTTAGAAAGTAGGCTTTGTTTAAATGGTATATGCCCAGAATATACTCTCATTTTTAATAAAACATGTAAGTTTGGATTTTTTTTTCTCTACCTCATTTTGATGTCAACTTGTTTATTTTACTTAAAACTGTCTTCGAATTGGTTGGCGGCAATGTTTGGCATCTTGGATCCCCTTGATTTTGTATGGGTTTCTCATGACCGGTGTAATCTTTGATTCTCTAGTCCCCTTGACTTAGTTGGTCTTTAGTGGACATTAATATAACTTTCATTTCATTTCATCTCTCCTTGAATTAGTTTTTTCCCTTCAATTTTGGCACCTTCAAACAGAAGACATCTCTCTCTTTGTCTCTGGGAACCACGAATTTCCCAACACTAGAGCTTAGATGCGTCAGCGGAACTGTCTTTTATATGAACCAACAGAAATTGGAATATAGTACTGTCTCTGATCTCTTTTTCTGTACTGGTCACTTTGCAGTCTTTCAACACTGGAACAGCAAAAACACAGCACTGAAACAGGTAGAAGCTGATCAGATTCTTCTTCTGCTGGAACAGTTTCTTGTAGGGACTGTTCTCCTTTTCTTTCCTAAAAAATGGTTGCTAGGGCACATTTCTTGATTTTTTCAAATGGGTTGCTCTCAATTTCTGTCTGTAACCCTCCACCCTGAAACTCAGTATTTTCTTCTCAAAGGTTCAGAGTCATTCTTCCTGCTACAACACCCTATTAGATTTATCAGAACACAACAAGAGGTTGATATTCCCATAAACTTTTACAATTCAGAGCACACATTCATTCATACTTATAAACTATGTCACATGGTTTGGGTTCGAATTTGAATTTGACAAACTTGAAATTCAGTTTGAATTCGAATTTTTTGATGATATTTGGAATGTGGTTCGGCATTAGGTTCGCCAATATTCATTTTTTTTCCAAATATAAATATTTTATCAATATTTTTTCCCCAATATAAATATTTTATAACAAAGTAATAGAATATAAAAATAATTATAATAATATGTATATTTAATATGTTATATATATACCATATAACCTATGTATGTTTACCTTATGCTTTTACCTATCCTGTATTTAATAATTAAAATAAAAGACAAGTAAAACAAAAATTACTGTGGCTAATAAAAGGGTTTATAGACTCCTCTGTTTGGCTTCCCTGACTACACGTAATTTGAACCACATGTAATAAAACTGGCTAATTGGAAACTCTTAAACTGGCGAATTCACCATTGATCATCGTAGTCACCATCGATGATCGTATATACCTGGCGAATTCGAAACTCTTAAACTGGTGAATTCGAACTCTTAAACTGGCAAATATAATCACCGAACCTCAGTGAATTAGAATTTTTTTTGAGGTTTGCAGGATTTCGAACCTCAAGGTTCAAAATTGGTGAACCTGTGACATAGCTTATAAACTAAAATTTGTCTGCAAAATGAACATCTGAAGATTAGTTTCATCTTACATCTAAAAATAGATTGTCACTCCCCGTCTAGGAGAAACAAATGTTCACATGCTGCTAAACTTGATCCTACTGTCCAATATAGAAAAATAAGGTGCTGAAACGAACAAAGTTCATTTCCTGAAGATGTGATGAACAACTTGGTTCATAAATTAAATATCCAATGTAGAAAGGACAGCTGTATAATATATTATTGAGTAATGAATAGATAGATATGATTACAATGCCATGGGAAAGTATACTTATATATGCATTGACTGATCCCCATGGTTGATAGGTCATGTCCCTTCATTAGGTCATGCCTTTTAATTAAGATGTGTCTTTTTATTTATTATTAATCAGGATTTATTATTGTTATTATTCGTTATTGATGTATATATTTATTTATACAATTTATTGGATTTGTCCTTTAAAATCCATAAAGGATAAATATATAATAATTGAGTAATGAATATGATTACAATGCCATGGGATGGTTTACTTATATACGCATTCACTGGTCACCATGGTTGGTAGGTCATGTCCCTTCATTAGGTCATGCCTTTTAATTAAGAGGCGTCTTTTCATTAATTATATATATATGTTCACTAAATTGCTTACCCCTTTAAAATGCTTTGACCTCAAAGCATAAAAAAAAGTTATGTCTTTGTTCTGGCTTGTAATGCCTTCTCAGGATTCTTCATTCTTAATTTAGTCATGCTTGAAGACATGAGATGATATGACCTCCTAAGCGTTGAGCAGAGTTGTCGAATTGTGTAAGGGTCAGACCACCCTAATTCGATCTTCTTTGGAACGGAACATTTATTAGGTTCTTAACTTCTTGGAAAGAACCTATTGTATTGTGATTTACAAGATGACCACTTTGAGACCCAACTGCTCAGCTAATATAACCAGAAATATTTAGCATAATAGGCTCTGAAATGTATTTAATAGTTGGGGAGTTCCTCTATTTAAACTTTAACTAGAACCAAGTCATGCAGTTGACTTTGTTTTATAAGTAACCTCAAATGTGATTTGAGGACTCGATATTAGACTTTATTTTGCGAAAATGACATAATTGTGACATATAATTGATGTAAAGGTTCCAAAACATTCCAAGACACTAATTATAAGGAGTTCTCAATGAAATGAAATAAATTGGATGTGCATTGAGAAAAATTGGGGCTTGTTTTCCTTATAGAAATTTGCGAGCAGTTGACACTGCAAATGGTTTGTATATAGACCTAAGAGCAAACTCAATTTCAAGTCCCAACCTGCTATTTTTTAAGGACCCAGACAACGGTATAGCATTTTTTATATCCATAAGGCCCGTGGGTTATTAGGAACAATAAGAAAGGTGTAGACTTTTAACATTCTTTTAAACAGGCTGTGAAAATCTGTATCTGTGAGAAATTCCAAGATATGCCTTTTGTATAATGATGAGCTTTTAATAATATGGTGATGAGACTACCATACAAGAAGTGCCAACTTCCAAGTTCTCAATCTATAACTCAGTCACAATTTTGAAAGATTAATTTTCTTACTATCAAAAAGCGGTTTTAGGTATCTCAATGTTTCATTATCATTCAGATTACGTAGTGTGTACTCTTCAAACGCATCTAAACTGCAAAGAACTGTAGCTGATAAATTTATACTCAGGGAATTGAATCTCATAAAAGTCAACAGGATTCATTTATGATTTTGCAGTATTATGGGTGTTGCCAATGTCAACTTTCATTTGTTCTTACATGATTTCTTCTATTCTAGTGCAGGCAGATTTTTCTTGCGCCAGATGGGGGAACTCTTGCTCTGGATTGGCTCACATTCAATGATAGTAAGTTCTTAAATATTTGTTTTTAAATTTTAATACATGCAGTGATATTGATAGACTGTTGGCATTTTAGACTTGTTTGTATTTTTGTATTGAAACAGTTTATTAGTTCTCATGCAAATGAAATAACAATGATGCAGCTCCCTGGATTCATCTTATATGCAGTCTGCAGTTTCTTTCTAAAAGCTCCGAGTTCAAGTCATCTCTTTTCTCGCTTTTGTTGTCTATGAGCACTGTTAGGTCATCATTTAATAAATACTTGTGTGGAGCTCCTCTGAACCTCATCCAATAAATATTTGTCTGAAGCTTATTTACTCTCACAGCAGGTCTAATGCATTTGATGCATCATTAAGGTGTTGCATATTGCATGTTTATTTTTTGTATCAATCAGTTTTAAAGATCAATGAGCAAGGTTGTCTATGTGTTTGTGTGAATCAATGAGCAAGGTTGTCTATGTGTTTGTGTGAAGCTGCCAAGAGAACCTTCCTTGGGACCAATTTTAAAGGGTGGTTTATATTGGTTGATTAATTTTTTTTTCCGAAGATAAGATAAGATAATTTTATTAATGTCCAATGAATGACCACAAAAGTAGGTCAATGGGACTAAAGGATACATCCAGTATGAGTACAGTGTGGGAGTGCAAATACAACTCCTAGAAAATGCTGAAACTAAGATAAAATAAAATAAAGAAAGATACAAAGAGTAGTACAGCCTCATAAACATGTATATATCCGTGTGAAATGCAAAATACAACGTGAGTTTGTCCAAGAATGGACAACTCAAACAACTCAAGATCCTGTCAAGAGAGGAAGATCGCATGAGACTGAAGGTGAATCCAATGATGTCAAGATCTCTTGGGTTTGATGGTTGAGGGCGAGGGGGGAGAACGGGGTGCCTGCTTGCTGTCAGGGCTCTCTAGAGCCATCGGGTTGTTTGGGGGGGATGTAGAAGCGAGGAATACTCCTAGCATCCGAGGTCGAAGGAAATAAATTTTGGATAGATCGTTGGCTACTCCGTTGGGGCTATGAGGGAATCCAATGGGCGGGAGGCGCCTTGCTCTAGATCCGTCTGGACCTGATCCCTCTTACGTTATGAGAATGAATGGACTGATGTATAGTTCGACAGCTCCGAACCGGTCTTGATAAATTCAATTGGCCTCCTAGAGGTGGAGGCTGCAGGGAGACCCGAGGTCTCACCACTCTCTTGTCAGAGGTACTCTGGGGCTCTTCCTACCTCTTATTGCTTTGATTTGACGAATCAACACTAAAGTAAGAGGTGATCGTCCTAGTCCTCCCAAGGCGAGGTGGGATGTGTAGGATTTGTGACTTGTGGCTGAATATCTCCCTGATGAAGAGGGGGAGGCATCGCTGGTCTTGATACAGGAAGAAGTTAGAGAGGGATCCCCTTGAGTCCCTATAGAGGTAGTGATATCGTCTTCTGATCTCATAGTATAAAGGGCACTTAAAATTTTAAAATTGAGGTGCATCTTTGTCTTCGGCTTTTGTAGGTGGCACACTTGATAGATCTTATCAGATCGTGGTAGATGGTGGTTAGTCTCCACTCAGATTCGATGAGAATCGACCCGAAGCTTTCCCAACGGGATCCTGAGTGCACGAATCTAATGTTTGCGTGTGTATGGGGAGCGAACGATAATGCCATCCTGCAACTCCAAGAAGTGCTCAAGGTAGAAAGACATCTTCGACCTCAAGCTCATCGGATGTCAAGCCCAAGTGACTTGAATGTATAATCTGTAGATATCCTCTTCGAAGGACAGATTTAGTACCTCTCTAGGCAGAAAGAGATGGCTCCACGCATCTAGGGAGAATCTGAACAGGGGAAGGTACTATGGGGAGATGATCATCGATTGGAGAACCCGAGATGTCTCTGAAAACCAACCACACGCCTGCCCTGTGGGGTGATCTAAAGTGAGGGCCTTTGAGGAGCAGAGTGCAAGGTAGGGGTACCTCTCTCTCCCAGTGGAAGAGTTTGAAAGATCCGACACTGTGAATGAAAGAGACCAAGCAGAAGATGACCTCAACGACAAAGGGGTGGACACTGAACTTTGATTGAATAATGGGTTGCGGAATAGTATGTTTGCATCGGATGATGCACTGGAGAAGCAATGTCTGAATTCTCTCTGTCTGGTCCCAATCTGTCTGTACCAAGCTCGGTCCACATATATCGTAGGAATAGAGAGTCGTGGGTTTAATAATCGCTTCCATGAGATAGAGTTTAGACGAGATGTCCTGGAATTGGTTTTGCTGCCGCTTACTACGCATCTCAGGCTTAACGTGGCAGAAATATTCAAGCCATTGGGTGCGTCCTTGGGGGCAAGTCTCGAGTCAAGTGTTGTCACCTGATACTTGAATCCTCCGTCTAGGCCAATTCCTAGCGAAGCCAAGGGGGGTGGTCCTGTTAACACACAACTTGTAGTTGTCCCTACTGGTATCCCATCCAGGATGGTAGAGGAGATGGACAACTAAAGAGGTGACCCAAGAGATGCCATGGTTCCCAATGCAAGCTGGGAGTCATGTCAACCGGGGCACTCTTCACTTTAGATCAAGATGAATGAAGACCAAGGGAGAGACTCTATAGCCAATCAAAGGTGATTAGATCAAAGCAAAGGTTTCTAGGGAAGTGTGAAAGATGAGTTACAGAAACCAATGCAAGGTTAGGTGGACCTAGAAGTTTAAGTATGGTTGAAAGAGGCTTAGTGAATGACTAGTGTTTCAACCAATGAATGATTTAGGCCACATAATAAGATCAAATGACGAGATCTAGTACCATGAAATACACAAGTGGGACCCACTTCCTTGAGACATGGAAATGGTTTAAATGGGACCCACAAGGTGAAGTTAAGGGTGCAAATGGTACCAAGGGGTATGCAAAGAGTAGATCTATTGTTCTAAGATGAAATTAGAGATATCCACACATGGGATCTAGCACTTGACAGTTGACACTAATCCAAGAAGTGCGATTTGGCTTTGGTGGACTAGTGCCTTGAAATGGATGGGCAAATGGAGTAAAAAAGATGTGAAATTGTAGATCGGGACACTTAAGATGTAAATCAAGGAGGGTCTTCAAGATCAAGCAAATTTGATGGTTAGATCTTGCTAGATCTAATGTTTCACCAGGTGACGCAAGTGGACAACAAACCCCCAAAATGAGGAATGATACCCCCAAGGCAGAACTCCACAAAGTGAGACACTAGTTGTAGGTTTTAAAATATGCTCTTTTCAAATCAAGTGGGATCTCAAACACCTAAGTCCTAGAAGTGGACAAACACAAACACCTAGGAAGTGTGACTTTGCCCAAGGAGGGCTAAATGCATGGTAAGGTGTGTCAAAACAAGTCCAAAAGCCACCAAAGTTTAGATCCAGGTAGTTTAGGCAATTGTCAATGTGGATCTTGAAAATCAAAGGCATCCAATGGCTAGATCTTCTTAGATCTGAGATTGAAAATGCATCACCAAATTGACCCAAGTGGGGCACAACCCTCAAAATGAGGAATGGGGCCCACAAGGCAAAAATCAATGAAGTGAAGCACTAGGGGTAGGTTATCAAGTATGAGGATCATGAATCAAGTGGGATCTCACCTACCCATATGCTAGAACTAGCTTAACTCACCTACCCAAGGAGGGCGACCTCACTCAAGGAGGCCTAAGTGCCTTGGGGAAAGGGTCAAATGAAGTCCAAATGCCGCTAAACTATAGATCCGGATTGCCGTGGATACTATACAGGTGGGTTCTTTTTATTATACCCAAAGCCAAGCTAGATCTTTGTAGATTTCAGAAAAAGTAAAAAATGAGGGTTTTAATCAATTAGGGTTTTGTGATCTAGAATTCATGGATAAGCCAAGGAAGAAGAAGACCATACCTTTGGAGCATACCTGGATGAAGAGATGAATGCTAGTTGAGATGAGGATTACTTTTTCCAAAGATCAAATGAAGAATTTTAAAGCCCTCTTGCCAAATCGACTTTCTCCAAGCCACACGTGTGTCCCTCTAACCTGTCAAAACCAAGGAGCAAAGCATCAATCAGTTTAACATGTTGAAGGTAGATACAAGCAAGAAAGAGATAAGTAAAGAATAGTTGGTACAAAGACAAAACCACTCCTTGTTTAACCAAAACGTCCTCTTAAAGCTTGAAGGGTAGGCCTCCCCACCAATTCGCACTCCTCCAAAACGTCCTCTTAACCTGTAAAAAAAAGTATGGCAAAATATGCAAGATAGATACAAGAGATCCTCCAGTGCAATGGACAAAAGCATTTACAATCAAAGCAACCAACATCCACTCCAACATCCAAGCATGTACTCCAAAAGATAGAATTTTATTCCAAGAGCCAAGAGCCAAATTCTCTAGATGATTTTTACAATGAGGGGGTCTCCTCCTTATATAGGATAATAAAGACCAAAATCCTAGATCTCAAAACCACTTTTTGAAATGAGTGGTTGAGATTAAAAGATCTCAATACATAATCAATGGCTAAAAAGAGCCTTACAATATAATCACATGGATCACTCAAAAGTAAGGTGACGTCATAGCTAAGAGGTACAAAGTGAGGGTGACGTCATCCTCTAGACGCGGCAAAAGTACATGGGCCCACTGCATATGACTAGGACATGACTCATGAAGCACAGGGTGGGGCTAGGAGGCATCAATCCTTGCTAGCTCATCCCCATGGCACAATAAAATAATATAATATCTCCAGAATAATACAAATGATCAAATCTGTCCTCAAAATCTATGAGAGACATGCAGTAAAAGGCCTCCTGTGGCCTCTGTGGACCCCACTGATTGAGGGAAATTGGCTGGAAGATGGGGGGTTCACCCTGGAAGACCTCTGTGAAGACCAAGTGCCAAAACCTTGCCTCAGTTGCCCAAATCGAATTCCTTAGTGACCCTTTTATTCCCTTTTTAAACTGCCTCAGTAAATGACAAACTCACCCAAATCGAATTACTTGCACAATAGCTTAAATGACAAACTCACCCATCGGACATGGTCTAACTGCTAGCTAAGGATGAAGGCTAGGAACAATGTTGGGCAAAGGGGTTGACTTGCCTAGCCTTAACCTAAAGATACTTTGGACTGGGAGAAGGGGAAGCTACAAACTCTGTGCTGGACAAAAATAACACGGGGAATGGCTATGCCTCACAAATGGATAAGTTGTTTAGAGAGTGCTTATTCAACTTAGGCATCATGTCTACATCAAGTTGATCCAAGTTCATTAGGATCATTCAATTTCATTTCTTGGCCTTTTTGGCCTACATAACCCTTCGGATATCAGGTGTGCTAATAAGCACAACTAATTGCAGCTTGCATCGAGGGCATGTTTATATATATATAAGGTCAACAATTGTTTAGATATAGAATTTATGAACCATTGCTTTTTGGACCTTTCTTATACTCTTCGAGGAGTATTTTTAGCAGTTCATCGCTCTTGCCCTTTACTCACGTGTGTTCAAAAACACATTCTAGAGTTTTTAGTTTCCATGGGCGAATTTAAGTTTCCATAAGTAGTACATGAGCTTTCAGTTTTAGCCAACAACATCTCAAGTGACTATGGGAAGTATCCAACTTACCAATGGCAAGTTTTGTCACCAACTCAGAGCTGAGACACTAAACAAACACGGATGCGGTCCAAACACAGAGGTAGTAAAAAGGGAAGTCCTCAATATCAGAAAGTTAAGGGTTAAAGCCAAATAAGGAAAGTCATGGGTGGATGGCGTCAAGTGAAAGTGGAGCCTGAGCTAGCAGACAAATGGTGTTAAGAAAGACCATATCTATGCAAGGTAGTAAACCAGTGAGTTTAGTCAAACAACCTAAATGTGCAAGTAACATGTCTATTTTAAAGATAGTCCATTTTAAGTTTATAAAGTTTGCCACATCATGAATCATATACCAAGCTAATGTTGTGAACATGACTAAAGCAACAAGATAATAATCCACAGTCAATGATCAGAAATCCATAGGTCATACAACATCATCATAAGAATAATCATCATATATCATCTGAAACACTGCTGCAATACATCTCTAGGCACTGAACTGAAACTGTATGGAATAAAGGGTCACATCGGTCATCAAATCTGAACTCTCAAGGCTCAGCCTTGACACAAGGTCTAACATAAGTCTGAATAATACACTGCTCTGATCATGAGTGATCTCAAAATATAGACTCATCATAGCCAAGCTCTGGAATGTGCAGATATCTGCTAAGCAAGAATAGTAGCCCTGCTACTATGGTGTGATAACAGGTCCCTTGGAAAATAAAACTATGGTTTTTAAGCTAAGTTACGAAAGTGAAAATTAAGCTAGGATTTTGAAATGAATTACTGGAACAAGAGCATCGCATATGAATTAAACCAACCACATGTAAATGATAAACCAATCGTGACAAATTGAATTCACTTAGTCAAAATATCATTAATTATACTAGTGCCAAAAAAGGTAAATGGAGTTTGTTGAAAGGAAATGTTGTGCGAGTGCTTCTTGGTTAGTTTTAATTATTATGGATGAGTGGATTACGGGAGGGGATGTTCTGATATACTTTGAGGTTTGTGGAACAAGTCTGGAGTGCCAAGTGTGGCTCCACACAAGACGAGGGCTAGATCGAAGTCATGGGGGTATGTCCAACATTGACACCAAATGGGGGTGTAGCTTGACGGGTCTCCACGGTCACTATCTAGTTCCCTCTTCTCAGTAGAATTTTCCCACAAGAAGCAAGTTGTAAGACGTTGGATTTTCGTCTATAGGGAAGTTAAATGTAAATTAAATGTGGAGTTAATTACAAAGCGCTACAAGTCCTTTTTCGATTGTTCCAATAGATCAGGCAAGCCTGCGGTGGACAAGAGCATATGGGAGACGAGTAGCAAAATCTGATTGTTTTAATGCAAATAAAGAACTAAAAGAAATTAAACTACTTGCAAGAAATGTAAACGTTTCACTAATTACTAACTATGAATCTCTTTTCCAAATACCACTTACTTCGGCAAGCCCTTTCAACTGGTACTATACTTTAGGAAAGCATAAGGACAGGTTCGTTACCTTTATTACGAAATGGATGAAATAAACATAAATAGTTGAGTACTCCAAGAAAAGAAATAGAAACTAATCTACAGGTTAGCACATAAAATAAAAGTAGAAAGCGAAAAAGTTCACGCCATGAAAATGACGCAGGATCCCTAGGGGGATGGATGTGGGCGTTGGGTAGCCCATTTTCCTTTATTATTAATTTACAACATTTTAAGAGGTGGACGCCTTTGGTCTTTGTAAATATGGATCCAAAGGCTTTCAAGGTTTTATGGATGAAACAGGATCGAAGTATGGTGCTCCGGGAGGTCATGGATGGCCTGGATCTTGAAATTTTGCGCAACACATCCTCTTACATGTTCGTTAAAAGTGAAAAAACAGCCACCTGAAATGCACCAAATGTGCCAAATAAAGCGTTAAAAGCATAAAATATTAAGTACTTGAATGATGGAAAGTAAGCCTAAGTACTTAATCAAAGCTAGATCTACTCAAAATGAAGCTTGAACAACTAGATCTAGCAATATACTTAGATAAATGAGCTCTTAAATATTCTTTTCTAAAGCAAACTAATTTACTTAAGCATGTACGAAAGTAACCGTAACCAGAAGAAAATTTAAATTAAGAGAAGGAAGGAGAGAAGAAAAGGAGAGCCCAAGCTCGAATGTCCAGATCTATGGAATCTAGCGGTGGGAAGCAGAGGGAATATGTCCTTCTTGGGAATGCTTGAAGAGCGGGAGAGTCAACCAAGATTAGTCGCCCCATCAAGCGAGGAAACCTGCACCACTAACAATACTTGCAAAAAAGGGATTAAATTTGGGATTTCTACAAATAGAGATTAAGAGAACATAAGTATAACCGACTACAGTTTGCTACTCCTAGATCTCTACAAGTAGAAAGATAGCAAATGAAATCAACTAGAATCATTTACCCTACGAGTTGATAACAACTTTCTCCAAGGCCAGATAAACCACCACAAGAAGCAAAGCAAAAGCAATAATACAATTACCTCATATATCATTGACAATAATCATCCACACACTAATGCGACACACCATGGACCTCCAAAGCCTTTCTATTCATAAAATATTACACTGTTACAAGTACAAAGCCGAGCAACCTTTCAGTCCTCTCTAACCATGAAGAAAAAAAAAGAGAGCTCATGCTTAAATAGCCAAATGAGCTCAGGGGGCACATTTCCCAACTAGAGAAGAGGGCGAGTTTATTGGAGGGGCACATTTCCCAACTAGAGAAGAGGGCGAGTTTATTGGAGAAGATCAAGGGATTGATTGCTTAGTTAACTCAAGAGGATGGGCGCTGTTACCGCCTAATACACACCTGGGGGGGACGCGGCAGGAAACCTTCAAGCCGCTCGGTGTGTCCTTGGGGGCAACTGAGAGTCAAGTGCTGTCACCTGATTACTCGACTCCTCCGTCTAGGCTTACTCCTAGCGAAGCCAAGGGGGGTGGTCCCTATGAAAAATAATCTAAGGCTTTTAATCTACAACAAAAGACAAAAGTCTATTCTAGGAGTTAAAGATGACGAGATGATAAAATATAACAACAAAGCCCTGCTTGTGAATTAAATCAAATAGCTAACCCAACATAAGATAAATAAGCATTCACGACACTTATGATTGATACTTAAACACAGAAAATTAAAGACCAGTGCCAAGAAAGTAAAAATGCTTGTAAGTACTGTTGTGTGGGGTTGCTTGTGTAGTCTCAGTGAAAGTATTGCAGTGGCTCGGTTGGTAAATTTTATAATTATTAAATGAGTAGTTAAGGAGTGGGTTGATTCTTGGTTTGGCCCAAAAGAAAACCTAAACTTCGAACTGAGTGCTCTAGCAACCTTACCAAGTGTCCAACCAGGTGAGGATGAACCCGCTTAAGAACCTGCTGACTCTGTGGATTCAGTCCATGCAACCTCCCGAGTTCTTAGAATTGGATTTTAATGGATTGTCCTATTAACACTAAATACCTTACACCCGTTTCTGATTGAGCCAACTGTTCCGACTAAGCTGCAGTGGTCAAGAGCATACTCCGAGTTTGGGGCGTTGTTCGTTTTATTAAATAGGTATGAGTGGATGATTAATCTACACTAAACCCCAAGCATAAAGCAAGGGGGGTTAATTTTAGGATTAAATTTTAAGCACAGAATAATAATTTGAAATAAACACAAAAGCATATAAAATGAAAAACGGGTCCTTGGAGGACGTTGTGTGCTCGAGTGTGTTATTTAATTACTACTGCTTGAATGAAAACTAATCTAAAACGAAAAAAATAAAAAAAATAAAAAAAGGTGCGAATCCCCCCTGGGGGGATTGGGTTCATGCGCTGGAATTGCCTGCTGTGCTCTTTTTATTTTTTGATTACAACTTGGAAACTTAAGAGAAATACTGCTTGCCCTTTATCATTAGGGAACAAGTCAGTTTACAATGTTTGAGAGAAATAACAATGGTGCTTGAAACTGGTTCTCTCTGGGTGGTTCAGGAAGCTCCAAATGCAAGTTTTATTTAATTTTCTTACTCCAACCTGTTATGAAATCAAAACAGATCAGCGAAGTATGTTGGTTAGAAAATGATAATCAGAACACTTTAAGAGTGTTCTGACAATGCTACAAACTGTCAAAATCAAAACCAATGCAACTAGTATTTTAAAAACATGTTTTTGGGCAACTTTTTGGGTTTTTAAACTAACTTTCAAATGACTTTTTATGTGCAGAACCAAAAAACCAGCGAGCTAAAAAGTTTGTAAAATGCCTAAAAACAACTAAGAAATTACTCTTTTTCGAAATGCAAACTAAGTCTGAAAAGTGAAGCTAAAAGGTGCAATGAAACGAGACAAAAGGTAACTAGGAAGACAAGCTAGGGAGCTTGCCTTGCTAGGATCTTTGGCTTCTCTCTTTCGAGTTTGCAAGCCAAATTACAAGCCTAACAATGCTAGATAAATCTTTTACAAGCACTTCTTCACTAATGAACCTTTAAGATTTGGACTTTGATAAAATGAAAGCATTAGTAAAGGATACTAGATCCACTTCATAGGATATCAGAATTTTAGATCTAGAATAGTATGGAAACAGTAACCAAGATAGAATAAATGAGGGTTTGAACGAAGGTGATATAACCGGTTTTGAGTGAGAAAGACTGGGCGGATGGAGATCATATGCAAGTGAACACGCGAGGGACTACGCTTCCTTTTATAACTTCAAAGATTGGCAAACTAGCATGTATGCCTTCTCAATGAGATCAGATTACCTGCAAGAAACCTCACAACAAACCTTGCACAAGCGGATTAAGAGACACTGATATAAATCATATAAAAGATAAACTGAAACATGGACATTCAAACAAGATATGAACAATGTTTAAGATATACTTCATACAATTGATAATAAAGAATAAAATATAGATTTTACTCTTTACCCTACTGAAATAATAAATTTCCTTCAAAGGTCAGCATGAATCCGAACAATAAACAAAGCTCATGAAGAGACACAGATTACCTCCATGGGATTTAAGCATTAGACATCCACACATTTAACACGAGTCCACAATATAGCCTCCAAAGCCTTAACTTTATTCTCAAGAACACAGAAATAATACAACAATAATAGAGCAGAGGTTCCACCTTCCGATCACTACAATGGAGTCAAGCTCCTCAATTTATAGCAAATGGAAACCTAGCTAGGGCGCAAAACCCTAAGAGACCAAACTCCTAACTTGTAGAGCAAGAAACCTTAACATCCAATGAAGAGACATTTCTTAAATGGCAAAAAACCAGCCAAGATAGAAGATGCCGAGTTGAAGGAGTTGGCTGCCCACGCATGAGGATGAGGATGGGCTGATGTTTCCATGTTTGAGAGCTTTGCGTTTGAAAAGAAGTAATTGGTTCTTCAAAATAGAAACTTGCCCACATAGGTGGTGCCAACTCCTCATGGTAGCCGCCACCATTCCTTTGGCCTACCACTCATCAAATCGTAAACATGGTCGTGGAGAGGCTGGCCCACTCTTCAATTCATATTCCACACAAGAGATTCGTACGGCCGTACGGCTAGCCCACGTGAGGATATGCGATTCATTTAGTTTCATGTTTCAAACTTTAAACTTTGACCATAATACATATGCTTCGAACCTTTAATCATTAATTCAACCAATCTTATGACAAATGCCATATCTAATTGCTCAAGCGTGGATGGATGGCCCACGTGAATGATGAGGCCGTACGGATTTGCAACTTAGTGCCTCACTCTTTAAATTGGTCAAAAAATTATATGCCTTGATACTTTAGTAAAGTCGCTCCTCTTAAGTGACTAGTGCCATGTCATCAAGGGTGGTCCCACCTTTGAATTTACTCTTCAAGTCTCAATTCGTATGGCCATGAGGGAGTCAACGTGAAGCATGGAATAAAATATTCAAATTTTTTTATTTTTAAACCAACTTTATCATAAGCTTTTCACTTGGATGTAGTCGTTCACCTTAAATTGACTTATTCCAAGTCATTTGGCATGTGCCAATATTCACTTTTTAAATATTTTAATCATTTGGCCAAAGTGCATTTTGTTGCATTTCTGGCATTAAAGTGCCACTTTGTAGCTCTGATAGGCAAAACTGCTCCACGGGGGTTTTCGGTCACCCGAAATGTAGGAAAACTGGGTACTGGGGTAAAGAGGATGCTCTGAGCTTGAAAATGAGCATCCCTGCGTCAAATTCCGACTTCGGATAAGACTTTTATCACATTTTGAAATTTTTTAATTAAACCATTAAAAAATGGCTTAAAAATGCGGAAAAATATTTTTTGTCGGAATTGGCTGAAACTTCAGGGGAACCTAGTACATGACAAAACGATAAAATTCTAGCGCCTAGCATGTTTATACATGTTACAAAATGGGCTCTAATAATCCCCTAAGGCCTAACCCCCACTTTGGGCATTCCAGCTTTGGAGGAGCAGGAGAAAACCTCATCGATTATACTCGGCTAAAGGCAAGGCATAATCGACAAGGGAAAAAACTCCTTGGAATACCTTATTTGGTTGTCAAGTCCTAGGGAACCGAGTCACTCAAAGACCACCATGCTAGTACGCTTATTACAAACCCCGTGGGGCACAGTCATGTACTACAAAAAAAACTGACAAATGTGCCTTGAAAAGGCCAAACTCGGAACTTCTGAACTCTGAAAAAGGCACAAGTAAATGTGCAATACTGGCGGCTCACTGAAGTCCAACTGTAGTGCAACTCAGTTGGTAACAGGCGCCACCTCTCATGAAGTGCGTCCCCTCTCTTGGATTGATCTCCCAGTCAATAAGGTGATGCCAAATCAACAAGTGTGCCCCCCTCTTCAGAGAGTGCGCCCTCACTAACTCTGGCTAACTGATGCTAACTCGGATTTGATTGGAATCATCAAGCTCAGCGTTTGATTTGATCTTTAGTTGACACCAGTTAACTTCGCCACTTCAGAAACATGTCCCAGACAAGTTCCATGATTTATGGGATTTGATTTTCTCTCACATTTTCTATTTTTTTGCATTTTTATTCACTTTTTGCCTTTTTCGAGAGAAATTTAATTTAAGTGAAATAATCACTTATTTTCTCTCAAAAGTGGGTTTAGGGGTTCAGTGGGTGCTTAGGGTTAGAAAACGAGCACCTCCATGGAGAAAACCACCTCCTAACCACATTTTTATGACTTTTTGATTTTTACAATTAGAACATTAAAAAATTGACCTGTCTTACAGGAAAATTTTTTATTAGTGAAAAATTAAAATAAACTTAGGGGGACCTAGTGCATGTTCATATGACTCAAAATTGATGACTAGCATGGTAATATACATAGACACCTAGACTTTAATAACCTCCTAAGGTTTAACCACCAAGGTGAATACTCTAGCTTTGGAGGTGTGAGTGAAAAACTCGAAAATTATACGTTGCTGAAAAAAACATATAATTAACAAGGAAAAAGCACTATGGAGTAATGCATTGATGGCTAAGTCCTAGGAAAGCCAAGTCTTTGATAAAACACCATCATGCTACGCCAACTTATTACAATTCCTTGTGGGTTATGAACATGCAAAAATTTGAAAAAAGGGCCAAAAGTGGCTTGCTGGACTTTAGAATGCTTGATGTTGAACAAGGGACTCGTTCAATACTTTGGCAGCTCATCAGAAATCCAACTAAGTACAACTTAGGTGGTAACAGGTTCTGGAAGCATTGTCTCTCGATGAGGGCTAGGGAACTGTATCCTTTGTTGAGTCGAGGCTGGAGGGCCTGTTGCATGCCAAAACGAGGCCCCATAAACTGTACTTGAAGTAAATGTAAGATGTGGTGATCTCGATCTCTTCCCCTTGGAAGTAAAAATGTAAGTCTGTAAGAGAGCCCTTTGATGCATTGAAGACCATAACCTTGGTTTTACTTAGGCTGACCATTAGCTGTCGAAGGTCACAAAAGCTGGCGAAGGTGTCAATCAGTCTCTGTAGGACCTCAGGAGTAGAGACCTGTTGCTGTCGGATTGCGCACTTGGTTAACGCAACAGAAATCTTTGCGACTGCTCGGTGCGCTCTTGGGGGCAAGTCTCTAGTCAAGGCTATCACCTGATATTGACTCCTCCTTTTAGGCCAAATCCTAACCGAAGCCAAGGGGGGTAGTCCCTATGGAATTGTTATCACACTATAGTAGCAGGGCTACTATTCTTGTTCAGCAGATATCTGCACATTCGAGAGCTTCCATTATTCCAGAGCATGGCTATATATTTTGGATCACTCATGATCAGAGCACTATAGTATTCAGATTTGTGTATGACCTTGTGTCAAGGCTGAGCCTTGAGAGTTCAGATTTGATGACTGATGTGACCACTTATCCCATACAGTTGCAGTTCAGTGCCTAGAGATGTATTTCAGCAGTGTTTCAGATGATGCATGATGATTATTATTATGATGATGTTGTATGATCTATGGATATGTTCTCACTGACTGTGGATTATTATCTTGTTGATTTAGTCATGATCATAGCATGTGCTTGGTATATTATTCCTGATGTGGCAAACTATTTAAAATGAACTATAAATCATAAAATGGACAATTGCTTGCTCATTTAGGTCATTTAACAAAACTCACTGGTTTTTCACCTTACATAGATATGGTCTTTCCCGACACCAGTTGTCTGCTAGTGTAGGCTCCATATTCACTTATCTCCATCCATACATGACCTTCCTGTTTGACTTTAAACCCTGACTTGTCTCATTTGACTTTCTGATACCGAGGACTTCCCCATTTTTCTACCTCTGTGTTTGGACTGCATCCCTGTTTATTCAGTGTCTCGGCTCTGAGTTGGTGACAAAACTTGCCTTTGGTGAGTTGGATTGTAGGCCTAAATCATTCTGGTCGGTTGTCCCGATGTTTGGCATTGGCTCGAATTCCCCCTAGTCACTTGAGATGTTGTTGGCTAAAACTGAAAGCTCATGTTCTACCTATGGAAACTAAAAATTCGCCCATGGAAATAAAAAAAGGGCAAGAGCGATGAAAAGCTAAAAATACTCCTCGAAGAGTATAAGAAAGGTCCAAAAAGCAATGGTTCTTAAAAGCTATATCTAAACAATTGCTGACCTTATAAATATTTGAAAAAACATGCCCTGGATGCAAGCTGCAACCAGTTGTGCTTTTCAGCACATCTGAAATCCGAAGGGTTATGTAGGCCAAAAAGGCCATGGAATAAAATTGAATGATCCTAATGAACCTGGATCAACTTGATGTAGACATGATGCCTAAGTTGAATAAGCACTCTCTAAACAACTTATCCATTTGTGAGACACAGCCATCCCCCGTGTTCTTTTGTCCAGCACAGAGTTTGTAGCTTTCCCCTTTTCTCCCAGTCCAAAGTATTTTTGAGTTAAGATAGACAAGTCAACCCCTTGGCCCAACCTTGTTCCTAGCCTTCATCCTTCACTAGCAGTTTGACCATATCCAATGGGTGAGTTTGTCATTTGAACTATTGTGCAAGTAATTTTATATAACAACGGAATAGGCTAACTTAATTAATGCCACTGAATGGATGTTATACTTTGAGCTTGGCTGTGAGAATGATTAGAGAAGCATTGTCTTAGTCTACTGATGTGGTTTATCCTTGGTTGTATATTCTTGGGATCCGTGATGATGTGGACCATGTATAGATGATTATTGATGATGATTGATGGGCCCACATACTTGATGATGATATCATATGATGGACATATGATGCAGATGATGTTTGATCCAGTTCAGCAGGTTTATTACTACTTCAGATCAGCAGATTATACATTGTCCATATATGGTGGACCCTACAGCTGGCCCATTAGGGCAACCCATGGTGTATGAGTACACATTTCTAGTGGATTTGGGTCTTCTGGATCCATTGAGACACTTATCTTTCAGTTCCGGGCACTTCTGACAGTGATTGATGCAGTTTTACACTTGTTGACCAGATTTGGGGCTGATTTCCCAGCCTGAGCAGCAGGGGCCCCGAGAGGCCAGTTCACCTAGGGCGCTGATGATGGAGGGGGTGGTCCAACCACTTGGTTTTACTATTTACCCCCCCTTCTGGAGAGCCTGGTGGGCTCAGATGGACAGCGCTAGCACCCTAGGAGGCAGTTTTGGCACTTTCACAGTTCCCGAGGCAGTTTAAAAATGGGATAAAGTGGCCACTGAGGAAATCGATTTGGGCAATTGAGGCAAGGTTTTGGCATTTGGTTTTCACAGAGGTCTTCCAGGGTGGCATCACTATCTTCCAGTCAGTTTTCACCATGTGGGTATGCCCAGATTGATCACAGGAGGACATTTACTGCTTGACTGTCATGGATTCTGAGGACAGTTTTGGTCATTTACATTATATTGGATGTATTTTATTATTTTATTGTGCCTTGGGGATGAGCTAGTAAGGATTGATGCCTCCTAGCCCCACCATGAGCTTATATTGTCATGTCCTAGTCACCATGAGGTGGATTTTGGTACTTATGTTTCTCTAGTGGATGACGTCACCCTCTTATTGTACCATTTAGTGGGGGCGCTATTGTTATATTGAGTGATCCATGTGATATATTGTTATGGGTCATCTTAGCCATTGATTGTATGATGAGATCTTTTAATCTCAACCACTCATTTGATGTAGTATTGTAGAGTGGTATAGGGTTTTGGTCTTTATTATCCTATATAAGGAGGAGACCCCCCATTGTAAAGCTCACCTTTGGAGCTCTGGAATATTGGAATAGAAGATTTTTTGTGGAGCACATCTCTCTTGCATTGTGGATTCTCTTGCATATTGAATATACAGTATCTCTTCTATGTATCATTGTGGATTTTGGTGCTTTTGCTAACCTTTTGACAGGAAAGTCGAATTGGAGAGAGGAGGGCGACTTCATGAGGGTTATTGTTGGAGGGATCCACATATTCTCTCTTGGGTTGATCTTGTGACAGGGAGTATCATTATTGTATCTTCGTGACATAGTTGATGCTTTCTATTACATCTTTCTACCATTTTCATAATCATCTTGCTTGACTTGTTTCTTTGATCTTGTCTTGTAGGAGGAGGACGATTTGGCTATCTTGGAGAAGGGCGATTTGGTTGGAGCACTTGGATCTCACTCTTGAATATACACATAGGAGAATGCTATCAACTTGCAAGGTGGCCATAAGCAATTGAGGTAAGATCTACAAGGTATGTGCCTCTTTCATCCATTCTATCTTCATTGGTCATAAAACCCTAATTAAATCAAAACCCCAATTTTGGTATTTCTTAGATCTACTTAGATCTAGCCTTGCAATTGAAAAGATATTAAAAACCCACCTCTATAGGATCCACCCCTAGTTGGATCTATAGTTTGGTGGTGATTGGCTAAAAATTGACACACTTTTCAATGCAAAAAGCCTTCTTGAACCTAAATCGATTTTCCTAAGAGAAGCTTGTTGGGTTAGATCTAGCACATGGGTAGGTGAGATCCCACTTGATTTGACATCTAGACATTTGATAACCTATACCCATATCTTTACTTTGGTGAAAACTACCTTGTGGACATCTCTCCATGTTTTAAGGGGTTGAAACCCCCTTTTGACCTTCTTGGCATCTTAAAACTTAGATCTACTAAGATCTAGCCATTGGATTCACTTGAAACTTTGAAGGAACATAGATCGGGGTACTAAAATCCCGGATCTACATTTTGGTGGCCATTGGACTTGATTTGGTCCACCAAAACCCATTTTTGGACCCTCCTTGAGCAAGTTGCACCCCCTTGATTTTTTGAGTTGGTCCACTTCTAGGAAGTGGGTGTTGGAGATTTTCGTGGATTTGGAATGCCCATGCCTTGAAACCTAGGTCTATACTGTCCTTTCGTCAAGATCCGCCTTGGGGATTGCATTCCTTGTTTTAAGGGATTGTGGTCCACTTTTGGTCGTCTTTTAAAAACCCAGATCTAGTAAGATCCAACCATTGGATCTCATCCAATCCACTTGACTTGGCTTCTAGGTGTCCCGATCTACAATTTGACATACTTTTTGACCCCATTAGTCCACTTAACAAGGCACTAGTCTATCACCAAGCAAGTCGCACTCCTTGGGATTGGTGTCAAATCCTAGATCTAGCACATGGGTATCCTTGATATCAACTTCAACTCATAGATCTAGTCTACATATAACCTATAGTACCTACCTCACACCTAACTTCACCTTGTGGGCCTACCTAGAATCACTTCACACTTCCCAAGAAAACTAGACCCACTTGTGTAAACACATGGTACTATACTTTGTCATCATACCCCATCATGTGGCCTAGACCATACATAGGTTGAAACGTTAATAATCTCTTATACTTCCCTCAACCATACCTTAAACCTTAGGTCCACTTAGCCTTGCATTGGTTTCCGTAACTCAATACTTACCTACACTTAGAAACCTTTATTTGGGTCCAATCAACTGTGATTGGGGTATAGGGTCTCCCCCTTGGTCTAGTTATACCTTGACCTAAAGCGAAGAGTGCCTCGGTTGACGTGACTCCCACCTGCATTGGGAACCGTGGCATCTCTTGGGTCACCCCTTTAGTTGCCTGACTCCTCTACCGTCCCGGATGGGATACCACTAGGGGCAACTACAAGTTGTGTGATAACAGGAATGTTTCTAAGGTTAATGGAAAGTTTAATTAATGATTTGTTTTTAGCTATGTTGCATTGGTCTCGAGGACGGGGGTACGCAGGGACGAGTTTCCGGGATGGCTAGAGCGCACCCCCAATTTTTTAGGGGACGGAAATTATATATATATATATATATATATATAAAATTAGGGGTGCGCTCTAGTCGTCCCAGAAACTCGTCCCTGCGTACCCCCGTCCCTGAGACCAATGCAGCATAGTATATATATATATCATGTTTCCAGCAAAATATTAAATAGCTTCCTTGTAAACTTTATCAGAAAACATCAAAACATGTTTGCATCCTTTAATTGAGATAAATCATACAAATCAAAACATGTTTAGAGTGAGCCACCGGAGTATGGTAGAGTGGATAGATAGCGAAGGGGGCCGCGGGTTGGGGAAACAGGGGCAACGTTAGGTTAGAATTTACTTTTAGGTTTTTCATTTTTAATTTTTTTTTTTCATTTGTAGATTAAGGGACGGCTAGGAGTCCCCTATTGGTCGAGGGACTTAGGGGACGTCCCTAAAAAGTCCCCGATTTGGTCGGGTACGTTTAGGGGATGTCCAAAAAGTCCCCAAGTCCCCGATGGAGTCTTTGACGATTTGGAGACGTTTCCGAGGAGTTCCAAAGTCCTCGGAATGCGGAAACGAAGGGAACGGGTGAACTTTTGGGGGGGACGGGTCCCCGTGCAACATAGTTTTTTAGGAGTTTTTTAAGGGTATGATTACAATAGTCCAAGTTTGTTGCAAAAGACTTAAGAAGATGCTTTCAACAACAACAAATAAATAACCACCAACATATAAAGAATACACAACAATTTACTGATATTAAGTAAATATGAAATGATTGTTGTTGTGGACTAGTGCCAATGGAGTCAATAATATAATAAAGTTGCTGCTAAAATGGAAAGTTTTGCAAGTTTCTCTTGGTAGATTTTAACTTATTAATGGTTTGAAGTTGTTATGGGAATAGGGGAAACTCTAGAGATACCGTGAGGTACAAGGAGCAATGTCCGGAAATTGAATGAAGGTGGCTCCTCACGAAGACATGTGGGCTGAAATGGAGTCTCTAGGGCAGTGTTCAACACTACACCAACAAGGGTGTAGCCTAACTGTGCTCTAAGATCGCCTCCCAGTTGTTCTCGCTTCTTTTGAGAAATTTGCCCACGCAAAACTCAATTATCTTAGTGCCAGATTTTCACTATGTATGGGGTTGTTATATTTATTTAGATGAGTTACTAATTAAAATGTGAAAATTTAAAGAGTGGTTGCAACTCTTTCTGATTTCCCATAGGACCAGGCAAATGCCCGCAAGGGGAAAGAGCATAGTTTGAGTTGGAAGCCAAATGTTTATTCCGTTTTGCTTGCAAAAGATAAATAATTGAAATAAAATGTTATGCTAATTACTACAAGCAAAGAGTCTATTTTCTGTCATCCAATCATGTACTTAGGCAAAGCCCTTTATGTGATGGCGAGAGCATACTTTGGGAAAGCAATGTCAATTTATTACTTCTAATCTACTTTGTGAAATAAAATAAAATAAAAAAAAGAAATGAAATATTTATAAGTATACGATCCTGCAGTGAAATGTGGTTTGTGTGTCTGTGTTTCGTTAGAAAAAATCACACCACGCAAATTTACACTGCAAATCCCCCCAGGGGGGACGAGGTGTGGGTGCTGTGTAGCCCACTTGCTTTCGTTTAATAAATATTACAATACTTGCTCAAAGAAGTGCCTCTTAGCCCATTAAAATTGGATCTAAGGGATTACAAAATTATAGAATAAAAAGCTTGAAGAAAGGGGGTCCACGGAATGTCTTTTTGGCACTTTCTGAAGAAAATTTGCTAGAAATTCCTTTTCTTTTCCCTTGGACCTGCTAAAAACCAGCAAGCTAAAAATGCAAAGTTAGTGGGTTAAACATATACAAATGCACAAAAAAAATTATTACTTTTTATACTTGGAAAAATTTGGAAATTGTCTTAGTACTTCAAGTATGAAAAGACTAGATCTAGATCTACAAATTTAGCTTTTAAAATGAGACTTTTCTAGATCTATTTGAGGAACAAGAAGCTTTAAAATATTCTTTTAGATGTACACTACTTTTTTC
The DNA here is from genome assembly GCA_027924585.1 of Larix kaempferi. NCBI lineage: Eukaryota > Viridiplantae > Streptophyta > Pinopsida > Pinales > Pinaceae > Larix > Larix kaempferi. Next base: position 17,695 of record BSBM01000617.1, on the reverse strand, counting down.
AAACAGAAAAGGGAAAGAAAGGCTTTTGATTGAAAGAAGATGGTGGAAGAAAACCCAAGCTTGATAGCTTTTGAAGTGGAGAAGAAGCTTGATGCCTGCAAAACAAATGTATCGCTTAGAAAAGAGGTAACCAACCACCAAGCTTGGAAGAAGAGTCAAGACAATATCGATGTCCAACGCTTAGTACCGTATCCTGTAAAATATCCAAACACTCATACACAAAAGAGATTGAATCTAGTAAATTAAATGGAAAGAAATCAGAAGGGCGATAGTACAACCAAATACATTTGCTGCTTCTAGATCTCTAAACAATTCAATAAACATAAGCAAATCAAGAACTATGAATGCTTACCCTACTAGACTCCAAGAGCCTTACCAAGCTCGATCAATCCACAGTTATATATGAAAGCAAAACTGGAAATCTACAAGTATACCTCAACCAAGTGCATGCATGAAGAACAATAGCCACCAATTTGGCCTCCAAAGTCTTCAAATCTTATTACTCAAAGAGAGATTACACATTATAGGAGCAAAGGTTCAATGCATTCCATCATATGCAAATGAGGAGCATTGGCCTTGCTTTTATAGAGTTGAGAGAGAGGGGCGAATTTAAGAGGAGTTCCTTGAGAAGGTGATCTCAAATCCCATCCAATCCTTGATCTATCCCTTGATTCGTGTGAATGAGGGTGAGTGGAGTGCCACCTAAGGAGGGCGCCCTTCTTGAAACATTGGGATTATCTCCCATTTAACAGATGGATGCCACCTCAATAAAGTCGCCCAAAAGAGGAGAGGGCGCAATTCCTCAAATATGACAATTCGTCCTCCTCTTAATCTTGCTTGGATTGACCCAATATTGCATGAGATAATCATGGGATGCCATTGCCAGCTCAACTAGTCCTTTATTGGATCAAATTCCACTGAAATAGGAATTTGATTTTTCCTCATATCTTTATTTTTTTAATTAAATAAATCCCCAAAATTAATTTTGAGAGAATATTTATTTAAGTGAATAATATTTACTTAGAACTTATGAAAAGTGGGTTTAGGGGTTTTGTGGGTATTCTGAGTTAGAAAACGAGCATCCCCATGGCAAATTTCACCTCCTAACCACATTTTTATCACTTCTTTGATTTTTTTAATTAAACTATTAAAAAATCCCGTTAAATGGGAAAAATTATTTTTGTCCGAATTAACTGAAAATCCTAGGGGACCTAGTGCATGTCCATATGACTCAATACTGATGGCTAGCATGTGAAAAATACATAGACACATAGGCTTTAATAACCTCCCTAGGTTCGACCACCATGGAAAATACTCCAGCTTTGGAGGTGTGAGTGAAAAACTCAGGAATTATACGCCACTGAAACGCAACGCATAATTCCAAAGGAAAAAACACTCTAGACTATCCCCCTGATAGTTAAACCTAAGGTAGGCCAAGCCTTTTACAAAAGTACCATGCTTTGACCAACTTATTACAATTTCCCCATGGGGGTCTGGACATGCAAATTTTACAAAGGGCCAAAAATTTGGCCCGATGAACTTTTGAACTCTAGCAATGAACAATGTAAGTTGTTCAAGTCTTCTGAGGTTCAAAAGGAGTCCACCTAAGTGCAACTTAGTGGGCAACAAGGCCAACAACACCAAGTCATCTACAAAATGAAACAATTGTGATTTCTATTCATAGAGAGTGGGAATTGCATTTTTAGGGGTTTCTTGCTCTTTGTATACATCATGGTCTTAGTAGCCTAGTCCATGTATAAATTCTTCATCTCCCATCATATGAGCTAAGAAAAACTTAAAGAATATTATTTTAACAACCTTTAACTGTTCCATACATATCTTTGCTAATTGCGTTATACAAAGTAGTGTTCCACGGGGGCACATCGTGTAGGGTCGAGGGTGCGTCCTCTACGTTTCTCAGGCCCCTAGGATTGGGGGGGGGGCATATTAGCGAAATGTTTCACAACGCCCCCCTTTTTGTGAAATGCATGAAGTCACGTTTCACAGAGAGGGGGGCGTCTGGGCGCCCCCTCCCGAAAATGGGGGAAACCCCCCTCAATTTTAAATTTTTTTTATGGACCTGATGTTTGATTTAGTATTTCTGTTTTTAGACTTTGGCATTTGTTGAGTTATTTAACATTAATTGTAAATATTAAATTATCAAAGTAAAAGTGACATTCTCCTTATCTTTCGTTTTTTTTAAACATTACCATTAATTGTTTCAGGATGTTTGAGAGTGGTTCCAACCTCTTCAAACTTTATATGCAAAAAGCAGAATTTTAGATCCCATTCAGAATTCAACAAGCTTAACAGTATTCAAGATTGTAGGATTGCAACGTTTCCACTGCATTCTATCTTGTATGAGGGTATGTGATTGGCATTTAATAAGCACATCAACCCCTCTATGTACCTTGATGTTGGTTGTGTTGATTGTTGAATTCCTTTATCATGACCTTAATAAAAATGTACCCTTCACTCAAGCAAAATAATTTATTAAGCATGGGAAGATTTTTGAATTTTCTACCTTATTTTAAAGCTTGGATTAGGAGGTTTCATCAAAATTGTAGGGTGTTGAGTAATGTCCTTGGAAGATTAACTTCGAGATTCGAGGTAGAGGCAAGGGCTAGAGCCTATAGGAGGGGGCCACAGTGTGCTATTGATGAATAGGATCCCAATATGTGAAATTTAGATACTGAAATATGATAAATCATATCGATGATCGTGTTTACATTACACAATGATGAGTTTAGTATTTAGTATTTAAATGGTAATGGAATGCGGCATTGTTATGTTAATATGTTGGGAATTATATTTTTTAATAACTTTGGAGATGGCCACCCCTATGTTAGGGACTCCGACGTCCCCCTGTACCCCAAATATTCCTAAAATTTGGGGTTGGTCTCTGTTATCACCAATCTCGTAGTTGACCCTAAAGATGGATCCAGAAGGAAGGCAGAGGGGACAGGCAACTAAAGTGGTGAAACTAGAGAGCCTCGATCTCCAAGGGATTGGTTGTCACGCCAATCGAGGCACTCTTCACTTAAGTTATCAAAGCCAAGATAACAAGGGGGAGACCCGGATCTACTCCCGACAGGAGAGATCAAACCCAATCACCAGATCAAATCAGATAAGATGAAGTACGTATAGTGACAGGTATGGAACCCTAGAATTAAGGAAATGAGATCATTGTGGAGGCTTAGGGAATATATGACTTGATGAATAATGATTACACACAGTGATTTAATGATTAGGTATGATTCCAAGATTCAAATGCTAGTTTAAAATGGTCAAATTCAGCTGCTTTGGGAAACCTGACCCTTAAAAGAGGGAAAGTGTCCCAAAGACTGCACTTGAGGTTAGGGGCTTTCTAGCACAGCTTGTGAGATAGATCCGATAGTGTTAAAACCAACAAGCTCAGCAGATAGGGTCAAACAACAGGTAAATAGTCACTCTCAGGAAAGTCGTGAGGGTTGAGAGAGGCTAGTGCCTTGGGAAATGGGCCTATGGAGTCCTCCAAGCATGATGTTTTGGAGAACCCACCTACATAATTGCAAGAGCCATAAAACCCAGAAATGGTTATGCTGTAATCCAAGTCGTTTGAGCTGTGGAATTTTTCGAAGGATTTAACTTAGGGTTTTAAATGAAAATGACAGATGGGTTCTTTTGAGAAGTATAAATCTTACCCCGCAAGCGTACTTAAATGATGGAAATGTTTGCCAAGATGTTGAGGATTGTTCCCGCAAAGATCAAATGAGAATTTACCTGGTTTATCTTGCACCCACGAATTGCCTAGCTCCACATGTGCGCCCTCCTCTTCCTGATGAACCAAGGACAAATACGATCAATCAGTTCAAAGCAAGAATGAAGGTAAATACAGATGAAAAGAATGATACCATGAAACAAAAGGTACTAAGACAGTAATACTCCCTGTAATCGACGAAATGACGAGAAGATATCAAGGAGAGTCTTCCCCAGCCAGTGCGCCTTCCTTACCAATTCGACCTCCTCACCTGCAGATAAAATGTGGAGAAATAGATATGCAAAATAATCACCAAACCCTCAGTGCAGAGGAAGAATAGTTTCAATCAACACCATTGACATCTAGATCCAAGAGACAAGTATCTGTGAGAAAATATTTTATTCCAAAATTCCATAGCCAAAAGTCCCTTTACAATGAGAAGCTCTCTTCTTTAAATAGGATGGATAGATACCAAAACCCTAACCACCTTTTGAATGGATGGCTAAGATTAAAAGATATAAAAGTTCTAATCAACGGTTGAGATGAGCTCAACATAAAGTACATGGATCAACTCAAAAATAGAACATATACATGGACAAAATCGCCCTAGGAATCCCACTCAATGTGACTAAATAACATGACAAACCCGCTCATGGTGGGTCTAGGGGGCAATATCTAACCACCCTAGTGTGTCCCCATGGCACAATAACAACATATGACTCATCCTAGCACCAAATCGTGCTCCTCTGGGAAAATCGTGAGCCTCCAAAAAACCTCAAAATGTGTCGGAGAGATGTGTGAGGGCCCCACTGAATGCTGAAACTGCTGTGGAAGGGGTGGAATACATCACACTCATCATCAAAACAATTCCCATGCCATTTCCTTGCCTCAGAAGCCCAAATCGATTTCTTCAGTAGCCATTTTAACCATTTTTTATCCCTTGTGAATCCTCTGGAAAGTATAAAAACATGTGTAACTCTCTCCTGGCTCATCCGGGGCCAAATCTGACTGCACCATAATGTCCGGGAATATGTCATAGTAGTAAAAACAAGTGGTTAGACCCCATACTCCCTCTGTAGCGCCCTAGGTGAACCAAGAAGATCATCAAACTGCTCTGACAGGCCATTTTTAATGGCAAATATGCACCATAATGATAAACTGAGGAAAATACTCACTGTAATTGCTCAGAACTGAAAAGCAACTGTCTCATTGAACTCAGAGAGCCCAAATCTACTAGAGGTGTGTACTCACACCATATGGATCTCTGCATGATCATATAATATCTCAACAATGCTTGAACAGATAAAAATAATAATAATTTGTAAATAATCAAATATAATAAAATGCCAGATCATCACCATAAACCTGTAACTAATGCATGGAACCATCTGGTGGTCTACCATAGACCATATATCATCTATCTGCATCATCCAAGGTCTATCCACCTCATGTCCTGTAGTTGACCTTGGTCCAACTAGGTTTGACCAAGTCAACATGACCAATAATATGACCCAAACTGGAAATAAGCTGCTGCAAGTGTTAAAAGGTTAGGACATGCTTTACAAATCATTCAAGTAGCAATATAACAAATAGTAATCATTTCACTGGCGATCTAAAACCAAATATTTAATGTTCTTTATTATTATTATGACTCAGACTAGAACCTCAAGGTTAGAATCACTTCATAGCTGTGATCAATTTGCTAGTGATGGGTGAAAAAGATGAAAAAACTTATAAAGCTAGGCTAAGGGATGATCATTGACTTGACACTGTGACACTTTGGAAATGGAAAGGGGATACACACTAAGGCATATGCTGGACAAGCAGTAACACAGGGGAGGGTAATGTCTCACAAATGGGTAAGCTGTTTCAGAAGTGTTTATTCAACCTTGATAGATGCCTATAACTCACATCCAAGCTGATACAGCTCCGTGAGGATCTTTTCTAGTGCCGCCATGACTAGGTGCCCGACAAACTGTAACTTGAGACTCTAGGGGACACTTAGAATTAGCTGTCCCTTACTCCATCTCACATGATAACTCGCAAGCTAGTGAGGAATAAATCAATACAAGTGAGGCCAGTAATCATTAGATATAGCATTTAATAAACTGTTGCTTTTTAGGCCTTTGATACATTTCCATAGCCTTGATCCATGTGTGTTAAAAAACACATTCTTGGATTTACATATATTAGGATTTCTATCCGTGTGTGTTAAGAAACACATTCTTGGATTTACATTTCACATTTAACTTTCAAAGCCAATTTCATTAGGCTTTCCTTTCATTCATGTGTGTTTAGAAACACGATTCCACGAATGGGCTTTCATTTAAGATATACATTTCATTTCCATACACATTGTACTGATGGTAGCACTATCTGTTTTAGGTCTAGCCAACACAACTTAGGCAACTCAGAGCCGAGACACAATATAACAGGGGAGCTCATCCAACAAAGAGGCTATAGTGGGGGAAGGTCCTCCATGTCACTAGTCAGGTAGTAAGTCGGGATAACATCAATAACTGGAAGGTAATGGATGGGTGGAGAAAGTGAATAATGAGACCAACACTAGCAAGCCAAAAGATGGTGGGAATGATCACCTCTATTCTCCCTAAGGAGGGTAAAACCAATGAGTATAACCAAAAAATTCTAAGTTTGAGCAGGGACATAAATATATAAATAATACAACCAGGTCCAAATATCTATATGATCTCCAGATCATGACACTAAGTGCTAAGACATGCCACAGGAATGAGTATAAAAGCAATAATAACCATAACGCATGATAATACAAGCTGGGTCATATACATGTGCATAAACAATCTGAACCATCATCTGTCTACTGAGAACTTGCTGCTGCAACTCTGGGCAATACCTACTGCTCTGTAAATGGCTAAATACCTATTCATGTGTGTTGATAAACACATTCTAGAATTTTAAGTTCACAGGCTTTATAATAATTTCCAATAAGTAGTACAATGCTTTCAGTTTTAGCCAACAATAACTCAAGTGACTAGAGGGAGTTCTGCATAGTGCCAAACATCGAGACAACCGACCAGAATGATTTAGGCATACAATCCAACTCAGCAAAGGCAAGTTCTGTCACCAACTCAAAGCCGAGACACAAAACAAACATGGATGCGGTCCAACACAGAGGTAGAAATAGGGAAGACCTCCATATCAAAATGTCAAGAAGGCAAGTCAATGGTGGAAGTCAAATAAGGAAGTTCATGGATGGATGGAGTCAAGTGAATGTGGTGCCTAGGCTAGTAGACAAAGATGTTAGGAAAGACCATATCTATGCTCATCCAAGATATTTCATTTCATTTAAAATAGTACTGCCACATCATGAATCATATACCAAGTCAATGCTATGAAGATGACTAAAACAACAAGATACTAATCCAGTGTTAATAATCACAAGTCTATAGGTCACACCATATCATAATAACCATCCATAACTGAAACATTGCTGCAATAATACAACTGGGAGCTGAACTGAAACATCATGGAACAAAGGGTCAGATTGGTCATCAAATATGAGCTCTCAAGGCTTAACCTTAGCACAAGGTCTAATCAATGTCTGATACATATACTGTTTTGATCCATAAGTGATCTCAAATAAACAAGCTCATCATAACTGATCTCTGTGAAAGCAAAGCTCTGAAAAGTGCAAATATCTGCTCAACAAGAATAGTAGCCTAGCTACTATGGTGTGATAACACCAACAAATATAATAAGATGTAAACAAAATTCATCACTCAGTCTTGAATGGTTTAACTCAAACATTCTTACAAGTGGATTATAATCAACATTCCATTTTGACTATGGTGTCGGTCAGAATCATGTTATAATCCTGCAATGTTAATACATAACCTTTTATTCAATTATTCCACTATAAATATATGACATCCATCCACTTATTATATTCGAATATTAATAACACCTAAACATCTTTTACTCATCTATCCTTGGATAACAATTAGTGAATGAAAACATATAACATACCCATATTAGCATTTTAAATGGAAAAAAGGGTATAAGAATTTTCTTTAAATAAAGAAATTGTTTCCTTCAATTTATAATCAACAACATCAATTCAAAACTATTCGGTGTACTAATTCCTTAACTATACTTATCAAGCATTAAGACTAAGGACATGCAAATTCATTCTAGCTACTTATACTCAAGGGTAGAAAATGCTTAGACTACGTTTTGGGTGGATTCCATAACTACTGGATCCACACCGATGTGAAAGTGTGTCAACGTGTATTAACACAATAAGCAATACCAGTGTCTCTATGCGATAGTAGCTAAATGTAGTCATTATACTTAAAGGTATCCAAGATGAACTTTTTCTAATCAAATATGTTCATCCCTCTGAGTAACAATAATGCATTCTAATTTGAAGAAAAGTCATAGGTAATGCACATAATAGTCTGTATTAGAAAAGTGGAATACAAACAAACCATAATAAAGGATCTACTTGATACTCCCTTGCTAATTGGTTTAATTTAACATGCATGTTGAGAACTTTATTCATAAACCTCAAAAAGCAACATTATGCACCGTAATACCACTTTGAATTGATATTATAACTTTATAAAAGAATTCCATATATCTACAATAATGCAATTAAATCCAATTAAATCCAAAGACGCGGCACATAGCTTTCTATGAGTATCAGGTACATATCTTCAAGTTATCATGTCTAGTTATCCTTACTTAGAAGCATTGTAGCTAATAATAATACATTTACCCTCATGAACCTTCCTTCATACAAGTTGTTAAATATTTCCTTTAAAGTCATTGGCTAAATCGATTCTTATAAGTCTACTATAACCTCATACACAGGGTTCCCACACATCATAATAAATATGATACTTTTAATGAGATCATAGCCATTCGAAATATTTACCAAACAACATAGTCATTAGCAAATTACCAATAAACTTATATAAAGGTGCGGGTCCTATAGGAGTATGTACACATATTCATTTATGGGCATTAAGTTCTCCTTTCACTATTATACTAGGTTTACTCATCCAAATGTAACTACTCATCTTTTATAGGATCGACCATTTACAGTATCATTATACTCTTCTCCTGGATTATAGTATCTTATCTTAGGATAAGTCTACATTCCTTTGAATGATGTCAATTTGCAATGGTTATTCTATTAAGTAATGCAAAACATCTTATCTTATAATTTCATAAAATCATAGAATTATGATCCTACCAACATTCTAAAGCAAATGTATGTACGTCTTGTGGAATATGCCTTTAACCCGAATTCCATTAGTCAGTTATGAACATATGCTTCTGTTAGTTTTTGTACCTAGGGAAGTGTTCCCCTAGTGACTTTAGCCTAAGTCACTTAAAAATGGGGAAAAGTGACCATTGCATTAAATGACTTGAGAAAAGCATTTAATTTGACTTTAGAACATAAAGTCACTTTTTGATAAATTTAAGTGGGTGAGTGAATTTAATATTCATGAGAATTAAATAGGAGTATTTAATCTCAACCATAGATCTAATCTAATCTCATCCGTTGATTTGAGAGAACCCTAGGGTTTGAAAAAAAGGCAAGGGAGGCAAGTTTCTATTCACTTTTGAGATGAGAGTGAACTGAAGAGAGGGAAGCACAACATGATTTCCAAGGAGTGATTCTAGCACAAAAATCGAGGAGGGTTTCCAACATTTATTGTTGGCATGAATCCCAAGGCATCCATACAGTACGGATTACTAGTCACAAGTTTCCAGAACAACACACATTTCGAGGACCGTACAACAATCCTTTCTGGGCACGAGTTTCGAGGCACTTTCTGGGCATGAGTTTCGAGAATCGGCACGATTTTTGATACAATATTTAATGCACAGAAACCGAGAAATATTCTGCACAGAAACCGAGGTGATGAACAACACACATTTTGAGAAAGATTCTGCATGGATTTCAAAATAGATTCTGCACGTTTTTCAAGAAAGATTTCAGGCACATTTTTCGAGGGCCGTATAGTCTGTACGGACTGTACTTTCTGCACATTTTTTCGAGGTTCAGTTTTCTGCACTGTTTTCGAGGCAACAGGCACAAAAAACGTGATTCTGTGTTAAAACAGAAATTCTGTATTTGACACAGAAATCGAGTAGAGGTGTTGGACAACTAAAGAGGTAACCCAAGAGATGCCATGGTTCCCAATACCTAAGTCACCTTGTTCGAGTTTGTGTTCAAATTCGGAGACCTTGAAATTCGACAAAAAATCGAAGAGAAAAAAATTGACAATAAAATTTGACAAAAAATTCGGCATTAAGATCGAGTGACTACAGATTTTAGAAATTAAAAAATATTTCAATTTATATATAAATATTCAATATAATAATAATATATTGAGTAATTTAAATATTATATAGTTTATTTTCATTTATATAAATAAGTCAATATAAGAATATCAATATGTTGTTTATTTTAGAAAATCAAAGTTTAAAATTAAAAAATATACTAATAGAATATTTGAAATCACTTTTTATTAAAAGGAACCATGTATATTTTAATTTCGTTTTTAATAAATTAAAAAAAAATTAATAAAATTTAATTAACCTATCGACTGCCCACCGTTTCACCCCCTCAACCTGTCGGTCGTCCATCGTTACACCCGTCGACCGACCGACGGAAAAATCAATCCGGTCAACTTTCAGATCTTGAAAGTCCCTCTCATACGGCATGACGACTTGGCAGTGTGGCGCACGATCGTTGCAAACCTTGGTGCGTGCAGATACCCCGCTACGAAACTCTCAACGCGGTCGCGAGCTCACACTCCAGGAAAAACACTCCATAAAATTGAACGAATATTGAAGTCATAGGCTGCGTAAGTCACGGGCAAGGTTTAAGCGAATGAAAATCGGCGATTTTTTTAGAACAGATTCGGGTTGCTGCAAAAATCGACGAATTTCGATTTTGAAGGCGAAAAATCGCCGAATCCGGTGACTTAGCCCAATACAAGCTGGTTGTCACGATAACTGAGGCACTCCACTTTAGATCAAGCCTAAGCAAGACCAAGGGGGAGACCCTAGCTTAGCCAATGAAGGCTAGTAAATGAAACCAAGGTCTCCTAGGGACATGTGATGATGAAAGAGTTGGAGACCAAGATGAAACAAGATCAAGATCTAGGATGAGTAAGTGGACCCAAAGAGTTAGGATTTGGTTGAAGAGGCTTAGGGTGACAAATGGTTCAACCAATGATAGATTAAGGCCACTTATGAAGTTGAATTAGTAGATCTAGATAGGTTTAGTACCAAAATTATGGATCCAAGTGGGTCCCACCCTTAAAAAGTGGAAAATGGTCCAAATGGGGCCTACTAGGTTAAAATCAAAGGGAGATGGTATTAGGGGTATGCTATAGCATGGATCTATGGATTTGAGAAGGAATTAGCAATACCCACAAATGGGATCTAGCAAATGGCCACCTACCCAAGGAGTGCGAATTACCCCAAGGATGACTTGTGCCTTAGATCAAGGGCCAAATGGAGTCAGATATCCACCAAATTATAGATTGGGATAGTTGAGATGATTATCAAGGTGGGTTTTCAAGATCAAGTACATGCCATGGCTAGATCTCCATAGATCTAATGCATCACTAAGTGACCAAAGTGGGGCACAACCCTCAAAATGAGGAGTGGGGCCCACAAGGTGAAAATCAACAAAGTGAAGCACTAGGGGTAGGTTTCAAAGGTTGATCTATTCAATGAAACAAAAATCTCTCCTACCCACGTTTAGGAACTAGCCCAACTAGCCCTCCTCAAGAAGTGCGTCTTCCCTTGGAAAGGCTAATATGCCTTGGGAAATGGGTCAAATGAAAGCCAAACACCACCAAACTATAGATCCGAATTGCTGTGGATACTATAGAGGTGGGTTCTAAATGTTATCCCCAAAAGCATGCTAGATCCAAGTAGATCTAAAAAAATAGAAAAAGAGGGTTTTGAATTTTAAGGGTTTATGTGACCAATAGGATGGAGAACAAGTGAAATGGATACATACCTTATATAGATCTTACCTCAAAAGCTTGCGGCTACTTTGCACATAGATGATTCTTGCCTTTAGTTACAATTCCAAGCTAGCTCCAAGTGAATCCAAGCATAATCGTCCAAGCCCTAGGAGGAGAGATGCCCCATTCAACCTGTAAATCAAACTACAAGATGTTAGATTTGATCCACAAATCAATGAGATCTAAGCATGTCATATCAAAGAAGCAATCAATGGCCAAAGCACAATTGAAAAACTCCCTCAAGATGAAGATGTCTTTCCCCAAGGGGGATGTGGGCAACCCCTACAATCTTCCCTTCAAGGCAAATCACACTCCTTGCTTCAATCAATTCGGCCTCCCTTAGTTGATGTCTAAATCACCTGTCACAAGCAAAGATGTCTAAAAGAAGAGATGCATAACCATGTACAAGAGCAACCCAATCAAAGCCAAGAAGAAGATCTCCAAAAATAGTATTTTATTCCAAGTTTTCTAGAGCCCAAAGGTGCTTTTACAATAGGGGGGACTCCTCCTTTTATAGGATGAGAAATGCCAAAACCCTAAACCACTTTTGAAAACAAGTGGTTAAGATCAAAAGATATAACAATGTAATCAATGGCTAAGATGAGCCAATACAATATAAGACATGGATCACTCACTAAGTGATGACGTCATAGCCTAAAAATCTCTATGGAGGGTGACGTCATACATGGGGGTGGCTAATAACATGTGTGCCACAACAATAAGACCAAGACAAGTCACTAGGAGGACATGGTGGGGCTACGAGGTATTAATCCCCTTCACTAGCATGTCCCCATGGCACAATAATATAAACTATGAATCTATGACATGTCCAAGTGTACAAATGATCAAATCCTGTCCCCATCATCAGAGAGAGAAATACAATAAAAGAGCTCCTGTAGCCCATGTGGACCCCACTAACTGGTGCAAACTGATCTAGAAGAAGGGGGATACATCATGGATGACCTCTAAGCAGACCAAGTGCCAAAACCTTGCCTCAATTGCCCAAATCGAATTTCTCAATGACCTTTTTATTCCATTTTTTAATCCTCTTGAAAACCCTGAAAGTGCCCAAAACTGCCTCTAGGGTGCCTGCGTTGTCAAACTCAAGGTGCCAACATGTCTGGAAGGGGGGTATAATGGTAAAAACAAGTGGCTGGACCAGCCCCTTCCTCTGTAGCGACCTAGGCAACGACTTGCCTCCAATGCTCCTGCTGGACATGCCTCATCAGTCTGCCCAAACTGGTCAACAGGTGGAAAACTGCTAATATCATGCCCAGAAGTGCTCGGAACTGAAAGATAAGTGCCTCAATGGATCCAAAAGACCCAAATCCACTAGAGATGAGTACTCATACACCTAATGATAACCTGTAGGGTCATCTGTAGGGTCCACCATATCCGAACAGTGTAAAATATGATGATCCGGAAATGATAATAAAAATGACCAACTACATCAATCATCATCTGGAGCATATGTCTAACATATGGAATCATCAATAGGTGTATGTGGGACCATAGATCAACATCATAAAGCATAAGTGGTCTATCTCATCACGGATCCCAAGAATGACCATGGTCAAACTATGTTTGACTAGGTCAAAATTCAACCAAAGACTAGATTATAACAAATGACTAAGACATGTTCCTTTAACCATATTCACAGCTTAACTTAAAGTATAAACATCAATAAAGTGGTAGTTAATACATAGGTATTTAATGTTATTTATAACTTACTTGCACCAAAGCTTTAAAGACATACTTCATCTAATGGACATGGCCTAACTGCTAGCATAGGGTGAAGGCTAAGGACAAGGTTAGGTAAAAAGGATGACTTGACCAACTCAACTAAGTGATACTTTGGATGGGGAGAGGGGGAGCTACACACTGTGCTGGACAAGATAAACAAAGGGAATGGTAGTGCTTCACAAATGGATAAGTTGTTTAGAGAGTGCTTATTCAACCTTGTCATCATGTCTACATCAAGTTGATCCAAGTTCATTAGGATCATTCATTTAATTTCCATGGCCTTTTTGGCCTATATGACCCCTCTGGGATTTTGCATGCGCTTAAAAGCAACAACTAATTGCAGCTTGCATCCGGGGTATATTTACATTTATGAGGTCAACAATATTTAGATTTCGCATACATTTAGCCATTGCTTTTAGACCTTTTTATTTGGACCCTTCAAGGGGTACTTTAGCATTTCATTGCTTTAGCCTTCAATTCATTGTGTGTTTAGAAACACATTCTAGAATTTCATTTCAATAGGCTTTCATAAGAGATCTCCAATAATTTCTATAAGCAGTACATGTGCTTCCAGTTTTAGCCAACGACAACTCATGTGACTAGAGGGAATTCCACTCTAAGCCACACATCGGGGGCAACCGACTAGAATGATCTAGGCATAAAATCCAACTCACCAAAGGCAAGTTTTGTCACCAACTCAGAGCCGAGACACAAAACAAACGTGGATGCTATCCAACACAGAGGTAGAAATGGGGAAGTCCTCCATATCAAAAGTAAAAAACGTAAGTCAATGTGAAAGCCAAAATAAGGAAGGTCATGGATGGATGGAGTCAAGTGAATGTGGTGCCTAAGCTAGCAAACATAAAAGTCAGGAAAGACCATGTCCATGCTCATAGGAGGGTAATGAAACCAATGAGTATAGTCAGTAAACCTTAAAGTGCAAGTAATACATCCAATTCATTATTTTCATCCAACCAAGATAGTTCATTTTATTTATTAAATAATGCTGCCACATCATGAGTTATATACCAAGTTAATGCTATGAAGATGACTAAAACAACAAGATAATAGTCCAATGCTAACAATCACAAGTCTAATGGTCATATCACTGTATATCATAAATAACCATCATCTAGAACCACTGAAACACTGCTGCAGTAATACAACTGGAACTCTGGGCACTGAACTGAAACTGTATGGAACAAAAGGTCATATCGGTCATCAAATCTAAGCTCTCAAGGCTCAGCCTTGGCACAAGGTCTACACAATGTCTGATATAAACTGCTCTGATGTGTAAGTGATCATAAATGAATCTACTCATCGTAACTGATCTCTGTAAAAGCAAAGCTCTGAAAAGTGCAGATATCTGCTCAGCAAGAATAGTAGCCCAGCTACTATGGTGTGATAACAATAACTTTTAAAATTTGAACTTGTCCACTCGATTCCAAATTTGTGGAATCCTAACTTTTCATGAATCCATCCACATTGGTTCTGAGAAATGACTATGGGATACTTGAAGGACTTAAAAGTTAACGTCTCTTGCATGATGTCAACATTCAATTACAGTTTACGTCTAAACGATAAATTAGGGTTCTTAACTTTTGGAAAGAAAACATAATTATCTCATCATTTAAATCTTTTCTATCTCAAGTGATGGATGTTCACTTGGATTGTTCTTGTGGGATGTAGAAATTGTTTGTGCTGGAGTTTATATAAAATATTTGAATGAATTGTACAGATTTCTGATCTCTTTGTTTGTGAATTTGCAGTGGTTGGAGGATCTGAAAACCTGAAGACATCTGCCTTAGTGCATGATGAAACACCAATAGTGATTGTGATTCCTGGCCTGACGAGTGATTCTAAAGATCCTGTAACTTCTAATTCACATCACCTTCCATTGTACTTCTCCTTTTCTTTTAGGCATTGTGATAGTTTCCATTAGGCCTTATAGATTAGCTTTGTTCTTGTGCCTTTATAGGAATGGCTTTCACACTCCCACTTTGTATTGTCACTTGTGTACTCAGCAGTTCCATTGGCCTACTTTTGAACACTTGTTGGACATTAATAAACTTATTGTAGAAATTTCTGGCACAAATTGACTTTAATGCAAAACAGAAATTTGACCTCTATCCAAGAGGTTTCCCAGATTTTAACTGTGAATTTTCAGTCTTAGGGTTGTTAAGAAATACAATTAAAAATAGCAGTGGCAACGGACATCATTTAAATCCTTCACAACCCCAAACATCTAGGCAATCCGAGAGAAAAGCTACCAAATTGTTCTGATAAATTTCGTCCCTTCCAGGGCAATCTTTTAATACATAAAGCAGATCTGAAAACACTCATTTACAGCTGTAAATACAGCAGCAACATAGCCCTTATATTATTGTATTACAATGTTAAATCACTTAACATAATTACCCTTAACTTATGAAGTTATGTCAAATCAGCAATACATATATAGCTGGGAATTATAAACCATGAAGAACATAGATGGCTGAAAATCAAATCTGCAATTTACACAAGTATTGGATTGTTGAAAACTTCATTAATATGCATAAGATGAAGTTCATGTACATACCATAGCCTATCATAAGGCTAGTACAATCCTCTTGAACCCTAGTTAGGGAAAACAATGAAAAACCCTAGTTCAACAAAAGAGATCCAACAAACATGAATCACTCAAGCTAGTCCTCCAAGGCTGGATGCCTTCTCTTCTTCTTCTTCACCAAATACAACCTAGGGTTTCATCTCAAAACTCTAATCTTCATATCTCCAGGGGATGAAACCTCAACCCTAGGACTTCAAGTTGCTCTAAGAATATCAAGAATCCCCAGCAACTCCAAGAGAGAGAGAGAGAGAGAGAGAGAGAGAGAGTACATATGAAGATATAAGAGAGAGAGGATGATTAGTGTTCTCCTCCTAGTCATATCTCTACACAAAAGTGAATAAGAATGATGAGTAAGTGAATGATGTAACCCAAATGACTTGAGAAATGTAGGATGGATAGGAACTTCTTACACAGGATTTAGTGTGAATGTGCAGTAAGTGGTTTGAGACATTTCATGAAGTGACCACTTAGGAAAAGTGAGTAATGCTCAGCTTACTCTAAAGACAAAGATAAACCTCCTCTAAATCACATTTCTGATGTATGTTGAGGGTTAAAGAGGGTCAAACCTGCTTGACAACTGGAAAAGGCATTGAAAGCTAAAAAGTAACTTTAAATTTTTAAAATAGCAATCCGCTCTCTCACATAAAGGGCGTTTGTTAGAGGAAAGTTACACAGTTGGAAAGGTTGACCTGATTAAAGGAGAGATAGCACATAAGAAGGCCAAAAGCTGAGACAACTGGCAGTCAAAATAGGCAACTAAGAGTTAACTGTTTCAAGTTGGAAATATTATTCAATCCCTTTCTTTGATTTAGAACCAACAACAATAGAGAGATTTAGTGCGACTTGTTTAAAAGAGATTTGGGAAACTGTATGTTTATTATTTTTTCCAAAAATACAGCAGTTGATTCAACTCAATAGGAACATCTAAGAAAAGTAGATTAAAACACAAAAGAAAGCTGTCCAAAAGGGAAAAAGATTAAACCGAGTTTGCATGGACAACTTTTGACTTTTATGGGATTTCTCCTCTTTTTTGGCCCCACGCCGATCTGCACGAAGCCTCTCTAGAGGCTTTTATATTAAGCTGTTGACGGCTTAGAAAAGGTTAGACAATCAGTTTTGGGAACAGTATTTGCAGCAGTGGAAACAACTTTTCACTTCCATCCACCATACCTAGATCACGATTCACTACCACCATTTGCTAGCGAGGAGATCTTTGGCAGCCTCTTACATATCAGCCATTAGATGCAGACAGTCTCTTGTTAACATGTGATTGAATTAGTTATGCTTTTATACTAGGTCTCTGTTCATTGGTTGTTAATGATTTAATTGCTGGTAAACAATTGGTAGTCACTTGCTCTTGCTTGATTCTTTCTTCACTCAAGATGCAATTCTTTCACCTCATTTCATTTGGTTTTCTGTCATCGTCACTTCTAAAACCTGTTCTGAACCATCTAAATTCAGTGCTTGGAATAACCCTCGCTCTAACTGTTTGAGTATAGACAAAGGATTTTTAGTATGCTGTTTTTTTGTTGTCTATGCATATTTTCAGATCAGATCATAGTGTATGAC